>OZ026516.1:42811758-44011758 GCA_964019695.1 Loripinus fragilis | reverse complement strand
TTCTTTGTTTCATCATGGTGTAGTAATTTGATTAGAGTGTTTTTCCATGATGATACATTGCATTAGTTAGATGGCCTCTATGCGAGCTGAACATTTTTTGTACTTCAACAACAGCAGAATCTAGGGCGAAGATTTGGTACCAGTAAAATGCATTTAAGCCCCCTGGTGGCTTAGGCTGCTGTCTGTTCTAAGGCGGTGGTTCTGTTGTTGTTGACTTTCTGTTTATTGTTACTCCCATTGTGGGAGTCTGTAATTGTTCTATGTCTTGTTGTACGTTACTTTATGTCCATTTTAGTATTGCAATCATCTTGATGGGGAAGAGAGAGCTGATTGCTTTGCTTAATTTGTCTTCCTGGTGTCTCGTGATGGTTGAGCGGCTCTTCCTCACGGTGCCACGGGGTTGTCTGCAGTTTGTGATTGTGGTATTTCCTGATCATACTCATTTACTATTTTAGATATAGACCGCTTAATACTTTTCTCACTTAAGTATGAGCTTTTATATAGGCTGGGGTTAGATGGAATTTTTGCGTGCTATTGTTCCTCCACTTTGAATCAATCCCCAAGTGTACCTTATCTATATATAAATAAACTGCCGATCAGTAAGTTAAAATTCGTGCATTATGCTTATGATTACTAATATGGAGGCGCAAATGGGTATATATCTCAAGGAAAAATACTAAGTTATTCTGAATTGCAGGGCATTTGGGACTTAGTTCAAAATAAGGGATGCTCCCAAAAATAAGTTTTAGTTACGCGGTATACTTTTACATCCACATGCTGAACGTTGATCGTATTTGTAAGGAATAAAGTCGTTAAATAAAAGAAAAACAGGGGTCACATCATACCTGGAAAAACAGTAGTGTTCGATGTTTAGAATGTTTTGATTATGTTTTGCTTCTTGCATACCACCCTTACCAACTTTAGCATGAAATACATCATATTGCCCAAGGTTTACACTGATATAGGTGGTATGAAATATTAGGTATACTATAGTTGTCCACTTGTACGTAAGACAATTTCTAAACCTCGTGGATTACCTCCACTTACAGGCAGTCAAACCATGTTATAACTTAACGTATCACATGAAGTGGCGTCTGGGAAAGACAATATCATATAATTCTTATAACGCAATGTATGGCGCTTTCATATAACATCCACGATAATACAATTTATTTTGAAAAAAATAAATGCGACCACAAGAACAGCCCCCGAGGTTATAAAACATTTTTCATGCTCATCTTATCTGAGCATGGAATTGATCATGCTCATAAATGTTAAAATGCCAACCGCAGTTGGCATTTAAACATTTATTATCATGATAAATACACCAGCTGAGAATTCGAAAGCAAGATTTTTTTCAGCATTTGAGTTTGTATTAGCATTTAAGATTTCATGCTCAGTTGAGTTGAGCATAAAACGTTGTATAACCTCGGGGCCTGAATATGCTGTACCTCCTATAGCTAGTCGTCTCTGTTATGACAGGTGACTGATTTGCGCGCATCCGAGAGAGGTTGAACAGATGTTTGAATCGATTTCTTTACAGGTGTTTTATGATAAGTTGGCAGTGACGTCAAAGCATGTTTTGATAATCATTGTAACGGGACACACGGTTTCGCAAATAGTGTATATATTGATCTATTATCATTAAGAGTTGTCGTTGTCGTCTTAGCGTAGTGGTTATTATTATTATTATTATTATTATTATTATTATTATTATTATTATTATTATTATTATTATTATTATTATTATTATTATTATTATAGTGGTTAAATGTAGACCACTGGGATGCGGTTTTGGGGTTGTGAGTTCGAAACCCGCCACGGTTTTTCAGCATTAATTTGTAATATTTTATTTTTTGCTTTGCTGTGATTAGTTATTTTCTTGTCGTGTATGAATAGAATCGTGAGGTTTGTACAACATGTTGGTGTAAGAATCTCAAATCACGAACACCCATATGGAAACCTACGGTCTTTACAAACAATGATAGAAACATGTCGACAGTTTAACATCTTTTAAAATTCTGTTTTTTCTTTTCGTCTCACGCACGATAACAAAGAACCGACCTCAACAACAACAACAACAACAAAAAAAACATCAACAAAAAAATGAGAGTGGTGTTCGAACCTATGACTTCAAACAGCAATGCAGCCTAACGTCTTACCACTGCGCTAAGACGACAACGACAAACGTACTGATAATAGAACAATATACACACTATAATAATAGCGAGACTGTGTGTCCCGTTACAACAATTATCAAAACATGCTTTGACGTCACTGCCAATTTATCATAAAGCTTCGCTTCAAAGAAGGTTCAAAGATGCATATATATATATATATATATATAATAATAGGATTATACTATTTTTCACAGAAACAGGTAACTACGGTGTATATTGTATTACAGTAAATGATATATATAGATGTACCACGACCTCTGATTAATGACCTTTGGGTCTTTCTTCTTCAAAAGATTGATGCAGAATACGTAAAATGAGCCAGTCTGGCTGGAGCATCTGTGTATGTCAAAGGTTTTATAGTAAATGTAAATAAATGCCTGAAACCCTTTTATCTAGATCAACATATCAATAGTGTCAATACAGTCACGCTTCAAAGCTTTTGGTTTATCTATACCTGTATAAAGTACCATTTACCTGGATTAGTTTATATTTTTTGTTTACAACGATTCTCATGTATCTTTGAATCCACAGTATTATTTGACTTTTCGCTTACTGTAAAGGCGGCGCCTCATGAATGCGTAATTAGAACTGGTCAACCTTAGGCATAGGTAAAAGCGGTAAAGGAGGCGTGGTTTTATTCAAAAGTAACTGTATCATCTTGTGCCACAACCTCAGTCATTATTTAGTCCTTTAAACGCCAGCAAAATAACTGCATCTAAAAAAGTCTATTTAACATAAGCAGGGAGGCAAATATTGTGGGCCCAGATCAGACTGCTCCTACAGGAGCAGTCTGATCTGGATTCACACTGTTTATCTATGAGGCTTCAAATAGTTTAGTGGGCGACAAAAAACATACATTTTGTGTTTATGCGCTTTAAGGGTTGATAAATGTGAGTTAAGTGTGTATACGTTAGGATTTTCATGAAGTGCATGCACGTTTGCGCGGCCCAAAAGCTTATTTACTCTTAGCCAAATTATAAATAAGACCTGATTTCCCTTCCTTAGCAGATGAAATAGCCGAACCACACCCAGATATGAATATCAAAGTTGCCGCCTTTACAGTAAGCGAAAAGTCAAGTAATACCATGATTACCTTAACCCTTGTCCTGCTGAATATACATTGTACTACACTTCTTCCTATTTTTTATCCTGCACAATTCGAGCTGTATTTTTTTTATTCAGATTGGAAAACAGTGTGGACCCTGATCAGACGGCTTCATCAGAAGTCAGCTAATCTGTATCAACAGTGATTTCTAAAAAGGACACATCCGTGTTCAGCAGGACAAGGGCGTGTAATACCATAAAAAGAGCCTTGTCGTGATAAATCCAGATTTCGACATTCTAACCGAAAAAAAAGTCCCGATTTCGGTGACAAACTACAGTGAAAATAACAAGTATGTAATTTGTTTGATTTGATTCTTTACGCCCCAGTCAACATTTTTTCAGTTATATCGAGACGGGTCTTTCTGGGTTGAACCCAGGGGCGGATTCAGGATTTTTGGAAAGGGGGTTAAGATTGATAAAGGGGGATTCGCATTGCTGATTTTATATCATTTTTCTTAAATATCCCATGAAAATGAAATAATTTGGTCTCAGTGAGACCAAATTATTTCATTTTCATAGGATACATTTTTTAAAGGGGGTGGGGGTTCTTAACCCCCTCTGGATCCGCCACTGGAACCAGTACTAATAAAAATTAAGCAAGGATATAGCAAGTATGACCAGGAACTCTTGAATCACAGACCAACCATTGACATCATAAGAAAGAGACATACGCAAACTGACAAAAATTAATAACGAACAAAGCAAGATTATAATCAAAGAAAAGCAAAAAGCCTCCTGTTCCATGTCGAGATAAGTGCCAAACTAGGTAGGACACAAAGAACTTAACACTACACATGCGCAGACCCCGAGGGGGGGGGGGGGCAGGGGATCCGGACCCTCCCTGAAAAATCATAAAAAATATAGGGTTTCTTAGCAATACTGGTCCGGGTCCACTGAAAAATCACAAAGCTACCAAGCCAGAATTCAATGTTGGTCCATCATCGGCACGACAGCGAAACGACATTTAAATGGCGTTTCACTGGCGGGTCGATGATGACCCGCTTAAAGTGGTATTTTGATCCTCCCTCCCCTCATAAACTAAGAAATAACGTTGTCAATGTTGGACCCACTCTGACAAAACTTTCTGGATTCGCGCATGGGACACTAAGCCGCACACACTATGGGAGCAACAATAAACAACATGGAGTCAAAAACAGAATCACCGCCTTAGCATGGACAGAGGTCGTTCATGTGCGGATCCAGAGGTGGGGGCAGGGGTGCCGGACCCCCCCCCCCCCCCTGGAAAATTACAAAAAGTTAGGGTTCCTTAGCAATACTGGTCCGGATCCCCTTAAAATCACAAAGCTACCAAGCCAGCATTCAATGTTGGGCCATCATCGGCTCGCCAGCGAAACTCCATTTAAATGGCGTTTGGCTGGCGGCCCGGTGATGGCCCGCTTATAGTGGTATTGGATCCTGCCTCCCCTCATCAAACTAAAAAAAAACAAACAAAAAAAAAAAACGTTGTCAAAGTTGGACCCCCTTTGACAAAACTTTCTGGATCCGCGCATTTCATAGCTACTAGGGATGGTGAAGGTGGAGTGAGGGCTTAAATATATCTTACAGGTCCATTTCCGCTATAATTATTTAATTAAAATAAATTGCTCAGCTCACGCCGAGGCCTCCTTAACCCTTTTCAGACCAATGGAATTTTTCATTAAGCTACATACAATAAAACCAGGATAGTCCATCCTATGTATCATGTGTATTGAGGAATCACACGTTATAATTTCCAACAAAATATTGTATGCTTAGCCAACAGTGCAGACCCTGATTACTTGACGTATGATGCGGTATTTTATCTGGGTCTTCAGTCTTCACTGTTTGCAAAAGTAACCGATAAGGAGTTTCCACTCCAAAATGGGTTGATTTTTCAATGTGCCACATGCGCGGATCTCGAAATTTTCGTTAGATGTGTGTGTGTGTGTGGGGGGGGGGGGGGGGGGGGAGGTAGTCAACAAGGTATTTCACAGGGAGCCCTACGGACCGCCCTCGAGAAGCAATTGGACAGGTCCAATTGCCATTCGGGAATGTCCGCCACAATTCGAGAATCGAATCATGGAATTGGCTGATGTGCGTGCAGATTGGTCGAATTGCTTCTGGAGGGGGTCCGTACCACGATTTCTAAGGAAACCTATTAGTGCCACCAGTGATTTTGCAGAGAATCCAGACCCCTGTCCCCCCCCCCCCCCCCCTGGATCCACCCAGGTGCCATCATTACTGTGATAAGACAACAAAAAGAAAATGAGCCGCGACACGTGATTTCCAACAATGTGGAATTTGACAAGTGTAGACTCAGATGAGCCTGTGCAGCCTCCTTTTAAGCTTGGAATCTCAAAATGATGTTCGGTCAGTAGCTTAACATTCATAATAGTATAGCGACTAGCAAAGTCTCTGATCAGACTGCGCGTATGCGCAGGCTGATCTGAGGCTTTGCTGGTCGCACAAACCACATTGTTGGAAATCTCATGTCACGGCTTAAATGTCTCATAGCCCATAGCCAGCCAGAGTCAGATCCAAAAGACACGGAAGACGAACATCAGGTGCTTCTAAGAAAAATGTTACCATTTCGAAGCAAAGAAACTACGTTTTAAATGGACTAACAGACGGTGCAGCAGACGATATTTAGTCGCGATTAGCAGCCGAAGAGTTAGCATCATTCTGTTGAAAGAGGTAGAAAAGTGAGATATGCTTTATAGATTCTTTTAACTCTTTGTAGCTGGGTACTTATTGCTCATGCCATTATTGTCGTCTGCTGACGTTTTTACAATTATTTTTTTTCTCAAAAATTCTTTCCATAACACTATCAGAGTGTCAAATGGTTTGGATCCAGATCAGGTCGACGTTCTAGTCTGGGTCAAAACTGTTTTCAAAGATTATAAGCAGACGACAAAACTTGTCACCAGCAAGGAAAAAATCAAAAAATCAAAGGATGATGATCAAACCGTTGCACTCATGATCAGATGCAGGTGAGCTTGAATAAAGTGTCCGTAAACAACTTAAAAGTAAAGTTACCATGGTTTTTGAGCACTTAAAATCGATTATGCGGGGGAAATGGTATTGGTTGTTTTAAAACACGTGTTACAAATAACCAATATAAATGGTAATTACAAATAACCAATATAAATGGTAATCAGACACATTTGCGATACGTAGTTTGCACAGGTTTCATGTTTTAAGAACCTGAATGGTGTAGTAGAAAGACCACTCGCCTTGTACCCAGGGGTCTCGAGTTCGAGCCCCGGCTCTCCAAACAGGTAAATTAAAGACTTTATTGAGTTTTAACAACCGTTTTGTTTTGTTGGTTCATTTTTGTTTGTTTGAATAAACAAAGTGAAAACAAGTGTTTATGATTTACAGTCCGCTTTCAGAGAATTTCAAAACGCAATGCTACTTACAAATATTTTAAAAACAGTTGCTAAAACTTGTGAGAAAGTCCTAGGTTGACCATATCTTCAACAATACAAAACTTACACTCTTTTACAAAATGGCACATAACTTGACTCAGGATTACTTAACCTCTCTTATACTTTCTGCTGTTACTGAAGCATCCAGCTACAATTCCAGAAAATCAAATGATATAAGGAATGTTCACGCAAGAACAAGTCAGTACACTAGAATGTTCCACATGTCCAGACTAGTTAAGCCATATCTCTCTCAGAATGAGGTCAAATTCATCGAGTTCGAGCTTTACCAGTAATTCTCTTGACCTTACTGTGGTCACACCCTTAGGTATGATATTGAAGATCTGTCCGATCATGGCCCAGCCATGTGGTGCAAGTGCTGAAGGTTTGGCTTGGTCAATAGCCAAGTTTCCCTGGCATGGAGGATGGTGTTCCATGTGCAAGAGCTGTACACATGGCCAATGGACTTGCAAGAGGGATGGCGGGATGTTAGGAGTGGCAGTAGTTCCCTGGACATCTTCCTGACCGTTTTAATATGAGTACTGACTGCCAGCTCACAGCCTCTGCCAATGGAAAGTATTCCACCCAGGTAGCAGAAGGAAGCTACCATTTCCAGCTTATTAGGTCCGACCTTAATCAAGCACTCTCCGGTCTGACGTCAATAGCTCCTCTGCACCATACACATCTATTATCAAAGTTATGTGCAGTAGATGTTGTTGTTGCCAACTCCTGTATGACAGACCTCACATGGGAACCTACCTGAACTCTGCAGGAGGCCCAGGCCTTTACTGCACATTATGTGCATTTACTCTCAAACCCTTCTCCTCCATGGCTTTTTCTATATCAAGAGCCTCGTGACATGTTCCTCCAGCGATTCAGTAATGATGACAAGATGATCTGAATAGATATCCTCCCATGGAGCTCCAGAGCGTATCACACTTGACAATGCCTACAGCACAATGATGAAGAGCAGAGGACTAAGCACAGAGTCATGTTGGACCCCAACATTCACCATAAACTCTAAGCTGTAACCATAAACATCACAGATATGGCTTCGCGCATTGGTGTTCACTCCTTGGGTAACATAGCTTTCTCAGCGCCCACCAGATAATTAATCGAGGGACACTGTTAAATGCCTTCTCTAGGGTCAGGAAGGCCATATAAATATGTTTGTTTACTGCTAGGCATTTCTCCTGCATTTGCCGAGCCACAAAGATTGAATCTGTAGTGCCCCTTTCAGGACAACGCCCGACTTGAAGTCAACAATAGACACCTGGCCATCGACAATTCTCTGTAGGATCTTCATGGTTGTTTACCCCTATTTTACGCTCGATAGTTTTCTCTGTCCAGAGCATCACCCTTGAGGCCTTGATAGTTGCCTCCGTCTTAACCATCCCCCTTTTCCTTGTTATTCCAGACAATAAAACTTTGCTCACAGTCAGTTGGGCCGTTGCCATCTTTACACCTTTGGACAGGTAGGGGAAGTAAATTGGGGCTTGATTTGGGGCAGCATATCAATCAACATGTCGCTTATCAGCTGATGCTGCAGAGCAACCAACTCTCCAGCGATAACCATCACATCAGTAACAAGCATACACAGGCTATTATGAAATAATACATTCTGTATTACCTGACCTGTATGTAATAAGGTGACTGTTAAGTTTCTTGAGGTACATGTACAGAGGAGCAGGTCATAAACCAATGCATATTCTAGGATCTTCTCATACCCTCAGCTGCCTTGTACCTCTTTGTAACCTGAGCCTGTACTGCCTCTGCGGTCATTACAATCATCATGTGGGATGAGGGATGTTGATGCGGGGATGGCATGATAGATCCATTACAGCATCCTTGAGACAACATTATGGGGCATAGACAGACAGAATGCCAAACACTTGCTGACCGACTAGGATCTTCACCATAAATCCTAATCTTTCATGTGAGATATTTGATCACATAGAACTAGTTAGTGGACGTTTGCAGACACTCGAAATAAAGATACAAGAAAAATTAGTAACAATCCTTAACATATATGGTCTCAATAAAGATGAGATTGATATATTCAAAATCCTTGAATTATATATTAGCACACACGAGGACAAAATTGTATAATTGGGGGAGATTTAAATACTGTTCTAGATATACATCCAGACAAGAAAAATGGTAAACTTGATACACATAAACGTTGCAGACAAAAGATAACTGATATACTAGAAACATATGACTTAACAGACATTTGGAGAGACAATTACCCAACTCTTAAACATTTTACATGGCACTCATCACATAAACCTCCAATTTTCTGTCGACTTGGTTATTTTGTACTTTAAAAAAACATTGCTAATACTGTAGTATATTGTGAACATAGTTTTAGCTATAAATCAAACTCACTATAGACATAAACTCCTATGATAGAGGTTCAGGTCATTTCAAATTAAATAATAGCTTATCATTAGACAATGATATCAACAAACTATTAAAGAAAGCGTTAAGGAAATAGCAACAATAAATAAGAATGCAAACCCGAATACATCATGGGAAATTATAAAAGAGACTCTGTAAGAAACGAGACAATTAAATACGCGTCATTAAAAACGAAAAAGAACTTTAAAAATGAAATAAAATACACCAAAGATATTGAGCAATTAGAAAGCGAATTAAGTAATTCAGATGATTCAGAGCTACATGATATAATAAAATCAAATTTAGAAAGTAAACGAAATGAATCAAACAAAATTTTGAAAAATAGAATAAATGGCTATATAACACGTTCAAAAGCACAAATAATTGAGCAAAATGAAATACTTTGCCGGTTTAGAGAACAAAAAAACGTCTGAGGCCAAAGCAATAACAAGATTGAACATTAAAAATATTGTAGTCACAAATAAAAAAAAACAATTTGTTAGAGCAAAAGAAGTTTTTATGAACAATTATATTCAAGAATAGAGCAAATAGAATCAGACATTTTTTTCGACAACTCATTACCTAAGTTATATGAAAGAGATCAAAATAGTTGTGAAGGGCATATAACTGATCTTGAATGCAAAACAGCTTTGAAGGAAATGAAAAACTAAAAAATTACAGGCTCAGATGGTATAACTACAGATTTTTTATAAAATGTTTTGGATTGACATTAAGGAATATCATATAAAGTTTATCAATTTTTCATTTCAAAATGGAGAACTTACGGAATTACGAAAACAAAGTTTTATTACAGTTTTGTCCCAAAACGGAAAAGACAACCTACTTTTAGAAAACTGGAGGTCAATAAGCTAACTAAACGTTGATTACAAAATAACAGCAAAAGCCATCGCAAATAGAATTAAAAAAGTTTTACAAAAGTTAATACATGAAACACAAACAGGATTGATGAAAGGACGCTATATTGATGAAAACATAAGGTTAATTTTAGAGACAATAGACATTACTGATGAAAACAACCTACCTGGAATGATATTTTTTTCAGATTTTAAAAAGGCTTTCGACAGTATTAATCACGAATATATGTTTAAATGTCTAAGGCATTTCAATTTTAAAAATGATCTAGTAAATTGGGTCAAGTTATTGTATAAGAACGCTGAAAGTTGTGTTACAAACAATGGTCACCATTCAGATTTTTTCCACATATGGCGTGGTGTGAGACACGGCTGTCCCTTGTCCCCATACTTATATATTATTTGCATTGAACTACTATCAAACCAAGTCAGAAAGTGCCCAGATATAAAAGGTATATACATAGAAGGAAAAGAAAATAAAACATCTCTTTTTGCAGATGATGCATCTTTTATATTGGATGGATCAAAGAAATTTTTTGAACACTTGATAAGAATATTGGATAAATTTACAAACATCTCTGGGCTCAAGCTAAATGCAAAAAGTGCCAATTTTTACGCATAGGTTCTCTAACATCAAAAACTATAGAATTAATGAAACATAGGAAGTTCTCTTGGAATTCAAACAAAGCAAGCTGTATAGGAATGGTTTTTAAAACAAACAGGGAAAATTCGTTTTCGTCCAATTTAGAACCAAAAATTATAGATTTTGAAAAATGTTTAATGCAATGGCGTCACAGAAAACTGACACTGGTGGTCAAGATTGTTGTAAAAAAAATCATATGCACTCCCAAAACTCATATATCCTTTAACATCCTTGCCATATCCGCCAAAGGAAACTATAAAACGTATAGAAAACTGATGTATGATTTTATATGGGATATTTTTCATCCCAGTCGGATCGGGACGATTTCTTATCCTTCTGTTTTATACCAGTTTCGGTGTCTTGCTCTAGGACACAACACAGTGACTCTGACGTCTATGAGTCTTGAACTAGCATACCTTCAATTGAGCCACTGCGCCCCACACAGGCATGAAAGATTAAGGCAAACATTGTCCATTATAACTTTAATCATACTTGATAGTCATGCGCGGATCCAGGAAATTTCGTCAGGGGGGGTTCCAGGTCAGTCTGACAAAAAAAGCTCTGACAACGTTTTTTTAGTCCTCAGCTTATTTTACAGAAGTCAAATGGTCAATTTCAAAGAAATCTATCATTTTTCAAGGTTCCAGAGGGGGTCCAACATTTTCCTGGTGGGGGGGGGGGAGTCCAACTTTTTCCAGAGGGGGGAGGGGGTCCAATTGCTTATTCCCTATAGAAACCAAAATAACTAGTGATTTTCCAGGGATAGGGTCTGGACCCCCTGTCCCCCCTCTGGATCCGCACTTGATAGACAAAACGAGATATGCAGACAACAACTATTTACATGTTTGGATTCTCAAAAGAAACGTCTCATTTAGACGGTTCTTTTGAGTACCCAGAACAAATACAAATTTTTTTTTTTCAAAATTTCCAAACTTACCTCGCCTAATGATATTTCCAATCATTAGAATCTAACAAAAAAAACCCTATAAAATCAGACTATTTATGAACCCAGACGCAAGATTTCTCGTTCTTGATACCTGCAGTTGCAGTTATAGTTCTCTTCACTGGAGTTGTTTTCTCATAATTTGAAAACGGAACAACATCTAGCAATGCACAAAGCTGGCGCAGTATGATAAACATACCGGGTAGGCGGCAATCGAAAACCCTCTTAACAATCGACAAACGCGAATAAAAATCGCAAGAAACGGTGTTTACGATTGCCAATCGGGCGACAAACTCTGTTTCTATCGATTTTTGATCTTTGTTCGTCGATAGGCCTATTATTAACGTTTTCGATTGCAGCCTACCCGGCGTGATAAAGAAAGTGTACGGCTTTTGTGTCTGTACGGGCGATAATCCTCACTTTAATACGGCTACGCTTTAGGCACATCTAAAGTTTTGGCCATTAAAAAGCCAAGCTTCATTGGTTCCTTCATGTGTATGCGAACCTTATCTTTTTTTATGCATTATCTAAGTCACATACCTCGGGGAAAGGGTGCGTGTGATTTAGGGGAGGGGGTACCCTCGAGTACTCTTTCTACAAAGGCTTGGTCCCCCTCCCCCGCATCCCGACAAAAAATTCAGGATCCGCCCTTGAATAGCTTTTGATGTAGCACGAAAAGTGATAAAGCATGCAAGCTGGCTCCAATGCGCTCCGTGCATTTTCTAGTTGAGCTTTAAAAGCTAGATAGACTCGAAAGATTGGGTGTAGTTTGTAAAATTGACAGAAACAACAAAGATGCGGACAAATCTGCGCCATCTGTCTGCAAAAATGCAAAAAAAGGTCTTCATTCGGTGAGTGACAATCAAAGGATGACGGGGCTTAGGTCTGATGCAACCTCAAACAGCCAGACAAAAAATGCGTTCGATCATTACACCCAAGTCGGCTGGTGCATATATTTTCTTAGATTATTGACTAATATATTAGCACAGAAGCAAACTGCAACAGTCTGTTCTGGGCCTCCATTGTTTGCCTAAGAGGCTTCAAAACATTCAGCATATGACAAAAGCAGACAGCTTTTGTTGTAATTGGCAAAGCAATTCTAAAATCGATGTTCATGCACTTTTGAAGAAAATATTTCTAGTCTTACCATAAACAAAAAATGTTTTTTTTGGGCGAGGTAATTCTATTACAGAGCGGACACGATTATATTGCAATTTCCGTTTTAACGGGTCATATTTTTTTTTTTTTAAAAAGGGGAATACATAGTTAAAGTCCTTGTGTATTACACGTCGTCTTATGTTGATTGATATCTGTTTCATGAAGATATTTTGAACTGTTATTGATATATAGAGAGGACTCGAAGCATGTATGCCATCTGAGTTGAACTTGTTACCTTGAACTTGGGAGATGGTGGATGATTGTTGTGCCAATACATTAGATTCCGGGTGTAACAGCTTCTGACCAGGTTTGAGGCAAAGTTGTGACCTTGACTTTGGGAGTTGGTGGTTAAGTGTTGTATGCGACACACCTTCGTGTTTAACCATGTGAAGTTATAATCAAAATATAATGAGATTGGCCTATCCGGGCACAAAACCCATAGTTACAGTGCTAGCGTGGCTCACAGATTTTGGGTCAAAGCACATATCGATACACATGCGCTTCCGCGAGTAACCCTGTCTTTGGTGGTTGCGAACAAGAAAGGCACAGACAAGCCAGCGCATCCACGCAGTCTGATATGGATTCACAGGGGCGATATTAGCATCTATGATGGATATCAGTCCAGTGGTACACCTTCATGCTATCGGTAATATTCATATGAGAGTATAATTTTATTGGGTCCCGTACCTCAGTCGGAGGCAAGCCCAGCTGTTCATCAAGGGTTCATGAGTTCCATTGCGACCCAACCAAAGTCCATTATTTCCTGGAGATTGGTCATCAAAACAGATATACGTTCATTCGCCACCTTCCGCTGATTCAAGAAGGGTTCTTGTCAGTTTCAAGAGAAAGTAGGTGCAAAAAGTACTGTTTTATACCCCTATTCCACACAGGGCCCGAATCCCACGAATCGCCACAAATTGACAAATATTTGGATTCGTGGCTAAAACGTACTCAGTTAGCGAAGATCTTAAATGAATCATACAGTCCATAGTCAGTTCTTGCAATTCGTAGGCCTATTGGGAATTCGGATCAAAAGATTTGAACTGTTCAAACCTTGGCCACGAATTCCCCGATTCGAAAAATCGTGCTTGATTCGTAACAAATTCCTAATTCATTATTGGACATTGTAACTGAATCGTAATCGATTCAGATGCGTTCTTAGGCATTCGTAGCTACTCTTAACTCATTCGTGGGTAATCGGGAGATCAAGAAAAAGCTATAAAACCAAGGAAGAGATAGTAGAGGGACTTTCTCTAAGAGTAACTACCCCGTCACGCGCATACATTCGAGCCAGTCCTGCAAGTGGAAACACATTTGACAGATTCAGGAGCACAATCAGGATCAGTCAGTAACTCCTGGCTGGTGGTTTTGCTGATGGCGAACTACCATATTTTTCCAAGTCAGAGAGTCATGGCCAGGGCCTCTCGACATTAACGTAGTTGTTTTCTTCTAGCTATATAAATAGCTGTTTTAGACACTCAAGTTGCAGGATCAATTCTACTGCTGACTAACGAGTAACATTCATTTTGGAACTGATCAGGGGTAGGGGGGGTGGGGGTCCAGGCTCCTCAACTTATTTTACTATTTTACAGTTTACAGAGGGGGATCAATGGTTTTATTACACATTTTCCCGGGGGGGGGGGGGTCTAACTTTTTCCAGGGGGGGGGGGGGGGTCCAAATGCTAATTTCTATAGAAACCCATATAACTATAACTTGTGATTTTCCAGGGGGGTCTGGACCCCCTATCCCCCTTCGGATCCGCAAATGTACAATGTGGCATTTTGGCACAATAAGCTCAGACGAGACTGTGCGGCCTCCTTTTAAGCTTGGAAACTCCAAATGCTAATCGGCCAATAGTTCTTAAGCGACTAGCAAAGGCTCTGATCAGACTGCGCATATGCGCAGGCTTGTCTAAGCCTTTGGTGCTCGCACATACCACATTGTTGGAAATCTCATATTTCGGCCCATTTATTGGTGCAAAAAATGCATTACGGCTGTATATCAGGACGAAATTGCATTTGTCTGATAAAGAACCTGTAACTTCTTTCATAAAGAATATGTAACAACTTTCTAAAAGAACCTGTAACCCGAATTTGAGGCTCATAAAGCATTTGTAACCTTTCATAAAGAACCATTAACTTCGAAATTTTTTGAAATTGGCTAAAACGTATTTTTAAGGAAGAATTCAAGCTTCAGATACCAAATTTATGATATAATGGTTCGTTTCCAAGCATATTTTGCTCGATAAAACTATGAAATATACACATACGGCATTTGTTGCAACTTAGCATCTCTATTGTAATTGGTGAATTGTTGGACAGCTAAACTGTATGATAAATGCATAGACTATCATAAAACATGCTGCTTATATGTCTTTTAACAAAATTTGACTCTAAAACTGTCTAATATTGCCATTTTCACCCCGTGTCTGGCATGAGCATCGCATCTTGTCAAGAATCATTAACCCAAAGTAAAGAATCTGTAACCCTTTTCATAAAGCATCATTGACAACTTTCATAAAGAATCACCCCGCACTGTGACTGAGTTAACCCCCTGTGAGAATGTGTATACCGTAATGCGTTTAATCCTTTCGAACAATGGACCACTCGATATAGTAAACTTGATACATTTTAGTCAAAATGGCCCCTTCTATAGATCGAGGGGACACAGTCCACGGTCTCAAAAACAGTACTATATAGGTTTCTCTAAACTTAGCAAACAGTACAGTCCCCGGTGAACTGCCACCTATGCGGCATTTCATCTGGGTCTATAATGTTTGTAGAGTTCTCCATTCTTCAAAGGGTTTGGGTACGCTATGACAGCGACGTAGCTATAGCCTTACATATAAATATACAAGACCATAACCAGTCGCTTTCTCATACATACTTGTCTAAGTCACCTTTCCCTGTGGAGATGCCTTGTCGAAATACGAAAACGCAAGACATTTCCTGGGAGACAATTCATCTGATCGACAGTACAGCCCCAGACAAGGTACACACATGTTCGTTTGTCTATGATTGCCCTATCTATCAGTATTTTTAATCTATTATTTCTTATTCCAAAAATCATTTATGTTCAAAAACTAACTGTTATGACGATTAGTCATGTATGTCATGCATGATGGACTCCGGCGATACACTGCATGTTGCAATATCTCGCCAGGGCCCATTTTGCGTGTCATGGTATCTGAGCTAAACATATATCAAACACAAGAAATTCTGCTTTTTGAGGCACCGTGTCCCTGCTGGCCTTTTACTGATTATTTAGTAAAGATTTTCTGGTTTGAAAAGCCTCAATGATATACTTTGCTAATTTTTTGAGATTCGAAAGACTGTCGTCATTGAACAGTTGGACTAATTTGAACATACTTGGCCTTCGGTGGTAATATCGCTTTAAGTGTTGATTTCTGATATGTGTATACTTGGGACAAATTAATATAAAATGAAAAACATCTTCAATTTCATTTCGGTCACATACAGTGCATTTTCTCTCACTTCGTTCAATTCCACGATGCCTACCAAGTTCAATTTGCAGATCATATGAAGCTAATCTTATTTTTGACAAAGCTCTTCTATACCTGATGTTCACTAATTTATGCAGATAAGTAGCTGTGCAAATTGTTGGACAAATTTCTTTGTAAAACTCTAATGAACTGGATACCAATATTTTTGCATTCCAGACTGTTAAATATTAATCCCTCACCCTTTGTTTGAAAACAGGAATAAATTTTGAATCATCAACTGAGTCGGGGTAAGTCCAAACATCGTGAAAACCAGACCTTTGGAGCAACCCCCTCACTTGGGATACCCAATTTATAGTATTTTCATTTTTAATGACGTCATTAAATAAATCTGTATAAACAGATTTCACTATACAATTTGCATAATCACTTTTAACTATTTTTAGCCAATACTTTACTATCCTTACATTTCTATCAACAAATATAGGGAACCTGCCAGTATCACCGTACAATGCCATAGTATTAGTGCTCATTTTTACACCTAGTACTCTTTTTAAGAATTTTCTATGGACTCTTTCACATTTTTCCGCACTGGAAAACCCCCAGATTTCACAACCATAATTCAATATAGATTTAACATATGTGTCAAATAACTGCATCAACATCTTGAATGGGACCTGTATGCGTTTTATAGTGGAAAGTAACATGCCCATAGACCGGACTGCTTTATCCGCCAAAAGGTTGATTGCTTTTTGGACAGACCCTCCGTTACTAATCACATAACCAAGATAATTAAATTCACTGACTAGTTCTAGTTCTTCCCCGTTTAAAGTAAAATGTTCATCCGGAGCCCGACTATAACGCCATGCAATAAAATCGTTAAACCACCAGTGGTTTATAGGTTTACGGGAAAAGTTATAATGTCCATAAAAACAACGTAGCGTACATAATAACAAACATATAACGTTTTTACGTCAGAAATGAGACTTCTAGGAGATGATGCATAGATAAGTAAGGGGTCTTTTATGCAAACTAAACATCTATGTGTCTTGATCCACATCTAAACTAACGGTGAGGTTGGTGCACCGTTAACTCGGTTTAAGCCCTCCAGTAAAATATTTTACTGAGCATTCCAAGGCGGTACTTCTTTTGTGGATCTTTTATGTTTTTTTTGTCTTGTGTTTGCTATGATTTTGTACGCGTCTGTTTATATCTGCCTTGTGGTCACCTGCTGGGAAAGGGCTGACCTCTTGGCTCTCGTTTGTGGTGTCTTACTTTCCCATTGGTATCCTGGGTCAGGTGTAGTACTTGATTTTATTATATACCTATAAATGATACATCTTTTGAACTGTCTGTTTTCTGGCTATCTGATACAGAAAGCCGGATCAACGAACTGAGGTTTTTTGATCCCGTACCACTATCCGTTAAAACGAGGCTAACGTCGGTTTCCTGTTTTTGCGGCGACGTTACGTAAAGTAAATTTTCAAGCATGGAACCAGAGATGGAAACATGATGACGTGACGTCAAGAAACTTAACTTAATGGCAAACGTTCCCCCAATTTTTCAGGATTAAAGACTAAAACAAATTTTATAAAATCAGAAAAAGGTCAGAAAAAGGTATATAATAAACATAATATCATAATAGTAATTTGATCTGACGTACTGTATCATGTCTCGTGGATGAGGCCATACCATTGGATCACCCTCGACGCTGCGCGTCTCGGGCGATCCGATGGTATATCCTCATCCACTCGACGTGATACAGTACGTCAGATCAAGTTACTTATGATAATGTGTATGTATCTATTCCTGATCTTTGCACCCTTTCTTACTTCAAAGTATTGTTAATTTTATATGATAAATAGGATCTAACATTCGTACTCCTGTATTTATTGAATTTTTTAAACTCGTTGCGAAAAAGAGATAAAATGCTCGGCAAGCCTTGTATTTATCTCTTTTCCCCAACTCGTTTAGTAAATTCAATAAAACATGAGCACTGATATAAGATCCTCTATGTATCCTGTCAATTGATCAGAATTGTTTTTGCTGATGTTTAAAAACACGTGTTACAATGGTAATTAGAAATATCAGGTTTTATCAAAGTGCGAAAACGTTGATTATTCTGTGTATTTCGTGTTTTAAAGACACATTCGGCTATTTCCCATACGCACCTTTCCCGCGTCTGGAAGCAGGTTAAGTTGTCTGGGTCCTGTCTTTCGACCTTTTATGGATTCGGATCAACACAGCTTTTAGATATTCTTATGCCATATCGGTGTTCCGACATTTTCTTGACAAATAAAGGACATGTAATTAAAGTGTGTCCGAAATATCTATTGACCTTTTATCAGAACTGATCGTCTCAGTACCAAAGATGGATTTTTCTATCACATCCTCACAGGAATAATAGATTCCTTTTCTTGCCAGTAGGGTGGTAACTAAGTTCGTCACCAGGACCTCGTGGTCTAGTGGTTAGCGTGTCTGGTTAAGAAGCCAGAGGACCTGGATCGATTCCCGGGTGCGCAAATATTTTTAGTACGTTTTTTTTTTTTTTTTTTTTTTTTAACATTTTAATGCTAAATTGCTTCGTATACTAGTAAAATGGCATCACCGAAACGACCGAAATGGGCATTCCTTAACTTTTTATATGGTATTATGCATGGAACCTATGGGAGTGGGGTTATGTTTGGCCCTCTTGAAAGAGAACTAGTTCGGTGACCCCAGATTTTTATTCTTTCTTTTCTGAATGGTATTTCAATAGTCAATGAAATAAAAATAAATTCTTAAGATTTTCAACATCAGATGTTTTAATATACGATTTATTCCAAAAAAGCATTCCCATTTTCGACGAATTGCCAAAATATATCATGCAGTATCTTGTCACAGCATGGGATGAAAAATAAATTTGCACATTTTCGAAAAGGTTTGATGTCATGGACAATAATTTAAGGTAAAAGAAAGAAGCTGGCTGCAGATTATAACAAATTTAACTCGATATTTAGGACTAGTGTTATTCTTTCACATTTTTAGAAAATTGGTCAAATGCTGAAAACTTCCATATAAGCACGGTGACAAATCCTTGGATAGCCCATGCATTAAACAAACTGTATGCAAAGTATTGAACATATTTCAACATGGAAAGTATTTAGCAGCATATGTCCTCAGCAACCGGAATGATGTAGTAAAAAAGACCACTCGCCTTGTACCCAGGGGTCTCGAGTTCGAGCCCCGGCTATGCCAGTCTGCCAGATGAGATTTTAGGCCCCGTTCAACCTTCTGATACGTTTTAAACCAGAAGGACATAAAGCCACAAAACCATGAACCCACCTAGCCAAGTATTGATTACTGCCAGTTAAAGCTGCATAGTCTGTAACTTTTGATCTTCTAATTTTGGGCAAATTTCTATTTTCAAGAATACACTGAAAATACTCAAATTCAGGTAATAGTTTTACCATTTTCATAAATCTTAACAAATTATCACTATCAAAACAACAGCATTTATGTTAAAAATCAACTGTCTATCATTATTTGAGGGACGTAAATAATTCCTAACAAGAGAAAAATCACCTGTTTTATAAGATGATTCACTTTTCCATGCAGTTTTCAGCTGTACTGAACATATTTATTGTGAAAAGATAACTTTATTCTATTTTGCTAATGATTTAAAAAGAAAATTTTTGTTTTCGGAAAAAAAGTTCATAGTTACAGACCTAGTCTCTTTAAGGAACAGCAATTTTTGTTGAACATTTTTTTACATATACATTTCACATGCATTGTAAGCGGTTCATTTTTAAACGTGTTGTCAACTCATTGTCGACCGGAAACCCATAAAAGATGAAATTCCGCTTAATGCGGTATTTCATCTGGGTCTGTACTGTTTGCTCAAAGAAAACCGATATTCAAGAAAGAAAATTAGTGCAATTAAATTATATGGAAATTATAACCTGTGACCCCTTAAATTATACAATGAACCATCCCAAGTTTATAGTATCAAACAAGAAGGAAGAATCCATTAGGGCATAAAGGGTTAAAGTAATGGTATGTGCACATAGAAATCCACTGCAGAACTGTAAAGAAGAGAAACTATATGAGCCGTGACATGAGATTTCCAACAATGTGGTATGTGCGACCAGCAAAGGCTCAGACCAGTATGCGCAGTCTGATCAGAGCCTTTGCTAATCGCTTGATTATTCTATAAATATTAAGCTACTGACTGAACAACATTTGGAGTTTCTAAGCTTGAAAGGAGGCTGCACAGGCTCATCTGAGTCTACACATGTGAAAATGCTACATTGTTGGAAATCACATGTCGCGGCTCATATACACATAACGGATTAAAGTGATTATGCAATTTTTAAACCCGTAGAAAGAGCAATTTTGGCGGGAAACGCGGCCAACGGTTTGAATGTTTTCGATATACTTGTTCAGCTTCATTCGACTGAGTAGGACAGGCCCCCATATCAGAACCAATTCTTTTTATTAATCCAACACGTTTTTGCTTGCAAAGACATTACATTGCAACATTATAACATGTTTCTACGAAAGACCGGTGGTGACTTTACACTTCACAGTTCAGACTTCATACTTCACACTTCATAGTTTCATACGTTATCCGATGAATGGAAGACGACGGAAAGTTCACACTTCATACTTCACAGTTCAGACTTCACAGTTCATAGTTCGCACTGCATAATTCACAGTTCTCACTTCACAGTTCAGACTTCGCACTTCGTAATTCATACTTCACAGTTCAGACTTCACAGTTCAAACTTCACATTTCATACTTCATAGCTCGTCCTTCATACCTCACAGTTCTCACTTCACACTTCATACTTCACAGTACATAATTCGTACTTCATACTTCACAGTTCACAGTTCTCACTTAACAGTTCTTACTTCACAGTTCAGACTTCATAATTCACACTTAATACTTCATAGTTCGTACTTCATTCTTCACAGTTCACACTTCATAGTTCCGACTTCAGACTTCACAGTTCACACTTCATAGTTCAGACTTCATACTTCACACTACATACTTCAGATTTCACACTTCAGCCTTCATACTTTACAGTTCACACTTCACACTTCACACTTCACAGTTCAGACTTCATAGTTCACACTTCATAGTTCAGACTTCTCACTTCATACTTCAGACTTCACACTTCATACGTCATAGTTCAGAATTCACACTTCATACTTCACACTTCATTCTTCACACTTCACACTTCATACATCTCACTTCACTTCACAGTTTCTTTACACATGTGACTGTGGTATATTACTTATACAAATGGCGTGTATTGGTATGATGGTCCGTTTTAATGGATATTGTTAAATGAAAAGTGCTAATTGCTAACTGTTAATAAACCACTTATAGGTATTGCCAAAGGATAACCCAGTTCCTATTTATGGAACAGTTTTTAGGCAAAATCAATTAGGCATCTTTGACTGTGTTAAGAGTGTAACCTTATATTGTACAACTTGCAATGCCCAGAGGAAAGATACAGATGCAGTTCTGTTTTTGAAGTTTCAAACCGTGACATCGAAATATGATTTAGTATTATGAATTTAACAAATATGTTGACAACGGTACCGATAGTCGACAATGAGAAACTAGCAATTTGCATTTAAAATATCCAACAAAATGTAATCAAACAACAACACATGCCATTTTTATAAGAAATAAGTCACAGTCACGGGTTTAAATATTGGAAATTGTGAAGTGTGAAGTACGAACTATGAACTGTTAAGTATGAAGAAGGAACTATGAGCTGTGAAGTATGAAGTCTGAACTATAAAGTGTGAAGTATGAAGTCTGAAGTGTAAAGTACGAACTATGAAGTGTGAAGTACGAACTATGAAACTGTGTAATCTGAAGTGTGAAGTATGAAGTGTGAACTGTGAAGTGTGAACTGCGAAGTCTGAACTGTAGAGTGTGAAGTCTGAACTGTGAAGTGTGAAGTACGAACCATGAACTGTGAAGTGTGAAGTCTGAACTGTGAAGTGTGAAGTACGAACTATGAACTGTGAAGTGTGAAGTCTGAACTGTGAAGTGAGAATTGTGAACTGTGAAGTACGAAGTGTGAACTGTGAAGTATGAAGAGTGAACTATAAATTTGGCACTTTCCGTTGTCTTCCATGCATCGAATAACGTATAAAACTATGAACTTTAAAGTGTGAAGTATGTTTCTGAGGTGTGAAGTATGAAGTGTGAAGTCACCACCGGTCTTTCGTAGAATTACGTTACTGTGAATTACATTGCTACAATTTTACTAAAATCAGAAGAGTTTTTTAAACACATATCCTATCTGACAAAATACTTTTTTTACCAAAGCAAATGAGTCCAAATTAATACTATCAAATTAAAACATACTATATATAGTTGCCATATATATAGTAACAACAAGGACTTTATAGACATTTCTTAGGTGCATCACATGCCCATTTCATGTAACTTACAGAGATACCTCATAATAGCAATACAAAAAAATGAAAAGTAATCTTTATCAAATTTGTCTGACGCGGAAACATATTTCACTTTTAGGTTCAATGATGTCTATAATTGACAAAATAATTGCCTTTTGTGTGTAAATTACAATGAAAGTTCAAGATCACTGTTAAGACCTTGAAGTCAAAGTTCAAGGTCAAATATGTTTTAAAACTGTCTGACCGCTCGAAACACGAATTCCTCCTTCATGCTTTGATGGAGGATGTTCATATTTAGCAAAATGATTACTTATGATGTACATATTACAACCACGGTTTCAGACCTCAAATATTACATTCAAGTTATTGGTCAATATCAAACGTACTAAATATCTGTATTATGGCTCACAAAGCAAATCCTAATTCATATTTGACCAAGGGTGTTAACATTTGGCACAGCAATTTTCTATGGTATGTTGATGATAGCAAGGTTTCAAATCACTAAACATGACTTCAAAGTCTAAGGTCAAACTTGAAAGTCAAACATACTTAGAATTATGACACATACATGTACTCCTTTTGTGTTGCATCATATTTTGCACAATGATTGTCAATATGACCATTTAGTCAAATGCCAAGGTCAAGCAGGCTGTTTGGCTTCCATTTATACAAAATCCTTTTACTTTTTTGACGAAGGATAATCATATTTGACACAATGTTTGCATGAGGTGTGTAGATTACAAGGTATGGCTCTTGGGTCAAAGGTCAAGGTCAAAATAATTCAATTTTGGTTGTTACCACCTGTAAAGTGAATGTCTCTTACATGTTTTGATGTAGGTGGTTCGTATTTTACACACTGATTGCCTAATGTGCATAGATGTCAACATTAATTTCAAACTGCTAATGCGACCTTTGATTTGATCCAAAGATAAAGATCAAAATGCTCAAAATTCTGTCTGTATGGCTTGTAACGCTTACATTAAGTAGGTGCTAGTTCATATTTTGGGACATTGGTTGTCTATGGCATGTAGATGACAAAAAGGTTTGGGCTTAGAGACAAAGATTTAGGTAAAGGTAAAAGAAAAGAAAAAAAGAGTCATACTATGCGGTGTTTAATGTAAGTGCGGATGTTTTGCTACCCCGCCCCCCCCCCCCCATTGATTGACTTTATTCTAGTTGTACTTTTGTTTATCATGTAAAGTGCGTGAGGTTTTAAGTCGGTACAGACAGTTCAGATGTACTTTATCTTCTCTATTCAATCACGCTTAGTCTGTTTCATTCGTTAAATGTAATTGTTCTAGTGGAAAGCATCGCATTCATGCACCCATGTAACTCCCTGTAGGGTTTTCATTGATTGAGAATGTTCTGGTAGTAATCAGTTGGTCAGAGCACAGTCTCTGAAACTGTGAAAGTTACAAACTCATATCTTAACTCTACAGAATAACAAATCCAGTATGGTTATTGTGGGTTAGGAGCATTTACGTCGTATTTATGATGCGTGATGCATTTTCAGCTTTGCATAACAGTACTTGGCGCACGACAAGTCGTGCGCAAGTAGTGGTATGAAAAGCTGTAGGCGAATCGACATGAACATAACACACAAAGCATACTGTCTTGGGCCTTCATTTGCCCACAGGGCGAATCGCCATCAAAATTTTCAGTGGCGTTTCGCAGATGGGCCGATAGTGGCTCAATGTCTTATGCGCACTGGGTTAAACTCGGTGTTCTGATACAAAGTTTGTCATTTCACGAGTGATTTACCTGCTAAGGCTACAAGTTTAGTGCAAAATCTACACTATTTTAAACCTAGAATAGTTATTTAGGTTCAGGGGCATACTAGAGGAGCATTTATAGATGCCCAGAACAGTTCTAGCATGTGTCAGTACATACCAGTATTGATTGCTTCTAATTGATATAAACCAAATACATAGTTGTTTTAATTGAATAAGGTCTAATAGTGTGAGATGATCCCCAAATAACAACAACAAATCCTTTTTGTTATTTGCGTTTCGTGTTTGTCTGTCATACTTTCTTCTCTGTTCCTTGCAGCCTCGCGGTCACCTGCTGGGAAAGGGCTGACCTCTTGGCTCTCTTGTATATGA
Organism: Loripinus fragilis; assembly: GCA_964019695.1. Classification (NCBI taxonomy): domain Eukaryota; kingdom Metazoa; phylum Mollusca; class Bivalvia; order Lucinida; family Lucinidae; genus Loripinus; species Loripinus fragilis. The sequence continues at coordinate 43,987,068 of OZ026516.1, read as the reverse complement.
TGTTTTCTAGTGGTTTTGTCACTTTCACATATGGTGTCTTGGGTCAAGTGTGTTACTTGATTGTATCAATTCCTGATATTTGCCTTCTTCCTTACTTTTCCTATAAACTTGAGCAGGTGATACCATCCTATCAATCCAAGGCAGCAGGTGATCCGATCGGATGCAATTTCAGACACCTGGTAGGATATGCAATAGGGTATGTGGTCTGCCCAACCGACAGATAATCATGAGTGACTACTAAATAGTTTCCCACTAACGACAAAACCAAACAAAGATTACTTCAATATTACAACAGCTCTTAGAAAAGAATATTTAAGAGAGACCTTTCATATGTTTCAAGTTTTAGGATATTTGTCAACGTAGCTTTAATTCTTTGATAATCTATGACTTTACTCAGTCTGTGATTGATTTGCCCTCGTTTAAAAACAGACAAAAAACTACAGAGAAAAAACATACACACCATTTTATGTCCACAAATGCCGATAATAGAATTAATGTTTATATGTTAAAGTTATTGTTATCAATTTGTTTTTAGTCCTTTGTATTCTGGAAACCCCTAAACATATACTTTGGAAAACAGTGAAGACCCAGATGAAATGCAGCATAATGCATTTCATCAGATGCATTTCATCAGGATCTGCACTGTTTACTATGATTCAAACAATCGTTAGCGACAAAATACACCATTATTTCGAAAAAAAAACCAACAACATGAGAACCCCTAAAGTACACACTGGGCAGTCCCATACTTATTGTATGAAAATGTATGGGAAAATCAATCAGAATACAAATATAAATCTGGATTTTTTTCTCCAAGAACTTGGTCACGCACTTGGACTGCTTTTCCCTAGACAAATATTTTCAACCATGTACCAAGAAGGTTCTGTAACAGATGAACTGATTAACAAAAACTGATTCACGATAAATAATGATCCATTAAAGAACAGTTTAACATTGATTTGGCCATTATGTTAGTCTGTGAGCCTTGTTTGGAACACGCAGTCTGCGGCTTATGAAATTGCCTACAATTTTTATGTCTAGATACGATCGTCCAGCCATACGCCATATCTCACTACGTCAAATAACCACTTATTGGTTTGTCAGATGGAAACATAACAGCTTAAATAATGCTGGAAATTGCTTTGAATTATTTCCAAATTGAATCTAGAAAAGATACGATCTCTTTAGCTTTAGGTAGATAATGTTACAGACCAGAACACTTATTACCATATATCTCCTATTGGCGGGACAAACGGACACTAGACATCAGCGTAGAATCAGATCAAAATATAACCAGTTGGCCGCCTACTTGTACTTGCTTGACATAACACAAGCTAGCGGAACATACCACGCCAATATATTCCAAAAACTACAGATAATCATACACGGGCCGCATATTTATGATAACTAGTGTATGCTTATCAAAACTTGCAGATGCACGCTCGTAAGTTATCTTTAATGCAACAACGCGTTGCATACTGCACATTGATTATTTAGTTATTTACAAGAAATGTTTTGAACGGGAAAATGATTCTTTTTTCATCTTTTCTACAGGATATCAGAAAAATGTGTGGTTTAGTTTCGACCAAAGATTTTTAGATATGGAATTTACATTTAAATACGTAATGTGAGAAGCACAAGGAAAATAAGTAATTGCTTACAAATCACTTTTGACCACTTATACTATACCTATTGATACAATAAGTATGTTATTGTCCGTTTTGTAATTTAAGGGGTTTGTGGTCAAAATTTCAATAAAATGATGTACTTCTGTCCCTGAAATTGTTCTTTTCTTTCTTAGCAAACAGTACAGACCCTGATAAAATGCCGCTTAAGGCGACATTTCATCTGAGTCTTTACTGTTTGCCAAAGTACAGTACGATTTGGGTTAATACAATATGCCCATGGACTTGAAAAATAGCTTATAGCATTATCATAAATTAAGATTTCCATTATTTGAGACGTTTATAGGTTATATAGAACGAATGTTTCTTAAACATCCATATTTTGCTTAGCACTTACACTTAAATATACAACAAAAATTAAAATAACTGACTTCTGTCCTTTTGTTCTCACACTCTATAATTTAACTCTTTGTTTAATGGGAAATTGTGCATGCTTTTTCTGTCGTCTGTTGTTTTTTTTCAACTTCAACTTCAAAAAAAGTCTTTAGGTATATCATCAAAGTATCAAACAGTTTGGATCTAGATCAGGGCCGTCTTTTTATCGAGCCTGATCTGTGTCCAAACTGTTTGCAAAGGTTATCAGCCGACGGCCGTGACTAGCAGGCAAAGAGTAAAGGTAACTTCCATATCTAAAAAGGTCTGACTTTTTTCGTAAATTTTCTCACTGCAACATACAGTCGCTTATGACGTTCTAATGTAGTTTTAGCCAAACGAAGCAAGATATTCCATCTAAAACAAAGTGCGAACATTAATGGCACGGATACTAAACTTATGTCACGTGATTCTGTTCACGATGGTTTGCTTGAGTCTGCTAGAAGCAAGTGACGGGCAGAGCAATGGACAGCAATCCAGGAGTTCCCGGCGACGCCTCAGAAATCGACAGTCTCCACGGAGGGGCGATGTAAGGTCTTTTTTATCCTCATTATTCCTTGTTTTGTAAACTCATCTACATGTATGTTCAGTATTTAACAATTCACCTTTCCGAAAACCACGGCTACTTTAAAGGGGACGACAACCCTGATGATTATTACTTTTTATATGAAAGGTTTTGATAAACCATGAATTTTGATACCAGTTTCATCTAAATCCGTTGAAAAACGTGGAAGTTGTGGGCATTTGAATATTTGCAAATGACTGTAATGAAAGCGTCCATATTGTAGGCTTAGTGACGTCACACGGCCTAATAAAATATGCGTATTCAAAATTAAAGACAAACCAATGGATAAATATAACAGTTTCCGTATGTATAAAGCTGCATATCTTGATGACTAAAATTTAGCAGTTAAAAAATTCTGAGTACTAATTAAAAATTCAAAATGGCGGTTATATGTTGGCCATATTGAATATTTAAATGCCCATAACTTCCCCATTTTTCAATCAATTTTGATGATATTTGTATCAAAATCCATGGTTCATAGAGCTATTTCTGATCAAACATGCTTATCATTAGGGTTGCTGTCCCCTTTAACTCTTTGTCTACTACTTCGCATATGTGCATATTCGTCTGAACATTCACTTATCACCTATGTGGTAAGCAAACTCAAGCATCATGTCTGCTTTGTGCAGTGGCCCAGAGGTATCTAGAGTTGCTCGATTTGAGATCGAGAGGTCCCGTTTTAAGCCTTCAGGAATCTTTAGTTTGTGTTCTATCGCAAGACATTTTATCCTCACTTCTCACTACTGACTAGCACCCAAGAAAATTCAACATGCCAGTTTTTTGTTTGTGATATAAAACATCAACTAAAACAAAGCATTAAAGTTATATTGCTGCTTTCTGAACAAACTCATTTCCATAATCATTTACGCCCAAAAAGAGTTCATTGATCAGCCAGAGCGAACGCATTTTGTTGTAAAAACATGAAAAGCAATAAAACAAGCACCGCAACATATACTTTTAAGCAGTTAACCTGTCTTAAGCTGCCACTCAAAATGAAGACCAAAAATTGGTTTTCAGGACCCATTATCACTTAATGCAGGTCAAAAGTATTGCAGAAAGCAAGGGGAGCATTCTGCAAAACTTTCGACCTTCATTAAGGTACCACTTGCCATTAAGATCTATGTTTTGTCCTTTTTCAAGTGACCCTTTTACACAGGTTTTACTGTAAAGTGTTTGCTCTAGTTTCTTTATGAGACATTTTATTCAATATATATTGATTGTTTTGTCTTAAATTGTTTTAGAAAAATAAGGTATTAGCTTAATTAAAAAGATATATATATAATATTTCCATGCTGACTGTTTTCATTTGTAAGAACTGTATGTTCTACAAACTTTCTTGTTCAATTAATTAAAATATGTGAGAGAAAAAAACTCCGAGTTTTCAACTTTTAAAAGCGCTTAAGATGGGATTTTTCAGGTCCTAAAATATTACCACATTGAAAAAACCGCCAGTATGTATTCGGTCCTAAAATATTACTACATAAAAAACGTTTGTATTCGGGCACATGTGCATCAGAAGGTAGCCTCCTTAAAAAGAAAAAAGGCGTGGAAAAGAGCGCATATTATGCAGAAATGGAAAAAAGGAGCTTAAATGCTATACATGTACCTAATTACGTGTGCATTTGTAATAATAGAAGCGAAATTCAATGATGATATTTTATGGGATTTCCAATAATGTGGCATTAAGCAAGATTCGACGCAGACGAGCCTGGGCAGCCTTCCTTTAAGCTTTGAAACTCCAAATGCTGTTCGGTCAGTAGCTTAACAGTCATAAATCTTCAAGCGACTAGCAAAGGCGTATGCGCTGGCTGAGCCTTTGCTGGTCGCGCATACCACAGTGATGGAAATCTCATGTCGCGGTTCATTTCAGGGTTTACCTAGTCATTTACAAGGGGCATATCTCGACGCTGCCTCCGCCGTAACAACGACGACGACAGCGGCACCCCCTCAAGAAGATAATTCCATGTCGGCGGATGATCCTTGGCACAGATTTATACCAAGTACTCCCACATCCAGTGAAGTCGAGTGCCACGTCGAAGTCGTCGCGGTAAGATATTTGAGCAGTAACATATAGAAAACCAACAAAGTGACAACGTGTCACACTCAGGGGGGATGGGGTGGGGGATGGGGGTACTCTGATATTATCATACATACGTAGGCTCGGGCCATTTTTTGCGTTCAAAATTTGAATTTCCATATTTTTTTGGGTTTCAGAAAAATGAATGTTTTTAGGAGTATGAAGATTTTGTGGATATTTTTTCGGGTCATCACAAAATTGCACTATATTTAGGGATCATTTCTAAGCATTTTTGGGTATATCATAAGGTCAAGGTACAGAAATAGGGTATTTTTGGGGGCTGCTAAAATTTCAAATATTTTTTTGGGGGTAAATTCCTGATATTTGTTTGGGGTGAACGGTAGATGCTGGGCCCGAGCCTACGTATGAAGAAAAAAATGAGAGTACCCCCCTGGGATTTCATAAGAAGACTCAGACATGTCTAGACATCAACTTAGTCTGATCAGAGTCTTTGTGGTTTATCCGAAGGAGGTGAGGACCCTTAGGCACTCACTGAGGGCAAAGCAAGACTCGATCAGACTAAGTCTTCGCTCGGCATTCACTCATTTCAAGGGTGTTTTTGTCATCAAAGGATATAATATCACATAATATCCATGTCATATCCTACTAGTTTATAACGCTGGGTACTCTTTTTGAACTGATCGGAAAATGAAGGCTTTCCAACGATGTTTTTTTTTTGGATTTTTTTTAAAATAATCGCCATAAAATACTGGCTAGGATAAGTATGCGTTGTTGCAGAAATTTTTCAAAGCACGAAAGACGTCAAAGATGAGGCTTGTATAGGATTTTAGGGATACAGGATATAAGCCATTTTACTTCCAGGAATATAGGATACTATCCATTTTACTTCCAGAGATAGGGGATACTTAGTTCAATATTTAGTTTACTTTCAGGGATACTTACTATTTTGGAAAATTTATAATGGGGATATTTGCCAGTTTATAAGGAATATTTGCCTGTTTACTTCAAGGGATATGGGATATTTGGTACCCCCTATGCAATCCTCAAAGATCAGGCATCAATACAATCAAGCATTCAATATTGGGCCATCAACGGCCCGCCAGCGGAACGCCATTAAAACGACAAGGGAGGTCGAAGATAGTGATAGTACGAACTGTGATGATTGGACTTATCAACATTTACAAACCAATAAAATGGCGTTTAACTGGTAGTGGGCCGATGATGACCCGCTTAAGTGGTATGTGGATCGTCTCTCCCCTCACCAACTACAAAAAAGGTTGTCAAAGTTTACCGCACATATTTGCTTAACATTATGTAGAGGCAAGCAATGTCGAACCAGATCAGACTGTTTCTAGCAGTCTGACCCGGTTCTACACTGTTTGACCAAGAGGCTTCTAAAACATTTCAGCAGACGACATAAGCAGACGACTTTTGTTGTGATTGACGCTTTAAAGGTTAGGTTCTAAGTCTCATGTATTCTCTTGCAGCGTCGACGACAGGGTGGTCGGTGTATTCGACTGGGAGGATCCCAAAGAACAGCTATATGTCAGAGTGGAGCCCATTTTGCATTCGCACCTTCATGTGATGAAATTTTAACGACAAGGGAGGTCGAAGATGGTGATAGTACGAACTTTGATGATTAGACTTATCAACATTTACGAAACAAGAACTGTCATGATAAATACAGCCACTCCCCATTACAAAGTTGGAGAGATTGATAATGGGACTTTTAAAATACACTCAAGCAAACTTTTAAACGCACACCTGGCCTCGAGGTTATAAAACTTTCTACATGCTCAATTCAATTTTAATATGTACTACTCAGACTTTGATAAGGATTACTATAAAAATCCATAGGACTCAATCCTCTGATAACTATCGACGTTTTTCTTCAAGTTCAACGACATTTTCAGGGGCAATTGAAAATGCAGTGGGCTACAGCTACAGCTTTTCATGCAAATCGCCCATGGATGCCCGTAGGTCGGAAAATGCAAAATGCTACATTTTCAAAATTCTACCCCAAAATTCAAGTTTATTTCTCCCTTATTTCAAAAGACCAGAAACATCAAACGTGTTTGAGATACACATTTTCAACCTTCCAATATTCGGTTGAAACCCGTTTGTAACTGATATGAGATGTGGACACAACACTCACCATTTTAAAATAATGTACTTTTCTGTAAAAACAACAAAAAGTTTCGTTTTCCGACTAACGGGCATACACTGGACCATCAAGTATGTGATATACATTTAAATCTGTAGCTTGAAGCAGTCACAATTGCCGCTGCATAGTTCGTTGAAATTAACGAAAAATATATAAAATTTGGTGAAACTCAGTCCATTTGTTTTCAAGATATTGACCGGAAACGAAATTTTGGCGTAAATCAAGGGCCATAACTGGTACAAATGTTCGAAAAAAGACATGCCTCAATCCCATGTTAGATCTTGTCCATATGAATGCATATATAAAATTTGGTTAAAATCAGTCAATTTGTTCTCAAGATATTGAGCGGAAACGAAATTTTGGCGTAAATCAAGGGCCATAACTCTGTTAAAAATGTCAAAAAATGACGTGTAACAATCCCAAGCTAGATCTTGTCAATATGAATGCATATATTAAATTTGGTGAAAATCTGTCATTTTGTTCTCAAGATATTGAGCGGAAACGAAATTTTGGCGTAAATCAAGGGCCTTAACTCCAAATTCAAGTCTGACCTTGTCGTAAAGTAAGTCAAGGCGAACCAAAGATCATCATTTGTGCAATCTTGGCAGGGCCCACATCCTCAATGCTACATACCAAGTCCCAAAGTCATCGGCCTTCTGGTTCTGGAGAAGATGATTTTCAAATGGTTTACCATATTTATATGGGCGTGTTGGCCATCTAGGTCATGTGACCAGAACAATTTGTTTAAACTTATCATAAGAAGTCTTCATATGAAATTCGAGTTCAATTGGCCGAGTGGTTACTGAGAAAACTATAAGTGTATATGTTTTAATATATTGATGTGACTCCAATATGAGGGAACATGATCTTTGGAGCTTAGTAATAGTCATTGTCTCATTAGGTTTAACATAATGACTTTGGCTTCAACAGTTTTCAAAAAATCAACTCCCATTTACATTTAAATGCATTAGGAAGCAAATTCGACTTTGATGTTAAGTAGAGCAAGGGCAACTCGGTTCATTATTTGAACAAACCTGGTAGGGCCTACATCCTCAATGCTACATACCAAGTACCAGTGTCATCAGCCTCCTGATTCTGGCGAAGAAGATTTTCAAAGGGTTTTTACCATACATGAGCACGGCGGCCATCTTGGTCATGTTACCACAACAATTTGTATAAAGTTTAGCTATCTTATCGTAAAGTCTTCACATTAAATTTGAGTTAAATTGGCCGAATGGTTTCTGAGAAAACTATGTTTTAATATACTGATGGGACTCTAATATGAGCAACTTTGGCTGAAAGGAGGTTGACCTTTGGAACTTATTTATAGCCACTGTCTCATTAGGTTTAAAAAAACTTGAAACAAAACAAAACACCATTTAAATACATTAGGAAGCTAATTTGACATTGACTTTAAGTAGGTCATGGTCAACCTAGGATCATCATTTGAAAAAACTAGGCAGGCCCTACATCCCCAATGCTACACACCAAGTCCCAAGGTCATCAGCCTTCTGGTTCTGGAGAAGACGATTTTTAAAGAGTTTTTCCATATAAGAATGTGGCGACCATCTTGGTCATGTGACCATGACAATTTGAACAAACTTTCGTTCCCGCATGATCCTAAGGAGTCACCATACAGGGGGGGGGGGGGCAACGTACATCACAGTCACGTGATTTTAACCATAAGGAACACACACAATTGCCCCACAAACGATCAACTCAGGTAAAAAAAATAATTCGTGTGTCGTGCATACATTATATAGCTAAAACGGTACAGCTCAGCTTCTAGTTTTATATGCATGTTTCATCTTTTCAAGATGGTCGGGCATTTGCGAGATTATTCAAGACAAGCTTGCTTTTTTCGAGTGTATGGGACACACACACACACACACACACACACACACACACACACACACACACACACACACACACACACACACACACCAGCGAGTCAAAAGTTGACGAAATTAAATAAGAGAGGACTTAGCAAACAGTGACAGTGGTTTGATTTCTCGCCTAAGAGTTTTGCTCACGAAATGTTATAATAGTACCTTTGACAGCGGTAACGAACAATGACAGAAAAACCCATACGGGACACACCACGATGAATTGGGTTATGGGACAAACGAGACTACTCTGATGTGCGTCACATCTGTTTCAAGTTTAAAACTACGTTTGAAAGTTTGTGTAAAGTCCAAAAACTTATCTCTTTGAAGGTTTTGCGCCGGCTCACTTACATGTTCTCGAAAAAGCAAGGTTGTCTTGAATAATCTCGCAAATGCCTGACCTTCATGAAAAGATGAAACATGCAAAAAAACTAAAAACCAATGCGGGTTAGCTGGGCTGTACTGTTGTTAGCTATATAATGTATGCGCGACACATGAATTTGTTTTTTTACCTGAGTAGAGCGTTTTTGACGCGAAATATGTGTGTTCCTTATGGTTAACATCACATGGTTGTGACGTACGTTGGCCACCCTGCTATATGAAATTTGAGTTTAATTGGCCCAGTGGTTTCAGAGGAGAAGATGTTTGAAAATGTTGACAGACGAAAGTACGCCAAGGTCACTGGTACACTATTAGCTCACACATGACTGGGCGATGAGCCTTTGGCTCAGGTGAGCTAAAACACTGAAAGTTATCGAATCCAAAAGGGGTAGGGTCATTTGAAATCTATAAAGTGGTCCTCATCAAAGTTTGAGAGGTATAAACAAATTCCATGTCATGCGACATTTCATTCAAAATGAAGCAAAATAATTGCGATAACAATACAGTTTGACGTCATATAAGTCACAGGCTTCATCAATAGGATAGGATTTTGGGACAGGATTTTGGTTTAGTTTTGACAATACTGAGTTTTCCCTCCCCAAACTGCAAGAATTACGGCAAGGTACATTTACAGGTTCCTCTTGGAATGGACGTAATTCCGAATTGGCAGATTCAAGGAGGGGCGCCCCCCACCCCCTAAAATCGCCACAAACAAAGTTTTTGATATGATTTATAGTAGCAGATACTGTTTTTGTTTTTGCTGTTTTTTCAATTTTAAAAATGTCGGATTCGAGGATTGGGGTGTGTCTACAAAATTACTCATATCTCAGCTGAACATTACTTATCTTAGACTACTAAACTTAGTACCAAATTTAAGCTTAGACATAGGCATTGTGTCCATTTTCCGCATATGCAAATAATAAATTATCTAATTTGAATATTCTTAAACTTTTAAGAAACATTAAAGATGTGATTCAAGATGGGGGCATACCTACAAAGTTAATAATATCTCAGCTGTTACGTATCATAGACTACTAAAATTGGTACCAAATTAAAGCTCAGATATATGGCTTTTGTTCCGTGGTCAAATATTTAAATCATCTTATTTGCATAATTTAATAAGGGGAATGTACCTTCAAGGTAACTTATATCTCGGGTGCTTATTATCTTATACTTACTAAACATGAATTAAATAAAAGCTGTTATATCTAAGCATTAATCTAGTACCAAGTTTGGCTGTATAAAACATTTAGCAGCTCGATATAGCTAATTTTATTGGTAGACCTCTTTCATTTTTCTGTCTTATTTCTAGTGTCTTCTTTAATATTCATGAATATGCAAATTAGATTGCTTGCATATCTGTAAATTACTCCAAAGTATTATGTTATAGCATTAATTTGGTACCAAGTATGGTTGTATAGGACAATACGCAGCTGAGATATAGGTAATTATGTATCACAACCTTAATTTTTCTCTTAACTGTTTTGTTTTGATAAATATTCATAAAAATGCAAATTATACAAAAGAGATAATTTCCAAAAATGACCATGTGAGTAATGACCAGAGTCTAAGTTCTTCTTTGATGCCAAGTTTAGTCGTCTAGGATAAGTAACAACTGAGATATGATTGATTTTGTTGGTACAACCCCATTTTTCCGAATCACATTATGGGTTGTCATGGAAACCATATGAAATCAGCTTATTAATGTTTTAAATGATTTTCCCTTATTTTTAACGTTTTTTTAATATTCATGAAAACGCAGACTCTGCAAATAAGATAATTTGCATATTTAATCATGGAATAAGCCCTGTGTTGTCTAAGCTTTAATTTGGTACCAATTTTAAATAGTCTGTGATAAATAATAGCTGAGCTATTATTAACTTTGTAGTTATACCCTCATTTTGAATCACAATTTCTAATGTTTCATAAATATTAATGAATATGCAAATTGGATAATTTGCATATGCGACAAATGGATGAAATGTCTTTGTCGTAGCTTTAATTTGATACTAAGTGTAGTAGTCTAAGATAAGCAACAGCTGCAATATGAGTAATTTTGTAGGCATGCCCCATCCTCGAATCCGCTATGTGTTGGCATGGAAATCATGCATTTACACATAGCCCAAACATGTTAATTTCTGACTATTTGGTAATGGGGATTCTTACATATTTCAGCAGACGACAAAAGAAATGGTTCTATCAAGTCTGCAATTGTAAAATAAGCACTTTTTCTAAGACATTACTCATAAATATACCGATATTAAATAATTTGACATTCAATTATTTTTGTCATTTTTTTTTTATCACATTTATTAGTTTTTGTTGGTTTATGTTGATGCATTACGTCCCAGTCAACAATGCTTTCGTCAGGTCGGGACAATTTTCTGCCTTCCTGAGTTGAACCAGTGCTAAATAGCCGATAAAAGACTTGCTTAAGGACACAACATAGTGACTCCGGTAGGTCTCGAACTAGCAACCCTTACACTCTCCTGACTGAGCCACTGCACTCCTCAAATTATTAGTGTATATCAGCCGTGAAATGTGATTTCCAAAAATGTTGCATTTTGACAAGTGTAGACTCAGACGAGCATGTTTAGCCTCCTACTCAAAATTTTGTTCGGTCAGTAGCTTTACACTCATAGAATATTCAAGCGACTAGCAAAGGCTCTGATCAGACAGCTGATCTGAGGCTTAGCTGGTCGCACGTACCGCATTGATGGAAACCTAATGTCATGGCTCATATGTCTTGTTGAACCCCACCCACAAGTCAATGTTAAGGTACCCCGCTTGATGTAAAACATGCACCAAGGGCGTCGTAAAATACCCTAACCAGGTATTTGAATGTCATTGCATGCTATGACGACAGATGATGGAGCATACTTAGTTTTTCACATTTCATTCTGTTAAACCCATCCGTGTCTAAGCATCCCATAAATAAAACAACAGCAAACAAAGAAGACCCAAAGTACGGCATCTTAACAGAATATGCATTTCGTTATTGCCAAAGACATATTCAGTCACTTAAATACTTTCAGGGTTGGTATTATCTATATGCAGCGAATGATCATTCCAATACATTTAAAAAGTAATGGTGGAAGCTTTCGTGTGACATATGTGGGTTCTGTGTCTTGATTTGACATGCTTTCGCGTCTGGTCATTGCTGCCTTGTGGTCACCTGAAGGGAAAGGGCTGACCTCTTGGCACTTGTTTGTGATGTGTATTGTGTATCCTGGGACAGGTGTGGTACTTGATTGTATCGATTCCTGATCCTTGCTGTTTTTCTTACTTTCTTTGAGTGAAAAAGTAAAAAGGCTCTCATTCCATTTCAAGTAGGCAAATGCTCTGATGAACGCGGATCAACATAGTTTTGCAAATGATCAATAGGCATGTTGTTTTGATCAGCTAAAAAGCATTTGACCTCTTTAGACTTGGGTCTTTAACATTGACAAACGTTGTATACCACATGGGATGCCAATCGTATGGGACAAAATAAGAATATACTGTTGACTAGTTTACTCAAATCCTGATAAATTCAAAGTTAATTTGGGATACATTGGTTTAGGATCGGAGGGTGTAGTTATTAGTTTCATTAAATTCCTATCAAACGATATGCTAGTATGGTAGGACCATAGAAACCCTTTTTGTGGTTGTTCTTTTGCATTAACCAGTATTGGGCCTCGTTGGTTTATGTTTATGTGGTTTTATGTCTGGAAGCACCCGAAGGCTCAGTCGACAGTGGTTCTGGTTTAAAATGTCTTAGAAGACGGGGACACAGCTTAAAGTCTCTTCCGACAGATGAAAGTTCATTTCCTAAATCCTGAACTTACGAAAAATCTATGATCAGGAACTACCACAATTATAAGCTGCAGACAAACCCGTGGCACCGCGAGGAAGAGCCACACAACAATCACGAGACATTAGGAAGACAAAGCAAACAGCTCTCTCTTCCCCATCAAGATGATTGCAAAACTATTATTGGACAGAAAGAAACGCACAACAAAACATATTACAGTTACAGAATCCCACCAAAGGGAACAACAATCTACAACGAATCCGCAACAACAGAGCCACCGCATTAGAACGGAAAGCAGACTATGCCACTGGGGGCTTAAATGCATTTTACTTGAACCAAAACTTTGCCCTAGATTACGAGGGGGTTCAATATGTAATGAAAACCCATTCATAACTCCATCCACAAATGCGTTATGATTTTATGCCATACGCCAAACAAAAGATCAAAGCGTCGCCGTTATAATGGTGCATGAAACATTATTTTATCGTTCCAAATTTAATAGGTTACAGACTTTTTAAAAAGCACACTAATATACACTGCATATATTTTCCTCCGAATTGTAAAGACTCAGTTTAACAAAGGTAGAAAGGCATGCTATATTTTCTAAAACAATCATTTAACATGCATGAATCACATATCCATAGTTTTCTGACTCATTTCCACTTTATCTGCTATAACGATACAAACTTTTGATCTCTACCGATTTCTCGTGCAAACGGTTTTATTACGTTACCCCCTCTTACGTTGACGTCGTTTAAAGCAATGGACGTAGCACTAAAATAAGCACGGTTCTTGAAAATCGGAAGTGTGGCTTTGTACCAGGAAAGGACACTTTTGATTGTATCGAAGTTTCAATACACACAGTGCATAGGCAGCAGATCAGTTAAACTGAAACCAATATCTAGGGGGATCTCATATGAGTGGCATACCATTTTCGTTTCCTATTATTTTATTGTCTGGAATTAGCCAGCCAGATTAATTACATGTAAATACGTGTAACAATGTCCAAATAATGCATCCGAATGCAAACATCGATGAAACGCGGTATTTTGTCTGATCCATTTCAGTGTAAGCCAGAGATGGCATTCTTTTAGTGGTCTTCTTAGTTCAAATGGCGTAGTTGGGGTTACTTTAAGGGTGAGATTAAATAAGGAAATTTTAAAATCTGTTGTATTATGTGCAAATGAACATCAAAGGGACCAGAAAAAAATGTTACAAATGATTTTTCTGTAAATTTTCGCTATGTATTCGTTCACGCAAAAACGACTCTTTCAATGGAATGCCAGAAAAAGTAGCATCAAAGAGGATTTTAACCAAAATGGCAGTCTCAGTATTGCATAGAACATAAAGCAATTTCAAAACTTTTGCAGGTATAAATCACCAATATATGTTTATTTACCACACGAAGAAGCCGACTGAAAACATCCCTCGTCCATGTAGTTACCTGCTTTTGAAAACATTATTTTATTTCATATCGCAGTGTACTTCAGTACCCTATCTTGAAAGTGGCTTGTGCAAATTAGATAAGGAGCTGGACAACTGCAATTTTACATTTATTTAGCCAAGAAACAGACATTTTAAAGAAAGTAATTATAAAGTGTGTAAATATAGAACTTTAGGATATACTGGGCTGTTTTCATTACATATTGAACGCCCCTCGTATGTTGCTGTTATAGCACATAACTTTTCAACTCGCATGGAGGCTTCCTTACTATTGCAATGCATCATCATAGAGAAACAATCTAATCAAATTAACACATTATGATGAATCACAGAAGAAGGCTTACGACACACAAATACATGTAGTTAGAGCTAAAAAAAAACCTCAAGTTGAGCCACGGTGGGCCCAGTCACAGACAGTTTTACGTTAGAGCCGTCATTGAGTCTGAGGCCTGACCACCGTTGTGCAATAAAAGGAGAAACCATAGAGCTCGCTCTATGAACCGTGATTGGGTTTTTAACCAGGAATGCAGACTGTCGCATGATGTACGTGTTATATCAAACCTTTTTATAACGTTTGATTATATTTTTGAATTGATCATTTAAATCAGATTTTCCATTTTTTTTTTGAATTTATAAATTAAATCACAATAAAATATAGGCCCTGATATGCCCTGTTGCAGAAGAGTTTTGAAACCAATATTGTATTTAACAATCAACTCTGGGTGCCTGTGGTAGAATTTAGAAAATGCTTTTCGAATTTTATGATATCTATAACCTTGTTTAAATAACTTAGCAGTTATCGACATTAGAACACACTCTCGCTAAACGAATAAGCTGCACAATATATACACCATAGGAAGGGGTGCGAGGAACATCTCCATCAAGAAATGGAAAAATTACTATTTCAAAATTAAAATCATCCCGTTTATCATAAATCTGACATGACCACAACTTATATCGTTTAGGTTGTTCACAAGTAAAGAAAAAAACCACATTTCTTATTACAAGCCAAATAAAGTGAGCCCTCTCTGTTAAAATTTTGTTCAATGAACTCCGTTAGTATTTCTTTGATCAGATTATGAGGCAACGTAGTATAGAGAGTATAGAAATCATATGTAGACAAACTTGGGGTATGCCTACAAAATATTGAAGTTTAAATGTTTATTTGATTCTTGACTCACTGAAAATAAATCAGAGAAGCTATCATTACCTGCCAAGTGCAACATTCGATTTCATGTGGTGGCTGGTTTGTTCCATTTCGTTCGCATTATCACCATAGATACAGGAATACTCCTGAAACTCACCAATGACAACATCTCTTTTGAAAGGAAATAACATGTTTGTGTTAAAAGTTACTTTCAGGATGACTCAAAATAATGATACATCAAGTTGATAATCTGGCCCCGAGGTTATAAAACTTTTTTCAGGCTCATCTCAGCTGAGCACGAAATTTATCCTGGATAACAATTGTTGGCATTTTAATATTTATTAGCATGATAAATACAACATCTGAAAAACTTAGCAAGTCACTTCTTTATTTGTCGGTATTTTAGTTTTTGTGAGCAGTTGTTAAATTTTGTGCTCAGTTGAGTTTAGCATGAAAAATGTTTTATAACCTCAGGGCCAGGTCGAGTGATTTGAGTTTATGAGAGTCGACTCTAATGCGCAAAGTCTGACAGATATGGCCAAGCAAATGAGGTTTTGGTACTTTTCGTATATGCTACATGCTTACATATGCAGAGGGGCTAGAGGTCTACATTTTGGTCTGAGTATTCATCTACATTCATATTTAGTGTATGTAAGCAGCGAATGATCATGCGAACCTGCGCATTAGCGAAGGTTCGCCTGAGCATTCGTTGCTTGGCAATATGGTTCAGTACCCAATTCTCATGTCCTGGCTCATATTCCTCGTCTTCCAAATTCTACTTTTTTCAATCAAGATGGACTTTTTCACTTTTCTATCATTTCTAAAAGGGTAAACACAGCTGCGCTGCCAGACTAACGTCGGTCCTGCTAATGAATTCACACACCTAAGACACCATGATAGAGACAGAATAAGCACTTAACCCTTAAAGCACCAAGAAAAAAATGCATCTGAAAATGTCGTCTGCTGCAAATAATTGCCTAACATTACTGACGAATTAAGTATAGAAGCAAACAGCGTGGACCCAGAACAGACTGCTCATATAGGAGCAGTCTGATCTGGGTCCACACTGTTTGCCATAGAGGCTTCTTAAACATTTCAGCAGACGAGAAAAGCAGACGACTTTTGTTGTGATTGGCGCATTAAGGGTTAATTGACAGACATATTGTCACCTACTGCCAAGTTCAGCTTGTTTAATTACACTCGCACAGTGAAATATTGTCAGAATCTTTAATAATCACACTGTTGGAAAGAAACTTGTGCCCCCTCATTTTGTTGAACCATTAATCGAGAAAAACTCCCCTGTCGGCAGAAGCATACCTGTATCACATTTAAGATTTTAACTACTTTCTAAAACACAGCGTACAACCGACTGTTTTGACGACAGATTACTGTTTCGACAAACATAAAGTATCTTCGCTATCATCAGCAGGGACCCAGAGATTCGTTTGTTGATTTTAGCAATTAAAAAAATCTTCACCTACCCTTTCCCTGCAAAATCTAACCGCATCTGTCGTCGAAACAGTAATCTGTCATCAAAACAGTCGGTGGTACTAGAATTACTCAGAGCTGAAACAGTATTCGTAGTTGGTATTATTTCATTGGGGTTGAGGAGTATATTATCATTTCTGTGAATTCAATCTCCTGTTCATTTAGTGCCGACGGTTTGTCTGTCTGTCTGTCTGAATACTAGTGCAACGATATAAATTAAAACAAGAGGGCCCTGGATCGCTCATTTGAATCCTTGTCACAAGGAGAGTATGTTTACAACAAAATATAAATCCCACTCTCCAACACTTAAGGCCATCTCAGGTAGCACTCAGATCATAAACAAAGCCTATCAAGTCACTAATTTCAATCAAAATATACTTATCTGCACAATTTCAATGTCTAACCTTTTACCCAACCCAAGCCGTCAGGGTGAGCATAAGGTCAGCAAAGTTACTTGCCTAGTGTTCTTAACTTCTTTCCTTGTAATTTGATATGCAACATGACCTTGCATCTTCAGAAAAAAATTGTTTTGACCTTTTGACCCCATCCATTTGCTTGCATGGTGTTCTATGCTTCATTCCCATTAATTTGATATGCAATAAGACTACATTCAGAAAAGAAAATTTACCTTTTGACCCCACCCCAGGGGTCAAGGGTGTGTGTAAGAGCAAAATATTTGCTAGCATGTTATTGTATGCTTCTTCCCTTTAATTTGATATGCAAGATGACCATATTCTGAAAAGGTTGATTTTATATATGCCTATTTGACCCACAGGCGGGCCCACTTTTCGCAACAGGGACATAATTTGAACAAACTTGGCAGAGGTCCACTAGGTGATGCTACATACCAAATATTAAGGCTCTATGCCTTGTGGTTTCAGACAAAAAGATTTGTTCATGTTTACCCTTAATAAGCCTATGTAAAACATGTTGCCCCTTAGGCGGGACCATTTTAGGCCCTAGGAACATAGTTTAAACAAACTTGGTAGAGGTCCAGTAGATGATGCTTCATACCAAATATCAGGGCTCTAGTCCTTGTGCTTTCAGACAAGAAGAGTTTTCATGCTTTACCTATTTAAGCATATGTAAAATATGTGACCCCCGGGGCGTGCCAATTTTTAGCCCTAGGGGCATAATTTGAACAACCTTGGTAATTAAACAACTTATTTTTTCATCATCAAACTTCCACATGCATATCTTCAATATGTCTGTAACATACATGCAAATTGTCTAAAAGATACACCAAAGACTCTAGGGGGATTTGATTTCACACCGTGTGCACTATTATCCAATACTTAATATGCACAGTGGTCAAGAATTGGCTAAGTTAAATTAGTGTAAATTTATCAAAAATTATTTTTCATCAGTAAACTTCCACATGCACATCTTCAATATGTCTGTAACACTCCTACGACTAGAGTCTGTGCTATTTATAGAACTCCATTAGGCTGCTATGAAAACCTGATCAGATCTGATCTATTTAGTAGGAGTGGTAACATAACAACAAAGTTTTAAATGGATATACCAAAGACTCTAGGAAGAGTTGATTTCCCCAAATTTGGCCTATCAACCATTTTGCAAACACCATACAGTTAGAACTACAAAGTAGCATAACTCTTGCAAAACTGATCCTTCACCCCTTTTTCCTACCAAATATGCATTGTCTAATGGTTAAGGTATGGTGCAAATTTAATCAAAATCCGACAAAAGCTACAAAAGTTATTCAACAAAAACCTTGAAATGTTGACAGAAGGACGGATTGATAGACAGGCTGAAAGCAGTATACCCCCATAAATTAAATGACCCTTGTGGTTTTATTAAGATAATGGATACCAACACTAGTGCTTTGTTCACTTAAATAAGAAAGTTACAGGCATTTGAAATTCTATCCTGGGCTTGTGGAAGCAGAGAAAGCAGAAATCATCCAAATAAAATTCCTTACACTGAAAATAACATCCACTAATTATTTTTCACTTGTGAAAATACCATATCTTTTTATTGTGAAATATCATTTTTACTTCTTGCAAATATACAAGGATTTTACCACTGAGAATAAAATAAATAAAGGATATTTAAGTTTTTGAAATGAATATGACATTTATTTCATCAATTGAAGTAAAAACGTAGATATTTCATGAGTGGCGGTCATGGATGAAATATACATTTCCTACTACAGGAGATGAGATTCATTGTATTTACCGTATTCATGACAAAAACTTGAATTGTCTTCTTGATTGCAAAAGAAATGCATTTTTGACTTCACACATGACATCATCGAATATGCATGATGACATTTCATATCATGCCTGTCTCCCAATACTGAAAGTGAGCAGGAGATACACAACCATTTTTTTAGAAAAGCCAAACAAACTTGGTACCAAAATGTTCCATATGATTTCATTAAGAAAATGTATACCAACCCTTAGTGTGGTTTGCTCACCTAAAAGAAAATTACAGATGTTTGAAAATCTGAAATGGAGTTGGGATAGTCGTTAGAGAAAGCCCAGGTCATCCAAATAAAGTTCCCTACGGTGGAAAGACTTGTTTTTTTTTTCACTTATGAAAATATCAAATTTACTCATTGCAGATATACACTGGCTTTGCTGCTAATGGTATAGTAGATTCTAGGAACTTCATAGACTCTACTTTTCAAAGTAAATAAGAAGGGAAAGATCAGGAATCAATACAATCAAGTACCACACCTGACCCAGGACACCACATGGGAAAGTGGTAAAAACACATGCAAGCATCACATAAAAGAGAGCCAAGATAAGGTTCTTGGTGCTCAACTGAGACGTTCTTTTTAGCACCCAAACATATCTTTTAATAGATAATATTAATAAAAAAAATATTGAGAAATATTTCTTTCCTACATATAGGTGTCCTAAATCTAATTTGACTTATTCAGTTACTTTGAACTATCAGAGCTGAAGTAATTGAGTATTACATGTTGGGAAAAGGCCACAAAGTCTACCCTAAACGCTTTTCATTCTGACGGATTTTCCCAAGAATGTTGATAACTTGATAGAATAAGCATGGGTTTGTGAAATTTGTATTTTAAGCTCGAAATGTCTAAATTTAGATTTATTCTGTCCCTGAAGATTGTTTTTATCTTAGCCAACAGTGCAGGCCCTGATGAAATGCCGCCTTATCTAGGTCTTTGTTGGCCAAAGAAACTGTTTACCATCCAGAATGAATTGAGGTAAACTGCCATTTTTGACAACAATATATCCCACTGACCATCAGGCCCCCAGATAAGAATGCCTAACTGAATTTTGTTTTTACTTCTCAACCAAAACATATGTTGTGGGTACTCAAAAGAACCGTCACAATGAGACAGTTCTTTTGAGCACCCAAAACACATGTTTAAACTGATGGATAAGAAAATAATCGCAATTTTACACTCAAAAGAAATTTGCTTAACTGACTCTACGACCAAGGGTTGTTCACCTCTACGGTTGTCCCTCAAAACATTCAGCAAAGATTTTTTTTGATAAGCTGTTTTATTAAAGGGATGCTGATCTCAAAAGCTCTTACTTGTTATTTACATGTACAAACAAAAATGGTAATTTTGTCAAGATGACTGACACTTCTGAATATATCATTGTAGGAACAATTTATACATCACAAATAGATTAATTTATTCCCAAATATGCAGCTTTTGAGCACTGGGCAGCATGCTTATCATTCATTTTTTAGTTACTTCCTGCTTTTATCCTGTTTGCATCATTGTGGCATGCTGGTTGCATTTTAGATAAAAATGTTAACATGAACATAAACTCCAGTTTCCCTTCTACAACATATGAAAGTATTTTGACCCAAATGGATGTATTTCTGGTATTATTTACAATTTTTGCTTTTTACCATGATAATTTTTTAAATAAAGGAGCTCTAGCGATAAGGCGTATATTTTCCCTAGTTGACACGATTACGAAACCTAAATTTTCAAATGGCCCTAATATTTTTAAAATTGGACTGTTTCTGTAGTAAAATATGCATAGAAAGCATCAAAATAGGTTTCAAAGCGATCCATCATTTACAAAGACGTGAAAACTTGCGCCTTCTACTCTCACCCCTCATTTTACGTCTTTAGACTGGGTGCCGTTTAGACGATAGTTTTAGTAAATCCTTTGCAGGTTTTCAAAAAGTAAAAGTGCTAAAATATTAAGGATATAAGTGCCCTTCATTTCAAAAACTTTGCGGTATTTCTTCTGCGCATGCGTACGAAATATACTTAAAATTGTGACGTTTGTCATTAAAAAGATGAAAGTGGCGTCTTTCAGTTTGTTTTTAGATGCTTTCCCCCCCTAGACCCAAGATGCCCTTTGGACAATTCAATGTCGCTATACAAATATATAACATATGTAAATGGCGTCTTGGGTCTAGGGGGGGAAAGAGGTTGTATAAGCGAAAGAAGACATGACATATCTGACAAAAATAGACCACTTTGCAAAATGGTCGTTTTTATTGTACATCAACTGTATAAATAGTTTTAATGTACATAGCGTGGTTCCCTATTTAACGGTCTAGTTCCCATATATGTAACTGAATAACAAGCACAGTTGATGATCCAAATAAATTCTCATTCAATAAGAAGTAGAGTTATTACATGCATGAAGGAAAACCCGTTTTAAATATACAAATTGGGGGCAATGGTGCATCGACGGCTCGTCTATATATATTTGTTGAATGTGCCCAGTTTCTCCAGTCGTTATTTCAACAAAATAAAACGAACGTCTCGTTTAGGGAGATTGCTCGCCTTTTCGCTAGAAATTCTTTTGGAAAAAATAATTTTTCTACCAGAAATTTTTACATTTGGGCGAAAATACTTTCATACATAGTAGTTGAATAACTGTAGTTCATGTAAAAATTGTAAATGTTTTTCTCTAAAATTTACCCAGCGTGTCACAGTGATGCAAACAGAATCAAGCCAGGAAGTAACCAAAAATGACTGATAAGCACGCTGCTAAGTACTCAAAAACTGTATGTTGGTATGTAAAGTAATCTGTGTGAGATGTATAAATTGTTCATACAACAATATACCTAGAAGTATCTGTGGCCATTTTTTGTTTGAACAGGAAAATTTCATACAAGTAAATTGTCGTCCCCTTAAGAAAAATCGAAACGTTTTAGTTATGTTGGGGAAAGTAACAGCATGCAGAGCTTCAATGAAAATTATCATCTGGATAGAGGGTCATCCAAAGACCATTTGTGCCGTATTATTTTCAAATCTATCAAATATTTTGGACAGGAAGATTTAAAAAAAAAAAGATTTTACTAGATAACATATGTAAAGGTAAAGTTGGCCCTCCCCTTGATGGCAATAATTTCCATATAATCAAATGTATTTCAGGTGTGGTGCCAATCTTTGCACCCTTACTTACTTTCAACAACACTTGGTAGAGAATCACTCAAGGATCATTTCACAGAGTTCATACAGGCAAGTTTGGGTAAAATTCAAGGACATTTCAAGGACTTCCAAAAGAATTTCCTATAGTTTTCAAGGACTATACGTTTATGAAAATACTGATTTAAGTGTTAAATTCTACTTCAGAAATGCTAGACTGAGATAATGGAGAAATTAGTACTAAAATGAGTATAAAATTGTTGTGCTTTTATTTGGTGCAGCATATGCACCAAATAAAGGCACAACAATTGTATACCCATTTAGATTCCTATCAACAATGTGGAGTACTACAGAAAATAGTAGAATTTAAGGACTTTTCAAGGCCTTTGAGTAATTTTCCAGATCTTTTCAAGGCAGATTTAATCTTCAAGGACTATTCAAGCAAGCCCTCCTAATTCAAGTACTTTTCAAGCCTGTGCGAAACCATTACGGAAACGGCTCCGTGTGAAATTTAATATTTACGGGACTACTTTCTGCTGATCGGAGATTTCCGTATATACCCGATAACGAGTGTATCAGAACAAGTATTGGCTTTATAAACCAATAGCAGTCTTTGCTGCAATATTAATGCATCGGCCGTGCACGCGTGCATGTTTTTACTTTATTTCCCCATATTATTGTTTTTGTAATAATGTGTGCAAATTCCTGTAAATGCGTTTCATATTCGCAGGCTTGTTACTTAGGGGAGTTTTTATCCTCGTAGATGTCGAGAATGGCTTGGTAATGTTCGAATGTACAATGGCTACATGAAAAAAAAATAAAAAGAAAAAAAAATGAGTCTGATAGTACGCTAAACTTTCACTACTAGCCGCCTAAATACATCAGAGTCTCTCGAAACAGGCGTGTAGAACGACCCTGAGCGCTTGTTTCTCCTAAAATAAAACCAACAATATGACTTGTAAACGAGTCCGGGACATTTTGGCCCAAAGCAAACTGGGCATTTAATCGGCACATTAATTCGACCCCTCATAATTCGGTGCCTTTGATGCGAAAAAACGTTTAAGAGACCATTTAGCGCGTATGAATAAACACATTTTTCTACACGCCTGGTCTACACACTCGGACACGCTCGAGATACGTATTCAACATAATGTAGACCCGGATCAGAGCCGGTCGGATTTGCATCGGATTATCGATATATTGATTCTTTTCATGCGCGGATCCAGAAAGTTTTGTCAGAGGGGGTCCAACTCTGCAACACTGACAATAATTTTAGACCGGGAGAGCGGATCCAAATACCACTAAAAGTGGACCCATGTCGGCCCGCCAGCGAAACGCCATTTAAATGGCGTTTCGCTGGCGTGCATATTATGGTCCACATTGAATGCTGGCTTCATAGCTTTGAGAATTTTCGAGAATTTCAAGAAAACCTATATTTTTGTGATTTTACAGGGGGTCCGGACCCCCTGTCACTCCCTCTGGATCCGCGCATGCTTTTGAACACCCAACTTATATTGGGGAGGATTAGGTGGGGGTCTCGGTAATTCAGAAAACCTTGTAGAATCCCTTACAAAGTAGAAGGAAGGTTCCATCGGTTAAGAAAGTGTTTAGATGCTCCAGGCGAGAAAACAAGAGGTTAGAGGGCCTGTGTAGGCCGGGTTAACCCGCCCTTATTTTGAGAAATTGACTAACAGTGCTGATCCAGATTAGACGCCGCATGGTTCGCCGTCTGATCAGGGTCGCCATAGTTAGCTAAACATAATTATCTATTAAAATTTGAATAAACATGACAAATACCACCCAACAGCGGAAGTGGACTGGTCCAATTCAGGATATTTCATTAGGCATAAATGGAAGATAAGAGACGTGTTGTATCCTAACAAAAAGTTTTATGTTTTTTTTGTTTTACGTTGAAGTCAGCAGCTACGATCATGTCGGTTTTCAGTTCACATAACAAAGCTTGAACAAGCGGTAACCAAAACTTCGTGCACATACTTTTGCCTTTCACTGACAGCTAAAATAGTAAGTGAGTATGATCAGGAAATACCACAATCACAAACCGCAGACAACCCCGTGGCACCGCGAGGAAGAGCCTCTCAACCATCACGAGACACCAGGAAGACAAATTAAGCAAAGCAACCAGCTCTCTCTACCCCATCAAAACCTTCTTGAATGAATCAACGGAATGGTGGAGAATGACCGTAGAAATTAATTTTTTTACATGATCAATCTTCACTAAAGTATCGGACCGGGCCGGGATCAAACTCACTGACACCTTGATCTGCAGTCAGACACGCATCCGTAGTTACCGACTGCGCTAAGCGGCCTGGTATTAACAAATATGTAAAGATCACAAGAGATGGCAACTGCTAATATGTATAAGCAGTTTGGATGTAGATCGAGTCCTAAAATGTCCGGCTCCGGATCTAAACTGCTTGAAACTAGATGAGCCTTATATCTACATTAAGGAATGGCTAATACGGGAATGATGTTAAATAGTTTCGTCGCACCACATCTGGATTGACCTGATTGAACAGTGCAACCCAGGTCATATGCATCAACGCGCGACAGTCGAGCTGTGTCTTCACTGGTTGCGTTTCGCCGGATTATGTGTTTTGTACATTCCCGTTTAAGGACATTTGTTAGTAGCGAAAACCCAGGTTAAACGGTGTACGTCTACTATCAATCAGGGACAACACCCATCGTTTTTAATTAAAAATCTTTGTTCAAATAGTACCTTATTTATAAATCTTTACCGCAGATGAACATCTTACGGGCAGGTCAGACCCCATTCAGATGCCGCATGATGCACCAACAAAATCTACCTTCAAACTAGCACCCCATTTTCACTAAACTT
Organism: Loripinus fragilis; assembly: GCA_964019695.1. Lineage (NCBI taxonomy): Eukaryota > Metazoa > Mollusca > Bivalvia > Lucinida > Lucinidae > Loripinus > Loripinus fragilis. The sequence continues at coordinate 43,961,902 of OZ026516.1, read as the reverse complement.
CCGTACGCTCTACTGACTTGACTGGCAGTAATCTTAAGACGGCAGGGATGTGCAGGCTGACCCGTTTGTTGCATAAAAAAATCATGAATTTTGCGGTAACGAGCCTGCCTGATCTATAGAGGCGGCTGGTCAAAGTCGTTTTACTCTTTTCTCAAATATTATCGATGCGACTGACGGACAGTATTTAGCTGTGCCTAGTGAAAACTTGAACATGTTTAAACCAGCCTGTAAACCATTGCCGCCTGGCAGTGACTTGGCTGGTAGAGCGTTAGACTGGCGGCAGTGACCTATATACGTCACAAACTGGGGATAGAAAGGGATAGAAGAGTCCGAGACCCACCAGTCACTGGGCAAGACTTCGACACTTTATCCGCTGCTGTGTACTGGTTCAAGCCGGGATGACGGGGAATTGTCCCGACATGACTGTAAAAAATTGTTGACTGTTATGTAAAGAATTAGCACAAACAAATTCAAACCAGTCTAATCATAGTTGTTTTTGTATTGTTTGATTGTGTGTGTGTGTGTGTGTGTGTGACGTCCCAGTCAAAAATTAAGCTATGTCGGGACGGGCCAACCTATGTTGATCATGTACTGAGCAAAGATCGAGGACACAATGCAAGCTTGGACCCGCAACTCCTCGGTCTCAAGTCAAGCACTCTACCACCGAGCCACTGCGCCTCCTTTGCTGTTTGAAGAAAATGCAATGCAGTTTTATTACCCCAGTTATGCCATACGGGATTGCTAGTTATTTTACAGCAACTTATGTTGACCCTGCCTCGAGCGGTAGCCGTGTCATAAGATTGCCGCCATCAATGTGGCGTGAATGCAACGAGCCTATGCAGCCACCTTTTTAGCTTACGGCTCCAAATGATGTTTGGTCAGTAACTTAAACACTCATAGAATATTAAAACTAGCAAAGTCTCTGATCAGACTGCGCATATGCGCAGGCAAGTCTGAGCATTTGCTGGTCAGACATACCACATTGTTATTGGTCTGCGCTGTGTGCGAAATTTCCATTTTGGGTTTCAACCCTAGTATACCTATAACTCCTTATCGTGTACTTTGGCAAACAGTAAAGACCTAGATTTCATCAGGGTCTTCACTGTGTGCCTACTAGTGGACAAAACGATTTTTCAGGAATAGATTCGCAAATTGTAACACGTGACACCTCAATACCGTGACACAATAGACCATCCCAAGTTTAAAGTATCAAGCCAGATGGAATAATCTATTAGTGCCTAAAGGGGTAATAACATGTAGACACAGATCTAAACACAGTTTCGGTGATGTGTATTTTAAGAGACGTTACACGATTATAAGGTCAGTACTGAGGTATTAACCAGATGTCATTTTATTGCCCCGGGTATTGCAGACTTCCTGTTTCCAAAAGCCGTACCAAATGAAAAATACATTCCTACTTGTGTACCGCAATGCTATGACGTCCTTTTCACACTTTGATACCAGTAAATATCTACTTTGGCAAACAGTGACGACTCAGACGTCTCAGCCACCGACACAACAGGCATTTTCGGACAGATTTTGAACTATATTAATTCATAAGTACTTAAATAAGTGACAGTGCTCCTTTTCTGTAGCGCGTGAACGGTGCGACGAACGGCGAATCGTCCCCTGAGAAAACTGAGATTTATTATATGAGGACAGCAAAGGTACAGATCAGCCTACACATTTGTACAAACTGGTTTGCAGCTATACTGTTGGTATCCATGAAAATATTTCAAATTGAATTTAGAAGTATCCCAGCTGATCAAACCAGTGGCAAGTTCAATAATGCGAGCGCTCTCGGGCGCTCGTTGTACTGGTGTCAGGCTTTACACATTATGAATAAAGATAGGTACCAATCAACGAGCGCTCGGCGAGCACTCGCATTATTGAACTCGCCTCTGTTTGCGCTCTATACTGGTTGGAAACTCAATATGACCTTTTACCATGGTATAGCTAAAAAACGATCGTACCACACGTCTGCTTCCGGAAATCGCCGAGTCAGCGTAGTAATATTTATGAAAGTGCGATGATATTTTTTATATCAACTTAATGTTTTGATTTTATTAAAAATCAAATTAATCAAACAGTTAACTAGTTTCTATATATATTTAATCTTTTGGGTGCTGTAGTTGCTTTTTTAAAGGAAATATAGCTCATTTTTAGACGCACTATCTTTTTGCTATTATAACCCCACCGATCCCCTCGTATTACTATATGTTAGGTGCAAATCTGGGGTGTTTTTCGCACGGAGACGTTTCCGTGATGCTGCGAACCCTATTTCTGTCAAATTATTTTCAAATCAGCCCAGCTGTTTATGAAAATACCCTTTAAAGTTTTGCCTCTAAACATATTAGAAGAAAAGGCCCCGCTCCCTGCTGTCTCGGACCTAATACTATTTGTTGTGAACGAGCTCATGTTCATGTTTTTTTTTAAGACATAGTAATTTGAGAATTTTGTGTAAAATTGTGTTCAAATGGATACAGTAATTTTTGATGAGATGATTTATTGAAGTTTTCCATAAATATGCTGTTATTTTTGAGGAAATTAGATCTAGTGATTCTGGAAAAGATTTTGTTTAAAGCAAATTAGTGACTGACGACATACACTGGTAGACAAACGAACATACCATGATCACAATAGCTCTATTTGAGCCTATGGTTTAGATGAGCTAAAAAACAACAAATTAAATACATGTGATCCTTATCAGCACAAAACCTATTTTCTTTTATTTTGTACCAACAACAATTTAATTAATGTCCATTGTTATGCCATCAAATGTTTCTTGTCAAATTTGTGTTAGATATAGAGCCGTTACACTAGCACCTTCCTTAAACAAGCATATTTAGCAAATCAAATCTGCATGCTTAAGGAATTTCAAACCAAAGGAATTGTCCATGAAGCTACATACAATAAGTCAGGATGGTGTATCTATTGAGGGGTCAAAGGTTAAATTTTCCACAAAAAAATATATATCTTTCTCTTAAGATTGATTTTGCCGTAGCAAACAGTGCAGACGCTGATGAAATGCCGCATTATGTAACATTTCATCTGGGTCTCCACTGTTTGCTAAAGTACATGTTTAGTTTAGAACATCATCATAAACAGATTTTTGATTAAGATGTAGGTGCACCGTGCAGGGGCATCATCCACATCAGTGGGCCCCTTTCCAGGTAAATGACTAGCTGCACGCATTGCAGATCTTACACCTGATCTCCAGGTGCTCCTTTCTTGACGGTCAACTGTCATACGCTTCCACCTACATCCCTCAAAAAATTAACCCTTCCAAGTCGGAAGCAAGTAAATGTGGCATCTCATCAGGGTCTGCAATGTTAGTCAAATTCAAAACAAACTTCAGGTGCAGAAATATAGCACAATTTCGAAATCACATCCTTCACCAGGCCTTTTGATAAGAGTATGTTATTCAAACTCAATTTCCTTATTTCCCAACCCAAACATATGTTGTTGGTACTCAAAAGAACCGTCTCATTGCGACAGTTCTTTTGAGCACCCAAAACACATGCTTAAACTGTTCAGTAAGAAAATAATCGCAATTTTAAGCACCCAAAATTTTAGTATATGGAACTATGTGTGACCCTAATAATGGATAGTGGACCATCTAAATGTTATTGTATCACTCCATCCAGTGTAGAGTGTTCCCACAGTAATTCAAAAACACAATTCCATGATTTTTCCACAATCAACAATGTAATTTCCATGACTATTTAATGCACAGATTCCAACCTCGCCTTTTAGCAGCAACTTCACCAATCACCACCCTGAGCATAAATGTGGAATGCAGCAACAACAGCATGCTTGTAGACCATGCATGCATTTTGAAATAATTTTAAACTTGAAACCACCAGTAGTCAGAAAACTAGCTGTCGGAAACACAAGTGTCCGACAGCTAGTTTTCTAGCTACTGGTGGTTTTGTCATATTATTTCACAAACTTCCATGATTTTTCAATTATTATGCATATTTTTTCAAATTCCATGATTTTCCCATGCATGGAACTTTTTATAGTGATTTTCCAGGTTTTCTAGGATTTCTAGAGCTTGTGGGAGGTAGCTTAATGGAAGGTTGAAAGTATAGTATTGCAGAATGCTCCCCTTGGAGCATTAAGACAGACAAAATTTACTGTAATTATTATCACAATTTTATGCCCCCAAAATTTTAGCATCTGGAACTATGTGTGGTGTGACACTAAAGGACCATCTAAATGTTATTGTATGATTCCATCAATGTACACAGGTTTATATGTCAGCGTAAAATTGTAAATATTTTCTTACCCATCATTTTTAACATATGTTTTGGGTGCTTAAAAGAACCGTCTCATTGAGACGGTTCTTTTGAGTACCAACAACATAAGTTTTGGTTGGGAAATAAGAAAATTAAATTTTCGTTACACACTCTTAACTAAAGTCCTGGTGTAGTAAGTTTAGGTTGGAGTCCAACTTTCATCAGTTTCGTCTGATTTATACTCCTCTAGTAAATCAGCCGCAGTCTTCGGAACCATGACCTCGTAACTACTGTCACTCAAGATTTCATCTTCTTCCGTTAGCACGTCATCTGTCTCGCTCTTCTCTGACCCAGGCTCCCAAGAGTGATCAGACTCACTTTCAGAATCATCACGATGATCACGCCACGAATTAGGAAATGTCCGTTTGCCGAAACTTGCAGTAGCTGTTCTCTCTCCGTTTGATCCTATCCGTATCTGTGCTGTATGATGAGCATTTTCTCTAGTTTGTGTCTTTGGTCTCCCCGACTTTCGTGTTGGTATTGAAGATTTCCTTCCATTCTCATTATCTGGTTTAGCAGTGGTTGAAGTGGCTGTTGTAACAACCTTGCGCGCCAATGCACTAGAAGTCTTAGCTGTTCCAAGTGATACTGGAGTAGGTCTTGGCTGTAGTAATTGTCCAGATATGTTATACAATGATAGATCAATCTTAACATTCAGGTTTTGTGATGAAGTAGATGAGCTCTGCGGTAAAGAAGTTTGAACGGCATGACTAGCCCTTGGTTGACGTGAGTCTAAGACATGTGGAGTTGATTTAACACGTTTAGGTTTTCTGACACCATCAGAAGTTTGTAAGTTTTCTCTTTCACTTGTATCCGACTTCCGTTTACGTTCAGCAATATTTGCTTCAGCCCAGCGAACATCATTACTTGCTCCATTATCTGATGCAGACCTTGTGAGTCTTGTATTAGGTTCTTTCTTAAAACATTTCACTCTTAAACTATCAAAAGAATTGTGGTCACCCGAGACATGCGTCAAATGTTCATCAACAGTATTTTCATTTGACATCTGCCCAATCTTAACAGCATTTTTGGACATAAGTCCCGAACTCTGTTTCTTACTTCTTGAGGACTTTTGTGTTTCAGTCTTCATAGAATTACTTGTTGTAAGAGCAGGGTTCCCATCCAAGCCTGTGGTAGTGTCAGGTTGACTGAGTTGCATTTTGCCTGCCAGTGAGACACTTTCAGAATCTTTGTATTCAGGCAGGCTAGCCTTTCTCATAGATTTAAAAGGTTTTCTTGTTGATCTGCTATCCTTACTTGACAATCTTCTAGTTGCCATCTTTACAGATTCTTCATCTTCATGTTCGGAGCCTCTTGAAGATGATCCTATCTCTGCAATATAAGCCATGACATGCATAGGTTTAGATAAATAAAATTTTCAGCGTAAAATTGTAAATATTTTCTTACCTATCAATTTTAACATATGTTTCGGATGCTCAAAAGAACCGTCTCATTGAGACGGTTCTTTTGAGTACCCACAACATATGTTTTGGTTGAGAAATAACAATATTAAATTTTCATAATGCACTCTTAACTAAAGTCCTGCATGGCATTTCCAACAATGTGGCATTTAGACATGAATAGACTCACAGAAGCCTGTGCAGCCTCCTAAATTTTAGCTTAGGAAAATATGTTCAGTCAGTAGTTTAACAGTCATAGAATATTCAAGCGACTAGGTAAGGCTCTGATCAGACTGTGCATATGTGCAGGCTGATCTGAGCATTTGCTAGTCTCACATACCACATTGCGGTTCATATAAGGAAACTCTTTGCAAGCTGGGAAATTTTTCATGCTTTTTTGCTGTCTACTGATTTTTTTTCAAAATCAACTTTTTGAAAAATTATTTCAGGAATATCATCTCAGTGTCAAACAGATCGGTCCAGATCAGGCAGGACATTTTGTCGGGCCTGATCATGGTCCAAATTGTTTGCATAAGTTATCAGCAGACGACACTAGGAGTTTGTTTACAGTCAAATCAATTTCTTTATTTATTCTTTTCCCACTAGAGGAAACTAACTTTGTTGTCTGCTGATAACCTTTGCTAATAGTTTGGACCCAGATCAGACCAAATATTATGTTGGCCTGATCTTGCTTCAATCTGTTTGCCAATATATAGATACATGTATTCCTGAAAGATTTTTCAAAAAAGTTTATTTTGAAAAAATCTACAGACAACAAAAAAGCATGGAAATTACTCAGCATGCAAAGAGTTGATACTGATATGCAATGTGGATGAAAAACATGAGTTGAACCTGATTAGGTGGCTTCATTAGAAGCAGCTGATCTGGATCGATGCCCTTTAAAGAGGTTATAGTATTTCAGAAAAATTTATGGGCCTATAACTCTTGTATACAGTATCTCATGATCATCCAGAAATTTTCCTAGGCCCGATTTGGGGCCGAATATTAGCCCTTTCCCAATTGAATAACAAGTGAAAAATTCCCAAAATGATGTATATCATTCCCAAATTCTTAGTTCTACATTTTGCTGAACATTTCATGAAAATCCCAACAAAAATTGCAAAGTTACAGTTGCATGAAAATTGGCATAAAAATGTGAATGAAAACCTGTTTTCATTCACATTTTTATGCCAATTTTCATGACTTTTTATTAAGGGCAATTAAAGCACAGCTTTACACTGCTAATTTCTTATGTATTTTATATCCATGGTTCTCTTAGACTGCATCAAGTTTTCCCAACTCAGATGGTCTGAATGCTTTTTTCTCAAATTTACCAGGCCCCTGGCCCTGACTTCAGAAAGATAGGAAAATCCCTATCATCTGATTTGGATGCTATGTATCTCAAGTATTACAGTGCTCCATATATGAGTAAGTAATTAAAAGTGGATTTTTATTTCTTAACCAAACATTTAGCAAATTTGTCAATTTTTCCCCGATGAAGAGTTATTTTAGAGAAAAAGTAAATCATAAATAGAAATCCAATTTGAGTGTGAGTGTAGCATGTTTTTGTATGCTTAATTCCCTTTAATTTGATATGCAACACAAGCACTTTCAGAAAAATAAATGAATTGACTTTTTCTGACCTGTTTGCTAGCATAAGATTTTTGCATGTATGTTGCCATATGTTTCATTCCCTTTAATTTGATATGCAACAAAACCATACTCTGAAAAAGTTGATTTTTGGTCTCAGAGCCCCATCCCCAAAGTCCACCCAGGGGGCTGTACCCAGGCCTTCAACTAAAATCTCACTTAATATGTTTCATATCTATAGTACCTCTGTCTGCATGCAAAATTTTGGTTAAAAAGCGCTGCTGAGCAGTCATGACCCATAGTGAGAAGTTGCTATATATAAAGCATTGGGGAAATATTTTTACAAAAAGCCATCTAAGCTTTTGCACTAAGATTGCTTAAAGGATTCCAAGTCAAGGGCATTAACTCAAGTGCTAATGAGTTGATTTTGATGAAACTTGTAGGATATTGACTGTCCATGGCACTTATCATTTATAACTAGAATGCATCAAATTTGGCCAATAGGTAATGAGATATGGTTTTGGACGGTTGAACGCCACCCAAACTATATCACAATATGATCACCCGTACCATATGTTCAAACTGATGAATTAGAAAATAATAACAAGTTTATCCTTAAGAATATTTGCTCATCCCGACCTACTAACACATGGGTGAAAGTTCAAAATTTCCAAAATCCTGAACTTTTGAAATTCAAATTTTAAACCTTGTAGTGTACCTTCAAAATATTATTATTTCAAGTGTAAATGGTTTAGATAAACTGTAAATATATAAGAAAAGCTATTATGATCTGCCTAATTCAGTATTTTGAGGCAGACTTTCTGAAAAGTCAGCCTCAAAATCCTGAATTCAGGAATAATCCTGAAAACTTTCATCCATGCAATATACTGCAACTTGAGCAGGCTCTTAGAGTCACCAGAATTCAAATGACAAGGTTAGCTTTTAAAAAAGCTTAGAACCATCGCATGGCGTTTTACAGTTATTAAAGAAGAACTTTTATAGTGTATTGATATTGCATTTGCTGAAGCCACCCCTTTCAGTGTTGCATGTGCTTCAAGCACTGAGAATTTTTTGTTTTAGTTAACGATTTGTACATAGGTGATCCATTGGAAGCAAATAAAACACAGGAAATATGCATATACCAGTAAGACTGCTCATTAACACACTGAATTATGTTAGAGTTAACCCCCTCCCCAGCAGTATGTATTAGGTCATTCAACCATATTTCCCAATCGAAGTCAATGCACATAATGCCTAGGGGGCATATTGAAACTGACCCATCTGCATCTAGTTATTTCGTCACACTTAGTCTAGAATATCCGAAGGGTGCATGTTTGATCGGGATTCTAGCTCAGTGGAAAGGTCTCTAATAGGCCTTGTCACTTTTAGAAGCAATCCGGTATCCAAAGTATATCTACATTCCTCATGCAATGGTGGAATTATTTTAGAAGTAGCTTGTTCAACGGGGAGTTTGAGAAAGAACAGTAAAAGACACCGTACTGAGGAGTTAACACACAATCCATTTCGCAACTTGCTAATATAACAGGCCCAAATGGAACACGCGACCAATGGAAGTTTACTAATGTATATCACCATCGCTGACGCCATGGTGAATCAAGAATTTGCTTGTTTGTTTGATTTGATTCTTTACGTCCCATCAACAATCTTTCAGTTATGTAGGGACAGGTCTTCCTGGGTTGAACCAGTACTAAGCTAGGATTAATGTGTCTTGCTCAAGGACACAATGCAGTGACACCCGTGAGGCTCAAACCCGCGGCCCCTCGGTCTCTAGTTAATCACTACCAATGAGCCACTGTGCTTTTGTTGTAGCTACATACCTAAACTCTCATCTTGGGTATGTTCGTGATCAGAAGGAGACACTGGTGTCTGACTAGACCCCTCATCATCTGAACCCAAGTCTCTTGGTGAAAGTTCAGCTTCTGTAAAAGTAAATAGATTCAAAAGATACAATAAAACCTGTCATAAGCAGCCACTCAAAAAGAAGACCAAAATTGTTTTTTTAAGACCGATTATCGCTTAATGCAGGGCAAAAGTATTGCAGAATGCTCCAAGAGGAGCATTCTGCAATACTTTCGACCTTCATTAAGCTACCATTTGTCATTAAGAGCTTAAAGTTTTTTGTCTATTTTTGAATAGCCGCTTAAGACAGTTTTGCTGTAAAATGCATATTCTAACCGGCTAGTGTCGTCTGCTGATAACCTTTGTAAACAGTTTTGAACTTTTGCCCAAGAGCAGGCCCAACGAAACGTCCGATCTGACACATCAGGGATACAAACTGTTTGACAATCAGATGGAATTCTTGAAAATTTTTTGAAAAAATTGATTTTGAAAAGAATCAGCAGGCAACAAACAAAGCTTGCAAAATGGGACACATGCAAACAGTGCAGACCCAGATCAGATGCTGCATCTTCATTGGATCATGATCTCACTTATTTTCTTATAGATTTTTTGTTTAAATTTGAATAAAAATGAAAATTACCATCTAATAAACCTTAAGTTGGAAGGGACTCATCCAAATGATAAGGGTTGGAAAATCCATTCAGAACCAATTTGAATCGCTAGAGAATATTTTCTATCATAGCAGAAACTTCAGAAATGTATTTCTTATTCTGGTCCCCAACATATGTAAAATAATGTCTGAAATTTTATCAAAGGGCCATTATATCTCAAGCAAAAATTCATCCCACCATTTCATGCCAACTATATCACACACATCTACTCATTATACTTTAGGTTCCCATGAAGTTTCAATGTAATCGAGTCAGTAATTGTTGATAATTTTCATGGACACGATTTAATAAAATATTTTATCAAAGGGCCATAACTTCAAGAAAATCATCAGACTATAACATGACGATGATATGCCCATCTACTCTTGGCACTGAAGGTTCTCATGGAGTTTTGTTGTAATGGTCAGTTTATACGTAGATGCTGAGAATTCGCGCAGATAAGATTTACCGGATGGACAGACAGACAGATGGATTGACCGGGTGGAGATTGTATGCTGCCCCTTTCGAAAGCGTAACAATAACTTGCCTACGAAATTGGCTAAAATAAAACCTGTGTAAAACAGCCACTCACAAAAAGACCAAAAAATTTGTTTTAAAGACCAATTATTGCTTAATGCGGGTCAAAAGTAATGCAGAATGCTCCAAGGGTAGCATTCTGCAATACTTTCGACATTCATTAAGCTACCATTTGTCATTAAGATCTTGGTTTGGCTATTTTGAGTGGCGGTTTTACACAGGTTTTACTGCACTAATATTTTGTTGATTTTGTGAATGTGTTAACTCTTCAGGAATAACTCAAAGCCCTTCAGGATTCACTCAGTTTGTGATGATTTGCCAGAGTTTACACACACACATAAAGTCAACAATGCAGAGCAAACTGGCTCACCCCCTCCTTAAAATTTAAGAGGGTTTATTCAGCAAGGAAGGTGATGACCCCAATCTTTTAGGATAGTCAAGAGGTGATCATGAATGATTATCTTGAGCAAGGTTCCACGATACACGGTGCATATATTATGCAGGGGAATTGAGGTGGTTACACCAGGAAAACGCAATCATGGAGATTGACCATGATATAATTTCTGCGGTCATTCTCCTCCTTCTGCTGATTCAAGAAGGGTTGTTGTCAGTTACAAACTAAAGTATGTGCACGAAATACTGTTTAACTGCTTAGCCATGCTTGTCCAGGAAAATGTGTGGCTAGGTGAACTGACCATCTCAATATGATGATAGCTGTTAAGTGGGATGTAAAACATCTACGGTAACCAAACAAACAAAACCACACATAGCATAATTAAAAGTACTGCACCAGGCCTTTACTTTAGTTAAGAATGCATACCAGAAAAATAATTTTCTTATTTCTCAACCGAAACATATGTTGTGGGTACTCAAAAGAACCGTCTCAATGAGACGGTTCTTTTGAACACCCAAAACATATGCTAAAAATTATAGGTAAGAAAATATTTACAATTTTACGCTGAAAAATTTTGTTTATCTTAACCTATGACTGCACTGCATATGCTTATGTGACAAGCAGCAAATTCTTGCAAACTGGCCTCGAGGTTATAAAACTTGAGTACAGTCTCAAACTCAAAATGAAGTGCAATGATTGGCTACTTGCGAACATGTGTCCGCAAGCAGCGAATCATTGCACTTTATTTTGAGTTTGAGAATGAACTAAAGTTTTATAAAGTCAAAGCCTGGCTCAAATTACCTGAGTTCCTGAAGGTATCTACTGAGTGGTCAGACCAATTATCCCCAGAGTGCCTTGAGTCATCTCGTTCTTGATGATCAGATTGCCAGTCATCAGAAAACCAACTACCTGAAGCAGCACTACTAGGAGATAGGGTTCTTTCTGATCTCTCATCATCAGGCTCGTTAGGCGGAGATGAAAAGCTGGATACAGATGTTTTGCTACTTCTATCAGATCTCAAAGAACTTAATGAAGGACTTCTTGCAGATCCCTTGCTAGACTGAAACCTTGGACTAGATGTGCTGTGTTGACTGAAATGATCACTGAAGTCTGGACTTGGGCTTCTATATGATGAGCGACTAGCAATGCTTCTAACTGAAGGACTACTTGCAACTGAAGGGCTACTTGCCAAAAAAATGGATCTACTATGTCTGTCGGAATAACTTCTATAGGAATGAACTGAGCTTCTCTCAATAGAGGGACTGAATGAATGGTTTGATGCATGATCATTATCGCCAGATACTTCTGATTGGCTTGCTTGTCTATCACTGTTCCTGTCTGAAGTCCACATGTGATCAGACTGTGTATCAACATCTGAATGATTCTCATTATCAGTTACATTGTTATTTAGTAATTCAATATTCATAACTCGGTTCTCATGATCACTGTCATTTTCAGTCCGATCAGCAATGTTGTCATTAGATGCATTTACATCTTGGCCATCTCTTTGAGAATCTGTCTGAGTTTCATTCCTAGTTGATCTGACCGAGTTATTATTGATACTTCTAGACATGGTCTCAATGATATCATCTATCCTTGCAGACCTCATTCCAAAATCTTCCGTTAAGTTTGTGTTCTCTGCCATACCAGTATTTAGGACAGTCCGCATCTCATCTCTGACTCTTTCCAGCTGTGAACTAAGATCAAAGAGGCTATTCACAACAGTCACTTCAACCTGATCTATAACCTCATTACCTTGTGTATCATTAGGATCAACTGCAGCACTATCGTTATTATTGCTCAATGTATTATCATTCCCAGCAGGACTTGTAACATCTGCATTGTCATTGTCTAAAGTATTATCAAATCCGTTACTGGAATCATCTAAGAATGATTCTATATCTGACATGAACTCCGTTATATTACTGTCACTGTCAGAGAAGGAACTGGAAGGGGAGTAGACTGGTCTGCTCTCATCTAACTGCTGTCGTAGTTGTTCTAGTTGATCATTCAGGGACTGAGAAAGGTTGTTCAACTCAAACAGTTTACTCTTCAATGTATCTATCATTTTGTTTTTCTCTGAAAATAGAGAGATGTAAGGCCAAAATTAGCATGGATAAAAGTTAAACATTTCCAAAATCCTGAACTTTCGAAACTCCAATCTTAAAACTGGCAATATGCCCTTTAAATATTCATAATTTCAGGCTTAAATGGTCAATTGTCTATAGACAGACTGAAAATAAATCAGAAAAGCTATTAATAATAATTATAATCTCCCTCATTCAGCACTTTGAGGCTGACTTTCTGCTAAAATTCTGAGAACAAGATATTGTGCACTCACAGTCACAACTGGTAGACGTTTTATTTTGCAGTGTTCACATGAACATTATGTATGGATAATATACAGTTATTTCATGCCTGTCTGTAGTATAGTCAAAACTATTACCCCAGAGGTGCCGTGGACTACCTGATAGTGCAATATTGCATCAGGTCGTCCGTAGTACCAAGGGGTAATAGTTGACTATACTACAAACAGGCATGAAATAACTGTTTTATTACCCATTTATTATTGTTGATGAAAAACTTAGCAGCGTTTCTTGCATGGCATTGCTGTAGACGATGCGGTTTTGTTGCAAAACAGAAAATTTCACCAAATCTGTTTTGGTCTCAAAATGTTCTGCTCGTTCTAACTAAGAAAATGAGTACCCACACTTTATGTTTCTGACCATAAACAACAGAGTTATTGGAGTTTAAAGTTGCCAAACCATGCCCTATTTTCACCATTGTTGCACAACGTCTCCTTTCATAAACGAACCTTCGCGCATCATTGTCGCGCATGTCGATAAGCGCCTGTGTGTTTTAACAGGGAAGCGGGTAACCAGGCCATGGTAAACCGTATAGTGCCAGTCAATAGTCAAATTTATTGACCGGTGGAATAGGTCAGTGACTCATGGTATAGCAAAAAATAGACAATTACTCCGTATATAGACAGTTGGGTAATAAGTTGAAATATATGCCACAGAAAGGGCTTTTGAACTATAGAAAGAATACAGTCAGAGACCAAGCTTTACTTCTAAATTGTGCAATATTAATAGTGACTTCCTGTGTCTAACCTAATAAGCACACCATGCATACATTTTTTTTACAATCAAGCCTTTAGTTAGTGCTTACAAAGAAGTTATTTTTCTTATTTCTTAACCAAAACATATGTTGTGGGTACACAAAATAACTGTCTCAATGAGACGGTTCTTTTGAGCACCCAAAACATATGTTAAAACCGATGGGGAAGAAAATATTAACAATTTTATGCTCAAAAATTTTGTTTACCTAATAAACCTATGACAATCCTTAATTCTTATTTGTAAACAGTGTATATCAAGATCAGATAGCATCTGATGAAACCATCTGATCAGAATTCACACTTTTAAGTGTAAATAACCAATGAAGTTGACATGTGCTTATGTTTGCAGGACTTTAGTTAAGAGCACATAACAGAAAAATAATTTTCTTATTTCTCAACCAAAATATGTTGAACCGTCTCATTGTGACGGGTTTTGAGCACCCAATACATATGTTAAAACTGATCGGTAAGAAAACATTTACAATTTCACGCTCAAAAATGTTATTTATTTAAACCTATGGTTTGTTTGTTTGTTTGTTTTGTTGCTTTACGTTCCCAAGTCAACAGCTACGGTCATGGTGGGACGGTTAGTTCACCTAACCACACTTTTTTCCTGGGCAAGCTTGAACAAGCAGTTAACCAGTACTTTGTGAGCATACTTTCGCTTGTAACTGACAACAATCCTTCTTGAATGATTCAGCAGAAGGGAGGAGAATGACCGTAGAAATTATTTAATAATCAATCTCCACGAAAGTATGGAATTGGGCCGGGATCAAACCAATGACACCAGGATCTCGATCCCCTTCTACCACTAAGCCACTGTGTACCTCATGTGCCCTTATGCCAGGAAAGTTGTTTGTATGATGACAGATGGGAATACATTGCACCTCTTGACCGATGGATTTTGACGATGCTGTTGTTCATGAAAATGTTCCTGTGACTATGCTAGGATGTTTAAAGTCTACAACTTTCCAAGCCAAACCCATTTTATATTGGGAAACTCAGTGTAAGAAAAGGGATATTTTAAATCTTTTAGCAGCATTTTCTGTGCCCTTTTGGTTGCAATCAGGTGGTATTTGCAAGATTCTAACACACCTCGCATTTAGAGCCAATGCTGAAAAACGTGGTATATCAAACGATTATGTCACAGTTTTGAAAGCGAGTGGAAAGTGCGCACTAGCTGACATGATTTGCTCCTGCAAAATGAGATTAGTCGTGGCATTAGACAGTGTAACATTGTTTTTACGCTTGAAAGACATTGCAAATACATGTAAATATATGCGACAAAGTCCAACTATTGGCGGGGATTTCTTCAGTCCAATGGCGTTCAGTTGGAAGAAGCTAAAGACTTCGAATTCCTTGTTTATTGTGTGTTAGAATCGAAATAGATCAGCTCTAATGCATGAATTGTAGAGTAATAATTCACTGTTTGTTGGTCAGTTGTAGGAAGATAAATCACTCTCCCTACGCGCTCGTGATTTGATCTTCTTTACAACTGACCTCCAAACAGTGAATTATTACACAACAATTCACTACTAGAGCTGATCTATTTCTTAAGTAATGATCACACATGTTTGTTGCATTAACACTTTTTATGTCCCTCGATAGATGGCCTGTCCTTCAAGTTGAGCATAAAATCGTTATCATTTTCTTGTCTGTCAGTTTCAACATATGTTTTGGGTGCTCAAAAGAACCATCTCAATGAGACCATTCTTTTGAGTACCCAAACCATATGTTAAACTGTTTTGGTTGAGAAATAGAGAACTGATTTTTGATTATAATGCACTCTTATCTGGATACCTGTACTGTGCTGTAGGCTAATTTGACGCACTTAAAAACGTTTTTTTAACGAAATGAGCAAAATTTTTATGAATTATTTTAAACAAATAATGGAATAATAAGAGTTCAACATCACTAACCCCCCTGTTTCAGGGTCATGGAAAATGTCTGCTAATGTGGCGCACCTGTGTCTATTTTCTTGGTTGCCTTGAACATAAAAGGTTTTGTTGGGTTGATACACATTTTTGGCTTCTATAATCAATGCAGTACATATTCTTAGCAGTTTTTTACAGTCACAGATAAAACAGCCTTCTAAATGCCAGATTTGAAGAGAAAGGGTCTTGGTATTTAGTGAAAAACAGTTTTTTTCTTATTATTTTGATATTCAATTTGGATTCACACTACAAAATGTTATTGTCATATACTCATTGATTTGTTTCCTACTATTAAACCACAAAATGATGATCTAGAGTTGCTTGGGGAATAATATTGGAGTGAGTCAAATTAGTCAATGTGCCAAATGTACTACTTACAGTGCAGTCCCTTTACAATACTATGTTAAGGAACCATAGAAATGGACTGTGTTTAAATGAATTGTGTTATAAAGGTAAAATTTTACTAAAGAATTACAGGAAAATGACCATTTTATGGTCATTTTCCTAGAATTCCTTTGCAAAAATTCCATTGTAAAAAAATTGGGACATAACATGATTGTGTCATACCCAAATCTGTGTTATAATGAGGTGTATTATAAAGGGACTGTTTATTTTGATTTTATTCTTTACATTCCAGTCAACATTTTTTCAGTTATGTTGGGATGGGTCTTCCTGAGTTGAACCAGTTCTAAGCAAGGATTAGTATTAATGTGTTCTGCTCAATGACACAATGCAGTGACACGGGTGAGGCTTGGACCTGCAACCCCTTGGTCTAGAGTCAAACACTCTACCACTGAGCCACTGAGGGACATAAATGAGGTATTCAGGCCTTTAGTTAAGAGTGCTACCCAAAATACAATTTTCTTATTTCTCAACCAAAACATATTTGTGGGTACTCAAAAGAACCGTCTCGATGAGACGGTTCTTTTGAGCACCCAAAACATATGTTAAAACTGATGGGTAAGAAAATATCTACAATTTTACTCTCAAAAATGTTGCTTATCTAAACCTGTGTGTATTATAAAGGGACTGCACATACCATCAATGTGTGATTTCAGGGCATCCATACAGTCATGAAGTGGCCTGTCACTGAGGGCGATCATCAGTCCACACTCCCCGCCGCAGAGACTCTCTCTATGCTCACACTCCACCGTCTCATGCCGCTGTAGATTCATCTTGAGAATGTTCTTACCACATTTGATAAATCGACATTTCTTCATCTCGTAGCCACAGTCTTTGGTGTGCATTTCGTAGTTCTCTAACATGATCTTGTCTAGACAACCGTTCTCATAGAAGTCACAGACCATCAATAGCCTAAATAAGAGAGTAGTATAGCAGTATACATGTGGCAAAAGGTTTTAGACAAGCTCGCGAGATAATGGTACATGTCACATTAACAGAGGTGAAAGTTCAAAATTTCGAAAATCCTGAACTTTAGAAATTCAATTCTCAAAACTTGTCCCATGCCTACAAATATCAACAATTTTCAGTGTAAATGGTCAATTGTCATCCTCAAAATCCTGAATTCAGGAATAATCCTGAAAACTTTCACCCTAGACTGGCTCCCTGTCGTATGTTCATTGATTTAATAAGGATGTTCTGACCAAGAGAAATAATCCAAAGATTGTTTTCCCATCAGAGTTGTCTTTTCTTTCAGCCCTTAGATTGAGAAATCAATGAAAAAAATTCTTTTGAGTATGAATAACCAAGTTTGACACCGTTTGACGATGGGAGCCAGTCTACTTTCACCCATGCATTAACTCTAATAATAGCATGCTAGGTAATTTTTCATGTTTTTATTGTCTTCTCACAGTCTGCTGACTACATGCATTTTCAAAATTAACTTTTTCAAAAAATTCTTTCAGAAACACTATCAGAGTGTCAAACAGTTTGGATCCAGATCAAGACCAGCAGAAAGTGGTCCTGTTCTGGGTCCAAACTGTTTGCAAAGGATATCAGCAGACGGCAGAAGTCACTGCTAGCAAGGAAAGAGTTAAATATATATCGGTGAAAGTTCAAAAACTTCCTAAATCCGTATTTTAGAAATTCAAATCTTAAAACATGCAGTATGACAATGAAAAATATTAACAATTTTAACTTTGAATTAAAGTTCAAATTAAATATTAAATTAATAGTAAATTGTCTTTACATAAACTGAAAATAAATCTGAGAAGGCTAATAGTCTCATTAATCTGCCAAATTCAGTATTTTGAGGCTGGCTTTCTAGAGAAAGTAAACAGTCATGTAAATCATCCATTTAAGTGAACTTTTTGAGCATACAAATGTGATTATGTTCTAATCCATCAGTTTAAACATATGTTTGGGTGCCCCAAAAAACATAGTACTTTAGTTTAAACTTAGATGTTGTTTCAAACAAATCTACTTTAAGGTTTAGCGCAATATTAAGCAGTGGAGTGGAATGGTTAAAGAAATTTTGATAGATACAGTAAAACCTCTTAAAGAGACTCAATCTGTAACTATGAACATTTTTTGAAAAAAAATCTTTTCTTTTTTAATCATTTTTAAAAATAGAATTAAGTTATGTTTTCACAATAAATGTGTTCAGTACAGCTGAAAACTGCATGGAAAGTGAATTATCTTATAAAAACAGGTGTTTTTTCTCTTGTTAGTAATTATTTAGGTCCCTCCAATAATTCAAGCAGTTGATTTTTAACATAAATGGTGTTGTTCTGATAGTGATAATTTGTTAAGATTTACGAAATTGGTAAAATGTTTACCTGAATTTTAGTATTTTTGCTGTATTCTTGAAAAATAGAAACTTTACTTCAAAAATTAAAAGATCAAAAGTTACAGACTATGCAGCTTTAAGCGGCCACTCAAAAAGAAGACCAAAATTGGTTTTCAAGACCGATTATTGTTTAATGCAGGTCAAAAGTATTGCAGAATGCTCCAAGAGAGCATTCTGCAATACTTTCGACCTTTATTAAGCTACCATTTGTCTTTAAGGCCTTTGTATTGTCTATTTTTGAGTAATCCCTTAAGACAGGTTTTACTGTAAGTACAAATGTTGAGGTTACCTGTTCAACATGTTCTGGACCAGAGGCAAGACTGGTTTGAGATCTTCCTTTCTCGTTCGTTTCCTGCATGTCGGACAAGTATGTCGGTTTGTCAGCCACCTCTCTATACAGCCTTGACAGAAGACATGCCGACAAGGACATTCTACAGCCCTGTCTAGTACACACTGGCAGATACAGCACACAAGATCAGGGTCAGGTGGTGGCTCAAACTTTTCTATGTCATAGCGAGACATTTGAGCACTCACTCTGATTCAACTACCCTTCAACTGTTAAAGAAGAAAAAAATATTTGTACAACAGTTTTGTTGATAACACATTAGTGATTGTGATATACTGTAACTAATTGAATCAGCCAACAAAATTGGATAGTCTTAAGCACTTCATCATAGAAACCAAAATCTTAAACCATGTTAAATTGTTTTTAGATATTTGCAGGGCAATGAAATGGTTGGAAACAAGGTTGGGTGGCCGAAACCACCCCGGTTATATAACTATAATTTTGATTGTAATGCCATTTTATTGCTGGCAGGGGGTTTGAAAGCCACAGCCGAGTAAATCAAGGTTTCAGTTAATTTTTATTGGAAATTTTAGAAGTCTACAAGCGAGTTTGGCAAACAATCTTAAAATAAAAGATAGTTTAAGAAAAAGTTTAAAGGAATCTTACTTAAAAATGCGTTAATTTCATGAAAATGGTCATTTTACTAAAGGCCACATAATGTTCTATTTATAGACATTTTGATTAACCTTAATGAAATGGCAATTATACTACATTCCCATGATATTGACATGTCCATGATATCCACACCAATTGTTATCCCATGTTCTTTTGTCTGACTCGCCACCTATCGGGTGTTTACATTTCTTCTTCAGTAACCAAGAAGTCACTCCACGCACTCATCAGCAATTTGAAGAAAAATGTCAAGACTTACTTGTGAGCACAAGTGATGTTTAAACAAAGGTCTTTTATTTCCAATATGCCTTATTTGTCCCTACCCCCAATATAAATGCAACTTATTTATTTGTCATAACAATCAGTTTTCAAAAATATCTCTTCTGCTTGAAAAAGCGTCTGCATGACCAATCAGGTGACAAACCAAAGTCACATGATTGCCGTAAATGGAATCCATATTTTTAGAAATAAAAGTATGGGAAGCCTTAACTGTCTGAAAAAGAGAAATCTTGAAGATGAGACAGAAGACTGTGTTCGTCAGGTTGGAACAGTGGGAGTATTTGTCACTTTTCTTCACACTGGATGCATCTTAAAACTTGCACAGAAGTCAGAGTGTTGAGAAGGGGCAGCAAATCCAGATGTTCTCACTGCATGTGTACACTAAAATTAAGCAGGTCTGGTCCATATATGAGACTTGTTAAAACTGTAAATTGTTATTTCATTAAGACGTGTTATCTCATTATATATACTGCTACTTAAAGCTCAACAACAAGATCGCCAAGTATCAAACATTTTGCCTGAATGGCTGCCCATAGAAATGGCATTCATGCTAACGTGTGGATATCATGGTAAACTCCCCTTATGGTCACATGTCCAGCATAGCATCCAGCATGGCATCCAGTCAGCAGGAAATGTAAACACAGAGAAACTATTGACCATCATTCAAAATTATGAATAGTTGGGGGACATATTACGGTAAAAGTATTGTCGTATTTTTTTGACCCTGAAGTTCAAAGGCAGTGACCTATGCAAATTTCATCTCTGACTTGTGATCGATAGTTTTCGCCAAATATACGGGAATAAATTAGGTTTTCTGAAACTCAAAATATTTTACGGTAGTAATATGAATATATCGTCCGCTGTGGTGTAGTGGTCTAAGTCCAGGACTTCTGTTCTAGAGAAGGCAAGTTCGAATCTCTCATGAGTTTTTTTTTTCCAGTAAAAGATTTTCTATGTACTGACATGACGGAAACCTCTTTCAAACGTGAAAATCTTATTTTTTCTGCAATTATGCATATGTATACATGTATACGTGATCGAATGTGTACAGTCGCAAGTAAATCGAGACTGATTCGCCTAAGAGCCAAGATTGGGTGTGCGACATTCTTGGTTTA
Organism: Loripinus fragilis; assembly: GCA_964019695.1. Taxonomy (NCBI): domain Eukaryota; kingdom Metazoa; phylum Mollusca; class Bivalvia; order Lucinida; family Lucinidae; genus Loripinus; species Loripinus fragilis. The sequence continues at coordinate 43,941,014 of OZ026516.1, read as the reverse complement.
CTAGCAACTGCAGTGATATCAAGCGTATATATACATTTACTTTACATAATTTGCACGCACGCAAAAAACATACAAAAACATCATTTTCACGCTTTCTTATTTTTAGCGCATACAACTTTTCTGACAGGAAAAAATTAAAATGAAACGCGCCCTGTGAGATTTGAACCTAACTGCTAAATGCTACGAGTCTTGCGCCTTAACCACAACACTACAGTGGACGATCTTGTCCAACTGTTATTTACATCAGACATTTCATTTCAAATAACGTAATTAGTTTGTATTTTTGGCGAAAACTGCCGATAAATTAGCATATGCCACGCCCTTTGAACTTCAGGGTCAAAAAAATATGACAATATCAGAGAAAGAAAAGGTTTGAAAGTCTATCTTTTATTAGCAAATGATTGATAAGTATTAAGGGTGTCGATACCATGGAACTCCAGGCTAAATCCAAATTATATCTATGATTATTAATGTTCCATTTATTGCTTTTAGTCTGTGACGATTTCAGATAAAATTTATTTTTGAAAAATCTCCACAAAGGATGATATTGAAAAAATAAACTATGTAGGTCGGCAGCTCGGCTGGGCAGGGGCTTTCAGACCCGACTCATAAAAATGCTCTTGCACTAGTGCAAACGCTGGATCAGTCAGTCTGATTACCGCAGGATCCCTAAAATGCTATGATTTATATCTTTTTAATCTATAAAAAGCTCAATATATTTGATTTGGTGACATTTTATTTTGAAATTTAGCAATCAATACTGAAACCTGCCTAAAAAATAGTATGTACGAACAAGTTTTAATGAGTCGAAACCAGCATTATGCAGCACATGTCTACAGGCTACCGCAGGATCCCTCAAAGTGCTTTAGTTAACTTTCTTCAATGAAAAGCTGGATACATCATTTAAGACATATTTTTTTTAAAATATTTTTCCAACAAGAATAACTCTTATCTAAAGAAAGAATGGGGGAACCTATTCTAAATTGTCACATTGGCGATATTGCATGACGGGATACCGCAGGATTCTCCAAAATTATATTTCAAATATCATCTTTATCTAGGAAAACCTTAAATCATGATTAATAGTCATGAAAATGTATCAAAAATAAAAATAGGAAACAATCATATGACTTGTCAAAATTTAGTAAGTGAAATAATGCCAAATTGTGTTATCCTTAGGCTAACGTGACAGGGTGTCTTTTTATTTAAGTCCGTTTATATTGCGTGGCCATTCTTACCAACAAAAACAAAACAAATGAAGATATACTGTTATTAATTATAAAATGACTATACCATGTAATAATATGCTAAATTCCATTAAAAACGTCCATATCAAGGAATCCTGCGGTAATCAAACTGACCCGCGCTGGATAGAGATTAATCAGACCCTGATGATGATTGCCTATTAATGTTTACTATGGAGAGTAGGGTCACTACCGGTATCTTCGGACAGTGGGGTATCTTTGGACACTTCAGCTTTTCTTTCCTGACACAACTGCGCTTCAGTGACATCAATCAGACGCTAATTGGCCAAAATGACCAATAAAATACTTGTTTGCAACTAGCTGTATATCTTTTGTAGAATGTATATAAGACCTTATTTGATTGGACGAAAATCCAATACGTAAACAGCAACCATTTTGGCGCGAAAATAAACCAAACCAATTCCGAGAGGCACCAAGGGGGTGCATATTAAAACATTGCTTAAACCACAATCATATAACTGCATACCGATTATATATGTATCCGCTGTGACTTAGATATATTTATGTAAACTAAAATATATAGTTTTCAGTTTATATTTGAGTCAAATGGCAATTATAAGATGAAATTTAGCTGTCCGAAGATACCAGACTATTGGCAAATCACATACCGGTACAATCGGACATATTTTTGTTCCCTTGAGAGTGCTGCACAAGTGTATAAAGGTGACCAGGTGTTATTTTCCATATGCAACCAAGCCTTAATGTATGCTGGAGCTGTATACCAGATTGGTCATGTGTTTCAATAACAAAAAACATGAATAATAATGGTCATTCACCACAATGCATATGATTTCTAGGGTCATCCCGAGGATCGACTGATATTATAAGGTTGTCATAATTAAACTTTGCAATGCGTAGCCCTCTCTCCCTTTCCCTCCTAGCGGCAGCTGAAAACTTTTATACAAATAAGCCAAAGAAAGACATTTCATGTATGCAAAGTGATGACTCAGTTGACAGGCAGGTCAGCGGGCGCACCCGCACACTCGAAGCCCACAGTCCTTTAACAGGAATATCACAGACTCTATATTGAACCGTGGTTATAAGTACTGAGTGCAAAGCCATGCAAGGGGGGTGGTCCATGCCTGACTGTCAGAAAGCAGCTCTTCATTTTTAGTCCTCAACATTGCACGTGATTCTCCGAGCGGTCCGGACCCCCTACCCCCCCTCTGGATCCGCGCATGAAAGCTAAGACTGACCTGTTCAGTTTCCCTAAGTGAGCTGTATATTTGTTGATGCTCTGGCCCAGTGGGGTCCAAGATTGATATGAAACTATAGGAAAGTGTGCGAATAGACTCATAATTTGGGCCAGCACATGAGATTTTTGTAAGCCTAATCATCGTATATATGCGCAAACGTCTTCTTTAAACGTCCATACGGGACTAGGGCCCGACGTTATAAAACTTTTTTCATACTCAACCCAGCTGAGCATGAAACTTATCCAGCTCATAAATGTTAAAATGCCAACAATCGTTGGCATTTTAACATTCATTAGCATTATATATATACAACAGCTTAGAGACTTAAAGCAATGACCTTCTTTATTTGTCGGTAGTTTAGTTTTTATGAGCAGTTGAAATTTCGTGCTCAGTTGAGTTGAGTACGAAAAAAGTTTTATAACCTTTGGGCTAGAGGTCTAAATTTTGATCTGAGTTTTCCATCTTCACCAATATGCTTTATTTATACGAGCCGAAACGGATCAAGAGTCTCTTGCGAGTCTGCATATTAGCTAGCGCAGGCTTGTCCGAGCCTCCGTTGGTCGATGACCATGGGATAAGTAACAAAATATTGGTACTGGCTCAATTATAATGTAAATGTCAGTGGCAAATTGTTCCAAACATCCTAAAGGCTCGAGGAAGACTTTTAGAATTGTTAAAGTGAAAAAAAAAAAAAACACGTGGCATTTGATTAATTAAAAGGTATGTGTAACATATTATATTAAATTTTGGTCTCATTTAAATATTTTGGAAATCTATAGGACTTTCAATAGTGGTCATTTTTACAACCCAAGAACAGTGATGGTAACTGCAATGAAATTCTAAAGCTGTTTGTTTAAGCATAACTATCAAATTGACCAAAATCAATTAACATGCACCCTCCCATGCTTAAAATATTAAAATTCAACAAGCATATCACGTGTGGCATTAGCCCCAGAAACACAAGTACGGACAATGGCCAGGAACTAAATATACATGAAGAAAATGAAGTTACGCATATACAAACAAACTTTATCTCTCGTTCTCATACGGTCAAGAGGGGACTCATTATACTATATGATGCCGAGTCACAGATGACGGTACTAGCTAAAGTTGAAAAAAATCGGGCAAGTCGCTGTAAACTTGACGGTAAAGTTTGATAGTAAAATCTCGGACCCAATAAACACCGTTTACACTGGGTCCGAGGTAAAATATGTTTATTGCAACATTCAGAATCGTTTTCTCAAGCATACAAAGGCTTAATGTAAGTGTAGTACTCGTTGTAATTCTTACTTAACTCCGTTCAGAAATTGTGTGGCACCGGATTTTTGCAGTTCCTGCTTATATACGTCATTTTAGATCCTACATTGCTGTGAGAAAGTTACTTGTGTAGGCCTCCCCTAATTTCTCCAGCAGGTTCTGTGCATGTGCCAGCTTCTGGCAAAGCCCTGATATCTTGGGAAAAATCATGAAATTGAATAATACGCCAGCAGACTAAGACAATTTGACACTTCTGAAACGCCCTCCATGAACGTATAAGGAAATGACAATATTTTTATTATAATATTTGGGAGTGGTTATTTCAATTGGCGAGAAATTCGTGGAAAATTATAAAGCGTGACTACACACCGTATATCTGGAAAATTAAACACTGATCTGGCGCTTTACGCGCCAATGTTAGTGTAAAATAACATTTCCCACGATTACAACTTGTTGTGATTGTGTTTAACGTCCCGTCAACAGCTAAGGTCATATGGAGACAGGGCAACGGCTTAAAGTCTCATCCGACAGACTGGTGAAACTGGTGATCAAACCTGCGACCCCTGGATTACAAGGCAAAGGGTTTATCACCTACACCACGATGGCCTCTGTTACAACTTGAGGCTAACATTACTTCAGCATAAAACTTAAACCTTTCTACTTGTTATTGTTTTAGTTATTCTGCGGGTCAAAGTTATTGAACAGAATATAGCTTAAAAGCAATTAAAAAGCACACAAAGATCAATGGCAGCTCAGTTGCTATTTTTGATGAAAAATTAAACTAGTTTCACGGTGTATCTATTCGAAAATATACCCGACAAAAAAAGAAACGCACCACTATGATTTTCCCATTAAGATCTCCTTTTAATACGAAAATGTTAATTGACATGAAATATTCATTTCTTAATAAATTTTACTAAAACTTTAATGTGACGTAGATGAGTATCTGTACTTTTACTGTGTAGGCACAAAACACATCATTGCGAAGGGTAAATGAGTTTTGGAAGCGTTAATTCAACGCTACTGTCTACATGAAATTCCGAGTATGTTTTACATTAGCAAATTATGAAAACGATATGTTGTCGTTATGTGAGACAACCAATGTGTTTATTGATGCTTTTTTGTTATTAAAAAACCCATTTTCATCAGTTAGGATCATTTAAATTGATTAAAACAATGTTGAAATCTTTAAATATTTGTAAGGTTTATCGCCAGTGTGGAATCGTTATCCAAAGGGTAGTCACAAAACATGGGCTACCTAGCGTTCAATTATCGCGAATGATGAATTTAAAGATAGAATGCAAAGAATAAGTGTCTGGGTATAATTTGGTCTGCTAAGATGAATCCAATTGCTTGAACTTATCCAGCAAGAGAGTGCTCATTATAAAAACGCTTATTACCTGTGACTTTACAATTTGACCCCTACTTGGTTCGTGACCAATTTTCTTTAACACAATTTCGACGCTTGCTTGCAAAAGACGTGTGACGCAGCAGTAACTGACATACCTTTGCACTCATATAAACTAAATTGGCTTATCACTTGTGATTTTCCTGAGAGTTGAACAGTTCTATGTGGTGCGTTTCTTTTATTTGTCGGGTATAGATTGTTGTCCGATACCTTTAGAAAAGATTGAATTCATGTTTATACACGGGTATGGCATCATAAAACAAAATCAGCTTGTAGTGTCGATTAAACCAAACAGTTATAAATGGTGGTAGAATGCCCCATTTCAACTATACATTAATAATAACATGCTGATAATGTCCTACCTTTCCTATGCCTTTTTGTGAGCATAGCCATCTTTTCGTGAAAATTGCTAAATTTGTAATGGTCAATGAGGTTAAGGTTATCCCTGTTGAAATGGCACGATTTTCGTCGTGCTTGCCACATGCACTCACTGTTGAAAATATCTGCACGTCAACGTGGATTTATAGCATGAGTTTGCTTGACCAATGCCTCGGAACAAATTAACTAATTGGCACCATTTCAGATCCTCCCCCAGCCCCCTGATCCTTACTTTCACGTGTACTAGGACCAATAAAACTTTAGGATATTTTTGCAGAATAAAGACTCGTTTGTATTGTAGCTTATTATCAAAACATTCAATATTCGAGTAAAGGGTGTGTTGCATTTGAGCAATTTAAAAATAGACTCGAGAGACGTGAAGCATATCGATGAATATTGATGTTTTTTATGTGGCAATCATCGTCAACTGGACTTAGTCTGTGGGCGCATTTCTGAATTTTCTGATTTTTCCCAAAATATCAGGGCTTTGCCAGAAGCACGCACAGCCACAGAATTCGCTGGAGAAATTAGGGGAGGTCTTCAAGAATAACTTTCTCACAGCGATGTAGGACCTTAAATGACGTATAAAAGCGGCAACTGCGAAAAACCGGTGCCACACAATTTCTGAACGGAGTTTAACTATTGTTTTGGGCAGATAATGCTATTGTCCGATCGTACCATCATGGGTGTCCGAAGGTACCAGACCCCGTCCGAAGATACCATACACCTGACGGAACATTACTATTGGTCTATATTTATAGTAAATAATTATATTCTGGACCCCGGCTTAGTGTAAACTGTTACATGAGACATTGGTCTATTCCGCCAAGCAGTTTTCCATAGCGTCAGATTAACCCAGAAGCCGCTATAAGCTGGGAACCGTTAAGGTGTCCGAAGGTACCGGTAATGACCCTATTCTTTTTGACAAAGAACATAAAAAAGGATTTGTAGATGAGACAACAATTTAGGGGCCTATGATTTTTTTAAAAATGCTTTCTGTCCGAATTCTTGTCCACACGAACTTATTGTCCAAAACAATCTGTTCACTGTGATTGATCCAACAGCTGCTTGGTTCAAGTTAAGCTATAGAGATAATACCAATATAAGTAAATGAACTAACAAAAGTACTAAGTCATAGCTTTCTTCTGTACACTTCTCTAGCTTATTTTCCGTGTGTTTCTGCATTTCTTTGGAGTTTTCGGTGTTCATTTTGAGGTCTTTACAAGTATCAGCTTTTGATAAAAATCACTCTTTCCGGTACGCTTTATTACGGGAACAATGACTCGCGGAAACTTGAAGATTACCTACAACGGACGGAGGCCAGAAATGTAGAACTAGAGGCTACAATCAGAACCTTACAGCGAAAAATTTGTATGCTGGAGAAAGCAACTCCTATATCAACCTGTGTTCCTGGGCAAACAAGTACAAATCATTGGGGCTCTAGTCAGGGTAGTAGTAACGTACATCAACCTGAAGGCAATTACTCTTATGGAGGTGTGATTAGGCCAAACGAGGACCCAGTGCATAAATCTAACAATGAGCTGATCAGAGGCATCCACAAGCAAGTAACCAGTTTTATTCTGAAGAAGGTTTCACAACAGATTTCTTCACTCGAAACTTTTGATAATTTTATACAACATCAGCAGCAGCAACAGGTCAGCAATAGCAATTCCTTTGGATCAAATTTGAGAAATGAGATGAATAGTGAATTCCATGACTTTTATCCAGATTTTAACTCCCAACAGGAGACAAGTTTTACCCAATGTTTTAATCCATTGCAAAAGACTGATTTTAACCCTTATGTAAACTCCCAACATATGAACAATTTTAACCCAAGTTTTAAACAGCATCAATCTGAAAGTAATTGTGATTTTAATTTTAACCGCCATGCAAACCCTGAGCAAATGAACAATAGATGTGATCGACAGCAAACCGTTCATGAGGTGAAGCATCCTATGTCCCGCAGGCAAACTGAAGATGGGAGGAGCCGCACCAGAGATGGTGACATGCAGGAAACCCAGAGAGTCAGCAGCCATGAGAGGAGAGACGGTAATCATGTCCCAAGGAGAACGTACCATGAGAGAGCACCCTTCCGCTACGCTGATAGGAGAGAGCGATCAGGAAACTGGAGAAGACCAGACATTCACCGAGTCCCAACCAAGATGCCTGAGCCGAAGTCCAGCGATAGGGGAGAGTCCAGCCACAAACAGGGTCAACCAAGACCACCTACTTGTGTTGGTAACCAGGAATTTGCCAGAAAGTCAGAGGTGGCAACACCAAGTGAGATGGAAGCCAGGTTCGAGCTAGAGGTCCAACAGCTTACAGCCCACCCCAAACACATCACCACAGAGCAGGCTGCAGTTATTCATGGAACTCGGGAGGATTCAGTGGAGCCCTCCTTTGGGGACGGAAGAATGCCAGTGAAGGACTTGGATAGAGAAGAGAGCTCTAATCAAGAACAACAGCTCCAGGACCCACCCAAACCTTGCATCCCAGCACAGCCGACAGCAGGGGATAGCATCATCAATACAGTTGACGCACCTCAGAGTCAGACAGGTAGCCCCTTCACAGTGGAGGGACCTCCTATATTCTACGGCACCAGGCAGAGAGGGAATGAGGGAGCCGCAGGATCCAATCAGTCTTTTTTGTACAGAGCCCGGCCAAACAGGGGGAGACTATAGCAGGCAACACAGATGAAGCATCACCCATATGTACATCACCTGTAAATAAACTTAATATTGTGACATATAATTGTAAGAACGCTGAAACATCAAAATACGCCATCGAAGAGCTGTCTGGACTCGCCGACATTATCCTGATACAGGAACATTGGTATTTCGATTGTCAATTAGGAAATATGAGTGCAATCTGCGATTCTATGACAGGAACTGGAAAAGCGGTAGATACCAGGGACCCAATACTGCCTGTTCAAATGCCAAGGGGCTACGGGGGAGTAGCAATATTGTGGAAGCGAACAATTGACCACCTAGTCAGAGTATTACCAGACGGAGGCAATAGAATCCAGTGCATTGAGCTGCTGACCCAACAACCTGCAGTAGTGATATCGGCGTATATGCCATGTAAAGGCTTGCATGATAATGTGGACGAGTTCCAGGATAGTCTGGCACAACTACAAGAAATTATACAGAAATTTAAGAGCTCACATTTTATTCTTCTGGGAGGGGACTTTAACGAATGTTTAACTTCACAGAAAGCTACAAAGAGACTGACAAGTATCAGGAAATTCCTTGAGGAAAATCAGTTGTCATGGCAGCAAACGGGGAAAACTTACATTGGACCTAACGGAGTAGAAATAAGCACTATTGATTACATATTTTATAGCCTAAGCATCCAGGATCGAGTAGGTGGAATTAGAGTGATGCATGATTTTGCACCAAACGTATCCGACCATTACCCCATATTGTGTAGCTTTGATATACAGCTAAGTGCCGTCAGGTCTACTAGTGAGACAACGTTTCCTCCATCTAAGGTTAAGTGGGAGAAGGTTGATAAGGACCAGTATAGGGATATTGTGACAGCAAGCATTGCCAAAGTGGATCAGAACCCCACAACATTGGGAGCGTTGGATGCAGAGATACGAAAGCTCAACCAGGTTCTTGTGAAAGCATCAGAACAGTCTGGACCCACCCGAGTGGCGAAACCTAGAAGAGCCAAGTTAAAAACATGGACTCCAGAGATCAAACAGGCCATCCAGAACAAGAAGAGAGCATTCAAGGAATGGAAGCTTGCAAGTAGACCCAACGAAGCTGGCAATATACTGGTGCTAAACAAGAAGTTGACTTCATCCTATCTTAGAAGACTATGTAGGATTGAATCGGCCAGAGCAAGGGAGCATACTAGACAGCAGATATTGGATGCCAAATCAACCGACATGAAAACTTTCTTTAGACTAGTTAATAAACAGAGAGGAAAGCTGAAATATTGTGTTAATGAATTATCCGTCAATGGCACAGTTTACAAGTCTGAGGATGAGATTCTCCTGGCCTGGAAAGAGCATTTCGGATCGTTAGCTACCCCTACAGACCATCAGGACTATGATGAGGGATACAAACAGCAGGTGGCTAGTGAGATGTTGGATATATTGGATATATGCAAGTCCCTACCAGCACAGAACCCTGAAGATTATGTTACTGAGCAACAGGTAGACAAGGCTCTGAAGTCTATGAACAGAGGTAAAGCTGCAGATATTCATGGGGTTACAGTTGAGCACTTACTACATGGCGGTAATTCCCTTCTCCAAAAGGTAACTGGTATCATCAACAGCATCTTCCGCTTCGGACGGGTCACAGAGGCCCTGTCGATTGGTACCCTGACCCCAGTGTTCAAGAATAAAGGTCTAAGCACAGATGCAAAGAATTACAGAGGGATTACCATCCTACCAACCATAACCAAGGTCGTTGAAACGCTGCTCAAAGACCGTATCCAGCCAGCAATCGAGGCTCAGCAAAACAGCTTACAGCGCGGCTTTACAAAGCATTCTTCGCCCATGAACTGCTCTTTGATTGTTGAGGAGACCATAAGGGAATATAAAGATCTGCGCAGGCCTATTTATATAGCATTTCTAGACGCCAAATCAGCTTTTGACGTGGTTTCGCACGACAGTCTTCTGAGGAAATTGTTTCATGCAGGTGTCGAGGGTGTGTCATGGTCACTGATTCATTCATTGCATGCGGAGGCAGAGTCTGTGGTCAAGTGGAATGGTGCCTACTCTGATGTTTTTAAGGTGGACCAGGGTGTGCGTCAAGATGGAATCCTAAGTACGGACTTATACAAGCTTTACGACAATGGTCTTTTCGATAGGCTCCAGTTAACCGGCGTAGGATGTCACATTGGCGAGATCTCATGTGTGGTACCTGGATGTGCAGATGATGCAGCCGTCTTGGCAGAAAACAAGAGAATCCTACAGCTTCTGGTAGATATAGCAGTTGATTATAGTGTTATGGAAAGATTCTTGCTCCAGCCAGTGAAAAGTGTCTTGTTGCAGATATTTAACCACCTTAAATGATGTCCCATCGACAATACAGTAGTAAAGATGAAAGACACGCCAATGCCGATAGTGGAAGAGGCCATGCATATGGGGATTCTCCGTTCAGCCGATACACAGGAGACTGCAGTAGCATACAACATACAGAAGGCAAGGCGTACAGTCAACAGCCTCATGGGGTCGGGACTTCACGGTGAAAACGGCTTAGACCCGGAGACGTCAACTCACCTATTGCAAACTTATGTCCTGCCAGTTCTAGTTTATGGGATGGAGGTTGTAACCCCTAAAGCAGCTCTGATGGAAAGGCTGGAGAGAACATATAAGAATTTCATCAAGCAGATCCTGTCACTCCCGGTCACAGTGGCCGATCCGGCAGTATATGTTTTGTCTGGGGCTGTTCCAGTAGAAGCTGTTATCCACAAGAGGGCCTTGATGCTGTTTGGAAGTGTATGTAGACTGGATGAGGACTCGGTTGAGAAGCGGATAGCCCGTAGACAATTGTGTGTTAAAAGTTTTAATAGCAACAGCTGGTTTATTACTGTGCGCAAGCTCTTCTTCAAGTACGATATTCCCGATTGTTGGAATGCAGTAGAAGCACCCCCCTCAAAGGCTCAATGGAAATCACTTGTCAACAAGCATGTTAATGATTACTGGGTGGAGAGAATTAAATCCAGATCCTCACTATACTCGTCACTTGAACATTTGACAGCAGATCAGTATTACCCCGGACGCACGCATTGGTTGCTGCGGAACTCTGGAATTGCTCGTGACATCCCATCCATTCATGTGAAACTAAAGTTGGTGACAGGCACGTACATCCTGCAAGTGAACAGATCAGCCTTCAACCAAAATGAGATTGACCCAACCTGTCTTATGTGTAAAGAAGAGCCAGAAACAATTGATCATTTTATGATAAGGTGTAGTGCATTGGAGGAGGTGAGGCAGCCCATTATGAAAAGGATTCTCCATTGTGCTGAGTATCTCATGCCGTCCCCTATAGACTCTGAAAATCTGGTCCAGCTACTCCTAGACAGTGCAGGTGTTTTTACTGATCCCAAAGATATCAAGGTCCAAAATACCATTATAAACATTGAGAAATTAGCAAAGAGACTATGCTTAATACTACATACTGAAAGATATAAGAGACTGAATCTGGTGCCAAAGCGTAATAGGAAACGGGTGGAAAAGGTAGCGGTGGTACACAGTAGCGTGAACTCCAACTCTAAAGCAAGTTCTTCAGATACTAAAATAGGGCAAATAAAGAGAACAAAGAGACTATAATAATAATAATAATAACTATATAAGAAAACTAAGAAAACTCCAGACGGAGGTGTGCCTCAACAGGCAGAAGTTATAGAACAGAACAGAACAGATAGTGGTCGAGTCTGAAAGCCCCTGCCGAGCCGAGCTGCCGACCCAAATAGTTTATTTTTCAATATCATTATCTGTGGAGATTTTTTAAAAATAAATATTATCTAAAATCATCACATAGACTAAGAGCAGTAAGTGGAACATTAAAAATAATAGTTAACAGTTATAATTTGGATTTAATTGCCATTTAATTAAGGTTAATCAAAATGTCTATAAATAGACCCGGATGTGGCCTTTAGGAAAATGACGATTTTCGTGAAATTAACGCATCTTAAAGTAAGATTCCTTTCAACTTTTTCTTCAATTATCTTTTATTTTCAGAATGTTTGCCAAACTCACTTGTAGACCTCTCAAATTTCCAATAAAAATCAACTGAAACCATGATTCACTCGGCTGTGGCTTTTAGATCCCCTGCGAGTAATTAAATGGCAATAAAATAAAAATTATTGTTATTTACTATTATTATTTTTGATCCACTTATCGATTTTAGTCTATGTGATGATATTAAATAAAAATTATTTATGGAAAATCTTCACCGAGGATGAATTTGAAAAAATAAACTATGTAGGTCGGCACTCGGCAGCTCGGCTCGGCAGGGGCTTTCAGACCCGACCCAAGATAGTTCACCGACAAGACTATTCACCGACACGTTTTTTGAAGACAATTCACAGACAGAATTGAATACATTTCACCGACGCTTAAGTTCAGCGACACATCTGCTTTATATATCAGTGGGATCATGGACTTTGCATTTTTGTTGGTCAACAAATAATAGGCAGATCTTTTGATGTTACATGAAGCTAAACTATTGTTGTTTTCTTTTCAACTCGGACCAATCCAGATTTATGATCACTCTATATGCATTAGGCATATACATGTCTAATAAAAATCGGGGTATTTAGAACACCAATATTTGTTTTGTTTATTTGATTTGATTCTTTACGTCCCATCAACAATCTTTCAGTTAAACAGGGACGGGTCTTCCTGGGTTGAACCAGTACTAAGCTAGGATAAATGTGTCTTCCTCAAGGACCACAACGCAGTGACGCCGGTGAGGCTCGAACCCGCGACCCTTCGGTCTCGAGTCGAGCACTCTACCACTGAGCCACTGCGCTCCCTAGAACACCAATATGGAGTTATAACTATACTATTTACGCAGTAGATATAGTAGTAAGTATTAGTTAGTTATGTAATATTTAGATCAGCATATGCAAGCATTGGATAGCTGGAGAGCCTGTCAATAATGGTCTCAAAGCTTTCCTGCTGTACTTCTGTCCATTTGAATGGAACTCTCTTTGGCGATTTCTTCTTCTGGCTTTGGGGTTTGGGGTTTAGCTCTGACTATCTGTGAGTCATGAGCCCTTTTCTTTGTTTCATCATGGAGTGTTAATTTGATTAGAGTGTTTTCGATGATGATACATTGCATTAGTTAGATGACCTCCATGCGAGCTGAACATTTCTTGTACTTCAACAACAGCAGAATCTAGGGCGAAGATTTGGTACCAGTAAAATGCATTTAAGCCCGCCGGTGGCTTAGGCTGCTGTCCGTTCTAAGGCGGTGGTTCTGTTGTTGTTGACTTTTTGTTTATTGTTACTCCCATTGTGGGAGTCTGTAATTGTTCTATGTTTTGTTGTACGTTACTTTATGTCCATTCTAGTATTGCAATCATCTTGATGGGGAAGAGAGAGCTGATTGCTTTGCTTAATTTGTCTTCCTGGTGTCTCGTGGTGGTTGAGCGGCTCTTCCTCGCTGTGCCACGGGGTTGTCTGCAGTTTGTAATTGTGGTATTTCCTGATCATACTCACTTACTATTTTTGTTACTTGACCTACCAACAAGTCATTAAGTGGTCTCACTATCGATACAAAACCCTTAAGGAACCTGTAATAGTAACCCTAAAGCCAAGAAAGCGTCTATCTTCACAGACAGAATTTGGAAGGGGCCACTTCTTACACCACATGGCCAATGTAAGAAACCCTGCTGCGAAACAACTTATATTTGACAGGCTTCATCTTAAGGTTATGACAGCTTGCAATCGCTCCAGATGCTCCTCAAAGATTGCCAAAAGATAATGAAGTCAACAAGATACATGAGACAATTTCTGAGATTGAGATAACCCATGCATCTTGCCACCAGCCTCTGAAAACTTGCTGGAGCATTGTAAAGACCAAAAGGCATTCTATTGCACTTGAAGAATCTGAGTGAGCCGACTTGGAAAGCTGTCTTGGCTTTATCTGCTTTCTTAATTTCCACCTGTTGGTACCCGCTTTTATTGTTCAATGTGTTGAAATAGTTGCTCCTGCAAGCAATTGCAAACTATCATTGACTCCAAAGATGGCACATGCATCTTTTGCAGTTCGCTGGTTAAGTTTCCTGTAATCGATGCAGAAATGCATTGAGGCATCCTTTTTCCATGCAATTACCACATTGGAACTGTATGGGCTTTACTTATCTTACTTATCTTACTTTATCTCCTTTTTCAATCTTGGTTTATATGTTCTAGGAGATGATGCATGAATAAGTTATTGGTCTTTCATGCAAACCAAACATCTATGTGTCTTGATTTACATCTGAACTATGGGTGAGGTTGGCGTGCAGTGAAACTGGTTTAAGCCCTCCAGTAAAATATTTTTACTGACCGTTCAAAGGCAGTACTTCTTTTGAGGATCATTTGTGTTATTTATGTCTCATGTTTGTCATGCTTTTGTGTCTGTTCATTGCTGCCTTGTGGTCACCTGAAGGGAAAAGGCTGAGCTCTTGGCGCTTGTTTGTGATGTTTATTGTGATTTTGTAACCTTCCTATTTGGTATCCTGGGACAGTAACGTGTTATGGTACTGGATTGTTTATATTCCTGATCCTTGCTGTCTTTCTTACTTTGTAGGGTCTGATTGTTCCGGTCTCAACCATCTCATTTAGGTGCTCCCTGACCTCCTGAATAAGAGCAGGTGGGATACGCCTATATGGATCTTTAAAAGGGGCCTCATTCTTAATATGGATTTCATGCTTTTCTAAGTTTGTACAGTCAACGTCTGTAGAACCTTTAGAAAAGATGTTCTGTCATTTATTTAAAACATTTACTACTTTCTTCACTTTTAGAGATTTGAAGAAAGGAGTCCAGGAATTCCAAAGGAAGTTTGTTTTAGCGCCTGCAGATAAGACAGCTAACAACGTTTTGGTCGTTTGAAAATAGTGCAACATTTACACCCTAAAGCATGACTAAGCACTGCTTAAACCTATGAGCATAATTTGCTTGACGAGAGGCTTGCATTTGTCAATTTCTAATGATATTGTTTCTACCAAAATTTATGACAAACGTGACGACTTTGATTTTGAAATTGTCAATTTCCCATTTTTAGATGGTGATGTTCCTCGTTCTACATCCTATGGAGTCTATATCTCTCAACTCATTCGTTTTGCTAGAGCATCTAGCTATGTTGTTGACTTCAACACTCGCAATAAATTGTTAACTCAGAAACTTCTTAAACAAGGCTATCGGTATCATAAACTTCGCAAAACATTTTCAAAATTTTATAGACGATACTATGAGTTGATTTCTAAATTCCAAGTTGGACTTAAATCTCTCTTGCGCCAAGGACTTTCGGAACCTGATTTCTATGGTGACTTGGTGTATAAGTTGAAGAAGATTGTTGGCTCTAATAATTTTTCAGCGCAGTTCATTAAAATAATTTCCCATTATAAAAAGATTGGCTATAACATTAATGTATTGCAACAGACTGCATGCTTGGTAGTCAACCCAATCACGGTTGGCAACTTTGCTTTCCTCTTTAATTGCACGCCGGTGGGTCGGACTTCAGACTCTATGATGGTTACGACTTAAAGACTTATCTATTGATGAGATGGTAGGGGCCTGATGCTTTGGCTGTTTGTCGGGCCCACCGGGGTTTACCTGTTGGATTTCTTTTGCTCCGGTATTCAGTTTAATTTACTGTTGAGTCCTTATCCTTGCTTTATCTCCTTGTTATATCTTGATTTATATGTTTTAGGAGATGATGCATTGATAAGTTAGGGGTCTTTCATGCAAACCAAATATCTATGTGTCTTGATCCACATCTGAATTAAGGGTGAGGTTGGCGCCGTTAAACCGGTTTAAGCCCTCCAGTAAAATATTTTACTGACCGTTCCAAGGCGGTACTTCTTTTGTGGATCTTTTATGTTTTTGTTCTGTCTTGTGTTTGCTATGTTTTGTGCGCGTCTGTTTATATGTGCTTTTTGGTCACCTGCTGGGAAAGGGCTGACCTCTTGGCTCTCGTTTGTGGTGTCTTCTGTGAGTTTGTCACTTTCCCATTGGTATCCTGGGTCAGGTGTGGTACTTGATTGTATCGATTCCTGATCTTTGCACCATTACTTACTTTCATTGATAGACATCTATGCCATATGGCTGCTAAGTTTGGTGTATTTGTTGATGAGGATCATAGCAAGCCTTCTACATTATACTGGTTACCGAAACTTCATTAAAGGCAATATAAGTCACTTTTTATTGCTAATTCCAACTCATGTACTACTACTGAGTTGTCTATAATTTTGACTTCTTGCCTAACTGCGATCAAAACATGTTACAAAATATTGTGAAACTGTTTTTGAGAGGAATGGTTAAAATCTTTTTTGGTCCATTAAAAACTCAGGTAAGATTCTTCACAAATTAAAATCTAAATGTTTTCTAGCATCTAGTGTATCTACATATGCTTTATCTACTTACTATACTACATTGCCTCACAATTTAATAAAAAACCCTGACTAAGTTAATTGAACACTCTTTCAACAGAGAGGGCTCACTTTACGTGGCTTGTAATGAGAAATGCGCATTTTTCACTTCTTTAAATAAAAGATTTAAATTGTGGTCATGTCAGAAAGTTTGTGACTCTCTCCATTATGTTTATAAGATTTTGCTCCAAATTGTATAGACACATTATAGGTATTCCTATGGGTACAAATTGTGCTCCTCTTGTTGCAGGTTTGTTTTTCGTTTTGTTATGAGAGAGACTTCATGTTGTCTCTTTCTGACAATAATCAAGCAGATGTTCAAGCATTTAGCTTTACCTCAAGATATCTAGATGACTTGCTTAATATTGATGATTCTTATTTTGAACAAATGGTAAGTCAAATATATCCCACTGAACTTCAGTTAAATAAGGCAAATTCCTCAAATACTGAAGGCCCTTTTTTGGACTTAGACTTATCCATTACAACTGGCATAGTTTCAACTAAAATGTATCATAAACAGGACAATTTAATTTTGAAATAGGTAATTTTCCATTTCTTGATGGATAATGTCCTCACTTTCCTTCCTATGGTGTATACATTTCGCAACTTATACATTTTGCAAGAACATGTTCTAATGTTGATGACTTCATCAACAGAAACACATTTTTGACAACTAAGTTCCTAAAACTAGGTTATCCATACCATAAACTTAGTAAAGCTTTTTCTAAATTTTATTACTTACACTCAGATTTGATTGTTTAATATAATATTAACTTAAAGACTCTTCTGCAATAAGACATATTAGAACCTGTATTTTATTGCAATTTAGTTTATAAATATAAAATAATTGTTGGAAAGCCTGATTTTAGTGATCAATTAAAAAAGATTATTAAATGTGATAAAAGAGTGGGATACAACATGGATATAATGCGACAGTCAGCATGCCTGATTGTAAACCCGATCATAGTTTATAGCTATGGTTTCCTCTTTTATTGCAGGATGGTGGGTCAGGCCTCAGACTCAATGACGGCCCTGAGGTAAAGCTTTAATTCATTGGTTGATGCCTGATGCTTGTCAATGGCTGGGATTACCGTAGCTCAGCTTGAGATTTTCTTTCGCTCTGACTAACTGTGAGACATGAGTTCATTTCTTTGTTTCATCATAGTGTGTTAATTTGATTTGGTTGTTTCATTGTGATGATACATTGCATTAGTTAAAAAGCCTCCATGGGAGCTAAACAATTTTGTGCTTTAACAACAACAGAATCTAGGGTGAAGATTTGGGGCCAGTAAAATGCATTAAAGCCATTCAGTAGCTTATGCTGCTGTCCGTTCTAAGGTAGCGGTTGTGATGTTATTGATCTATTGTTTAATGCACTTCCCATTGTTTGTGGGGTTTTATGTTTTCTTTGTTTTTGGTGTGCATTACTTTATGCCCTTTCTAGTTTTGCAATCAGAGTGAAGATGAAGAGAGAGAGAGAGAGAGAGAGAGAGAGAGAGAGAGAGAGAGAGAGAGAGAGAGAGAAAGAGAGAGAGAGAGAGAGAGCTGGTTGCTTTGCTATTATTGTCTTAAAGATGTCTTGCTATTGTAAATGTTCTGTACCCCCTTTCCACGGTGCCATGGGTTGGTATGCAGTGTGTGATTGTGGTATTTCCTGATCATACTCACTTACCTTTTGAGGCGTCTGTTCTTCTGTTAGAACAGATCCACCAATAGCAACTTCAGGTTGATCATCTTCATCATCACCATCAGCAACCATCTTTATTGTATTGCATTTTATACACCAAAATGCTTGCTTATGGTGTGAATAATAAAACAAAGGTTTCAGATTACCAATATTGCATTGTAGTCAATTCAAGTTACAATACTTAAAATTACTTACAACAAAATACCTTGTAAATTACAACACAACTCTTAAAATACGAATATGGCCTATGTGTTCAACAGCCTAGGTCAAATATTCTTCAAATCTGTATTAATGCTCAAAACGCGAATTCCTCTTTCATTTTTTGACGAAGGATATTCATATTTAGCCAAAGCATTGCTTATGGGTGTGTAAATCACAACAAAGGTTTCAATTTACCAATATGACCCTGATCTGTTGCTTGAAACTCAAAGTTCTCTTTAATCTTTTGACCGAGGTTGTTCATAAATGACACAATGATTACAATGGTTATCTTTTGCCTGAAGATTTCAACGAAAGTTCCAGATCAGTGCAATGACCGTATTAGAGTCAAAGGTCAGGGTAACACAGACTTTAAATCTGTCTACAGCTCGTAATAAGAATTTCTCTTTCATTTTTTGATGAAGGGAGTTCATATATACCAAATGATTGCTTATCGCATGTAAAATAAAACAATAGTTTCAGATTGTTGATATGGCCATTGACTCAAGGGTCAAGGTCAACCATACATAACACATATATAATTGCCTATGGTGTGTTGACTACAACGAAAGTTCTATATCACTGCTATAACCTGGAGTTAAGGGCAAGGCCAAATACGTTTAACATCTTATAAGACAAAATCCTCTTTCATTTAAATGAGCCGTGGCATGAGATTTCCAACATACGCGCAGTCTGATTAGAGTCTTTGCTAGTGACTTACATATTCTATTAGTTTTAGGCTACTGACTGAACATCATTTGGAGCTTTTAAGCTTAAAAGGAGGCTGCACAGGCTCGTCTGAGTCTACATTGTCAAAACACCACATTGTTGAAAATCGCATGTCACGGCTCAAATATCAAGGATGTTTATATTTGGCACGAAAAATGCCAATGACGTGTCAATTACAACAAAAGTTCCAGATCAGTGCTAAGACATCTGAGTCAAATGTTAAGGTCAAAAATACATAAAATCAGTTTTATAGCTAGTAACGCGAACTATCTTTCATATTAAGCAAAGTTATTGCTTATGGTATGTAGATTACAGCGGAAGTTACAAATCGTTGCTATGACCTTGTGATCAGTTATCACGGTCAAATATACTTAGAATCATTTTACGCATTGTACCATAAATTTCTTTTTATGCTTTGACAGAGGTGCTTGCTATTTTTTGAACAATGACTGCCAATATGACATTCGAATCAAAGTCAAACGTCAAATACACATAAAATCAGGCTTTTTAACTTCAAAAGCTAACTCCTCTAACTTTTTGGGCCCGAGGACAGTCATATTTGACACATTGTTTGCCGAAGGGCAAATGTTTAGGATTGCCGATATGACCAAGCTTGGAGACAAAGTTCAAGTTAAAAAAAGTCATACTATGTGGTACTTAATTTGAGCGCAGATATTTGCGATTGACCCCCATTGATTGGCCCTTCTTGTTTTTTATTATTGTTTTTGCTCCAATTTTGTGCGAGTCAAATGTTAAATCAACTCAAAGTATATAAGTAATGATATCGTGATGAAGTGTTTTGTGTACATTCTAATTTGGCATTCTTTCGCTGAAGAAAAGAGTTTGATGCTCGTTTATATTTAGTACAGTACACCCTTGAAGATTCGAACTCCCGTTTTTCAAAATACTCTCTTATTCGAAATAAATTTTGGACACAATGGCTGCAGAGAATAGGACCATTTTAATATCTGTCTAGGATACCATATGATTTGTGAAGCATAAAAGAAACGTCTCCTCAGGGTTTGGCCCAACTGGTCTTGGTTGTATCAATTCCTGATCTTTGCCACCCTTCTTTCTTTCATTAATTTCTATGTCTACATGAAAACTGGTATAAACTGGCCTACAAGTTGATATACGACGAAAACCAGCTCAGTGTATATTTTTGACACTTTTCTAATATCACCCTCTAGAGAGCAAAAACTAGCATGATGAGCATGAAACAAGCATAGGCTGCATGAGATTACCATGATTCCAACAGTTGAGTTAAATACTTTAATGAATTTTAACAACAGTTTTGTTTGTTTGTTCATTTTTCTTTGTTTGAATAAACAAAATGTAAAAAGGTGTTTTATGATCAAATACTACATTCCGCATTCAGAGATTTTATATAAATTTAAAAAAGCAAAATACTACATTGAAATATTTCAATTACAGTTACTAATACCTCTGAAAAAGTCCTCTGGTTGAACATGACTTTAACAACAAGTGAAAATAGAAAATTTTCATTTATAGTTAAAAAGTAAAATAACAAAAACAGTTATTGACTTCAATTTCGGTAGACATAAGGATTTGACCTCAGTGAATATCACTTTTTCAGGTAGATAAATCCTCATGTCTACCTCATTGAAGTAAATATGAGGGCAAAGATCAGGAATCGATACAATCAAGCACCACACCTGACCCAGGATACCAATGGGAAAGTGACAACGTCACAATTTGATACCAAAAAGAGAGCCTAGAGGTCAGCTCTTTCCCAGCAGGTGACCACAAGGCATCATCAAACAGACGTGCATGAAAGCATAACAAAACAAGGCAGAAATAACAAAAATGGTCCACAAAAGAAGCACCGCCTTGGAACGGTCAGTAAAAATATTTTACTGGAGGGCTTAAACCGGTGTTTAATGGCGTCACTGCGTTGTGGTCCTTGAGCAAGACACATTTATCCCAGCTTAGTACTGGTTCAACCCAGGAAGACCCGTCCCTGTTTAACTGTTCAAAGATTGTTGATGGGACGTAAAGAATCAAATCAAACAGAAAAAATTAACGGTGCACCAACCTCATACTTAGTTCAGATAAAGATCAAAACACATATAAGTCAATAATTATATACTATCTATCTCCCTATAATTCGAACTTTCGATTTTTTGAAGTAATATGTCTCGTCCCTGCATGTGACTTCCCATTTACTAGATTCGACTGTATACGCCTTGTTACTTGACCTTTGGCCTAGTCCTTCGTTCCTCATGGTGTCATGTGCTGGTCTATGCTCTCTGGTTGTGGCATTTCCTGAGCATATTCCCTTGTTTTATATAGAGGATCCTAGAGGAGTGCTCATGTTTTATTGAATTTATTAAACGAGTTGAGGAAAAGGGATAAAATACGAGGCTTGCCGAGCATTTTATCGCTTTTTTCTCAACGAGTTTATAAATACAATACTACAAAAGCACACATGTTAGATTCTGTTTATCATATGACATTAGGATCACTTTGAAATATCCTTTCTGGCTTTAAAAAGTTAAGATTTTTGTCATTATATACGCAACGTTGTTATGGCCGTCGTTTCATAACGTCACCAGATTTTGTAAACCACTAAAGAAATAGATTCGCGCTAGCAGTGATTTGTTGTTTAATATATCACTGGCCGGAGGTCAGTCGTTGAGGTGAATAAATCATGAGCGCGAAGCGCGAATGATTTATCCACTTACGACTGACCGACAGACAGTGATATAATAAGCAACAAATCACTGCCAGTGCGAATCTATTTCGATTCTAACACACAAAAAGATTAAAAATGTGAACGAATCCTTCATAGTCTATAACGATTCCGCCATCTTGAACAGACTGTCAGACTTTCCCGCAACTCTTGTTTAGACTGAAATGCGTATTTTTACGTACATTTTGAACGTCAAGCAGTTGTAAAAAAGACTTTACGCCATCTATTGTCAACGTACCAATGCCGTATGGGATAGAGGACGTCATGAAAATTCAAACTGGCGACCGAATGACGTCACACCGGTCCTTGCCCTGTCCGTGCAGTGATTTATCAACCAATAAATCACTGAGTTTAACCATTGGCTATATAGGCGAGGTGTGTTAGAATAGTGGCTAATCGATTTAATGCATGCCGTTATTTCACTCACAGGCGCGACGTCATATCTATACTACTAAAGGAGCACTTTGCGCTCAAAAACTCGGAAACGGTATATTTTACCAGCATTTTTTCTACACCGAGTTATTCAGATATTGTCCCCATTGATAACTTCGATCTAACCTTCTTTTACTTTTATTTCGTTTTTGAGGTTTTTGATACAATTCAGTTTTAGATTCCATAATCTCCCATCAATTTTGACAGGGTAACGCCTTCTTTATCAACTAATGATAATGGACGATATCGATCTATGTTTTCATATTCTCCCAACTTCTACCAAAAAGGCTGCAACGATTGGTCGTAAGGTGTATTTCCATATGTCGCGCGGTCATACGTCACTTGCAAGGGTCAAAGTTGACACGTGATATGATGGTTATGAAAGCCGTGACCGCATGGTGCTGCCGTGTCCGATCTGCCGCGCCAGAAATCCAATTTCCAACAGAACAAAGAGGTTCAATTCTCTGTTCATTTTTGCTCTATCCTCTGCATAAAATATTTTCTCATTTGCAAAATAAAAAGGTACGTAATAATGTTTTTTTTTGTATATAAAAATAGATTTCCGGCACGGCAGATCGGGCCGGTCATGGCTTTCATACCCGATAACATTTCTGTGCATGTCCACCTATTGGAAGATAATGACCCTATAAAAAAACAAAGATAGAGGAAGGTCAAAACTTTTTCAAGTTGTTGTGCTCATTTTAGAAGCGTCGATAACATTTTTTCTGTTCAAATTGCAACGACAACAGTGTGCATCACTCGAAAGATGCATTTGTATAGACATTTAAGCAGGTTTCTTTGCCGATCACTTGACTCTTCAAGTGTTTGAGAGGGGTCTTGAATCTGAGCCTGTGGGTGGGGAAATACTGTTTTTTTTTGTTTTGTTTTTTTTGGGGGGGGGGGGGGTTAACGAATTCCAAGTGATTATTGGCGTGCATAGGCTATCATCCTGCACCACAGGAAGCATCCTCGGTACCCAGGCGTAACCCATTCTGTTACACTGCATTCATCAAGATGAAAGGAGTGAAACGGAATGCTTCACCCCTGGGTAAACGAGGATGCACAGGAAGGGACATAGAAAGGAATGACAAAGTCTGTCAAAAGTTCATTGGTTTTATTTCAAAATAAACATTATCATTAAGTCTATGTTATGAAAAAAAAGTTTTGAAATTGATTTAGATTTGGAGGGTCCGTAACCTACCGAATCTGGCCCAATTACTGAATCGGACCCAATCAAGCCCGAAAATGCCATGTTTTTGTGTTTGTTGATCTGAGTGGTTTATTTTACTAGAAAGGTGGAAATGAACGAATATAATGGTTCCGAGTTATTTGGTATGCATTATAATATATTTCCCGGCTGTTGTTGTTGCATACGCCCAACGTATATTGTGACGGTCAGACAAGTGACCATGTCATTCACATGCGTAGGCTAGGACTATCGTCCTGCGCCACAGTAAGGGACAAAAAGAAAGGAACAACAAAGTCTGTCGAAAGCTCATTACTTTTATTTCAAAATAAACATTATCTCTAAGTCTACTACAGCATTTGTATTGACAAGGATTTAGATATGGTGGGGGGTGGGGGGGGGGGTCTGTAAACTTACCGAATCGGACTCAAAATGGCCCGAAAATTTCATATTCTTTGTTGGCCTGAGTGGTTTCTTTTACAAGAAAGGTGAATATAAATGAATAATGGTACTTAGTTATTTTGTATGCAATAGAATATATTACCCGGCTGTTGTTGTCTGCTGTGTTGAGTTCCATACTTCCCGATGAACAGTGTGGACAAAAAGGCAGTCTTATCTGTGCCTACACTACTTGCCACAGCAGCCTTTCAAGTCATCAACAGATGACACAGCAGACGTCTTAAAATTTGCAATTAGATGATGTGGGTAGCATCAGTTACACTGGGCGCTTAAATTCATGTTCCAATGAGCGCCTTGACCTAACATGCCCAACCCTCACCCCCACTCCCCCCCCTCAAAAAAAAAAAAAAAAAAAAAAAAAAAAAAAAAAAAAAAAAAAAAAAAAAAAAAAACAAGATAAACAAGCTAACTGACCATTTTCAGGCTTGATTCGGTAATTGGATCCAATTTGGTAAATTTACAGCAACATGTCTATTCAAATAGTCTAAGACCATTTCTCAACAGTCTGCCAAAATAAGGTTCCAATCAGATTCTTTAAGTATTTTTTTGCTGCAGTTCAGTTCTTGCGACAAAAGTAGTATGGCATTTAATTACCCCATGTTTCTCAAAAAAAGTTTACCTCACCATTAACAACTTATTTTAATATTAACTACATATATACATGTATGTATACCCTGCCTTTCGCTAATTTTCTGGATTGTCAAATTTCTGAAAATGAATAATGCACGAAGGTTTTGCTTGGAACAGGAAATGCATATTTTTAGGGGTGAAACCAGGGTGTGTGGTTTCAATACTTAGTTGGCACCTAAAGAGTTATTGTTAGTCTATTTCCGGCTCTTGCAGACTTTTTCTTACCGATGTTCCATATATTTTTGTTCATCATACGGGTACCTGTCGAATCAAAACGTAAATAATCCTCACAGCCTATAGGCAAATAAGATAAAACTTACCTGCCCTGGAAGCAGAGTTTTGAAAAAAATGCTGACCTACAGGCTACAGACCCCTTATATTTTGGGTGCTCAAAAGAAAAGTCTCTTGAGACGGTTTTCGAGCACCCACAACATATGTGGCCATATGTTTTGGTTGAAAACAATTAATGTGTACCATACCGATTTTTTGGCGTTTCAAAGATAAAAGCTTTACAGTGGTATCATCTATCATAATGAATGAAGATAGTTACAGCGAACCCGCGATTCGACGTGTAGAAATGCCGTGTAGCCCTGCACACACCAAACCACTGGAAACTCGACTGTTTTACCGAACCACACCTATTTTTTGCTTTTATGCACAAATCATTTGCAACCATACCCCGCTTTTATGCACAGGTCATTTGCAAAATTGCTACCATGGTTTTATATTTTGGGTGCTCAAAAGAACCGTCTCATTGAGATGGTACTACATATATATGTTTTAGTTGAAAACATTTAAAGCGTATATACCGATTTCTTTTTTGCGTTTTCAAAGATATAAGCTTAATAGTGGCACCACCTCTATTTCTGGAATTCGTGTAAACGTTTACAAAATCTTAAAAGCCCTATTTACAACCATGGTTTTATATCTTGGGTGCTCAAAAGAACCGTCTCATTGAGACGATACTTTTGAGTACTCACAAGATATATATTGGTTGAAAACATTTAAAGTGTATATACTGGTTTCTTTTTTGCGTTTCAAAGATATAAGCTTTACATTGGTAACATTCGATTTCTGGAATTCGTGTAAAAATTGTAAACATGGAAGTCCTTTTGCAACCATGGGTTTATATTTATGGTGCACAAAAGAATTGTCTCATTGAGACGGTACATTTTAGTACCTACAACATATGTTATAGTTGAAAACATTTAAAGTGTATATACCGATTTTTTGTGTTTCAAAGATATAAGCTTTACCGTGGTATTATTCGATTTCTGGAATCCGTGTAAAAATTGTAAACATGGTAGCCATATTTGCAACCATGGTTTTATATTTTGGGTGCCCAAAAGAACCGTCTCATTGATACGGCGCTTTTGAGTCTGATACTTTTTTGTATTTCAAAGATATAAGCTTAATTTACAGTGGTATCATTTATTATGACGAAAGAAGACTGTTGTTGTCTGTTAGTTACAGCGGATGTATATACTGATTTCATTTTTGCTTTTCAAATATAAAAGCTTTACATAGGTATCATTTCTTATGAAGAAAGAAGTCTGTTGTTGCATGGTAGTTACAACGAACCCGTGATTCGACGTGTAGAAATGCTGTGTAGCTGCGTGTAAACGGAATCATTTCGACTTTTGGAATCCGTCTAAACCTTAACAAAATTTTGTAAACGTGTAAGCTCTATTTGCAACCATGGTTTTATATTTTGGGTGCCCAAAAGAACCGTCTCATTGCGACAGTACTTTTGATTACCAACACCATCACCATGTGTTTGTTTGAAAACATAAATTTAAAGTGTATGTACCCATTCCTTTTTATTGTAATAATCACGGTCCTCATCAATAGTCGTGAAAGATAACACAATTACCAAAAGAAATTACCATGAAATTAATGCCCAACTTTTTGGACAATTAGGTATGGTCAAACAGTGCAGACCCACATCAGACTGTCCCTAGAGAAGCAGTCTAATCAGGGTCTTCACTGTTTGCAGTTCTGTCAATATCTTTATTTGGTATTATTCTATAAAAACCCTTTTGGTTCAATTTTTGGCATATTTACAGCAAAGTTTAGGGAGTCATAAAATTTTGGAATATTACAGTAGACATTTTTCAAAACTTTGGATATAATGCCACATTCATTAATGCTTTAACCATATACACCACTCTTAACTGATGGGCTGCTTAACTCAATCAGTAGAGTGTTACTATCAACCAAGTGGCCATTGGTTCGATTCCTGGTCTTTCTTTCAAACAGAATGAATTTGCTGTATTCTTTTTATCAATTATACTAATCTATACAGGCAGAATAGAAAACTTTGGCCTATTTTTCCTGCAGTCACAAAATTTCGTATACTTTTTAGTTCATCTGAGCCGAAGGCTCATAAATGAGCTTATGGTGTGTACAGGCATCTGTGGGTCTCTCTTAAGCTGTGAAGCTCATTCCATATTTCACTTATAGTATCTAGCCAGCACAAGCATGAGTAAGACATTAAAATATGACCAAAGGTCTGCATCCCCTCAATATCTGGTCATCTCAGGGGAATGAAAAAGCATTGGAAAAGGACTAAAGTTGATATGACAACTAACAGTTTTCATTGGCATACATATACGTTGGTGTCACTTCGATTAACAATATAGTAGTGCGTTATGCTACATGCGTTGTTTCGATCAAGATTCACCCTTGGGTCGTTACCGCCTTATTTTTGAGTTAGGTTGATAGAAATAGATAATATACTTTATAACAGAGTTATGGCCCTTGATTCATATCAGAATTTCGTTAGTATTTATCCTACTCTTAGATATTGAAATGCTAACAATTGTTCTCAATTTTGATATTTATGAGGACATCTGCCATGCTCAGCCGAGCTCAGAACACTTTTCATCATAACCCGCGCTTGCGCTGGCCCGTTTCTAGTGATAATTAAATATATGAGTCAGCACACGAGTTATTTGAACTATCCAATTGTCCAAGAGCGAAGAACCAGACGAACGTACGCATCCGCGCATGTTCCTAAGAGCATTCGGTACTCGTACACTCAAAGTACGGACACAGGTGAATGCTATGGCCAAAATTTAAGCTCATAGCCCAACTAGAACGCTACACATGCACGCGTTTATAAAAGACTTTACGAATATGCGATAATACCTAAATACTCATTTAAGCCCTTGGTGTCTTTGGTTGATGTATCTTCTAAGGCGGTGGTTCTGCTGGTACATGTACCTCTTGATGTTTGAGGAGCACAGTGACTCAGTAGTAGAGCACTCTACTCAAGATCGAGGGGTTTAAATTGCCCATGCTTATATACTTAACGCCAGTAAAAACGCAACTTTTACAGTATAACCTTACTCGAGATTTAATGCTATTTTATCATTCTGTTAAAATAAAAGCATAAACCTATGGTCGCGATATCAAGCCAATACTCTTTTGGTGCAGATAAAGCAGTCCAGATAAGCCAGGCTGTATTTTTTGATAAAGGGACACAACCCAAACCTCGACACAAAAACTGCAAAATCATCTTATTAATCTGGATATCAGATCTTCATTATGAATGGATCTTTCGGATTCAAACTTTAGGAAAACTTCAATATTGCTCTACTTTCTATGCACACGCGACAGATTTTTTTGTCTTGAAGTTTTGACCTTCTAAATGGTCATCAAAATTTCAGCATGAAAACCGGAAGTTAACGAAAATGCGACACTTTCGACGGTAAATATTGCGATAAATGATAACCATAGGTTATTACCTTACAACTTACGTATGCCAAGTTTTAATTGATTCAGTTTAATTGAAGTTTAAGTGATTTCTCAAATTTTGGGGAAATTTCACAAAAAATGAAATTTAAAACATAAATTTTAGGTCCTTCCAGCCAAGTGAATTTTGTGTTTTATACCGTTTTCTTGTTTGTTTGAGTGCATCGCAGTACTTGCACGCTGAAATTGAACAAAAATTTAAGATTTAATATGGTTACCAAAAAACTTGATGAATTTGTCATTTTTCACCAAAATTTTTGGCAGAAGTGTGCAATTGAGCTCAAGTTTTGGTAAAACGTTCTCCTACGTTAGGGACGCTTGTTAGTACAAAGACAAAGTGAATCAAGCTGTTAATTATATGAAAAATAACACTTGTACCAGTTGCGTTTTTAATGGCTTTAAGTATATGTCCAGCGTGGCTAGAGGTCTTAAGCTTATTTACATGTACATACATTATTTGTGCGAAAACTGGCGAATCTGCGCATTTGATCAGGTTCACTTGAGTCTTCGTTGCTCGACAATGCGACACTGGGTACCAAAGCCTCATGTGCTGCCTCAATTTGAGAATGCATTTGAGCCGCGACATGAGATTTCCAGCAATGTGGTATGTGCAACCGGCAAAGGCTCAGACCAGCCTGCGCATATGCGCAGTCTGATCAGAGCCTTTGCTAGTCGCTTGGATATGCTATATTTGAAGCTTCTATTAAAGCTTAACAGGAGGCTGAACAAGCTAGTCTAAGTTAAGTCATGTCAAAATGCCACATAGTTGGAAACCTTTAATTGTTCGAGATTGAACATTTTTCAAGCTATGATCAACCACATAGACTAGCCCGTTTGTCATATCCTAGCCGGTATCACACCAGGTAGGCGGCAATCGAATACGCTAATTATATGGACGAGCGTAGATCGTAATAGTTAGAAACAGAGTTTTCGATTGCCATTTGTCGTCCGACTGGCGACAAATGGCAATCGAAAACACTGTTTCTAGCGATTTTTGATCCGCGTTCGTTGATTGTTAGATCGTTTTCGATTTCCGCCTACCCGGTGTGGATATGGCTGAGGCGTATTATCTATAACAATAACACAGGACTAAATTTTTCGGACATATTGTTTTAATATATATACAACTAATACGTCATTGTTCCACACCGTACGACCGACTGTTTTGAAAATAGATTACTGTTTTGAAAACAGATCACGACAGTTTTCTTTCATAGAAAGAGTAGTAGAAATTTTTGTTTGCTAAATTCAAGGAGCGAATCTATGGATTCCTTCCGCTAATGGAGATGCTGTTTGAAACTTGAAATACTGCAGCAGCAATTTGAATTTAGTTCATGCGCAAATAAGACATTTGTCCGCTCGTCAAAATTGTGTTTTATGAAAATTGCATAAAAAAGATTTTTGCTTCAGCTGTACGTCTACGAAACAAAGCATATTATAAACACTTGCTCATACTAAAACTACAAATATTCAGCTGCAATTCTGCCAAATTTGATCCCACAGATCGGTTTAATCACGGAACGAGTTGCGCGCCCCTTAATGACCTGGTGTCTGAAAATTTGATTTCTCTGCCTACAGATCACTTTTTAAAACATATGTAAATTAACAACGATTTTTCAAAAGTAAATGGTTATGTCTCTGACAGTTTACGGGCACGGAACCACAAGAACTAAGCGTAAAATAATTTCCACCGACTCTGCATGCCAGTGTAGATGCATCAAGAAATAGTTATTCTTAAAGATGAAACGGAAATGTAGAGATGTATCATTGTTATCCTTTAAAATCTCTGATCTGTGTTCGTTTACATCAGTTTAAAAAGTTATTTATATGCAGAGATATCAATTATTCAGACATTAGGCTATATAAGTGATATAAGTACTAAACGTCAAGCTACTGTGCGTAGACGTACAGTTGAAGCAGAGCGCTAGTTTATGCTTTTTTCTTGAAACATACTTTTGACGAGCTGACAAATGTCTTATTTGGGCGTGAAATAAATTCAGGTTGCTGCTGCAGTATCTCTTACCATCAAAAATCTTCTGCGTCAGCAGCAATAGTCTATAGATTCGCTTCTTGAATTTAGCAAACCGTGAACTTCACCTACCCTTACTATGCAAAAAAATAAATAAGAATATCGCGTTCTGTCTTCAAAATAGTAATCTGTTTTCAAAATTTCAAAAGAGTCGGTTGTATGTGTGTGTTCGGAGTATCATTTATTGGGTATGAATATCGTCAGTCAAAATGTTCACACATATACCAGATCACAGGAAGAATCACTTGCTATTGGTATTGGGTCTCTGAAAGGTAGTGAGATGTAGGACGGTGTCTTCATAGGACCCACGGATTTCGATTCTTCCGCATAGTTTTTTGGAGTTTTTCTGTATGAGAAGCATCTACGTCTACGCCCATAGTTGTAGAAGAGACTGACCAGGAGAATGGCCAGAGGAAGGAGTGATAGAAGAGCGGATGTGAATGATGTATCAGAGGTTGTTGATCGCTGTTCAATCACCGCTATAGGATAGGCTTGAGGAGAAGAGCCCTTTGTATCACAACTGTTACAGAGAAATCTTCCAGGATCACTGACATCTGTGTTTAAGGGATATGTAAAGCTTGATAAAAGTGTCCTGTAGATAAGCTGGAATGTAGATGGAGTTTCTCCTCCCTCATGGGTGATTAAGGGTACCCTGTTAGCTGACCAGCTGAAAATAGAGAGATGCAAATGAGGTGCGCATGCGTCAACGAGAAAACCCTCTTTGGGGATAAATTGTGCATGTACCAGGGTAAAACGCAAAGTACACAGCTACGGATACTGGCCACACATAGAATATTTGCATATAGTAAATATCATTATTGGACAGGACCATCGTCAGCGCTTATATTGCTGATGTAGCTAGATGTATATATATGCATACTCACCTGAGCATTTACTGCTCGCTGTTGCGATAAGCACCGAACTCTCGTATAATAACCCAAATAAATAAAACAACCGGAAAAATAATGTACCACAGAACCACTGCCGATCAGACTGTACGAATTGCAGTTTTTATGACGTGAATATACATCTTAGCTTAGCCTGGCCTCAGGCTCTGAGTTGAAGGAAAACTACTGCTACTGGACAAATATTTTCTCTGCATAATCTCCCTTCTTGGCTCAAACTCAGAGCAAAGCACTCTACCACTGAGCCACTGCGCTTCCTGTCGCCGATTTCTTTTCAAACATTAACTTTTTAAATACTTTTAGAAGCAGCTTTAGTATCAAACACTTTGAATTCACATCAGACAGGATGTAGTGCGTTTATCATATTGGTCTAAACTGGCTGCGATAGCACTGAATGCTGGCCAATTTGAATTGTGTTGTAATCAACATTTTATGTGAACTTGATCTAAAATTACCCCAGTAATTCTCAAGAGATTAACCAAAACGAATTTGACCAGCAGTGGATAAGGATCTAATAATCATTTGAGATTTAATGGTTCCGCAAATGATCCCTGGCTAATCGGGTAACAGTACATCACTTAATGGGTTCTCCAAACACTACCTGATAGCCCTATCAGAGAGGTACTGTCCTGCCAGCCAAGAGTGACAGTGAAGTCATGTTTTGTTTACAAAGTTATTAGGGACTTAGAATCGTTAGATCACTTGTGTATTAATCCTATCCGCAGGATAGGACTAATACACAGGTGATCTATCGATTCGCGTCAGCTCAAGTGGAGTGTACAAGTTAATGGTTTACTTAACAATTGTAAACAAAATAGTATGTCACTGTCACTCTTGGTTGGCACGACAATCGACACTCTTAGAGTTAAAAAAATGTAATAAGCTTTTTTGTAACATGATAAAATTATCAGTTAGACGGGGTTCAGTCTAATCATAGCTGCGAGGGCTTCGTACATAATAAAATGATGGATCAGACGTAATAAAATGATTATAGTGATCATACAGTCTTGGCATTATAGCATAGTTAATCTGGCCACCTTAATTCATTCTCGATAATTTTAAAACCTCAGTGCAAGTCCTCTAGCTGACATTGAAGTCAGGCCCCGAGGCGATACAACTTTTTTCGTGCTCAACTCAACTGAGCACGGAATTTCAACTGCTAATAAAAACTAAGATACCGACACATAAAGTAGTTTTTTGCTTTAAGTCTCTCAGATATTGTATTTATCATGCTTATAAATGTTAAAAGCCAACAATTGTTGGCCATTTTAACATTTATGAGCAAGATAAATTTCGTGCTTAGCTGAGTTGAGTATGAAAAAAAAAAGTTTTATAACCTCGAAGCCTGATTTTGGAGTCGGATATGCCTCTTGAAATACTGCCTGTGAAATATTGTATAAATAATTAGATGCCTAGCTAAAGTGACATTGAAAGATCAACACAACGAACATAGAGCGAAAAACAAGAGAGAGAAAACAAACACATCTATGGTCATACTTTAAGCCTAGCGTCCTTTTAATGGGGCATTTGCAAACAGTAAAGAACCAGATCAGACGCCGCAGTCCGCGCCGTCTGATCAGGGTCTACATTGTTTGCTTACAGAAAGTTGTATTAGAATTTTGATAAAAATGAAAAATGCAACCCAACAACCCTTTAAACGGAAGTGGATTGGTCTAATTGATAACAATGGGAGATTCCATTTGACTTAAATGGGTTAAAGAAAAAGGTTATGCATGATCCATTACAGTTTTCAAAATTTTTATATCGAGATACGATTGAATGACCGAGCATGAGATTAAGCCATTTTAAACCTCTTATCCCCTTTCAACATTTCAAGCTTTGACTGGGACGTAAATAGTCAACACATCCTGACCACTGTGCTTACAACTTACAATTGATTACACCCTTTAACAATAGCCCCCACTACAGAGACAAGAGGTCAGCCCTTTCCCAGCAGATGACCACAAGGCTACACTGAACAGAAAGAAAACATGACAAACACAAAACATAAATGACAAAAAAAAAATCCACCAAAGAAGCGCCGCCTTGGAACGGTCAGTAAAAATACTTTTACTGGAGCGCTCACACTTAGTCTAGTTTCACAGCGCTAGCTTAAAGCTTCCAATCCTGACCACTATGCTTACATTCTCCCACTATAGCAATAGTCATCAGAGAGCAGTGGCGACTACACCCAGCCAGCACTCAGACCTGGACCACTATCAAATGACAATTCGCTAGTGGGCCGATGGTGGTCCGCTTTTATAGGTTTGAAGTAAATCCAACGACAATTGTGTGTAGCTCGTTACCGCTCCAAGAGGCCGATTAAGGCGCTACCGAATTACCGCTGCCACCAGTGAAGTAATTCCAAGGGGAAAATCTTTGGGGTCCTCCAGAATTCGAACCCATAACTCCAGTGTGACAGTCGACCACTCTAGCCATGTCGCTAAAGAGTTAACCCAATAGCAAGGCTGATAATGCACTGTCACTACACTCTTCCCCCTATTATTTTCTGAGAGCCGGGCATCAACCACAACTGTGTATAGTCCGCTACCGTTCCCAGAGGCCGATTCAGGCGCTAGGAAATTACCGCTGCCACCAGTGAAGTAATTCCAAGGGGAAATCTTTTCTTCTTCTTCTTCTTCCTGGTAAAGAGCTGGGATCTTCCTAGACCGTAATTAGCTCTGCGGGGCAAGGTAGTGTGATGGCTTCAGCACGCCCCAAATAGACTTTGTACAGGTAGATAAAACTAAAAGCTGGTTAAAACTATGTACAGTGACTTCTCTAATACCATTGATGGAGCAGGACACACCCGTAGGGATGACCTGAAGTCATCCAGGGAGGCTACAGACACAACTCTGGATGGCAATTTGTTCCATTCTCTTGCAGTCCTTGGGTAGAAGGAGTTGGAGTAGGTTGTGTCGCTGATTCTTTCCTGGAAGAACTTGACTGTCCCTCTGGTTCGGCTGTCACTAGAGCTCAGGTATCTGTTGGCAGGTATGTCTACCAAATTATGCTGCATTCTGTAGAGCATGCTGAGTCTGTCATGTCTTCTTCTTACTTCGAGTGGCTCCCATTCAAGGTCATCTAGCATCTTTGTGACACTTCCTAGGGTTCTTGTTGAGTAGTCATTGAAGACATATCTAGCGGCACGTCGTTGGACTTGCTCCAAGGCTTTGATGTCAGTTTGCTGGTAAGGGTCCCAAACAGGTGATGCATATTCCAGTATAGGGCGCACCATAATCTTGTAGGTTGAGGCCTTTACAGGTGGTGTGCAGTCCCTGAGGTTTCTACGTAGGAAGCAGACTGTTCTGTTCCCCTTGCTTACAGTGTTCTGAATGTGCTTGTCCCATGATAGATCCTCTGTCAGGGTTACTCCAAGGTACTTACTAGCATCTACCACTTCAAGGGTGTGGCCATGAAGCTGGTAATTTGTCTTGCAAGTTGGACTCTTTTTGTTGGAGATTCTCAGAACGACACATTTTGTTGGGTTGAATCTCATCTGCCAAGTTTCTTCCCAGAGTTCCAATGCTGAAAGATCTCTCTGAAGCAACTCCCTGTCATTGTCATTTTCAATCACCTTGAAGAGCAGGCTATCATCAGCAAACAGCTTGGTATCAGAGGACAGTATTGACGCTGGTAGGTCATTGATGAAGCAGAGAAACAGAAGTGGTCCAAGGACTGTTCCCTGTGGGACTCCTAATGTTACATCTGCTGTGTCTGACTTAACTCCATCTAGTATGACTTGCTGAGTTCTGTGACTGAGGAAGGACTGTATCCATTTCTCGGTGTTATCTCTCACTCCGTAATGGTCCAACTTGTAAAGTAGCCTTGAATGAGCTACTTTATCAAAGGCTTTCTCTTTCTTTTGGATCCGCCAGGATTCGAACCCAGAACTCCTGCGCGACAGTCGACCAATCTAATCAAGTCGCTAAAAAATGGGCATAAAATAAGGCTATAGTGAAGAATGAAACAATACAAACCTGTTCAGGATATATTTAAGAAATCTTAAAACTATATCTGATAGATAACCGAACATCTTTTTCTTGATTCTCTTTTTTCTTTTTGCAAAGAGCGCAGATGATAAAAGTCTAGACAGTTAGACGTTGTTGCGTTACAAAAGCAGTAGAACGTCTCCTAGCAACGCGTAAAATGACGTCGACGTCTTTGGAACTCAACAAATATATGACGTGATGCATAACCGAAACTAGTAACACAGACTTGTTATTATTATTATTATTTTTTTTTTTTTTGATGTTGTACATGTACATGTACGTATAGGTAGGCGTCGATGGTGACCGTCGTCAGTTTCTGTAACAAGTCAGCTTATCACGTTATGTCGGGCTCTTCTCCCGATCTTTCCTTTCACGATTTAGCTCTCAGTTGTGGTTCTATTATCATTATTGCTATTACACGCTATAGGATCCTGGCCGTATACAATGTATTTTTCGAGCAAAACAAAATGGCGGATAGGGCATAAGAAATACATCCACTGGGGATTATGTCGATGTAAGTTGCTTTTATTCTCACATAGGACCAAGTCGAATACATGCCTAGCTCCGTCGTCATTGTCCAGATGCAATTTTTGTCCAATCGACAGGGAGACATGTTCACCTGTTTAGACACCCTCATATTAAGACTGGTGTTCCAACATCTGGAATCATAGGTTGTAGGCACTCATAAGAATGCGTGCTAGCGACACACGACCTATGCTTTTATACGAAATAAAAAGAAGTTTTTTGAGACTTTTCCGCCGCTAGTCGCGGGCTTTTTCGTTTGTTGACAACCTTTGTGAACAGTTTGGGCCCAGATTGGAGGCGATAAAACGTCGTTTCTAATCAGGATCTAAACTGTTTGACACTCGGACGGTATTCCAGAAACTGTCTAAAATCTGCGGGCGACAAAAATGAAAATTACCTAACATGCAAAGAGCTTAAAGCGCTGTCAGTTCATCAGCAACCTTTCTGAAAACCACGCTTACTTTAATTCTTTGTCCCCTGGTGTATCTGCTGATAACCTTTGTAAACAGTTTGGAGCCAGATCTAACGAAATGTCGGGCCTGATTTGGATCCAAACCGTTTGACACTTTGATGGTATTCCTGAAATAAGTTTTCGAAAAAGATGACCGAAGAGAATAACTCTAAGGTACACATGTAAGCCTCGGATTTAATTTGGGAGATTGAACACGTGCGATGTTGTTTGTGGGATTATATCACTGTCTACATTGTCGTTGAAGTGGTCAGTTTTTAGTATACACTATATCATGCCTTTTGAGGGGCATTTTGGCCGTGGCTCGGAAGAGCCTGTTGACGACCACTTAGTTGAAGATCATCATTTTTACCGATGTTTGTAGCTGGCATTGTAAAGACAAAAATTCTATAGAACAAAGACAGCCTGGCTTCGTGAAGACACCAGTGTTTGTTATAACATCAGCACTACATGACACTGTCAATCAAGACGCTAGTGCTATAGCGTCACCTCTCCTTAAAAATGCAAAATGCTTTTAGTTTGAAGAACAACATATAGCGATATTGCTTGGTGATTCCTTCGTTATGGCATCGTTAGGCTAAAGAAATAATATATAAGGACAGAACTTCAAGCTCCTGTGATCTACCTGCTATTGCGCAATGATCGCTTGATGCTGTCAAGACACTAGTGATGCAGCGCAACTGTTGGCACTTTGACCTTTAAGATGATGTGCACTTTATAATTTCTTTTTCAAGTTGTGGGAGACTGCCCAATTATTACAACAGTGCCTTGGGGAGACATTGCTGAGGTTAGTGGCAGTAGGAGGCCCACCTATAGCCATAGTGCCAGGACGTACAGTGCCAGGTAGCATTGAAGTTACTAGTGCTGAATAGCGCAGCCATCGCCTGATACTCTAAATATGCTTGTGGTTCAGCACAACTGTAGCCCTCTAGCGCTATAGGACAACCAGTGTGCATGTGAAGACAATATTCAGTCTAGAGACAAGCACTTTTGAGGAACTCGGATCCGAGTTCATAAATTTCGCCTGTAATTGTGTTATCAACACTCTGAGCTTGATTGTTTATTTAACTGGGTTCAGCATCTGAATTTAGAAATTACTCTGTCATAAGTTAGCTCCATGCATACAGCAAAACAAAACATATTTATCATTGCCTTTTTTTGTTGAATCCATTTTATCTATCAAAACCCAAACTAGACTGTTCCAGAAACTAACTTAATTTTAATAAGTTCCTACTGTATAAAAACAGCAAAGTATGTGACAAACAGCCACATACATCAAAAGAGGTAAGTTTATTGACCCTTCATGTTGCAATTGAATCTTCCATCTACATGGGATATTACAGCAAACAACTTTAGCAGACGATATTTTCAGATGTGTTTTGCTGGCACTTCAATGGGTAACAGTGCAGACGCTGATCAAATGTCGCCAGATGTATCTTCACTGTTAATTGAAGTTTACTTGTATCCAAAGCTAATCACTGGCCTCAAGTTTAACATGTGTGGAGATACGACAAGCTTTCAAATTTATCTAGGCTGTTTATTTTGAAAGCAAATCTGACAGAGTGTTGATATATGTAATTTTACTCAGCAGTGATTGTTTTAAAGTACAGGGGCATCTTGTCCCTAGACTGTATTGTTAAAGCACAGTCGCCGCAAGTCACTGTTAAGGCACTAGTGCTATAGCGCCAACACCACAACCTGTCGCTGTTAAGGCACTCGTGTTACATCACATTCACCACCAGACTTTGTAAAATCACTAGTGGCACAACCCAATTGAATACTAGTTCTATAGTTCAACCACTGGCTGCCACTGTAAAGAGACACATCTTATACATGTCACGACCGGGCGCCACTGCGACGACACTATTGTTATAGCGCCACCATCACCAGACTTTGTCAAGACACTAGTTTTGTTTATGTTTTCAAAACAACTAATTGAGAAGTTTTTAGCACCAAAACATATATTTTCTTAACCAATGAATAAAAGAAAATCACAATTTTATGCGCAAACTATTTACTTATCTCGACCTATGAATTTGTAGTGAATGGCACGTATATGCGCGGATCCAGAAAGTTTTTTTCAGAGGGGGTCCAACTTCATTTGAACTTTGGCAACGTTTTTTTTTTCTTTTTAGTTGATGAGGGGAGATATGATCGAAATACCACTAAAAGTGGGCCATCGTTGGCACGCCAGCGAAATGGCGTTTCGCTGGCGTGCCGATGATGGCCCAACATTATAGGCTGGCTTGTTAGCTTTGTGATTTGTTTGGGGATCCGAACCAGTATTGCTAAAAAACCCTATATTTATGTGATTTTTCAGGCGGGGGGACGACGTCCGGACCCCCTGTCCCCCTCTGGATCCGCGCATGAGACGTCTATCTGGGATGAATAGGTTTCTGACTACTAGTAATACTATAAGAGCTTAATTGTTTTCCTTGCAAATTTTAACATATTTAACAAAATCAACAGAAATTGAAAGATCTCACTCAGAGCACCCAGTTCAAATGTTATGAAAGCAAATACTTTAAAATTTCAAAAGTACGCATTGCTATCTGAAAGTAACGTAAATTGGTAGTTAAAGGCATGTGATATCTGAAATAAATAAGCATATGAGCCATGACATGTGATTTCCAACAATGTGGCATTTTGACAAGTGTAGACTCAGACGAGCCTATGCAGCCTCCTTTTAAGCTTTGAAACTTCAAATGATGTTCAGACAGTAGCTTAACACTCATAAGATATTCAAGCGACTAGCAAAGGCTCAGATCAGCCTGCGCGTATGCGCAGGCTGATCTGAGGCTTTGTTGGTCGCACATACCACATCGTTGGAAATCTCATGTCGGGGCACAATTATAATTATATGCTTTATGTTCTTTGAAGCACACAGAACATAAATTTTAAAAAGAAATAATGAAAATAATGTTAAAGTAGGCTCTTCTGACTGAAGTGAAATTGTTTTGGATGACAAAAGTTATCTGGATAAATACGTTCTGAACAATATTATGAGCTTATTTCCTTTTCCTTGCAAAATGTCACCATGGCCAGTTAAGCTAAATCATAGTCAGTTAAAATAAAAGCAAAATCACAACTGTAACTGAAGCTGTTTTAACTTCTTTATAGAAATTGCTTTCATTTGAGCTGTGGCATGGGATTTCCAACAATGTGGTATGTGTGACCAGCAAAGGCTCAGACCAGCCTGCGCATACGCGCAGTCTGATCAGAGCGTTTGCTGGTCGCTTGAATATACTTTGACTCTTGGGCTACTGATTGAACATCATTTGGAATTTCTAAGCTTAAAAGGAGACTGCACAGGCTCGTCTGAATCTATTCATGTCAAAATGCCACATTGTTGGAAATCATATGTCGCGGCTCAAATTGCTTTCATTTCTGACAGGACGTATTCAGCTGTTTCTCAGGAATCTTTCTCCCAGGCCTTGCTAGTTGCCTTTACAGTTTCATCTATGGCTGGGTCCAAGAACTCTTTCCCTGTGAAATCAGCAAAGTTATTGCAGTCCTTCACAGCTGTGTTGGAAACCTTTAGAAGAAAGAAGTGACGTTATAAATCTCAAACAAAACTTAATTCAACTGATACTAAACTAATTGTTCGATAAGGTACTTCATGAGTACCAAGCATACACAGTAACATCTGATAAATTCAAAGTCCTGGAGACATGAGATTAATACTTCGTAAATTCAGTAGTTTGAAGTAAAATGATAATATTAGACATCAACTAGTATTTCTAATTAGAACATATGAATTGGTTGCTTCAAGGAAACGTCTCAATGAGACGTTTCTTTGGAGCACCCAATTTATATGTCATTGAGACGTTCTCTAAAGTACCTAGAACATATATTTTGAAAATATATAATTTACTATTTGAAAAGTACGCCCTACTATCTAAAATCAACTTATTCCAAATCTAATTCAAGTTAGTGTGTACTTTGAGCTTTTGGGGATCGAGTTATCAGGGTTTTACTGTATTAGACACAACAACGAAACACACAAATACTCACTTCGTAAAACAGCGTAGACCAAGATGAAATGCAACATACTTTAAAACATTTCAGTACAGTTTGTACAGTCTGGCAAAAGTAAAACAATATTCAGAGGCATGGGTCCAATGAAATATGGATATACTACCCCTCCCCCCCCCCCCCCCCCCCCCCCCGTCATCACAAAATATTTTATGTGTCAACAAACGTTATTGCACTAAACTGGTCGGAATATTCTATCTGGCATTGTTGTTCAGAATTTTTTTTTCCATTCTATTAAAAGTGTTAAGCAGTTGTCGTCACTTCATTTTCTCCACTCTCATGGGCTTTGCTCGTCGCTTTCACTGTGGCATCTATGGCTGGGTCCAGGAACTCTTTTCCTGTGAAGTCAGTATAGTTATTGCAGTCTTTTACAGCAGAGTTAGAAACCTTAGGAAAATGAAGCAAGAAAAGAAAGCAAATTAGCGACAATTACAAGTATAAGCAGTAAAGCGTGTTAGTATACACAACCATGTTATTATGGTTTCACACGTGAAAGTCAAGCGTGTACGTAATATCAACAAGCATGTAAACATAAAAAGCATGTACACAGTCAAACCTGTTAGTGAAATTTACAAGCATAAGCAGTAAAGCGTGTTAGTATATGCAATCATGAACAGAGGAGTATGTTATTATGATTTCAAGCACGAAAGTCAAGCGTGTAGGTAATATCAACAAGTAGGAACAGTAAAATATGTAAGCATAAAAAGCATGTACACAATCAAACGTGTTAGTGAAATTTACAAACATAATCATTTAAGCTTGTTAGTATAATTTGCAATTATGAGCAATCAACCATGCAAGCATTATACAAAAGCACAAGTGGTCATCCAAGTTATTCTAATTTAAAAGCATTACAGTCAAGCATGTTGATATAATTTATAAGCATTGCAGCCAAGCGTTTTAGAATGATTTACAAGCATAAAACGTCAAGCGTGGTTGTATAATTTACAAGCATGAAACGTCAGGTTACAAGTATGAAAAGTCAAGCGGGTTAGTATGATTTACAAGCATTATAGTCAAGCATGTTGATATTATTGATAAGCATTGCAACTGAGGGTGTTGGTATAATTTACAAGCATGAATAGTCAAGCGTGTTAGCATACTTTACAAGTATGAAAAGTCAAGCATATTAGAATAATTTACAAGCATGAACAGTGAAACTGTAATTAAAATTTACAAGCATGAACCATCAAACGTGATAGTAAAATTTCAAGCATGAACAGCCAAGTATGGAAGTTAACAAGCATCGACAGCAAAATACTTTATCCTCTGCTTCGTAATGGTCCACCACAGTTAGCTAGGAAAACGCCCAGTTACGACTGAAAATTGTTGTCTGTGCAATAAAACATCACCACAAATAAATCAACAAACAAACAAGCATGAACAGGCAAGCGTGCTAGTATAATTTACAAGCGTGATTGCATAAGCGAGTACCTATTAGTTACAAGTAAGAACATTCATGCGAGTAAGTGGCATTTACAGGCATTATTAGTCTAACCAGTTAGATTCATTTACAGGGATTTACAGGTATGGTCAGTCGAAATGTAAGGTAGTATGACCAGGAAATACCACACTTACACGTGCAGACCAACCCATGGCACCGTGCGGAAGAGCCACATTACAGTAACAAACAGTTACAAGAAATCAGGAAGACAATTAAGGCGTGTAAATATAAGTTACAAGCACGAACGAGGAAGGTAAAAACTGGTTGTTCTACTTTAATATTATTGCTTTTTTGTGTAGGTCTTGTTTGTGCTATAATATCTTTTCCTCATGTTGTTATTGGCCGGCCTGTAATCGTGGCATTTCTTTTTATGCTTAATACCCACTTCCTGCTATAAAAGAAAGTCAGTGCTTCTACTATTTTCCTATTCCAGCTTTAGTTTCACAAGTAAAACACATACGCACTTTTCTTAGCCCAGCCAGCAGGTTATCTCGCCTACCATTGACCAGCAGTGAAGCTCCATTTAGATGGCGTTTCGCTGGCGTGCCAATAGTGGCCGGCTTTAACGTGGGCATTGAGTTCATGTTAGTGTGAGTAATGTCAAACTCATG
Source organism: Loripinus fragilis (assembly GCA_964019695.1). NCBI lineage: Eukaryota > Metazoa > Mollusca > Bivalvia > Lucinida > Lucinidae > Loripinus > Loripinus fragilis. Next base: position 43,898,612 of record OZ026516.1, on the reverse strand, counting down.
CTTACTTTTTCCAGTTTTGAATAGCATGGATGATGATGTTTCTTCACTGGGTTGTTGCTTTTCTTGTTAAAAGAACAGTTGAATGCCCAACGTCTTTTTAAACTGTCATTAGGACCACGAGAGTGAAGGAGGTTACTATGGAACATCAAAGCATCACCTGCATTGAGATAAATGAGCACGTATACAACATAATGCACAAGTTGTCCTCTGTGTACAGCAAATATTTCAATCATCTGCACAGTCTGATCAGAGTTCTGCCTGAAGAAACATTGGACCTTTGGTTACCCATGCGCGGATCCAGAAAGTTTGACCAGAGGGGGGCCAACTCTGACAACATTTTTATGTGAGGGTCCAAATACCACTAGAAGCGGGTCATCATCGGCCCGCCAGCAAAACGCCATTTAAATGGCGTTTCACTGGCGGGCCGATGATGTCCCAACATTGAATGTTAGCTGGGTAGTTTTGTGACTTTTTAGGCGATCCAGACCAGTATTGCTAAGAATCCCTACATTGCGATTTTTTAGGTGTGTGTGTGGGGGGGGGGGGGGTCTGGACCCCCTGTCCATCCTCTGGATCCGCGCATTGTTACCCATAGAGCGCCAATCAAAGACTCTGATCAGACTGCATGGGTGTACATGCTGATCTGATTTATTGATGAGCGCACATGACATTTTGTATCTGGACGTCGGCTCAAAGCAAAATTCTTGCATATGAGATAGGGGTTGTTGTGGCTTGTGTGTAATGGTACCAAAGTCGGACCTAAAATCATGTGCGTGTTGAATGGCAGTTATTTTCCTAACCCAATAAATTAAACATGTTTTGTGAGTGAGCAAAAGAATCGTTTACTTGAGATCGGTACCAACAACATAAATTATGTTTTGGTAGAGAAATAAGAAAAATAATTTTAACTAACGCACTCGTTTCTGGAGGCGTGAGTACGATACTTAAAAGGTTAACTGAGGCTAAAGCTTGATTTCAAGAGTGTATTCAGTATTCAAATATCTAATATTTGCAACAAGACAGTCAACGAAGATGCTGTATGAAGATTTTGTCCCGGAACAGTTCGAAACAAATTTCTTACAAGTTCCTATATTTTGTTTGCAAACAAATTGATAATGACAAGATTAAGACCAATATTGAGATTAATGATTTAGGTGTTCTCTTATCTATAAATTAACAAATCTCAAAATATCTTTTGATTTTAAGCTTACAACACTTAGAGCTTCTGACATCAATGTATTTTGCTTGAATAAGAAATGCTGATCATTTTTTGCACACCCAATGACATTGCGGATTTCAAGCTTTGAAATTGATGTGGCTGTAAACACAAAGATTTTACAAAATATCACTTAAGAGGGAAGAAGCCAAGTTACCCAATTGGGAGAATAAACTTTCACATTTTTCACTATTCACACTCTTGATTAGAATAAATAGTTACAAATGAGCCAGTGCATGAGATTTCCAACAATTTGGTATGTGCGACTAGCAAAGCCTCAGATCAGCCTGCGCATACGCGCAGTCTGGTCAGAGCCTTTGCTAGTCTCTTGAGTATTCTATGATTGTTAAGCTACTGACTGAACACCATTTGGAGTTTCTAAGTTTAAAAGGAGGCTGCAGGGGCTTGTCAGAGTCTACACATTTCAAAATGTCAAATTGTTGGAAATTTCATACGTTTAATGTAAAGTGAACATAAAGACAGACATAACGCAAGTGAATGTGTTGAGGAAACGCCAAATCCTAGACCACATCCAACCTAGATAGTTGTGCATGCATGAAACAGAATGAATATATTCATTTGAGATAAGCACTAAGATCTCATGATTTGGCTTACATGGGCGAAAGTTTTCAAGATCAATCCTGAATTCAGGATTTTGAGGCTGACTCTCTACTTTCCACAAGGAGATTATAATAGTTTCTCTGAATAATTTTCAGATTATCAAAACACAGTTAACCATTTAAACATTAAATTATTATTTATTTTAGGTATTCTGCAAGTTTAAGTTAAACTTTTAAGTTTCTAAAGTTCAGGATTTGGGAAATTTTGAACTTTCACCCATGAGCTCAAATACATGTCCATTTAACTCGTCTATCTCCCACTTACCTGGCTGAAGATCTATGTACATATGAGGACATATAGTCTTAATATGTTCAACTCTCTCAAGATCAGCACTTTGCTGTCCACCGAAGAACCCATGATCCACACGTCCACATTGATGGCTACCAACCAATACCTAAAAATCATGAAATCAACAATTGTTGGGTCCACTCATATGAGCTATCATATGTCAAACTGAATTGCATTCGTAACAGCGAAGAATCAGGCCAACCTGGCTATTAATACTGTCTGACTATTTTTTTCAGTGCTTCAATTTGTAGAGTCCCGTAATCTCACATGTTAACACTTAGTCTCTGATCTGACTGAGTCAGAGCAGAGGCTAAGTGTCCACGTATGAGATAATAGGCATCCGGTTTGTTGTGCTCGTTTTGTCATTTACTGCCTAAATCTATACTTAAGTGGCTTACTCAATCGTAAATGAGTGTGACCAGGATATGTCACACATTACAGATCAACCCACAGCATCATGAGGAAGGGGCAAAGAACAATAACAGAAACATGACATTCAGAATACCACAAAAGTAAAGCAACTACCTCTCTCCTCCCTAGCGGGATGCTTGCAAAATTAGAAAGGACACAACGTACTGCACAACAAAACATGTATCCAACACAAAAACACTCAAACAATGGGAGCAACAATAAATAAACAACAGCTAAACCAATGGCTAAAAATGGACAGCAGCTTCAGAAACTCAAAAAAAAAATAATACAAGAAACAATCAGGCAATGCATCAAGTTCAGTTCTTTCGATTCTCTGTAATTTCGAACATGTTCTTTTTATGATTATGTTGTTAATTTTTTATCATTTAGCACAATGTACCATAATGCTGCTCAAAGCATATATGCTTTACTTATAATATCCGCCATGGTAATGTTCTAGATAGTTACCACAATCATTGTGATGATGATACACAAGTACCACCATCCCTGTATGGCAAAAATTTCCTATATAGGATTATCAAAAATTTGGATTTATTTCAAACTGTGGAATAATGTTAAGGTTATTATTACATTAATTTGCTCTACAATAAAATAAATAAAACTAAACAAAAACATGGTTACCTGTAGACCGCCATTTTCCTTTGTACATGGATCTACAGCCATAAACATACTTATTAAGTCAGGTGAAAGGCAACCATTTTGATACCAGTAGCTACAAAAGAGAGACCATGATGTTGTTTGAAGTTTGAATCAGAGCATAAATAATGAGCCACGGCTTGAGATTTCCAAAAATTTGACATTTTGACAAGTGTAGACTCGGACGAGCCTCTGTAGCCATCTTTTAAGCTTTCAAACTCCAAATGGCGTTCAGTCAGTAGCTTAACAATCATAGAATACTCAAGCGACTAGCAAAGGCTCTGATCAGACTGCGCGTATGCGCAGGCTGGTCTGAGGCTTTGCTGGTCGCACATACCACATTTTTGAAATTCTTATGCACTCGCTCAATTGTAAGTAATACACGCAAACAGTTTGAACTTCTGCTTCAATCATACCAACTTATAGGTGTAGCTTTTGCTGTTAAAATTGCCATCTAAAATAATACATATATAACGAATAAATGTGCTAGCTGATAAGCAAAACTAATACTTATTGCATATTTTTAAGTTATTTTTAACCCTTAAAGCACCGAGAAAGAACGCATCTGAAAAATGACGTCTGCTGAAGTCGTCTACTGCAAATAATTGCCTAACATTACTGACGATTTTCAGTACAAAAGCAAACAGTGTGGACGCAGATCAGTCTGATCTGGGTCCATATTGTTTGTCATAGAGGCTTCTTAAACATTTCAGCAGACGAGAAAGCAGACGACTTTTGTTGCAATTGGTGCTCTAAGGGTTTATATTTTTTGTACTAACGAATTATTTTTTCTAGTCTGTGAAATAAGCTAGGGATAGTCCATTGTATATACTGTATATCATGTGTTCACAGGTTATGATTTATTAAGAATATTGCATTGTTTTCTCTGAAAGTCGTTTTTGTCTATGCGGTATATAATTATGGGTAATTCATTTGCCTGGTGATATCATGATTTTATTTTAAGCATATTACTTGTGAACTGTGCGATCAAGGGATCACAGCCATGCCCAATTCTTTCGTGGAGATTGATCATGAAAACTTTTCTACGGCCATTCTCCTCCTTCCACTGATTAAAGAAGGGTTGTTGTCAGTTACAAGCAAAAGTATGTGCACGGCGTACTGGTTAACCGCTTAGTCTAAAACTTGCCCAGGTAAAAAGTGGTTAGGTTAACTGACCGTCTCGACATGACCATAGCTGTTAACTGGGATGATAAACCACAAACCAGACCTGTGTGATCAAATGATCAAGATTGATAGTCGTAGAAAGCTAAAAATGACATCTTTAGATGATGTATCGTTAAGTTAGGGATCTTTCAGACGAACCAAACATCTATGTGTCTTGATCCACATCAGACTTAAGGGTAAGGTTGGTACCGCTAAACATGTTTAAGCCCTCTAGTAATCTACTGACTGTTCCAAGGCGGCGCCTCTTTAGTCGTAGATAGCTTAAAATGACATTTTTAGGTGATGCATTGATAAGTTAGGGATCTTTCAGGCGAACCAAACATCTATGCGTCTTGATCCACATTAGACTAAAGGGTGAGGTTGGTACCGCTTAACATGTTTAAGCCCTCCAGTAATCTACTGACTGTTCCAAGGCGGTGCTTCTTTAGTCGTAGTTAGCTTAAAATGACATATTTATGTGATGCATCGATAAGTTAGGGATCTTTCCGGCGAACCACATATCTATATGTGTCTTGATCCACATCAAACTTAAGGGTGAGGTTGGTACCGCTAAACTTGTTTAAGCCGTCCAGTTATCTACTGACCGTTCCGAGGCGGTGCTTCTTTTGTGGACCTTTTTTGTTATATATGTTTCACGTTTGTCTTTATTATACTGTCTTGTCTGTTCCTTCCAGCCTTGTGATCACCTGCTGGAAAGAGCAGACCTCTGGGCTCTCTTGTGTGTTATGTTTGCTTGTGTTTTGTCACTTTCCCATATGGTGTTTCAGGTCAGATGTGGTATTTGAGTGTATCTATTCCTGATATTTGCCTTCTTCAATACTTTCAAGTTTTCTAGACAACATGTATAGACACAGATTATTAGAATCCATCATGAGTGTGAAGGTTGGATAAAAAAATCCGTCTTGAGGATCACCGATTGGCATCATGAGGCTTGCCGAGTGTTGACAAACAGTGATCACGAGGGATGGATTTTTCTATCCCATCCTCACACGAATAATGCATTCCTTTTCTTGCTCATCACAAGAAACCTCATTTTATATTGGAAAACGTGAAAAAGCCTTCCAGAAAATCCAGAATACGCCGAAATGTGGCATGGTGATGTCATTTTTACATTTCAATGACGCCACAAATCAACGTGTAGCTGTTCTTTCCCACCGGCTGGCAGGAAAGCCCGATCAGGTGTGCGAGACATATGTGTCTATAAATATTGTCTAGAAAATAAGAAGAAGTCAAATACATGTGGCATTTACTTACCCATAATCCTGGTGCCATTCAAAACTACCTCCCAGCTCAGGATCTTTCATCATAATTTTTGTATGGTAATGATAAAGTTCATCTCTACCCATCAGCTGGAAACACAATTAGATCCTAGTCGTGGGATGGGAAGTTTCTATTTTTGCCAGATAAGTATACTATGCACAATGAATTTAGCAATTGTTTTGTATGGGTGAGCCCATCCACATCAGATCTCAAGTTTCATTTGCTATCATGAAGATACAAGCGCCGATCATCTGACAAGAATTTCCACTTAAAATACAGAATTACCAAACGCAATGTCCGTGCTTAGTGACGTTAAATTTTAAGACTAGCGGGTAACATGGGTATTTCTGATCATTGGGGAAAAACAAAACCATTTTCAAGCGATCGTTTGGTCAATGCTGCAATTTTCTTAACTTTCCCAGAGAAATAAAGGACCAAGTTTTCACAATTTGACGTTTTTATTAATGCTTTTACGTTATCACCTTTAAACGGTATTTGTAGTCGGGGTTTCTTGAACCGCATGAACAAGTAAAACAGTTTGATGCCTTCCAACTCATTCAGACAAATAATATTGAATGGAACATCTTCACAGCTACAGAGCACGAGCCGAAAGATAAAATCTAACGTCATCGTTATCTCGGAAATGCGTCTCACCATTATTCAGTAAATTAAGGTTTTAATCAACCATAAGATGAGTTACATTGTAAGCATATGATATCTTTATAAACTGATTCTCTGTTGAATTGAAACACCAATTAACATTAGAAGTTTAATCAAATGATGAGTACGTTTGACGTCATTGATGGCGGCTGAAATTTTCAGTATGACATCTCTATCTCTATCATATCTGTCAGATGACCAATAGTTTTTATAGGCGTATGATGGGCTATGATGCATGAGGAAGATGAAAGCCCACCAAAAGAAAAATTACATGCTTATCATTTTAGCATTACTTACAACGGATGTGGATTTTGCTCACTGACCCCTCCTGAAATTCTTGCTCTCCCCAAATGTCTACTTAAAGGATGAATTAAAGGATAAATTCATGGTTTTATTTGCCTAAGATCCTGTGCTCGTCATTGCAATTAGAACTGTTCGACATTGCACAAAGATGAGCACAAAAAGATGCGAAACATAAGAAATGTATACAATGTATTTAGTTACAAACACGTGAAGATTTGAGAACATTTTTGCATATGACATGACCCTTAATTACCTTTTAAAACAAAACCTCATGTACATAATTTTATTTAGTTTTTGATTTATTACAAGTACAAATTGCACGCTTATTTATGATGCATGTTGTGTAAATAATCATAAGATTTCATTACAAAAAACTGCGAATTCTAATTAAATTTAGCAAATAACCATATACATTGTTTTACTTGTAGTGAAGTATATATGTCCTTAAATGGATATGTCCAGTGCCACGTTATTTTGCATTTTTTAAATGATAAAACATTTCAATCATTACCAAATATAATTCTCTGGGCTTACAAGCAATAGATTAGATTAGATACCTTCTCACATGTTGTGGAAACCTTTTCACAGCGAGGAACCATACCAGTTACGTCATTTCCTGGATGGCTCCAAATCATCAATCTTGGTTCCCTCCCTACTTTATCAGGTAACTGCAAACCATAAATCAACAAATGAGCAATTAACCCTTTGTAAACTAATTGTACTCTTCCTTCTGTGCTGATAAAATAAGCTTGTGATAGTCCATTGTACATATCTACTACCCCAAGTTTACTGCGTCAAATCAGAAGGAAGAATCTATAGTATACAAAGGGTTAAACCTAATTATATTGCAGCTTGAACCATAGATCTTGTTGACATTTATGGCCAACTGAAAAAAACTGTATTTTTTTTGTTAGTATGTTGTCTAGATAGGTGGATGGCATAGATTAAATGTAAACAAGTTAAAATTAACTCTCATGGTATTGAATTTGGTAAAATATGCATAAATAGCACTGAAAACTATACTCACATTTTTTCACAAATTTTTCGAATCGTTTTTTCAAATTGCAGAAAAAATCAAAGCTTTTTTAAATCTGTTGGTTGGCGTTTGATGCTTGTCCTTGGCTGGGCCCACCGTAGCTCAACGTGGATTTTCCTTTAGCCCTGACTATTTGTGAGTCATGGGCCCTTTTTTGTGACGATACACTGCATTAGTTAATAAGCCTCCATGCGAGCTAAACAATTCAGTGTTTTAACAACAACAGAATCTAGGGCGAATATTTGGTACCAGTAAAATGCATTTAAGCCCCTCCCCCTGATGGCTTAGGCTGCTGTCCGTTCTAAGGCGATGGTTTTGTTGTTGTTGGTCTGTTTTTGGTGTGCTTCCCATTGGTTGTGGGGGTTCTGTGTTTGTCTTTGTTTTGTTGTGCATTACTTTGTGTCCTTTCCAGTTTTGCAATCATCTTGAAGAGGAAGAGAGGGCTGCTTGCTTTGCTTTTATTGTCTTACGGATGATTTGTTACTGTAAATGTTCTGTGACTCTTCCCCACGGTGCCGTGGGTTGGTCTGGTGTGTGTGATTGTGGTATTTCCTGATCATACAGGGTACTCACTTACTTCTTGAGACGCCGGAACTAAGAATTGACTGTATGTGCAAGCTAGCAACTGTCAAGTATGTTGTCCAGTGAATGACTGATGATAGTGCTTTACAATTTAATGCATGTGTGTTACTATATATGCTTTTTGCTTGTTTTGATTCTTTTCGTCCCAGTAAACAATTTTTCAGATATATCGGGTCTTCCTGGATCGAACCAGCACTAAGCAAGGATTAATGTTTCTTGCTCAAGGACTCAACGTAGAGACGTCAGTGAGGCTCAAACCCGCAACCTTCGACCTCCAGACAAGTACACTACCACTGAGCCACTGCACTCCCATAACTATATATATCTACGAGATACTACGAAATACGGGTTTTGATTCAATAAATGCTTACAGCGTACGAGTAGTTCTCAACTAGTCTGTATTCTGTCAGCGCTTTGTTAATCTTTGCGATTTCTTCTTCATCAAATAGCCCCCTGTTTGTAGAAAGTAGTGACATATCAAAAAATATGAGCCCCGACATGTGATTTCCAACAATGTGTCATTTTGACATATGTAGACTCAGGCGAGCCTTTGCAGCATCCCTTTAAGCTTAGAAACTCGAAATGCTGTTCGGTCAGTAGCTTAACACTCATATAATATTCAAGCGACTAGCAAAGACTCTGATCAGACTGCGCATATGCGCAGGCTGATCTGAGGCTTTGCTGGTCGCACATACCACATTGTTGGAAATCTCGTGTCGCGGCTCATTATGTTATGTGTAAAGACGACGATCTTTGTCAAAGAAGTATGCTTAGACCAGTATGCAATATTTGCCAAACTAAAGCAGTGTGACCCTTATTGTTTCTTATGAATATGCTTAGCCCATTTTTAGTCTTGTGTTTTTATTTCATTACATTTAAGTGCCATATTTGTTACGTGCTTCTGGTTGGCCTTTTTCAATCAGAGGAAGTCCATTGCCTGTTGTCAGTCCTTATGCACCACTAGTTGGTCTCAGTGAATATAATTATGTCTAAATCATGGTATACCGGAAAGGGTTTCGGACAGACATTTTCTGATTCTATAAATCGTCTTTGCAATGCTGTATATTATAAGAATCTTGGCTTGATAGAAAACTCCGTTCCGAGGATCATCGTTTGCATCATGGGCCTTGCCGAGTGATGATAAACGGTGATTCCAAGGGATGGATTTTTCTATCTCACGCCACGCAAACAATAGATTCTTTTTCTTGATAACCATTTTTGTATAAATAAGCTTCTACAAGTTTCCAAATACGCAGAGATGCAATGTTACATTATGACGTCGTTTAACTACCATGTGCGTGACTTCGAATACAACCCATGTACAGGCAACATGTGACAGGCTGGTTAAACTAACATGAGAAAGATGAGATTTTCTATCCATGCCTAATATCTCAGATAATCTAATACATCGTGCAAGAAAAATCGTTACCTAAACGTTGGTATTACAACGTAAGTGAGTGGTCATTAGGAGAGGTTAAGCGGGCTTCAAGTTGTAGATTTTCAATGTAAATATTAAAATATAATATTGCCAGAAAATGTAGTTAAAATTTTCTAAGTCCTCTCCGTTGGTACATTTTTCGTATTTGGTCAAAGGGATGGGAAGTAACCTCATATCATATTAGCCAATGTCAATGTCTTTGTTACTCATTGTCTGGAGTCAGAGATAGCTCTATATACAGCATTACTGCATCAAATATTCCCAAATTGTAAGCTACAGTCGAGCCAACCAAGAGTGACAGTGACGTAATATTTTGTTTACAATTGTTAAGTAAAACTTTTACTTGTACACTCCACTTGAGCTAACACGAATCGATAGATCACGTGTGTATTAATCCTATCCTGCGGATAGGATTAATACACAAGTGATCTATCGATTATAAGTCCCTGATAACTTTGTAAACAAAACATGACGTCGTTGTCACTCTTGGCTGGCAGGACAGTAGCTGAACAACTGCTGTACCTTTTAGTGTAACATGTCGCAAGTTTCATCAAACGTTGTTTGATGTAGATTCGTCGTAAACAGAACGTGTCTCTCATAACTATACATTGTTGTAACGAAATATGTTTGATGAAATTGGCCCCTGGTCACCAGTCACAAATGACGAAGCTCATATAACAATATTTACATTTTCGAAGCAATCCTTTTATGAACCTTTAGAAATTTGCAAAAGTTCATTGCCTCATGAATGACACACATATGATTGACAATTGCCAAGCTCACTTGCGCGTGCAATACGCTTCGAATATCGAGCCCTTTCGCCAGAAGTGATATGCGAGCACATCCGAATCGCACGTGCAAAGCAAGCCTTGTTTGCTCCGTTGGCTTTCCGTGTTCACGGTAAATAAAATGTAAATACAAGCAATAAATTCAATTTTCGGTCTGTTCATGGAATCATAAATACTTCGGGTCTCTTGCAAATTTAACTTAAAGTCCTTCGGGCTTCACTTACTTTGCAAGAGATCTCTCCACCCTCCCTCCTCCCCCGAAGAATTCAAAATTGAATCCATTTCTTAAATATCATAAAAAATTGGTACCAGTCATTTACATGTGTTTACCTTATAATAACAAAGCCATTCTGATCAAAAGATGATTTCATTTCAGGGGTCACATCAAAGTTAGGGCCGAACTGAAAATCTGAAATAGATAAAAGAAACATTTTCAGCATATCATTAATGAGCCAGTACATGAGATTTCCAACAATGTGGCATTTTGACATGTGTAGACTCAGACGAGCCTCTGCAGCCTCCTTTTAAGCTTAGAAACTCCAAATGGTGTTTAGTCAGTTGCTTAACAGTCATATAATAGTCAAGCGACAAGCAAAGGCTCTGATCAGACTGCGCGTGTGCGCAGGCTGATCTGAGGCTTTGCTGGTCGCACATACCACATTGTTGGAAATCTCAAGCACTGGCTCATTTATCCATTTTCTACATGAACAATACAATTTTGTTTTGCTTCCTTTTTTAAACTTTTTGTTAGGATGTTTATCGATGTTAGGAAATTACATGAATATGAGTAAAATCAGTTGACTGATAAAAAGATGTACGGTCATTTATATTCCACTCATACGTATTAAGGCATGTGGCCTTCTTCCGGGCTGTTAGCATATTTTAACCCTAAAAGCGCCAAGAAAAAAAATGCATCTGAAAATGTCGTCTGCTGAAGTCGTCTGCTGCAAATAATTGCCTAACATTACTGAAGAATTAAGTATAGAAGCAATCAGTGTGGATACAGAACAGACTGCTCCTATAAGAGCAGTCTGATCTGGGTCCACACTGTTTGCCATGGAGGCATCTTAAACATTTCAGCAGACGAGAAAAGCAGACGACTTTTGTTGTGATTGGCGTAAAAAAAAGGGTTAAAAAAACATGCATATATCACGGTTACATGTTGCCCTTGCCTAACCCTTGTCCCGCCACTAGTTTTGTCCTGTCCCGAAAAATGTCACTGCTATTACGTCTGCTGCATGTATTCATATTAAGTGCATATCAGATGCGATTGTTTCATGAAAGCAAACATTATGAACATTGAGCAGACTGCTCTTGGTCCATATTGTTCGCAATATTGACAACTTAAGAACATAAGCAGACGATATGAGCAGACGACAGAGGTCATGACTGGCGAAATAGGAGTTAAAATCTAAAATTCCCATACATATCCCTTAAAGCGCCAATCACGACTGCAGCAGACGACAGTTTTTGTGACATCTTTCTTATTTTTCGAAAAAATAGGGTATGATATTTCGTGAGAATCGTCTGCCATCATATCATGCCTTATTTGTTATTTTTGAAAAAAGAGCAAAATTTTAAATTGTCGTCTTTTGCAAATTATAGGAGGCGCATTTAGGGATATTTTCAATGGAAGCAAGGGAAATAATTTAGAAAAGATTCTCCATTTGATGCTTGCAAATTACGTAGTAAATAGATGAAGAAAGGTTCTAGTAAGTTGAACATCAAACCCAACTGAACAGATGCGCATGCACGTTAAGGTAGCCAGATTGGACGGGAGTGAAGGGATGAAATGCACTTGGCCTTTTTTTTATTTTCTTTATTTTCTGACTTTCCTATCATTTCCACTTTTCCCTATTCTTAAAGCCGCAACCAACCCGCGCTATGACAGTCAAGTGTGACGGCAGCGTGTACCATTTAGATGTAGGGGTAATAATGCTTAAGCATATATTTGAATGGGTACCATTTTTTTAATATTGGATGATCCATGTATTGCAATGAAAAATAGACAGACACGTATATCCACTAGCTTGTCCTGAAAACAAAGGGTCGCTGCTTCATTCCCCCGCTCATCCAAATTCTGTCGAGTGATAAGATGCGGCCCAATCCCAATATAACCTCTAGCTGTTGGTGCCACGTTAAGCTCAACAACACCATCAACATCAACACAACATAATCATTATATATCAACAAACAACAATTTGTCACGTGACGTCGCGCGCGTCTGGGAGTGATATAACGCAGTGCACCACTATTATTGCATAAAAAGCCGTGTCGCACGCTATAAACAGCCATGTTTTAACCGGCAAAAACCCATGTATTAATCAGGCAATTCACGTGATGTTGATTCACGGCTTTTGTACTTACAAAATGCATTCTAGGCCGTCACAAAAATTGACGTCATCAACAGTAACGTGCATAGAAATAAACGTAATTTAGTGACGTTAGGATGACGTAAGTTTGCTCTGAAACAAGCTTTTTCAAAATATACGAATCCTGCATGCTTTTGCGCGCCATTAAAGTGATACAAAAAAGAACTTTTCGAAGCATTTTCTCAAAGTTTTCAAGTGTCAAAATGACAATTTGCAATAATAACGATCAAACATGGTTTTCTGTTACACAAGCATCTGCTAGACCCCTCGGGGGTGTTAAAACCACCCTCGGGGTCCAACAGACATTAATGCATAGAAAATCATGTTTGAGCCCTAAAGTGGTTTATAGATTTAGTAACCTAGCTGAATGACATCCATTATAACGTTGCGTAAAAGATGGCAAAATCTTCACGTTTTCACGCCAAAATGCGATTTTTAAGTAATTTTAATGTCATGTGATAAAAAGAATCAAATATTCGTGCTGCTGTATAATTGAATTTTATAAACTTGTTGCGAAAAAGCGATCAAATGCTCGGCAAACCTCGCATTTATCTTTTTTCCTCAACTCGTTTAATAAATTCAATAGAGCATGAGCACTTACGTATGTAAGATCCTCTATATTGCAGGTTTAGCTCTGCGATAGTGTCATAGTCTACTGATACTCATTTGTTACTGTACTGTTCAGAAAAAATGACAATAATTGTAAACAATGACGGTTAATATATATATACAAACCAGTTGGTGATTTCACTTCTTTCATATTTTAAGGCTCGATCTGGTACACACTTCTTAAAAAGAAAAAAGAAAATTAGTAAATCGTTTGCATCCTAATAATTTATATCATTTCATATGACACACTACAAGGATTTGGTGTATTTCTATCACTCGCTGCTGTATGATACAGCAGTTACATGTATATACGAACCTAATAGTCAACCGCCTTTATACTACCCTTACTAACTTCAGCACGAAATATCTTGTGATGTGCAAGGTCTACACTGATGTAGGTGGTATAAAATAGTTATACCATGTTTGTCCACCTGTACGTAAGATAATCCACTCGCTAAAGCTCGTAGATTATCTCCACGTACAGGCGGACAACCCATGGTATAACTATTACATGATTTCTACAATCAAAACAAATATATTATCTGCAATAGGCCATACAGACCCTTGAGCAGTGAATCATACATAGACAAGTTTACTAAGTATCTGCATGGCGGACAGTGTAGAAACCATATGACTTTGTATTTAACAACGGTTTAATTCAGTGGAACTGGCCAGATGTCGTGACGCTCGACCTCTCGTCTTTTCCCCTGAATTTATTTCTGCAGTATTATTACTTTCATCAATATCCTTAAAGATGATATCTAAACCAACATTTACTGTTGATCGCCATAGAGATGCAAAAATACAAATTCCTTAGTCAAATAACACACTACTGTGTATCTAGATATAATATTATGTTTCTACCTTACTTCTGAAAGTATAAATAGAGAACACGAAAAAGACGTAAATATGTAAATATATACACTGAAACGAACTTATAAGTGGCCACCTACACATTTTTTGCGCCTGTTCAGAAAGTAAACATCGCTCTTATAAAATTGTAATTCCATAAAAAAAACTTCAAGGCTTTTTCGAGCCTCTGAAAATTATGCCATTTCAAAATGACTGGTAAATCTTGCACAGACGAAGTCAGAGTAAAGGTATCTTCATTTCAAAAAGTCACACTTTTTACTGTGATATAAAATATTCCTCAAATATGTTATCCATTTATATTTAATTAGTTTGAAGCTGTTAATAACAGCTGTGATTAAAGATGAATTTGTGTCAATTGAACTCTCCGTTTCTCTTCTACGTTAACATGAAGGCAGCCACTATCAGCAGCTTAATGGAAGAATTTTAGCTTTAACCATGCAATTTGTATATCAACTTTGCATTGCTCTGTACGTTTTTTTATCTGAGGCATGGCATTGAATTTTTCAGCGATTATTCATTATGAATAGGCTTCACTGTTTTATTTAGAAAATCAAAAATATATTTCGCATATGCCATTTAAATGACCTTTAAAGTTTCACGTTAAAACTGGAAGTGGGCACCAGTCTTGAAAGAATAAATGTTAAAAAACGGGCTGATCAAGCTGTATTGTGTTTGGTCTAACATGCTTACATAAAATAAAACACATACAATGAGTTTAGTATATACAGTTGATTATTTGTGAAAGTATCAGAAAATGCAGAAAATTTTAAATATCGTTCATAAGCACAATTTACCAGGTTGGTGTTTTCAACTCGGCTAGACGGGTTTGAAATCGCCTGTACTTCAATTAAAAAAAACTGCACTCAAAACCCTTATTTTCTTCAAAAAATTGATTTTTGCATTTTTGAGCCTAAATTTGTGATGTGATACGTGGGTCATCCAATGAGTTCTGACAATAGCCTCATATCTCAGAAACTGTTATTGAAATCAGAATTCTATTACCCCGCATTGCATGTGTCCATGGGTGTTACCTACTCATATATGAAATATGGAGTTTTTATGATAGCCTAATCCGATGCTATACAAATTTGTAAACAACACTGTGAGAGCCCATGGCCACGAAAATTCACGTTTTTAACTGATTTTTACTGGGGGTAGAGTGAGTTAAAGATGCAGTATGCATCTATGGAAAGTTATATTAGTGGTTGGTGATGTTATCTGAATACACAATTGACCCATAAAAGCAATTACCACAATGACATTAACGTAGTTGCTCTGAACGTTTTTGGTTGCTAGGCAACAACAGAAAATATTTTGAACACTTATATAAGCAATTACGACAAATTTGCATCTTAATAGACACATGTTTCGATAAGTCTGTTCTAAAGTCTTCTTAAACACATAGAAAATAATAACTTTCACTAAATTTTTCATACCAAATATAATACATTGTTAGTACAACCTATTTTCAAAGAAAAGAAATTCTTGCAAAATCGTAGATATATCATAATCAAAACCCCGCTGGCACCATAGTTGCAACCTTAACAATTATCTATGACGTCCAAAATCTACACACATAATGTCTTTATTTATCTATATAAAAAGTTTTTAAAAGGAGTCTGTAATTTCTTAGAAATTTGGGCATGTGTATCGCATATAGTGTCCCATCCATGACCCTTTACCTTGTGTTCTTTAGTTGCCTAGCAACTGTTGCGATTGCGACATGGAAACTATGTGAACTTGTGATTCAGTACTCTATATTCTAAATAATATGTGAAGATTAATGAAACACATCCTAGAGAAAAAGGTTTTGTTTTATAAGGGCATTGTCAGAACATTTTGGATGACCCTCGTAGAAAACTCTTCCAAAGCACCACTTAACTTTAGTCCATTGAAATGCACATTCATTTCATTAGCGCTAAGTCAGAAAAATGAAATTGAAAAGTGGCCACTTAGAGCTTCGTTTCAGTGGATAGATAGATAGATAGATAGATAGATAGATAGATAGATAGATAGATAGATAGATAGATAGATAGATAGATAGATAGATAGATAGATAGATAGATAGATAGATAGATAGATAGATAGATAGATAGATAGATAGATAGATAGATAGATAGATAGATAGATAGATAGATAGATAGATAGATAGATAGATAGATAGATAGATAGATAGATAGATAGATAGATAGATAGATAGATAGATAGATAGATAGATAGATAGATAGATAGATAGATAGATAGATAGATAGATAGATAGATAGATAGATAGATAGATAGATAGATAGATAGATAGATAGATAGATAGATAGATAGAGTTTAGCAATTAATTATGATGTTATCATCCCGACCCAATGAATTCAATCCGACATAACTTATCAATTGTTCGCTGTTTTCGTTTAAATTTGCAATTATGATAACAAGAACGTCAAAACGCATTACTATCAACGACTGTTAAAAAACTATGATGTTTTCATGTAAAATGCTACCATCAATAAAAAAAACCCTCGTACTTGGTACTCATGCAAGCTGGCTGTATGAAAGAAATGACAATTGTTTACACTGAAATTCAAAGCAAGAATATGCCTAAATTAGATCACGCTGGCCATGATTATAGGTAGCATTCCACTAAATATTAATGAGGTGTGGCCACGCCCTTTTTGGAAAGAAGCTTATCGTCCGAAGAAAATTCCAGTGGATCATTTCATTGGTCATATACCTTTGCTTTATAAGAAGTTGATAAAAGACCAGATATACTAAATCAAAATCAAGAGTGTTTAAACATTTTATGCCCAAAGCTGGAGAAAACTGTATTGAATTTTTAGGTCACCCCTATGATAAAAATCATCTCTTTATTTGCTTCGAGACTTGTGGGTTCCCCCAGCTATTAATAGACCATTCCTTTTGGAAATGGGAAACCGACATTTTTTACAACAGAAATCTAAAAAGTTAGGGCAGTTCTTTCAAATTGAAAAACTATGTGTGAATATTTAGGAAGGACTAGATATTTAACTCCTATTTTGCATCGTCGGCAATGGGGAAATATTAAGTGGAAAGCCTCCTTGAACCAAACGCTCGAGAGCCTTTTTTCTTTTACGTCAACGTCACCCATAGTAGCCGAACAAGACTGTTACAACGTCACGGCGTTGTTGTAAAAGAAAAAATACAACGGCGTAGCCAGAACGCTGAAAAATGTACGCACATCAAAGGGAGACTACTGCATTAAGCAAAATGATTCTCTACAGTTACGTCCCTTTGCAAAATGGGAACTTCTCTTAAAGAAAAGAATTTTTCCCAGTTGGGCGAATTCTTTCCTTTAAGAGCAGTTCCTAAATGTCAAGAAAATCGCTTTTAAATGTGTACCACATTAGGTGAGCTCCATTGAGTGCTACTATTTTCTACAGCGTTACTTATTAATGCATAAGTAACTAATATTAGTTCCTTTATGAAACAGTGGTTACTTAGCCTATAATTGTAATTGGTTTTGAAATGGACTATTCCGAAGAGGGGTGTGATCAAAGTTATTGTTCAATGAATAATGTTTTGATTAAATTTTTCGTTTTTCCAAGGGTAAAGTAAAAACAGACGTAGACTTCTCTTATTAAAAGAGTATTTAAAACATCTAAAATCGGGTGTCTTTTCAGTGTAAATGTCGGATGTTCATTACCTGTTTTACCCGCGGACTGTACCTATTTTTCACACTCGCCAGCTGGTCTAATGGACTAAACTTAGAGTAACTTATAATTGTAATTAATATTTCTACCAAAAAAATATTTCCAATTATGTGTTATCAGCGGTTTTCTGGGGCGAACTTATTGATAATTCATTACTATAGATACGAAATTCTTAAATAAGTATATTAAATAAGTATTTAAAGGACTATTCTGTAAATCATTGTGACGTCATTCATTCTATATATAGCAGTGTGCGTGGTTAACGATAAAACAGAAACAAACTTTTCATTTTATTAGAAAATAGGAGCAAGAAAAAATAGTTAAACAAACAAACAAACAGAATGGACAACGGGCATACAAGCAGACAAGCAGAAAATATGAATAAGCAAAGAAAATAACCTGAGAAACGCGGAAAATAGGTCATTCGATTGGTTTGACCTGAGGTTTGTTTCGATGTTGTGTCAAACGCGGAAGCAATCATCATCTTTCTTTATTTTGCTACTTGCACGCTAGTAGATTTTTCCTATCACCCGCAAACTCATGGCTGGGGTTGAGTTTCTTTCCATCAAAAGGAGGAAAATGCATGGGATATTATTCTTTCGACTTGAGAAGTCATAGTTTTTCTTGTTCTTTTTTTAAAAATACTGTATATCAAGGGACGTAATGCAGTATAACTTTTTTCTTTCCCCGCGGACAAGTATTGGTTTTCATAAAAGACTGATGATAACAAGTATTCACAAAAGCTTGCTTCCCCATCACCGTCTGATTGAATGGTTTATTAGCGAAACGTCAAGCATTTAATGACTCATTTCAAAGCCGCTTTAATGTATATCTCATTGCGAAAAAAAACTTCATTATCATCCTTCATCTATTATTACTATAAGAACCTTTCAACAACGCCGTTTATAACATGTCTTTCTTTCTTTCTTTCTCTATATACTGCCAGACCCTCTTTCGAGTATTATCGGCAGGTGTACTTTGTACACTCCGGGTTGCAGGATGAAAGCCTACAAGTAACCATATCGAAATTACCGTAGGGTTCTTTAACCTGCACAGGGTGTGACTTTCCCTGCACAGGGGACATCCAGTTAACGTCCCGATCCGAAGGACGATGCACTTATCTAGTGTCATCCCTGCAAATGACACTAGAGAAAGCGTGTTCGGACACCGAAATTTTTCTCGCCGCGAGCGGGAATCGAACCTGGGACCTCTAGCACCAGAGGCAAGTGCCTAACCACTGAGCTACCACGCTTCCATAACACATGTTATAGTTTTTCTTGTTATTACACACGTGCGTATACTGCGTAATAGGAGCTACGCCAATGAGACATGGCGCTTATTCGATTTCTCCAACAGTCGTCACGTGATCATGCGAACAAAAACTAACACGAATTTCATGCGTTTTGAAACACCGCGAATAGTCCTGTGAATCTGCAAGCCAAAAAAAATGCTTGGGGAAAGTCAACTGTTTCGGAACCAAAGCCAAAACGATAACGTTGTCAAGACATTAAATTCGATTTGTCTGTGGTATAGAGATGACTTTAAATTACTAACAAAACTTATTATATCAAAACAAACATGTAGCACCTTATAATTTCGTATCACCGATATCGACGACCCTTGTCTCAAATCGATTTTGGTTTCAAGTTCTGAAAGGCACAGAAATTATAACTTTGCTATTTTAGGGCTTAAATATATTCAGGGAAAATCTAGGTGTTGCGCTTTTAAAGTTCGTTAGTATATTTCTAGC
This sequence comes from Loripinus fragilis, assembly GCA_964019695.1. NCBI lineage: Eukaryota > Metazoa > Mollusca > Bivalvia > Lucinida > Lucinidae > Loripinus > Loripinus fragilis. The sequence goes on along the minus strand of OZ026516.1, from coordinate 43,878,889 downwards.
CTGCTTAACTACGCATTTGCGTACATTGGCGGCACGGCTATGAATGATTTATTTCTTATCTAACGGCTTTAATGCCCGATATACGTTGACCCTAAATGATTTTCTCGGCGTACGAAAGAAAAAAAACGAACAAAACATATACTTAACGCCAGTTAAAACGCAACTTTTACAGTATAACCTTACTTCAGATTTAATGCTTTTTGGAAACGATGTTTACATCCGTTTCCAATGGTATCATATATACAAAATACACACAAAATCCCCACACCATCGAACCCCCGTTCAATATTGCTACCCAGTCTGCATCTCTAGACCGTTACAGCCTGTGTAAGTCACCAGGAACCAAATGACCTTATTGCAACAACCCTTGTCCTGCTGCTAGACAAATCAATATTGCTATCTTATTAGTTTTGTTGCGGTTTTCAGGCCTGAAATGTACACCCAATGGTCAGAAAAACGTGGTTGAGCTTGAAAACTTGATACAATGTAATTGAAAGCTTAAATATGATTGAAACAGAATTATAAGCTTATTTGTACATCAAACGGAGAGGGTCTCAACGGGGTACCTTAAAAATCAGTATTTTGTTTGTTAAAATTACGCTTTAATCAGTTTAATTTAAGAGAAGTCAGTGATAAAAAAAAATCATTTTGTAATGCTGAATTTGCTAACTGTAAAAATGAGTTTAATGAAGACGCTAATTGGTAAAAATTTGGGACAAATTCGCAAATCAGTAAACCCCATTGGATGCCTCAAACGAGCGTCAGAAAAAACAATTCCTTAGCATGAGAAAACCTGCTCTTGTACGACGATAAACCGTTTGCAATATCTATGGTGCAGCCAGATAGTTCTAAAAATATAGTGCGCTAGGTATTTAGTTTTTATGGACAGCATGATAGCAGTGGCGTTTGAAATTAAGTCAATTGCATGAAAAGACATTGTCGATAGACAGAAACGAATAATAATAATAATAATAATAATAATAATAATAATAATAATAATAATAATAATAATAATAATAATAACAATAAAAATACACCTTGACTTTCGTTTCGCGAGATAATATCATCATCGAGTAGATTTACACAAGTATTAGCTTTTCAAAAAAAAACTGGCGGTTGTTTAGCCATATCATTGTATGTGTTCTTGCACACTGCATGCTTCCATTTTGAGCTTCTCGAGCATATTCATGTAGATTTGTTCTAAGCTCTGATTATTAACGTTTGAACTGTAATTTTTTACCATTAAACACATTCTTCCAGCGAGTATGTTGCTTGATCTTAAGCACCCGGCTTATGCATGGTATGTTATGGCAATGTATCTAGCATGAACGTCGTTTGACAACATTCGACAGCCCGTTTTTCTAAAACTGATGCCAGAAATCAAGGCCTAGTCTTATTTACATTATGAAAGACTGAAACCATGAGTAGTTGACTAAAAGTCGCGATAATCACTGTGTCTCAACTCGGACCAGGGTCCGAGGTCTCAACAAATTTGTTTTCCACTAAAATATTGCAGAATCATATACCTCATCATGTTTTGAGGTGTCACTAGACGCTCCAGGAATGGAAAATGAACCATTGCATGAAAAAACCTGTCCTTCGGGATTGGCTTTACTAAAGTCTTGAAAATTTGGATATCACAAGTGTATCTATCATACGATTCGCGGATCCAGAGGGGTATGGGGGCCCGGACCACCTGAAAAATCACAAATTCTATAGGTTTCTATAGAAATTAGCATTTGGACCCCACACCCCCTTGAAAAATTTGGACCCCCCTCCCCTGGAAAATGATAGACCCCCTCTGGAACCTTATAAAATTATAGGTTTCCTTAAGATAAACTATTGGGCCCCTCTGTAAAATTGTAAAAAGCTGATGCCTACGAAAACGCTATCAGAGTTGTTTTTTCTGTCAGTTGAGCCTGGACCCCCCTCCCCATGACAACAATTTCTGGATCCGCTCATGATACTACCGTAAAGTCAACAGTGTTGGATGCACATGCTCATCTTTGCCTACTAGCGTCTAATGCTCTTCACGTCGTTAAGAAAAAAGTGAATTTCCGTTGCGATTTTTCGGTTTTGTGACGGTGTACCGAGAGGCCTTTTATGCACCCACTGGAAATTTAAAAAGGAGTTCTTTTTTGTTTGTTTGATTTGATTCTTTACGTCCACTCAACAATCTTTCAGTTATGCGGGGCGGTCTTCCTGGGTTGAACCAGTACTAAGGAGTTCTGGCTGTCGCCCGCCATTTGATAAAATTGTGGGGCAATGAAAGTTTGAAACTGTAAAGTGAATTTCCGAGATCTTAAACAATTTATATGACATGTTTGCGAACATGTACGCGATCGCAATGAGCGAAAGTGATGAGTTTACAGAAATTGTATTTTCATGCCAGATACAAAATGTAGCTCATGGGCGGATCCAGAGGGGGACAGACCCCCACCCCCGAAAAATAGGGTTTCTTAGCATACTGGTCCGGTTCCCTTTAAAATCACAAAGCTACCAAGCCAGCATTCGATGTTGGGCCATCAGCGGCACGCCAGCGAAACGCCATTTAAATGGTGTTTCGCTGGCGGACCAATGATGACCCGCATCATCAACTTAAATAAAAGTTTTCAAAGTAGGACCCCTTTCTGGAGCCGCGCATGCAGCTTGGCAATTTTGTTTCATGTGCAAAGTCCGCTTTTATGCGCCATGGCACCACGTGCCACCCAACTCTGAAAACAGCACGTGGCATGAAAGCGGCGGCTTTGATCTTCATGACTATGTACCTTTGTCTGCGGCTGATATAATTAGCAGGCAGGTTTGACCCGGACCAGGCCCGACAAAATGTTTAATGTCTGTATTCATAAAAAAGGCGCTGATAAGAATGTGCGGTACCCAGGCTGATATGCGACTTTGCTGGTCTCATACAACAAAGTTGTGGTAAAACATCTTTAGACGTGTGGTAAGGATTTTTGCAAATTCCGATATGTATGTCACCGCTGATGATCTCAAGGTCTTTACTGTTTTCATTAAGATGAATGGTATAAAGACCTCCCAATTTTCTGTAAAAAAAAAACTAAATGGAAGGAAAATCCATCCATATTGGAATACTTTTCCTTCCAAAAAGACACACGGTCTGACTGTTCATGAAAACTAATCTTACATGCATCAATAGATGTGTGGTGGTTAAAATAAAGCGATAATCATCTCAAGATCTTTCCTGTTTTCAAATTCACAGCCACCTAGTGGGGGCTATTATCCTAAATAAATGAACGTACCTTCATCTACATTCCATCCATGCTCGCAGTTAAGCCTTAAGGCGCTGACGATTTTCCGCAGATGCACAGGCTCGTCTGAGCCTTCGCTGCTCGCATATGCAATAGGTACCATAATGTCATAAACTGGCTTATTTCATGGAAATACCATTCATCAAGACCTAGAATCATGATACAATAAAATTATGCTCGGTATGTGCGTCTGTGCGTACACTATCTCGGTAATTATGAACTCTCGGGACCTTCCGTGGACAGCAAGACACGCCACGAACGGCTCAACAATTTGTTAAAATGTTCTATTTGTTTGAACCATTACTACATTTATTGAGTTATTTACGCTCAGAAAACCGAAATTGAAATTCAACTATATAAAACAAAACGTACGTAGATATCTAGAATTTGATTTGGTCTGAGCATGCTGAGACTTCATCCACTTCAAACTTTACGTTAGTGAACAGCGGGACCCTGATGAGATTGCGCAAACGCACATGCTCTCCTGGGCCTTGTCATAAGTACCAGCAGGCTATTTACGAAATATTCTGATACCAGTTTATATGAGGCACCGCGCAAGTTGATTTCGTGTCGGGTCCGAGCTGCACAAGCATAGAAATACTTTCCGTGTCGCACGCGGCTTGGGTGTCCGATTATAAAAGATATATGACGCAGAAGTAAAATGTAACAGTCCATTATTCTAAGGACACTTTTTGTAATGACCGTACAGAATATATCTCCGACGCATCGGCGACATAGGGCGTGTAAATTAGCATTCGCTCGATTTTCAGTCTGAGAAAACAAATTTTAATATTATTAACATGCGACATTAATGCTGGACCGAAGTCGTTACAGTGACAGACGAAAAGGTCTGTTTGGTGTAAGCACGCGAAAGTTAACAGGAACATATCGTAGACAGACACGCTGATTAAAAACAAGCACCAATGAAGGAAAAAAACGTTGTGTACGAACTAATAAAATTGCATATCAGAAAAATGACCAGTGTACGAACTAATACATGACATTTAACGAACTATTCGAGTGTATGAACTAATACAAGATTGACCGTATTATAAAATCATACTAACTAGGATTCCTTGGGATAATATATTAAGATAGGTTACCAGTAAGGATGAAATAGAAAATGACTTGGTGACAAGCCTTGACAGGGACTCTTATGATTGGTCTTTGATGTGCTTATGGTACTTTAACAAGCAGAAATAGGGTCTCTTATTCCATTCGTTCTGATTTGTTCTATGTATTTTATAGAGGGTCTTACACAAGTAATCATTTCATAACAAGGTGATGGAGTGGGGCATTTTATTTTCTGCTGAAGGTTTCTAAGAGATGGCTCCTTTATTGTTGGCCAGTTGGCAGGCAAATAGAACTATGGCCAGACTTAACAGGTCAGTTGTGGTTCTTGATCACTTAAATAATCGATAAGTCAATTGTCCCCCTTACACCGTGGTCACTATATCGCGAAATCGATTGTATCTGAGTCCAGGTATCGATGGTATTCGTCTCGCATCGATGATATTGCTGTTCAGTATTGGTACTGAGAGGGTACCCAATTATACCATCTGAATATTTTACCAGAATTGTTGGATGGATTTTTCATTTATGTAACAAAAAATGTGCTCATAAAATCTGTTTCAAATTGGAGTATGCATGCTCAACTAATAGGTTTTTCATCTTAAAATGTAATACACCATGTATGTCCACTATTCGTATTTTCTGATTTGAGTCTTAAAACAGCACTTGAGTGCGTTAATACGACGTGAGAAAACTGTCTAGGGGGGTTGCAAACGCAAAAGGCGCAGACCAGCCTGCGCATCCGCACTGATTTAGAAATAACACAGCGTCACCAAACAAGGCCGTGGGCGACGGTACGGTCGGTTGGCCATGACCACTTTTTAGTCCGAAAGAGGTTTTAGCAGGACTACTTTTTTTGGCCGAATATGCTTGGTCTGATCATTTTTTTTTCAGTTTCTTCTTTTTTAATTAATAACTGAAGCGTATTTATTTATCCCAGTGTGTCAATGGGGGTCGTTATAAAACAAGATTAAGAAAATGACACCTGTGTTAACGACAGCAATTATAATTAAAGAATTATCGTTTCGAGTGATCATGCAGCAGAACGTTCTTTAATCTGAATGTTCTTTTTATATAAGAACAAAACAGAACAAAAAGGCATATCTCGAACGTATTTCAAAATGTAACATTTTTTTCACGTTTACCCGTATCAGTAATGTAGATGCAAAACCTGATCCGAGTCTTCTCTCGGTATAGAATCATAGGTCTAGACTCGAGCCAATATACCTAATATCTCCATTCTATTTCGAGGTCTAGATAAAAAGGAAAAAATCCAGCTTAATATTGTGAATATTTTATCCATCGTTTTAACATTCGCTTTGGGTGCTCAAAAGAACCGTCCTTCGAGTACATGCTAGGTTCTTATCTGGATCCAAACGGTACATTTTTTGAAAATAAAATCAGCTGACATCTGTAAAGACTCGGACTGGGTCCGACCAGTTACCTATATGAGAATACGTCACTGGTCCGAGGTAAAGAACATTGAGTTTGACAAAAAGGTCTGATCAGCGTCTTCGCTTCAAGTTAAAAAATATAATACAGAAATATAATGCAGACAGAAAATGCACCAAAGTGCTTTAGGCCAGATCCTTATCAGCTTTAAACGCAGATGAGCGAACTCCCACTGAGTTCCCGCTGTGTCAACGTGAAGATGACCACATCATAAAACGTGTGTCAGAAGAGTTTTGAGCCTGGGTCCAGTCGTCAATATTTTGGCAATATTTTCTAACGCTAATATTGCTAACATTCTAAAAAAAATAAGAGAATAAAAAGATACCATATCAAAGGTATCGGTTGTCCGTTATTGATTTTGATTGATATTGTCATTTTTGACCAAGAAACGGAAAAATAAAAAAGAAGAAAAAATGACCAGACTGGAACGCATGCTAGGTCAGACTATGCAGATATTAATGCTCATAGCAGTTTATTGTCTTCACTGCCGAGATGCTACTATATGCATGTATTTTAAGTTAACCATATGCGAACAACAAATTCGCATAATACTTTATCTGCGCAAACTGATCAGCCCCATTGCTGTTTGCTGCTGAAATACCTTTACCTTTTATAAATTGTTTTGTCAGTTCTGGTTGTCAGGCCGGTGTGTATCTCTGCATTCTGGGAATATTTAACCGAAATATATGGAACGCAAACAGCAATGGTTCAGGTCAGACCTGCGATGTGCAGTCTCGCCAGGACATTTGCCGTTCGCTCAAGTTGAAAATTTGCCCGAAGAATTTAATGACCTCACAAAAATTATATCATAAGTTTACAATTTATTTAAATGTAAAATATTGCAAACAATACACACCCGGAGAGAGATGTCTTGTTGTGAAGTATCTGGATCTACATTGTTGCTTATTCTTTATTTATAGGACTTTTCGGCATAATATATGCGTGTATTTTACAATTATCAATACTAAAATTTCAAACGAAACTATTTGCGCAGTCTGAGTATCTGGTTTTGGTAGTATGACTGAAAAAGGTTATTTTACTGAACAGTAAAGACTCTGACGAGAAGCCACATGACAAAACTAGTAAGATAGGTGTACAGTGCGCGAAGACTGAGATCAGCCCGAGTGTCTGATGCACTGCCATGTCGCATTTATTTATGCATAAGTTTTTAGAAGGGCAAGTCTTCAACACAAGACAGTTACTGTTTATACAAAGTCGTGTATTCGGTTAAAACCGTAAAATCAGTATTTCATTACGATCAAGATAAGACCTTTAGCCCCAGGGAGTATCTGACACCTAGGATTATCGCATATCCCGTTAACCTTTGTCACCAGAATCACACTGGATAGGTGACAATCGAAAACGTCCTTAACAATCGACGAACGCGGATCAAAAATCACTAGAAACAGTGTTTTCGATTGTCATTTGTAACCAGTCTGGCGACAAATAGCAATCGAAAACTCTGTTTCTAACTATTCTGATCTATGTTCGCCGATAGTATTAATGTATGCTGCCGGTAGTATTAACGTTTTCGAACGCCGCCTATCCGGTGTGAGAATGAAGTACGAGTATTCTGCCAGATGAAGTCTTCATATTTATTTCTTTTGCAAACGATAGGTGTTTATAATAATAATAATAATAATAATAATAATAATAATAATAATAATAATGATAATAAAAATAATTGTTATATTTAAAATAAAGAAATAAAATAAATTGAAGCAACTTGTAATAAAATGTTTTTTTTTATTTCGGCGATTTGGCATGGTCAGTGGTATTTTACTTCTAACGTATTACAAAAATTATGATTTTTTTCATAATCATGTCTCCCAAGCAGCTGTCCTTTCCTTTCTTTTAAAAATGATGTTAGATTTCTCGACATTCTCTAAGCATATTGAATAGTGCGGGAGCATTATAGACTCGCAATCCAACTGATCCAATTAGGACTTAGGCATTTTCTCCGCCCTTTAAAACGCTTAGGCAAGAAGGCGCTAAAACTCCATTTTCAACATAAAAATGACAGAACTAAAATTTATTTTATTTTTATGAAACTTATATGGTTGAAATTGCTGGATGATTGAGATACCATTTATAACTTATAAAACATCGAGAAAATGTCAGAATATGATTATTTTTGGGTCATAAAATGCTCACCCTAAGCATTTTCATTCAATTTACATAGAAATGAATGGGGGTTTACCAGTTAAAAAGATGAACAATTTGACAAAACTAAATATTAAGTTATTTCATATTTGTTTATATCATTGTAAAGATAGAACATTAAATTTTCTTGAGATAACTTATAAAACAATGGCAACTTAATAATAAGTTAGTTATTAGTAATTTATTTAAAGGTTTGTATACTTTTCTGTGTAATTGATGCCACAGATTTCAACAGGTAAGTTGCAGGAGTGGTCAATATTCAAGGGAGATAATCGGGCAGCTAAAACCGATAACAGCTGATATTGTCCCATATGATTAAATTTACTTGTCAAACTTTGTTGAGGGATGGGGGCCACGAAGTCTGTTCTTTTCTTTGCTCTCCTCTGTGGGAGGAGTCTGGCTAGACTGAAATAATGTTGACTAAATACTTAAAGCTTAAGTCAATCAGTTTAGACAGCCTTTGGTTGGTTTAAAAAATGATTTGAAAGGGGCACAAATGGAAGATTCTCTCATCATATGAACTATTGCGAAATTAACACCTCCAAAGCTGGTTTATTTCAACAACAAAAAATTACTTTGTTATTAACATAACTTCTTTGTATCGAAATTATGCAACCTGTGGTCATAACATTATTTTTTCATTTGATGTTACTGTTATTCAGTAAAAGGGAGCGTAGTGGCTCAGTGGTAGAGTGCTTGACTCCAGACCGAGGGTTTAAGATTCACCTGGGTCACTGCGTCGTGGTCCTTGAGCAAGACACATTTATCCTAGCTTAGATTTGGTTCAACCCAGGAAGACCCGTCCCTGTTTAACTGAAATATTTTGATGGGACGTAAAGAATCGAATCAAAAAAACAAATCATGTCAAAAAATAATGTCATAGCCAGAAATTAAATAACTCTTTGATGACAAGAAACACAATTGGAATAAAAGTAAGTAAGGGTGCAAAGATCAGGAATCAATACAATCAAGTACCACACCTGACCCAGGATACAAATGGGAAAGTGACAGACTCACAGTAGACACCACAAACGAGAGCTAAGAGGTCAGTCCTTTCCCAGCAGGTGACCACAAAGCACATATAAACAGACACACACAAAGAAATAGCAAACACAAGACAGAACAAAAACATAAAAGATCCACAAAAGAAGTACCGCCTTGGAACGGTCAGTAAAATATTTTACTGGAGGGCTTAAACCGGTTTAACGGCGCCAACCTCAACCTTAATTCAGATGTGGATCAAGACACATAGATATTTGGTTTGCATGAAAAACCCTAACTTATCAAAGCATCATCTCCTAAAACATATAAATCAAGATATAACAAGGAAATAAAGCAAAGATAAGGACTCAACAGTAAATAAAACTGAATACTGGAGCAAAAGAAATACAGGTACACCCCGGTGGGCCCGACAAACAGCCAAAGCATCAGGCCCCTACCATCTCATCAATAGATAAGTCTTTAAGTCGGAACCATCATAGAGTCTCTTTGACTCTAAACACTCTTAAACACTCTTTGAAGTAAAGCAATAACTTTTAACAATTTCTCATGAAATGATCACTTCTGTAAGAGCCACAAAGTATGACATGATGTTATCTACTGAATAACAGTAATGTCATATGATAGTTAAATTTATGTATAGATTGTATGAATGTTTCTAGTCATTACATGTAGGTCTGAAATAATGGTTAGCCAATGTGTCTTTGCATATAGTTCTGAAGTAGATAATCTTACCCATTAAGTGTCACATCATTGTGTCCTCAGATAACCATTGGTAGCACATGGATTAGAATTTTCCCCAGCAAAGTGTATGTTCATTATAGATAAGTATATTTTGCATATGCCAAGTAAAGGAAATGTGTGAAAATGCTTTATTTACATTTGCACAAACTTGATATTAAACTCTATGCAATAATCTTTTTTTGCAAGATCTACTATGTATAACATGTTGTTATCTACTGAATAACAGTACTGCCATACGATAGTTGAGTTTATTTATAGATTGTATACATGTTTCTAGTCATTGTATGTAGGTCTGAGGTAACGAATGTATTGTCATTGTGTCATTGCTAATAGTTTTGAAGTCCAGAATAATTTCACCCACCGAGAGGCACAGCCTTGTGTCATAAAATAAGCATTGGTAGCACAATGAGTTATTTTTTTTTTACAAACAAAGTGCATGTTTGTTAAAGATATGTATATGCAGTGGCACAGTGGTAGAGTGCTTGACCTGAGACGGAGGGGCCCAGACTTGAGCCTCGCCTGTGTCACTGCATTGTGACCTTGCGCAAGACACATTTATCCTAGCTTAGTACTGGTTTCAACCCAGGAAGACCCGTCCCTTTATAACTGAAAGATTGTTGATGGGATGTAGAGAATCAAATCAAACAAAAAAACCAAACAGTATATTTTGCAGAAGCATGTAAAAATGCTTTATTCGCTTTTTGACAATTTCGATAATATGTTTGACCTGAAAGAAGTCTAAATAGTAGCTGAAACCAGCAGCAGATATTATAGTGTTTAAAAATTTTGCCAAAAAATTTCTTGCAAATTTACAATTTGCTGTTGCTTGTACCTTTGCTATTTGAGCATACTCTGTGCCATTATGGACAAAACTCAGCCTGGTGGTTGTAAGAGTATGTAAGACTCAAGTGCCCATATGCAAATTACAAATGCTGATTTGGGTAGAATCCAAGGAATAAGGTGACATGAGATTTCTTGTGACCTGCAAAGGTTCGGGCCAAGTGCTAGTAGCCAATACTAAACTGGTCCTGACAGCAAACTCCATTTAACTGCCATTCCTTGTAGCAAAGTTGCATATTTAGAATAGGAGCTTAAAAGTGGATCAAGTGTGATGTTTTTCAATTATCATCGTTTGTTACCAAAAACACAATCGAACGAAGTTTTTGATTGATCATCGATTATAATTGGTGATTATAATTGATCATCGATACAACACTTAAGTCTACACTTGTCAAAATGACACATTTTTGGAAATCACATGTCACGGCTCATTTTTGCTCTTAGTTTTATAATAAGTGGTTTTTTTTACTTTTTATGTCAATGTTCTTAATGAAACCTAAGTTTACCATCTATAAATCTTCTTTTCATATCTATAGTATATGCCAGATATACACAGTTAATATTGCCAAAGAGCTACATGCATCAGGGGGGTGCTATTTTGGCCCACATACGGGCTAAAAACTGCTTTTCACCAATTTGTTCTCATTGGTTTATTAGAACAATAGACCGAGTTTAAAAGGAAAACTTTTTAAGTTGACATTTACCTTTGCTATGGTTACCAAAAACGGACATCAAAATGGGCTAAAAAATGGAAAAGTGAACATTTTGGAACAAATTTGAGACATTTGACAGAGAAATTAACGTAAACTCAAACAAGATATTTTACCAGGTGATAAGAATTATCAGAACACATAACATATTAAAAGCTTTTTAGGTATGTAGCTATGCTGATATCTAATAATCTTTGACAAAGTTGGAGGGATATAGTTTTGGCGTCATCCGTCCGTCCCATTTTTGTCTGTCCACATCTCAGAACTACTGGTCAGATATGATACACATTTGGTAAACAATAAGTATCAAGTACTCTGATATCCTATAAGTTTTGTCAAAATCGACCCTTTACACTTTAGTTATTGCCCTTGTTGTAGTATAGGCAATTATAATGCAAGTCTATGTTAGCAAAATGTTAACGGGTTGCTCCACTGAACAAAATGTTATCAAGAGCTTGGCAAAAGGAAATGGCTATAAACCACCTTTCCTTAACTATTCTTTCTTGTTTGCAATAATTCATCACATTACCCTCAAAATCGGGCAACAATGAACCAAACGGAAAATCTTAAATAGAAATCTAAACTTCTTAACCAGTGATCCAAACTCTTAAAATAATTTCAGTGATGTATTCGGTATAATGCCCTCTGCTAAATATGGACAAAAGGTTTGATCCCACATAACAAAATGGCCACCAAAGCTAAAAAGTGAAATATGTTTTAAAGACATACCAGCCCATGTTTGAAATGATAAGATTGATATTTTGTCGCATGCCCCTTCAAAATTCTGTTATGCTAAAACTAAAAACTAAACATAGAAATCATATCAAACTTTTCCTTCATCATTGGTCAGAAAAATATACAATATACAAATTCAAATGTTCCTAAAATATTATCTACAAAAATGCACTCCGCTTACACCTACAAGAACTAAAATCACAAGACATCGTTTCCATCAGTACTCTCAGTGCTTTGATTTATCATTCTAATAAAATAAAAGCATAAACCTATGGTCGCGATAGCAAGCCAATACTCTTTTTGTGCAGATAAAGCAGTCCAGATAAGCCAGGCTGTATTTTCTGATAAAGGGACACAACCCGAACTTCAACACAAAGACTGCAAAATCACCTTAGTATGATCATCATTATGAATGGCTGTTTTGGATTCAAAATTTCTGAAAATTTCAACATAGCTCTACATTCTATGCACCCACAACAGATTTTTTTTGTCTTGAAGTTTTGACCTTTAAAATGGTCATCAAAGGTTCAGTATGAAAACCGGAAGTAAACGAAAATACGACACTTTCGACGGTAAATATTGCGATAAATGAATACCATATGTTATGACCTTACCTCTTACATATGCCAATTTTTAAACGATTCAATTAAATTGAAGCTTTTGTGATTTCTCAAATTTTGTGGAAATTTCACAAAAAATGAAATTTAAAGCATAAATTTTAGGTCCTTCCGGCAAAGTGAATTTTGTGTTTTAAACCTTTTTTTTGTTTGTTTGAGTGAAACGCAGTACTTGCAAGCTGAAATTGAATACAATTTCAAGATTAAATATGGTTACCAAAATTTTGATGAATTTGTCATTTTTCACCAAAATTTTTGGCAGAAGTGTGCAATTGAGCTCAAGTTTTGGTAAAACGTTCTCCTACGTTAGGGACGCTTGTTAGTACAAAAACAAAGTGTATCAAGCTGATATTTATAGGAAAAATAACACTTGTACCAGTTGCGTTTTTAATGGCGTTAAGTATACATTGATTATTCTATCTTATAGGAATGAAATTACTTTTAATTATTGATTGCTCGCTGTACATGTACTGCTTAACATTTCCATTATCATAACATACATAGTAAATCATAAAATTATGACGATCACAAAATTTATTCATACAAACGGTACTGTCGTTTTGAGAAATATATGCACATTGGTGTATAATCCTTTTTACAATGCAACTTGACACTTTGTACAAGTGTATCTCTCTATGCATTTGTGTGTAAATGTACAAGGTGTCACATGTGGACTCATCGCGAGAAAACAGTTCTTCGGGGTTTTCGACCAAGTAAGACTGAAATCAGCCAGCCCAGCTACAGAGAATAGCTAGAGATTTACAAATATATATATATATATATATATATATATATATATATATATATATATATATATATATATATATATATATATATATATATATGAAGCAAGTTTAGGTATCATATGTTGCAGTTATTACTTGATCCAGGTTCACAATCTTGCAATTGAAAAAAGTCTATTTTTGGTAACTATGTTCTTTAACCCTTCGTATTCAGGAAACCCCTTAAAAGTCTCCGATACAATTTTCCAAAACGTCGGCAATGGCGTAGCTAGAACGCTGAAAAAGGGGAGACTGCTTGATCAAACAATGATTCTCTTCAATTACGTCCCTTTTCATAATGGGAACTTCTCTGAAAAGAAAGAATTCTTTCCTTTAAGGTAGTACCGGACTCACCGGCATATGTCCAAAAGTGTTTTATCTTTTAATATATTATAATATAGACTTATACTTATAATCTAAGACAAAAAAAATAATACCTCACCGTTCTTTTTAAAAAGTTATTTGATGTCAAAAACTGCAAAATCGCAGGTTTTTCAAATAAACAAACACAGATTTTGTTAACAAATTAACAAGAAACGCAATACAGTTTTTTTCAGAACAAATACTACTCACACCAGAGATATAAATAAAAACAAAAAATAGTGAAATAACATGTATTTACACAATTTATTAAGCAAAATCCTAATTAAGTCAAACGAATAAATGCCAAAAAAAACATTGATATTCAAAATAAACATATCAGAGAATGTAACTGGAACAACAAAAAACATATTTTTACAAAGATATTTTCATGAAGAATCTAATGATTGAATAAAAAAAATGTGTCACCGTGCTCGTTTTTTTGTTTTGGTGACTTTTCTGAAAAATCCTGAAACAAATAAAGACTATAATAAGTGTTGTCTCCCCTTTCAACCAATTTTTTTGTTTGTCTACGCCCTATTGTATATCACTGGGCGGAGACATAACTATCATTGATTAAGCACTGACAAATGGGCGTAGAAAATGACAAAAAAGATTTTGACCTAGCATATGTTACCCAGCACATTACATTATGATTCTCATTAAAGCATGGCTATAGCATGTCTTGAGACTTTGATGCTTTCTTACACGTAGGATTTATGTAGATAAAAGCTAAGAAATTATAGCTTTATTCCTGATGCATAGATCTAAATGTCATTTAAAGAATAAACTTACAAATATGCAATAAGAGGATAAAACATTCTTTTCCTTGTATTAATGTTTGGCAAGCCTGAATGTGATGTGTTGCAACCAGAACCACACAGCGGTGAGGCCTGCAACACATTACCGCACAAGGGCTTGACAAACGTTAATATACAGAAAGGAATGTTATATTGTCATTGTAATATATTATAGGACTTTTTGGGTACTGTAAAGGTGGCAACTTTAATTTTCATATCTGGGCGTGGTTCGGTTATTTCAACTGCTCAAGAATGGAAATCAGGTTCTATCCATTGGTTAAGCGTTTAAACGTTGCTTGAGCCGCCCAGGTCTGCGTGCATTTCATGAAAGTCCTGTCCGTTAATGCACTGAACCCACATTTATTAACCCTTAACACAATCGTATGTTTTTTTTATCGTCTATTGAAATATTATGAAGCCTCTTAAACAAAAAGTGTAGATCTAGAGCAGACTGCTCGTCCGGTCCCATACTTTCGTGGAGATTGATCATGAAATGATTTCTACGATCATTCTCCTCCCTTCCGCTGATTCATTCAAGAAGGGTTGTTGTCAGTTACAAGCGAAAGTATGTGCACGAATTACTGGTTAACCGCTTGTTCAAGCCTGCTCAGGAAAAAGTGTGGTTAGGTGAACTGACCGTCCCGCAATGACCATAGCTGTTGACTTGGGACGTAAAGCAACAAAACAAACAAACAAACAAAACCTAGAGCAGTCTGATCTGGGTCCACACTGTTTGCCTCTATACTAATGTTAAACAATAAACAAACACTTTCGAATGTAGTTATAACGCCCCTTTTTCAGATTTTACCTATGTCTAAAGTAGACTAATAAGGCAGTCATGAGGTGCCGCCTTTACAGTATCCAAAAAGTTCTAGAATACTTTCCTTTCAAGCAAAAGCATTTTCAAATAAATGTCCACTGTAACATCGTGAAGCATACAACAAAACCACACCTTATAGGTGCAATCGAAAACATTTATACTATCGACGATTATAGACCAAAAATAGTTAGAATCATAGTTTTTTTTATTACCATCACTCATCGAACAGACGACACTTTGCAATCAAAATACTGGTTATAGCGAGTTTTGATCCGCGTTCGTCAATGGTTAACAGTGTTTTCGATTGCTCACTATCCGATGTGGAAACAAACTTTTTTTTCAACAGAAACATGACTGAAAAATGTAGATAACTCCTAGCTCTTGTTTCAGATTGTTTTGGTTACGTATTCATAGTATCAATACACATACCGGATAGGTGGCAATCGAAAACGTTGATGCTATCGACGAACGTAGATCAAATACCATCAGAAACAGACTTTTTGGATTGCAGTTTGTTTGCCTGACTGGCGACAAATGGAAAATTCTAGCGATTTGCGATCCACGTTCATCGATTGTTCAGAGCCTTCTCGATTGTCGCCTATCCGATGTAATAAAGTAGCGTATCTTATGATAATTGAATATTTTGGTTATTTCTCAATAAAGCATAAGCGACGGTATCTTAACTCGCAGAGGATATCCGTGAGCAGGTTGAAATGGCAATTAAGCCCTCTGCAGTCATGTTTTATCGGAAATAAAGCCCGCGGTCAGTGATTGGTCAACGATCAACCAAAATATGACACATTATTAAATAAAATGTACAATTGTCAGCGATTGAAACACCTCAATTTTCTATAGTAAACACTTATTATAAGGTTTATAACAATAAAAGGATGATACATTCTTCTGTCTATTAACGTTTGCCAAGCCCAAATGAGATAATGTATAGTAGCCTTAACCATGAAGCTGTGATGGCTGCACCAAGTGCGGATCCAGAGGGGGGGCAGGGGGTCCGGACCCTCTCTGGAAAATCACAAATTAAATGGGTTTCTATAGGGAATAAGCAATTGGACACCTCCTGGAAAAAGTTGGACCCCCTGGAAAAAATTGGACCCCATCTGGAGCCTTGAAAAACGATAGATTTCTTTGAAATTGACCATTTGACTTCTGTAAAATAAGCTGAGGACTAAAAAAGTCATTGTCAGAGCTTTTTTGTCAGACTGACCTGGACCCTCCCCCCCTGATGAAAATTCCTGGATCCGCGCATCTGTACCATGCTTGCCAACCGTTAATATACAGAAAAGAATGTTATATTGTCATATATCTTCCTTTCAGGCACGTGCAGTTCCAATTAATTTTATTAAAATGTATGCAGAAATGTCCATTTTATCATCATGAAACATGCAACGAAACAAAATAATTTTTTCAACAGAAACATGAAATAACTCCTAGCCCTTATATCAGATTGTTTTGGCTACGTCTTCAGTATATCAAAAACACACTAGATAGGCGGCAATCGAAAACGTTAATGCTATCGACGAACGTAGTTAAATATTGTAAGTAACAGAATTTTGGATTGTTGTTTGTAGTCCGATAGGCAACAAATGGCAATCACAAACACTGTTTCTAGCAATTTGTTATCAGCATTCATCGATTGTTTAGACTGTTTTTATTGCTGCCTATCCGGTGTGATAAGGTAGTTGAAATAGTTACGTCATTTCTCCATAAAACATTAGTGACCATGTAACTCCATGGGACCTAAAAATGAGAATGTCACATACAAGGCATGTGCACGTCTACAACCCCCCCCCCCCTTTTTGGGGTGGGGTGGGTCTTAGGTTAGTGGCAGCATGCAGAAACAGCAACCGAGACATGTATATAGTATGTTTATTTATACGGTCCACAACTTTTAACCATCAAAATACTGAATGACTTCATACTCTGAGTGACGTTTGTAAAAGCTAATACTTGCATTCCTTCTTTTTGTGAAAGCAAAATACTTACATAATTACGTTTCAAGCATCAAAGAGTTGTCAGGGGAGAATAATATCTACCGTCTTAGAAAATAAGTATTCTCTTTTAAAAACAAGATTCAGGAACGATAACTCTTACACTCTTACTTTTAAGTAAAAGTAAGGTTATCTTTTGACATGGGTCCCGCACTACCTTAAGAGCAGTTTCTTGTGTCATGGAAAATCACTTTACATGTACCACATTTGGTGACCTCCCATGAATGTTCCTATTTTTATTACGCACGTGCGTAATTGCGTAATGAAAGCTACGCCAATGGTCGGCTTTACATTGGAGATAAGAGGTTATAGAATAAACGGAGTTTTATACTTTTGCCAAATTTTTAAGAAAAAAAACTACTTACGAGTCGTATATGGTCCGACAGTGATAAAGCACTCGTCCTTTAACTTATGTCAAAGATGCTAGCATAAATAGAAAATAAAGATAGATAATACCTACGAGCGTTTTACGAAAAGTATTGCTATCGATGGACCAAGATACAGTTGACCTTTGCGGATATTGTAGCAAAATTACTAGATAAAGCCCTGGATAAGAGACATACAGCGGTGAACGATCGCCCGTAGATAGTGTTATCTTCCTAAGAGGTAGACGATGTAGATTCAACTCAAAGCATATTACATGTATAGCAAAACAAAGTTAAACTGGCACTCATTAATCTTCGACATCATTCGGTCACGTTCGGTGTGTTTTGACTATTTTAATTGATTAATGCATTGAAGTAGAAGCTTTCAGCAAGCTGATCTAACAATGCTGAGGCAGTAGGGTAGTGGTAAGACGATTAACTCATATTCCGGATTGCGAGGGTTCGATTCCCACTGGTTTTAATTATTTTAGGCATCATTTTTAAATTCATAATTATATTTTTTGAGTTATGATATTGTTTCTTGTTTGGATAGTTGACATGATGTCAGTTTTTAAGACTGATAAGCATTGATTATGGTCGGAAGCTGATGGCGGTGGTTGTAAAACTCCTGCACATTGTTTCTGATAACAACCTCATCAAAGTCCTCCACAAGTTTGTATTGTCCTTGTTTCGAACGTTGCGGCGACGAAAACGTACCGGTTTCTCGTAGTTCTTTTCGTACTAGGAAAACGGTTCTTCTGCTGACCCAAGTTGCCTGATCAGTCTGTTGAATATATGATTAGCTGTCCCGTCTAGAGTGTTTCTCGAAATAGTTTGAAACATTAGTTATGAGAAATTTGTCTGTAGATTTTAAATGTTATAATGATTTATCAGTAGACATCACAGTTCCTAACTAATATAATGCTTTAAAATGAATTCTATTACATTTACTTTTACACGTAAGTCTTGTAAAATCGTGCAAGTCATGATTTATAATAAAAAATGAAAATATTTTTTTAAAATATATTGTATGACATGAGACTCGAACCCACGATCTCAATCTTGACAGCTATACGCTCTATCCAAAGGACTAAGCGGGACAGTGTTGGATGCGGGATAAGAAAATACATCAGTCTGTAATCAATACTTCTCATAATGTTTGCAAATCTAAAATTAGTTTTACGGAGATATACGAGTTTATACGGCATATTCATGAGTGCCTGTTTAACTTTGTTTATCTATACATAAGGTTATGCATTCTACAGGTATATGATAACAAACTACTTAACCTTGGGTAAAATGGCAGAGCTGGTTCATCGAGGCGACAAAACCTGTCTTCGGGGTTTCCGACAAAACGGGACTCAAACCTGTAGAGACTAGGTAGACAATCAAAAACTGAATTTCGCTTGTAGCAAGTTTAGATATGATGTTTTCCATAAGCGAATAACAAAGGCGCTGATCAGTATGCGAGGATGCGCAGGCTGGCTTTCGCCTTTGTTGTTCGCAAGCCCCCGAAGACAGGGTTACTCTCCTCGATGGTCTTATTTTATATTATCTTTTTGTGAAATCAAACGAATGTAAACGCTTTCCCTTAAAACAATTCAATAAAGTCATGCCTATGCAATACATTAGTTCCTTCCAGATTTAAGAAAACCTCTCCCCACCCACCTTTGGTATAGATAACCATGGTATATGCATGACTCATCTGAATGTGACAGTCACAAGAACCAACATACCTAATTTGCTTCATAAATGAGGGAGATGTGACAATCGGAACTGCCTCAGCCCATCCGTAGAATCAGATCTCGGATGTACATCGAGTGTCTACTTTGATAACGTGACGCTGACGTCACAGAAACCATACCAACACAATACCAATTCTGACAAACGGTTATAAACATTGCTATATATGAAGTTAATGTGTTTTCAATAAAATATCGCTATAGCGATATTAAAAAACAGCACATAAACTTCATTTATTCTGTTGATAAAACGTTTAGGGTAATCAGAATAATGGATTTTAAATGGACTGAACCCCATGCTAAGTACTATTTTTCTTGAACGGTTACGACTAATAAATGCAGCTTTTTCATACATTGTACTTCGCCTTACATTAATCCGAGGCTTGATTCTCGAATTGAGCAAAAGTTTTCCGATTGGGAGATGTGGCTCAAATTGAAGCTGACCTACTCTCATGCCAAAAGTGGCCTTGACCATGGGTATAAAACATATTATGTGTATTAATTATGCAGTAGATAATGGACAAAACAGCTAAATTAAATTATTCTTGATTAATTCTATTATAAAAATTTGACCTTGGCATTGGGACTGGTAGTGTTGTGCACGACACAGCTAATTGTCATATAAAGTTGAAATGAATTTGGCATATCCTTGATGCACTAAAAAAGAATTAGTCATTTGTGGAGACAGCCAGCTGGTAAAACCATGGCAGTTCTCCCCCGCAGTCTGTTATTACATTGCACTGCCATGTTTGCCTGGGTATATCAAATCCCCGATATTTTCCCCGCACCATGTGAACAATGCAAATGTAATAACACAGAACATTTGTCCGGCTATCCAATGCCTTGCTCAGGGGCTGGGTGGGGTGGTGTGGGGGCGTGGTTACTAATGACTGGTGCATAATGTAGAAGATACAGCCTGGACACGAGATTCTGAGTGTTAGAGTTTCTGAGAAAGCTTGCGTCAACGTTGTGACCCTGACTTTGTGAGTTGGTAGCTAAGTATCCAGAGCTACACACCGACATGTTATGGTAGTGCAAATTGAATTTGCCTGACACTTAGAAGAGATATATGGCCCAAACACAAATGCCCGAGTGTAACAGTTTCTGACCATGTTTTCGTCAACTTTGTGACCTAGACCTTGTGAGATGGTAACTAGGTATTGTGAGCTACATACCTTCATGCTATGGTTATTAACCATGAAGAGTTAAATCAAATGTGCTCGACACTTGTAGGAGATATGGCTAAGACACACACGTCGGAGTGTAACAGTTTCTAACCATAATTGAGTCAAAGTTGTGACCTTGGCCTCGGGAGTGTGAAGTTATAATGAATTTGGTCCTTGCTTGCACCCATTTCCTTCAGACATGGGATACTTATTAGAATAGGTTTAACACTGGTAGTGCATATAACGGTCAGTCTAAATACATTGATACCATTCTTAAGAAAGTTTATGTTTGTGGTAGTGTTCATTGACTGTTAAGAATTTAACTTTGCAATTTCACACGGAAAATATTTATGGTTTCGTACCTTAGAAGCTTTCACCATACATTAATATAAATTGTCCTGGAAACGGTGTAGACATTGAATATGTTACCGGTCGACCTCATGTATCGAGCAAGGCATAAAGGAATCGATCACAGCCCGGCGCTGAACAAAGACATGAGCCGCTGCAGTGAAAGCTCAGAAAGGTACAATTTCTACAATTTATGACCTACTTGCCTTAAAATGAGGTCAAATGATCTTAGAAAAACATCAAATTTTGACTAAATTAAAAAAAAATATATACTAACATAACATACTCATTTTATTAATGGATGGTAGGCTTTTAATTTGGCCTGACTGTGAATTGGTATATGGCTGCAGTTTCATTATGTTATTTCATTCTAAAGTGTAATTAATATTGCCAGATTTAATAGCAAAGATTACATGTACATATATGTACATATATCTATCTGAAATGGCTCCTCTTCTTAAGATCAGTTCCATCTTTAAGGCCAATGGTCAATTTGGATTGAAAATCAACCCAAAATGTCCCAAATAAATTACTCAACAAAGTTAACAGTGCAACATCAGACAGGTTTCCAAGTTGTTCTTCACTTTTGCTCAATTGAAAGGTCAGTCTGTCAAAGGTCAAGGTCATATGGTGTCATATGACAGTCTCTTGTGCTATCTCTAAGTTCACCTAAGGCATGCAAATGAATGAGCATGCAAATGTGGGTTTACCACATGTAATTCTTTTCAACTCAATTGCATATAACTCAATCAAGTGACCACTAAGGTTTTTTTCCATAGTTTGATAATTATGAGAACAAATACTCCAAAAATACTTTTGCATAACAATAAAAAATACAAATGCTCTGATGTGGGTTGATAAATGAAACGGTGCTTAAAGTATAGCCTCATAGTGCAAAATCGCAACTCACATGCTTCACATCCCAATATGTAATTCAAAACTAAACCAACCATCACCCCCTACTACTAATTAGACTATTTTTCTGCAGCCTTAATGAATTTTGTTTTAAAAAGGTGGACTTTATGAAAGCTGAATACATTACTCGACTTATCAAAAACCTTTATAACAGGTCACATACATAGCAGCCAAGGTATCCTGGAAAATAGACCTGACATTCTTCTTTAGGACCCAGAGCTATAAATGCTTTTTCATAGACTTTCATTATAGCTAAGTAATGACCACAGCGGTCCTTACAACTCTTAAATCACAATGAGGTTGCCATAGAATTACAGATTGGACCTAGTTCAATCAATAAACAAAAATGAGATACCCTGGTGACCACCATGTTTTACTATGTTTTGACCCCTGAAGGTGGTCATCCTACATGGGAGGAACATTTCATTGAACAAAAAATTCAAAATGCAAGGTCCTTTTTCTTAGCCACACCAATCAACAAAAGCAGCGATATTTTGTTTCAAAAGGTGCAGCAAATATATTCCCATATAATAAATATGATTTCTTTCCCGCATCTTTATTATTGACCCATCACGAAACACTTTACAATTTTTTTTTATAGTGCTGAACTTCCACCCACCTTTTGAGCCAACCAGTGCCCTTTTAACAATTACAGGTCTGTGTCCTGTAAATGGGTTATCTCCAAATTAATATAAACGCGTTTTCGGCTGGTTACCATTGATTACTGTGTCAGCTTACTATATTTTGGTACTTGTAGAGCCGTTCCTTAAACACATATAGTGGTGTTATACACAATTACAGACTTCCGGTTTCGTAGCCACGAAAATAGTACCTTTAGAAATTTAATTAGCACTTGCCGTTTCTGGGCCCTTTATGGCGTAAATGGGTGCTTTATTCGATTTTAAATGTGCATGTGATCCAACATTGGTCTTTGCTTGTCACGCTGATGCAGAAAAATGCATCTTTGTGTGGACTATTTTGTCACAGACTCCCCGGCACACTCCCCAGGTAACGTATGACGCCGGTCGGATTTCAGCCTGAATTTTTTGACTACCCCTCAAAGAACTGAGAATGCTGAGAATACGATATTATCAAGGTAGGTTGTCTTTTCATTTTTTGATAGGTGAATGACAGATCTTGCCACGCACAGGCAGAAAAAGTCCAAGCAATGTCCTGAAAAACTTGCAGCTGTTTGAATTCTGCCGTTTTACTTTGAGTTGAATGGGACCGATTTTAAAATTGTGCACCGAACCCATATGGACAGTACTAGTCATTTTGAGATATCGGTCTAATTATTGCACGTAGCAAAAAGCCACGCCTTGGAACGGTCAGCAAAAACAACAACAGCACTGGATACCAAAAGGGTTGGCTTAAAACCCGGGTTTTATCATAAAGCCCAACCCGGCGGGTTTTACGGGTTTTATAAGGGCGGGTTTTGGGGGTTATATGGGTTTTATGTGGGTTTTTTCAAATCTGAAAGTTTTTCATTAAATTAATCAATCATAAGCCCCATAACCAACTGCTTCCTAACATTTTGTGCAAACAGTGCCGACCCAGATCAGACTGCTCAAAGAGAAACAGCCGGATCAGGTTTAAAAATTGTTTGCATTTCTGTCTGCATCTTTTGATGGCATTACTTTGTGGTCAAATTTTAGGGTGATAGGGTATCCCAAAATTTAGAAAAATAACAGTAGTAGAGTATTGACTGTGATTCACACATTTAGTAGCTTTGGGGCAGTAATTGAGCAATTATCCTTGGCTATTGAAATGATGGTCAAATGCAGTCATGCTTTAAACTGGTCCTAATAACAAAAGAGTGAATAGATTTTAATGTAGCTATATTGGAAAATTTGTTTAATTGACTTATTCACACACTAATAGAATTATACAGTTAACTTTTAAATTTTCATTTACTGCCAATATGGTCAAGCAAAAAGACCAAGAGTGGAATGTTTTTGATATTATTGAAGCCCAAGATAATATTTTCAGGGAAAAGATGACATTGATTGGTAGACTACGATAATAGACTACATAATACTAATCAGATATAATTGAAAACTGACTTGTCTGTGTCTTGTAAATACATGTAATATATGTTTACATGTCTATGTTGATGCTCATATTTTAATGACTATCTCACTATTACCATTTAAACTGATTGAAATATGGCTATATAGAATCATTTATACACTTTATACCTATCATCAGACAGAAAACTGAGAATCTATATGACCAAAAAATCATAAAACCCGCATATTGCCCAAAGTGGGTAATATGACCTTATTGCCCAACCCGGGTAAACCCGCGTTTTATGGGGTGGGTTTACCCGGGCGGGTAATATCGTGCCAACCCTGGATACCAAGCAATTGTAGCAGTTCTACGTGTATTTAGTTCTCACGTTGCCTCCAAGACGACTGTCAACCGATCATCAACATACTTAGGGACACAAGAAAAATGATACTCCATATGATATGAAAGAAACTATTCAAGGTTGTCTCCCTTAAATGCACATCTTATTTTAATCGGGCCATTTCTAAGGCGGTGGTTCTGCGTTGTGTTGCTTCCATTGTATGTGGGCAATACACATTTTTTTCATGCATTGCTTTGAGTCCGTTTTTTTTCTCTCATCATATTCGTTTAGAGAGAGAGAGAGAGAGAGAGAGAGAGAGTTGGGTGCACAGTAAGAATATAATTTTAAGAGGGCCAATATCGGCCCTCCAGTGAAACGCCTTCCGCTGGTGGTCCGGTTGTGGTCCGAGATCGTATGCTTGCTGGGTGCTTTGCTCATTGTATCCTTCCTTGGACATATGACTTGATGGCTTATCTGTATTCTTAAATCGCTTCCTCTGGGTACCACGGGCTAGTATACGGTCAGTAATTATAGCATTTCCTGGCCTTAAAGTTTTAAAACTTTTTCATGCTCAACTGAGCTGAGCATGAAAATTCACTAGCTCTTAAAAATTTAAATGATAAAAAATGAAGATTTATATTGCTTTAAAACTCTCAGATACTGCATTTATCCTGCTAATAAATATCAAAAATTATCCTGCTTATAATTGTTAAAATGCCAACAGATGTTGGCATTTTAACATTTATGAGCAGGATAAACTTCATGCCCACTTCAGTTGGGCATGAAAACAATTTTATAACCTCAAGGCCTGATCATATTCATTTCCCCATATATAACGCAATTTGATCTTACACCAAGCGTGATTGCTTTTACTGTTCTTTTTTCGAGCGATAATCAAGTCACGAGCATTACCAGACATGATAAAACTGATGAGACTTTTAATAAAGAAATCGTGACACTTGATCACGCCGAGTGACGGAAATAGAATACATCTTCTGTTTTCAATACACTCGTGTTCCAATATTTATATTTTTTAAAGCAAGCCTTTAATTAAAGAATCTTTAGATGTTCACATTCGTTCATAACCCCATGAACAAAAAAAAAGAGAAAACGAAAATAGCATTAACAGCTTACTAAGTACACTTATACCACCCTTACCAACTTTAGCACGATATATCTCGTGCTGTGCAAGGTCTACACTGAAATATGTTGGTATAAAATAGTTATACCATGTTTGTCCACCTGTACGTAAGATGATCCACTCGCTGAAGCTCGTGGATTATCTCCACGTACAGGCGGACAACCCATGGTATAACTATTACTTGTACGTGCTTCAATAAGCCAGTGCCCTTCTCACAATATACATACCTTGGTCCCTAAAACTTTAAAAGAAATTCGATACAGGCCCCTGTGGCCATAACTATGTTTTGACGAATATGTAAGAACAAAGTAACTAGTGAACATTTATCATTAAATATGTCGATCCATATACACAATTGCACCGAGATCCAACCATTTGCTCTCTAGGGTGATATTTATGTTATTATTCGTCGAAATTCGCCCGATGCCAAGGCATGTGCGAAGTCTGTAAATTCTTCCAAACAAACGATGTTCAAGTGAAGCGCTGATGGATGTAAATGCGCTTGCTGCAGCTCGTATTACTTGACTTTTCGCTTACTGTAAAGGCGGCGCCTCATGAATACGTAATTAGGACTATTCAACCTTAGGCATCGGTAAAAGCTGAAAAGGATGCGTGGGTTTTCAAAAGTAACTGTATCATCTTGTGCCACAACCTCAGTCTTTATTTAGGCCTTAAAACGCCAGCAAAATAACTGCATCTGAAAAAGTCTATTTAACGTAAGCAGGGAGGCAAACATTGTGGACCCAGATCAGACTGCTCCTACAGGAGCAGTCTGATTGTAGGAGCAGTCTGATCTGGATTCACACTGTTTATCTATGAGGCTTCAAATAAGTTAGTGGACGACAAAACATACATTTTGTGATTTTGCGCTTTAAGGGTTAATAAATGTGAGTTCAGTGTGTATACGGTTAGGATTTTCATGAAATGCATGCACGTTTGCGCGGCTCAAAAAGCTTATTGACTCTTTCCCAAATTATCTGATTTCCCTTCCTTAGCAGATGAAATAGCCGAACCACACCTAGATATGAATATTAAAGTTGCCGCCTTTACAGTGAGCGAAAAGTCAAATAATACTGTGAAACATGATAAAATTTCAGTCTGCAGGCAGCAATTGTATCCTTTTATGTTATAATAAGTAATACTATATTTTCTATTCCTCTGGGCCCGAAATTACAATGCCTTCTTAAAGTTAAGGAAGACTTAAGCTAAGTATTGATTTTCAAAATTAACGTTTAAAACTGATTAAAATCCAAATAGTTTCATTTTTCTGAAGATCACAATGATGTCTTTGACCACAAGTACCACATCGATCCAGACAATTTATTTAGTATTTAATATGGCATGTTGAAATATCAATACTTAAATTAAGTCTTCCTTAACTTTCAGGAGGCATTGTAACTCCGGGCCTAGGTCCACAATCAAATATTTCATCCCAGAACGGGATTAATTTTAAAAAACCAACAATCTATTTTGTTCTGAAAAATTCGCCAGCTTCTTATATCTATGCATTATACTCAGATACCCTCCTGAATGCTTAAATTACTTTGCAAGCAAAAACCACGAACCCCGATCAGTTAGCAGGAGTTGCCTCGACCAACTCCGAGAAATTACGTAGACTCAGATCTCGGGTGTACATCGATAACGCGGTTGATAACGTGACGCTGGCGTTATAGACGTCACAGAAACGATGTAAGTGTGATTGCAGCAAAACAAACGGTGAAAAATAAAATCTAATTTTATTGAAAAATACATAAATTTCATTTATTCTGCTGATTAAACTTTTCAGGTAATCAGCAGAACTTATCAGAACTTATTTTTGTGTCACGTTAAAGGGTGAAGTCGGAATTAATCGAATTTAACGTCAGTTAAGAAACAACGTAAACTATGGATAATAACCGTTTAATATTTGTCAACGTATGTCGCCGTTTAGTGTGTGCTTTCTACTTTGTTTTAGTGCCAATAGGCTAAACTACACTTTAATCGCGTATGAATATCAAGCCAAAGTTTGCAGCATACACCTATCAGCATGTAATTGTAACGCTTGACGTCACTAAATGGACGTAGGCGGCAGCTACGGAGTTCAAAAGGACTGAAACATTGTCAAAATGCATTCCAAACACCATACAAAGGGAAAAAATTTAAAAAGTAGCTGCGCTTTTCAAAAGCTCATAAAATGCTGATAACGTAAAATTGACGTTAAGAAAATGAAAATAGACTTTGGGGTTGAACAATCCATGCATGCTTTATTTAAATGCACAGAAGATGTCAATGAAGTAACAAAGAATCACACTAAAGCGGTTTCTGGTTATTTTTGCGTTATTCCTTTGTTCTTGTAAAAATTTATTTTAGGGGTTACGTGGCGTTTTGATAGCTGACGTTTGAAATTAGTTCATCTTTTCAAATAATCTAAGTGCATCTAAGTCTACCTTTGTTCACTTTTACGCAATGGAAAGACAAGTGTGCATCGCATTCGTTTACCACTAAAATATTTTACACACATTATGTGTCAGGTTTCTTTAGTAGTTAAGTATACAATATCCATTATTTCTGCTTCTCTGGCAAAGTAATTGTCCAGTAGAATCATCAAATAGTCTTTTGACTGCAGGCTAAGTAAGGACCTGCTCCGTCCCAAATACCTTTGGAATTCTGCAGACATATTCTATCTTATATAACAATTCAAGGTGTATCGAATAAGAGATGTTTGCACTCTGTAAGCCTGGGCGTTAGCCTGTAACAGCGTGTTACATATGTTACTATATCAATTTGAGAATAAGGAAATTGAAAGTTGATTATACAGAAAGATGACATTAAATCTATTTAATCAATTGACATTCTAATAGTCTGCATACTGGATGCCCTTTACTACATACGTATGCTGTTTAACATTTATAAGGCTTCAAGTGGTGATATGTGCATTACATGAACTTAATTTTCATTTAAAAACAGTCAATGTGGCTATGGTCATATAATTTAACAGCTGCTCTGTGTTGGCTTCAAACCATTTTAGAGTAGATTTTACAAACATTGCTCAATTGACAAATGCAAGAAAAAACACACCAAAGCTTGCTTTTCCAACCTAAATATATTGTCTCATATGAGCTTATACACAGCCCTAACCCTGGTTTTACTGAGGATCAAATTTTGTTATTGCTGTTTAAGTAAAACACATGTGAAAACAAATGCAGCGTGGGGATATTTTACATTGTCTAAGACTGTCTTGCTCATATATCTCCAAGTAGTCACCAAGTTTCTAATATCAGGGCACTTATTTAAGATGTAACATTATATAACATGCTGAAATCAATGCGCAAAGTCAACGTCTGATGTAATAGATGATATTTCAGAAATAACTAACAAATTTTACCTTTGTACTTACAAATCTCTGGTTATTGGTGCCAAAACATTAGAAATTATATTCATTTCTGAGGATCAAGCCCATGGACTGTTGTTTGACTTTTTGACACATTTCCCAATGCTGTCCATATATGTCCAAATGATCTGGTTTTTTTTTTTTGTAAATTGTCAACTAATTCTCATCCAAGTATCACTCATACTAAACGTTTGTCGTTGTCTGCTTCTGTGGTAATAATCATTATTACCATCCCTTGCAATCAATGGAATCATCACAAGTCATTTCAATCATTTTCGGTTGTACAATTTTACCACCAGTCCACACAAAATCGATCAGCCATCATCAACTTTCCGACTATGCCATTCATGACTTGGAACATTCAGAAACTGGTATGAATACCTCATAGTTGGCACTTTGAACATGCGTTTCAAGTGATACAGTGCAATGAGGAGAAAAACTAAAGCTATACAAGGAGGAAAGTATGCCATTAAAAGCAGTGAGTACCTGGCCCTATGTGCCTTGATATTTCTGTGAAAAAGAAGCATATCTTAGCTGGTTTACTTTGATATAACTTGCCTTTCGATACATGCAACGAACATATTTTCACTTAAGAATTGAAAGTTATTTTTCTGCGTTTCACTGAGGTATGAAATGTCGGGAAAATTACATCTAATTTGCATGAAAACCGAAGGTTTTCATGCTAAAATTAGATGTAATTTAAACGACATTTCATACCTCAGTGAAACGCAGAAAAATTACTTTCAATTCTTATAATTACAACTTCTTCTTTATTCATTCTTATTCAGTATTTTTAAGTATGTTTTCTTTAAAAAATACGTTTCCAGCTAATAATTTGTTTCGCGCATTTAGACTAAGACGTGCGTATGTAGACGTAACGATCGCGACGTTCAAAAATCAAAATGGCGGCCGTTCTCCAATTGAAAATAAACAACCAGTAGGAACGCAAAGAGCGTATTTTGAGTTAAAGTATTTTAAAATTGTAAAAATGCGCGACGCAAAATATTCCCTCAAAATGGCGGCCGAAAAATGGCGCCAAAAATTCCCTTTTTTAAACGCTCTTTATTCTTAATTTGTAATTAATGACAGTGTATTCTCGCTATATATTTAGATTCTGCAACCTTTAATCGCCAATTTCCTTTTTTGAAAGTGTTTAATGATATATTGCTTTGCTATGAAATCTAGCTCTGAAATGCAGCGCTTAAAAACAGAAATGAAATATAAGCTCTGGCATATAATGGAACGTTTTTTGTCTCCAGAACCGATTTTGATGAAATAAATTAAAACATATTCACCTTTGCCCCGTCCATCTTTCAGCTGAGTATAAACGCGGGACAAAGCTCTAAAATGACGTAGTCACTAGTCAAAGTTGTCCCATATTTACGTCACAATATTACGAATAAACGTGTTGTAATCGATATGTTTTATCTATAAAAATGTGATTCTAAAGGATTAATGCCAATACATATTCTTCTGTAAAATGGCGAAGAACTGTGATGTTCAAATACCTTATCTCTGGGGCCTCAGAGGTGCATCCTAGGTATGCAGATTTCATTTTTAATTCGTTTCGTTCGCCTGAAAATGGGCTTTCCCGTTACTTTGAAATGACAAATCTTAAATGTTCCCTTCTTCCCGGGCTGCCGATTTTTCCCCTTTCGACTTTATTCTTTAGTCTTTAAATGTCATGCATGTGCAGATCCAGAGGGAGGGGGGGGGGGGTAGGGGGTCCGGACCCCCATCCCTGGTAAATCACAAGTTCTATCAAATTCTATAGAAATTAGCATTTGGACCCCCCCCACCCCTCGTAAATAGTTGGACCCCCATCCCCCCCAGAAAATTTTGGACCAAAAAACCCCAAAACAAACATAAAAAAATCAAGGCTGTTTTCTCGCCGTTGGGCTTGGACCCCACCCCATCCCTCTCTCTCCTCTCTGACAAAAAAAATCTGGATCTGCGCATGCATTGACCATTCAACAGCTCACCCCCGGGTTCACCCAATGTCAGAAGGAACTAAATGGTTATGTCTGTACCTTGGCTGAATTATCCACTAGCCATCGAGGCCCTCCCGGGGTGGGGGGGAGGAGGCTGAAATAAACTTGCTTGTTCCCTAAAAATCGAAAATTTGTTTTCCTGGGTTCCATGTTCCCCAACATTTTCTTTGTTTGCTTGTTCCCCTCAAAAGTTGCACTTACCTCCTCTGTTCCCTTGAAATAAATGCCCCTTTACCCTGTTTCCAAAAACCCATAAGGCCTCACCAACTACTAACCTACACCCCACCCTCAATCCTCCTCTTGCTCTTATGTCTTCTTTTTTCCTAGCTGTTCCCCCATATTCTTTATTTTTGCAGGGATAATCCTGGATGGGCCTAATCTATTTTGTGAGAAAGTTTTATTGCTTTTAGAAAATGGACTTTACTTTTGGCTTGGCCCCATATAAATTTCTATTCAAATTTCATGTGAATTTTGCTCTGATGTGGATATTAACTTAAGGATTCTTGGGCCAATCATATTTTGCAAAGGGCCCATAAAATTTAAAAAGTCCCATTGAAATTTTGAAATTTGCATGACTTTGAATGGGATATATGGGTCATTGGCCCATTTTAAGGGCCCATCATCATTTTGGGCAAGGATTATCTCTGTTTTTGTTTACTTAACTTTATCTTTTTTCTGTGGGTAATTTTGGTATGGGTGTGCGAGCCAGTATTTTCAGACCAACCCCAATCCGAATCATATACAAAAATATCCCTCCATATACTTGATTTCACAGAAAGTTGACCCATTCATAAACTCCCCCCCCCCCCAAAGTAAATTTTATTAAAAGCCTAATAGCAGAGCTCACATTTTATTTAGGTGTACAAAACTAAGAAAATGGAAGCCAGTATACCCCTTATTTCAGAGTCAGTGGGAACTTTGCTATTAAATATGAAATTAAAATACAATTTATTAATAAAAGCATCCTATTATGACCCAGACCCCAATTAATACATCATTAATATTGAATCATACAATAATCAACCTTCAAACTAGACCTAACCCTAGATAAGAGAAAAATGTTTTTGCTTTATTTTTATTTCATTTTATTTATTTTTTTTTTAAAATGAGGTGCTTGGGGCTTGGAACAAAGACAACTTTAGTAAGAAAACATAACTATTTCTTGGGGAAAGGGAAGCAGGCTAATGTATGCAGGTAAACATTATGTAACATATCACAAACCCCACTGGCTGGGCCTCATTAATATCATTTTTGTAAAGTGTAGACTGAGATTGCTTTCAATATGGATAACAAGTTAAAGAGGTTTAAGTATGTATTCCAAGTTGCAGCATACCAACCACTATATACATGTAATAAGCAGACATGTTCTTATTATAAACCAACAATGATAAAGGATTCAAAATAAGAATTTTTAACTGTCTTACAGGAATCTTAGTCAGACTCCCAAACATTAATTGGCCTTGAACTTCAAAAACTGGATGACAGTATAATTAAACACTGGTTTAAAATTTTAGAGAGATTTCATCAGCTGTTAACTGATCTGATGATTTATTCTGACAGAATAAAGTTCCTGTAAAATTTAGAGTTAATCAGAATGAAGCCAGCTGGTCTGGAACACCAATTTCCCTCATTTTTTAAATAGTTACTTCATTTGTACGAAAGTATGCTTATTATGAAGAATATGGTACTTTATACCTTAAGCTACTATAGCCCCCGTCTCCACAGCATCTATCACCAATATTTATAAGAGACTTCAGGCCCCCAGATAAGAGTGGGTAACTGAAATTTTTTTTCTTATTTCTCAACCAAAACATATGTTGTGGGTACTCAAAAGAACCGTCTCGATGAGACGGTTCTTTTGAGCACACAAAACACATGTTTAAACTGATGGATAACTGGCCCTATGAGAGTATTAGATGTCAAAACAACTTGTTTACTTTCAATTACTGCAAATTGCAGAATAAGTCTGTTATATCAGTATTAAGTCTGTTTTGTTATTTTTTTTTTAATGATCTGTTGGTTTTACACAGTGCTTATGAGAGTCAGAGACCCCCAAAATTGGTCATAGGAATCAAAAACTGATGCCAGCTATTTATGGTCTCAAATTTGAGAAAGATCTAACCAGCTTTAACCTTTTACACCTTTGAAATATCATGTATTTGAAAATATTATGGAAAATGGAGCATTTGCTCTTTTGGAGCAAATGCTCCATTTTCAATTATATTTTCATAAGCTTCAATTTTCTTGAATTTTTTCAATGTTGTCTAAAATAGAAAATAATGTCATGATCTAAATATAGCCTATGAAGTAAAGGATTAAGATGATAAAAGAGTAAACTGAGTTTGTTTTTGTCCAAAAAAGGGTGTGTAACACATATTTTGAGTTAAACCAAACACTAGGAAGAATATATTTGTAGATTTTTTTCATTTAGGAGGTCTTTTACAATAAAGACATGTATCTATTTAAATGAATTTAAGTATGCTTATTATGAAGGATACTTTATACCCCAAGCTTCTATAGCATTCCCTCCCTAAAACACCTATCCCCAAGATAAGACTATCAATGTGTGATTCTTAATCAAACATATATTGTGGGTACTCAAAAGAACCGTCTCAAAGAGCACCCTAAACACAGTGTCATATGTTTATATGATATTTGGATCATATAACTTTTGTATTTGTTGGGGTCAGGTAAACACTAAATACAAGTTATGATTAGGGCATGGGTATTCATCCTATCTAAAGAATCAGGCAGTAACTTGGACCAGAAAATTCTTTGTCTTGCAATGTAAATCTGTCTAGAGTATGTATAGTGATACAGATGTAATTGTTTTCTTGATATTTCTGATAAACTAAACAGGATTTTTTGGCACATTTTGAAGACCAATTTTGAGTCATGTTCCCAATTGCTAAAAAGTATGTTTTTTCCAATACTAAGGAGAATATTCCCAATTTAAGAAACAAAAAAATGTCACTATTTTGTGACAATGTACCCCAATGAATAGTACCTGTTAAATTCATAATGTTGAAATGTTCTTATTAGCTTAGTTTTGTTTGATTTGATTATAATATATGGTGTGAGTTTTCCCCAATTTGTATAAAACTATGTGAAAAAATCCCAATTCTGGGGATTGGGTCATGTTCCCTAAATAGTGAGAAAAAACCCTGGGTCACTTTTAATAATAGGGACTGTAACAACGTTGTAGTTTACACATAACCTGTTCTGAAAATGAAATCAAATATGCTTTGGTATACTTTTTTCATGTTGATTCAACGTCTGTGTTATTTGGAGGGGGGGGGGGGGGTCCATCACTGAAGCCCTCCTAGGGGTTTGGGTACAGGGGAAAAAGAGCATTCATCTCAAGGTAACAGAAGAACAAAGGGTCCAATTAATTTTGAGGGGAAGGGGAACATTGGGGAACAGGGAAAATATGGGGAACAAGGGAACAGGTACCATCTTCCCTCCCTGGGAGGGCCTCATCAGTAGTTTGTAAAGTATTAATTTGTGCATAATTGGGTGTAAAATGGACTATCCCAAGTTTTATCAACCCCCATAGAAACAATCTGCGGGTTATATTTGAATAGTGCAAGACATTTCCTGATTGTAATCAAGATTATTGAAAATCAATAAGACAACAGGAACGGCTTTCTATACCGTGTGCACTAAAAAAAGGTTGCTTACGTCATTTATTTATCGATGTTGTCGTCATTAACCAGACGGTCAGGAAAGATAACGTTGTCATTGATTGAGAATATTAGTGAAACATGAATTTATCCGAGGTAAATAAGGCCTAGATATCCAATATATTAAATAGATCAATATTTTCATTTGAATTTTAATGCATTTATTATGGTCTAGATTGGTTTTGCGCGATATGAACTGGCTTTGCCAGTCGCACCCGATCCTCGTTTTTCGCCATCTTGGAAGTTTGACCGTTTTGAAGACCGTATGACCTCTCGAAGATAATGGAACGAATTTTGTCTCCAGAACGAATTTCGATAAAAATTGGCACATTGGTAGTTGAAACCCTATATTTTTTCATGACATATATGCCACAGCGGGACCAAGTCGAAAAAATGAGAAATTCACTATCAAACGTGAACCATTTTTTTACAGTCACATCCATCTTGCAAGTTTTCCGTTTCGCCCATCTCGTTGTTTAAGAGCGTTGTCGTAGATTAAAAATCATACGCTATGGGAAAACTTGAACAAACGACGAACACAAGTGGCCAATCTTTAATAGAATAAGATTTGGGACATTCGTGCAACAAGCGGTTAAATTTGGGGTGTCGTTCCTCGCTTCGCTGAGAAAGCCGAAAAATTCGAACGTTTTTGTTGCTATGCATGTTTGATAATATTCATACGCCTTCACTACGCGTCCCGACTGAACTACATTTTAGAGACTAGAATCTCGTTTTTACCTAGTGACAACCGAAAAAACTTAACATGGGTTTTCAATGTGTACGATAGCTACGTCATCGGATATGACGTCATTCATTTACATTGGTGACGAAAAGCATCATCTGTCAAAATGGCTTGGAAAGGAAAAGAAATGACCCCCAGCAAAAAGAAATTGAGCTATCTCTATTGAGTGATTGAAGAATGCAAAGACGAATTGCAAAGGATGTTGGATAAACCAGGCAACAGTCATGCAGTAAGTTCAAGAAACGATTTTATTGCGGGGCTTTACTGAAAACATACAACGAAGTTGCAGGAAAACGAGCACATGTGCAAGCCAAGAGGCGATCGCATCATTTTGCGGACTGGGAAACTAAATAGATCGCAGCCAAGTGCGGATCCAGAGGGGAGGGGCCAGGGGGTCCGGACCCCCTGGAAAATCACAAGTTATTTGGGTTTCTATAGGGAGTAAGCAATTGCCCACCCCCTCCCCTTGGAAAAAATTGGACCCCCTCCGGAACCTTGAAAAATGATATTTCTCTTTGAAATTAACCATTTGACTTCTGTAAAATAAGCCGAGGACTAAGGAAAAAGCAAAAAACAAAAACAAACAAACAACGCTGTCAGAGTTAGTTTTTTTTTTGTCAGATTGACGTGGACCCCCCCCCCCCCCGCCCGCCCCCCCCCCCCCCCCCCCCCATGACGAAAATTTCTGGAACCGCGCATGGCAGCAGACAGCCGATCGGTATGACTACTGTTCATTTAGGCGTGTCGTATGTAAGTTAATCTTTGCGATTCTACCTGAAAATATAGGTGTAGGTGCAAGGTAAAGTGTCAGTAGTTGCAGGCTGTCCATTTCTCTTCATTTAAGCATTGCACAGTCACAAAAGTAGTTCTGTCGTGAATGGCCCCGCCCCCCTCATGAATACGGACCGGGTTCATTGGAAAATGAAATACAGGTCAATGCGATCAGATGACCGTTCTTGACCAATCAGATTAGCGGATCTCAATAAATGTTATGACAGTTGTAATTATCTAATAATGTCTCCGAACACTTATCATCTTTCCCCAAGCATTCATAAAGTTTTATGAGGTCTTAGTACTTCTGAAGTGCTGAAAGAGTGGTAACTCTTCCCCTTCAGATGAACGAACTAGATTTATCAGAGCTGGGAGCACAAATTGGGCCCTTTCACTTCATAGATTCACTAAGTTTCTAAGGTCAGAGCACGTATTAAAGGATGTAGCATATATAACTTGGCATGGGCCTCGACGCGAGAAAACCTGTCTTCTGGGGTTTGCGAACAACACAGGCACAGACCAGCCTGCGCATCCGCGCAGACTGATCAGCGCCTCTGTTATTCACTTTTTGGAAAGTATCATATCTAAACTTGCTACAAGCAAAATTTCTATGTTCCAGCTAGTCTCTGTAGCTGAGGAGACTGGCTTGAATCACACTTTGTCGGAAACCCTGAAGACAGGTTTTCTCACGACGAGGTCCACATGATATATGAGCATTAGCATTTTTTATTACACTGTCAGAGGCAAATGTTTTCAATTTCAGCCTTTTCAACGGATTATGAAATGACGCAGCCTTATCAACTTGTTCACTCTGTACAAATTATCTATTGAGCACAAATTAGACCTATTGTTTATCCTATTCTACCAATAGTCCAGTTTCCTTTTTTAATGCAACAGCTGATGCTATGCTTGCAAAACTGTGAAATTAACGGTTGTACATTGTTTTAAGGCTTACTTTACGGTATTGACAACAAAAAATTGACCAGTAGCAAATATAACTGATGGCATAGTCAAACTTTATATCCTTTCTCCTATACCAGATAACTTTCAAGATGTAACAGAAATGGCATTTTGCCGATCGCCAAAATTATCAAGAGTCGACTTTGTTACAGATATATCCAAAGAAAACTAAATAAAGTTCTTTTGCGGTAAACAACATCAAGCATCGAAGACCAAAAGGACCAGAAGGGTTCCATGGCAAATGATGGAAAGAAAAAGCAGCTTTTCAAATTCTGTTTGACCAATGGCAGAAATTAGTGTATGCTAAGAGCTACACGGTAGAGACATATATTTTGAAACATCAGAGCAATGCTATCACTTGACTAGCACGGATGCAGAGGCAGTTGCAGTAAGATTACTCTTGCCACTTCACATGAAAAGACATATATCAGAGTCCTACTCCATTGTTTGCATATTTAATTTAGTGTTTGATCCCATGACACTGATATGCTGTTGCAGCTTTTGAAGAATGCTAAGGATTCAAGTTATAGCTCAGTCATTTTGTTTGCTACTTGCACAGGCCACACATACAAAGAAAATTCAATCAAGTCCTTTGAGGGCAAAAGAGGAGGAACACAAGAAGCACTTATAAGTGATGTTTGTAAACGGTTATTTTAATTAATGTAACGCACATAATTCTATAGGAAGCAGAAATTGTGTTAAAAAAAGCTTTCATGCGTAGTAAAGGCATTCTGCATGCAAACTACATGAATTATTCAAATAAATAGACAGTTTAATGTCTTCTTTCTGTAGCTCAGACTTGCAATTTACTTATTCTTAATTTGATATGGTAACATGTGTAACATGTTGTTACAGGATAACCTCATAGTTGACAAAGTGCAAACATGTCTTATTTGACGCAGCTTTATTTGTTCTTTAAGATATGATATGTCTGCACAATTCCCAAGAGGTGGAATGGAACAGGACCTTTCTCAGTTTGCAGTCCTAATGCTATGCGATGATTCTACTGATTGTGATGAAATTGGTTATTATTTTGCCACAGAAGCAGACACAATGATAGACATTGTATGTGAAGCTCACTTGAATAAAGATTGGTTTTGAATCTTTATGCTTAAGAAGAACATTTATTAATCGTCTCATTTAAATGTGAAACTAATAATTTACGCGTTAGGAAATATGTGATAAAACATTATTTATAACATCTGTAACACAAGTCCATGGGTATTTTATCAGCAATGACTATGATTCCTAAGAAAAGGGTATCAGAGGCTAAAGATCTATTGGAAAACATGTGAAAAATAGTTGTTGTTTTTCTGAAATATCATATCTTACATCAAGACAATTTCCTTGCTCATTTATTATGCCATGTAACATATGTTACATCCTTTAATAAGTGCTCTGGTCCTGATTTATACCCCCGGTACGAAGTATATAGGGGATATATAGTTTTTGCCTTTTCTGTAATTATGTTTGACTCTCTGTTTGTCTGTCAGTAAACTTTTTTTCCACCCCCGGTACGAAGTATATAGGGGGTATATAGTTTTTGCCTTTTCTGTAATTATGTTTGTCTGTCTGTTTGTCTGTCTGTAAACTTTTTTCCGTCAACGATTTTTCAGTAACTACTTGGGTTAGGATTCTGAAATTTGGTACAAAGCTTGATAGTGATGAGTTGTATTGTGTAACAAAAGAACAGCCACATATTGCTTATCAGTCCCTTTATTTGTTCATTTTTCTTTCTCTCCAATGGAAATTTCTGTCACAGATTTCTCAGCTCCTATTGGAGCCAGTGTTTTCAAATTTTGTGTACATCTTCAGGAAGGCAAAATGTACTGTGTCAATGGAAATTAAGATGCTAATGCTCATTTTGTCTTCTTTTTTTCAAAATTTTCATTTTTCCTTCTTTCTCTCTCATATAATACATATGGCATTTTTATCAAAGATTTCTCAGCAACCACTTGAGTTAGGACTCTGAAATTTGGTACAATGCTTGATAGTGATTAGTTGTATTGTGTATCAAAAGAACAGCCACATATTGCTTATCAGTCCCTTTATTTATTCATTTTTCTTTCTCTCTGATGGAAATTTCTGTCACAGATTTCTCAGCTCCTATTGGAGCCAGTGTTTTCAAATTTTGTGTACATCTTCAAGAAGGCAAAGTGTACTGTGTCAATGGAAATTAAGATGCTAATGCTCATTTTGTCTTCTTTTTTCAAAATTTTCATTTTTTCCTTCTTTCTCTCTTATATAATACATATGGACATTTTTTGTCAAAGATTTCTCAGCAACCACTTGAGTTAGGATTCTGAAATTTGATATAAAGCTTGATAGTGATTAGTTGTATTGTGTATCAAAAGAACAGCCACATATTGCTTATCAGTCCCTTTATTTGTTCATTTTTCTTTCTCTCCAATGGAAATTTCTGTCACAGATTTCTCAGTTCCTATTGGAGCCAGTGTTTTCATATTTTGTGTACACCTTCAGGAAGGCAAAGTGTACTGTGTAAATGGATATTAAGATGCTAATCCTCATTTTGTCCTTTTTCAATTTTTCATATTTTTCTTCTCTCATTCTTATATATACTCAACAAAAAAAGTTAAGGAAATTGTGTTTGAGGGGCTTTGACAAAAGGTCTAAAACATTTAAAGACTTTTAAATTTCACAATAGTATAATGTGACTGTTTTTCTTTATAATGACGCTTTATTTGGGTCTGTAGCGCCCGTAGCAGCTTAGAAAATCCATGTCAAAGTTGACTGGTCTTTACTCCATTTTTCGCAAAAAAATTCAATTTATGGAGCAAACATAGGTTTTCATACATTAACGTTCGCCAGGTCCCTCGGGAGATGGATATGTTTAAAACCTTGGACGACAGATCTGGTGGTTACAGAGGGACACTTGATCAGTCAAGTGTACATGGATGAGGTGTTGAGGTCTGTTGTCCTGCCTTTTTGTGGGAAAACCAGTGACAGTACCGTGCCTAGGATGACAATGCCAGAACACATCTCACTAGAATCGGCAAAAACAATGCTGTGCGCATTGACTGATCAGTTCACTTACCCGACATGTTTAAAATTTTAACATGTCTATCACATTTTTGGACAGCGGGTCCAACGCATAATAATGGCATCAAGAAACACCCAGCCTCTCGATGCAGTGTAACAGGAGATATTGATGCTGATCCCTCAACACTAAATCACCAGTATTCAGAGTATGCCAAACCCGTGCTAGTCGTGATTTTCCGCTGACTGGGGACACACTCGTTACTGATGAAGCATTCTGATCTTCAAAATGTGATGCTTAAGGCTATCAAGTTAATTTTAATGTGACATTCAAGGGAATTGCATTTCATGTTTTGAAAACTTAAATGTT
This sequence comes from Loripinus fragilis, assembly GCA_964019695.1. Taxonomy (NCBI): domain Eukaryota; kingdom Metazoa; phylum Mollusca; class Bivalvia; order Lucinida; family Lucinidae; genus Loripinus; species Loripinus fragilis. Next base: position 43,838,610 of record OZ026516.1, on the reverse strand, counting down.
TTTCAGGCATTTAAGAGGAAATTCTCTGTAGCCATTTTTGCGAAAAATGACTTTGACCCCTGGGTTACTTGACACTATGCCACATCAAAGGTATTGGTGCTAGCAAACTTAAGTAAACATTTTTGTCAACCGATGACATGTATGTAAACAAATAAATAAAAATTGAATAATTGTTTGCTATGGTTTCCTTATGTTGCATGCTTTTCTGAGATTTCCTTAACTTTTTTTGTTCAGTATAATACATATTGACATTTTTATCTGTCAAAGATTTCTCAGCAACTATTTGAGTTAGGATTCTGAAATTTGGTACAAAGCTTGATAGAGATTAGTTGTATTGTGTAACAAAGAACAGTCACATATTGATCATCAGTCCCTTTATTTTTTCTTTCTCTCTAATGAAAATTTCTCTCACAGATCTCTCGGCTCCTATTTGAGCCAGTGTTTTCAAATTTTGTGTGCACCTTCAGGTAGGATAAGTGTATCGTGTAAATGAAAATAAAAATGCTAAAGCTCATATTGCCTTCTTTTTCAATTTTTCCTTCTTTTACTCCTATATAACACATATGGACGTATATGTCAGAGTTTTCTCAGAAACTACTTGATTTAGGATTATGAAATCTTTGACAATTTTGTCTTTTCTCTGAAAGTGTTACAAACTCTGATGGCTACCGCCGGGGGTATGTGAGCAATGCTCACTTCTTGCTATGTTTTAAACTTAAACATATATCATTCTTTATTATATTAGCAAGACAGTCCCGAAAATGTAAGATATCCACAAGTGTCAAATATTTTATATATTTTTTCTTCAATAATAGTTATCAAAATTGGCTACTTAAAATTAGGGTAGGGTTGTTTAACAGCTCATTTAAGACAGTATATTTAAGATAGAAAAGCAAACTTTGTTTTTTTATTAGTCAAATAAGTATATTAGTAAACTAAGATTACAAACAGTTTGAAAATGCACAAATCGGCTGTAAAAGTAAATGATGTTAGTCACAATTACAATTTTCAATGGGAAATTTAATATTTGTAACGCATTTAACAACATTGGAAGCTGCAATTTTGTTCAAAATGCTTCTTTTATGTAGCTCAAGAATCCAGCTTGTTGACTACATAAGTATTATGAATAAGATAGGCTAGTTTAACGACTTCTTTCTGCAGCTCACACTTTCATTTTACTTTTCTTCTTAGTTTGTTATAGCAACATATGTAACAGGCTGTTCCATGCTAATGCCCTGGTATACAGAGGGCAAACATCCCATAAAAGACTCAGCTTGAAATCTCTTTAAGATAGGGACATACTTATTTTGATTCATATGGTTTGCAAATTTGGCAAACAAAGTGCAACAGTAGCTGGTTTGTTACGTATGACACGAAAAAAGGTTAAATGATTTGGGCCTTGACATGTGATTTCCAACAATGTGGCATTTGAAAGTGTGGACTCAGACCAGACCATGCAGCCTTCTGTTAAGCTTAGAAATCCAAATGATGTTCAGTCAGTAGCTTAACACTCATAGAATACTCAAGCGACTTGCAAAGACTCTGATCAGACTGCGCGTAAGCGCAGGCTGGTCAGAGCCTTTGCTGGTCGCACATACCACATTGTTGGAAATCTCATGCACTGTCTCATATGTTTCCTTGAATTTCCTCGTCAGTCGGGCAACTTGGGGTCACCTTTGGACGGAAAAATATCAACGATGGCATAAACACAGTTACATCAACCACACCCAGAAACACGCAGAAAAATCCATAAATCGTGCTAGGAATTCATAGCTTGAGGAAGGTTTTTAAGAACTCGAAATGAGATCAAATTGCTAGCATTGTCATGATTCTGAGATTATGAAAAGGACAATATTGTCTCCTGGTTTTAAATTATTCTGACAATTAGCTCGTTGCGCGGCGATAGAAGGTACCTTATTAACCTTTAGCTTTTTCCGATGGAGACTCCAATCTGGTTTGATAAAAAAGCATGGGAGTGTTCTTCGTACATATAAAGGGGTCACAGGTAAGAGGTCCGAGTTCAATCTTCTTCGAAGCACCCATTAAAAAAATAATAATTACAGTAAACCCTGTCTAAAATGGCCACTCTGAAAAAGACCAAAAATGTTTTAAGACCAATTCTCGCTTAATGCAGGTCGAAAGTATTGCAGAATGCTCCCCTTGGAGCATTCTGCAATACTTTTGACCTTCATTAAGCTACCATTTTTCTTTAAGATCCTTGTTCTGTTTATTTTTGAGTGGCTGCTTACGACAGGTTTTCTACATCTAAAAACGATCGACGTCCGATTCACTGCATAATTTTTGCAATCCCATGTGTTTTTTTCTTTCTTTTAAAAGGCTGTTGAAAAGCACCATGATTGATACAATTGGCCGTGCAACTAACCATCCGTGGATTTAATTTTTGCTCATCCCACCGCTTTTTTTGTCCTGAAAAATGGCTTGTATTATGTCTGATGCATATATTCAAGTGCACTTCAGACTTGATTTTATCATGGAAGAAAACACTATGGACCCTGTTTGGACTGCTCCCTAGGAGAGGAGTCTGATCTGGGTGCATATTGTTTGCAATAAAGGCTACGCTACCTACGAACATAACCAGATGGTTTGCGATAGACAAAAAAAGAGTTTAATGATTGCGGTTTCTGTTACATGAACGTAAATTATAGACTGGCTTCGATCCTTACCCTTTGTAAGCTGGAAACCCTAAACGGGTACTTTGGCAAACATTGAAGACACAGAAGAAATGCCACAGAACGGCAATTCATCAGGGTCTACACTGTTTCACGGAGGTAAAAACAATCTTCAGGGACAGGAATACTTCATTATTTGGAAAATTCCGACTTAATTTTCGTGACCCCTTTAGATATAGAATGGACAGTCACATCCTTAATGCATTCATATCGGTGGGTAAAATCAATCAGAATACAAATATACTGAAACAATAAAGTTATGTCCGCTTGACTTTTTTGTCTGCCAGTTCAAAATGTATGAACGTATTTCATTCAAATTTTGACATTGCAAACTGTTATCATTTAGAAACGTTATGCACCTGCACGGAATTCATTTGATAACCAGTAGAGCCGCTGACAACACAAAGAACACGAGTACCCTTAAAATCAAAAGTTACAACATCAATAGCTTGGGTGTCCATCATAATTCCAAACCGTTCAAGCACATTTAAACATCACTGAGCAAACTCTCTAGCAAGATACTATGCATGTTAGCTGTATGCATTGCTTTTACGGCCCCAACCATTAATCTGTAACATACTCTGACGTCACAAAACATCGATCAAGAGCGTTTGTGAAGACACATAGAAATCTTTGTTGGTCCAACATTTTGATAATCAACAGAGTCGGTCAAATTTGAATTTCTTTTTCGTTATCACAAGCATTTTAACATTAATTAAGTCTAATCATCCTCAAAACAATTGATACTGGAAACTCACTTATGTTTTTTTAGTAAGGGGTGGGTATAAAACACAGATTTAGTGAACCTGTGATGGCCGTTCAGCCATATTTTTTATTTTTATCTTTTGTGCAATCGTTTTCATACACAAGCACAACAAATTGATACAAAATCGGTGTCAAAATGCTGTTAGGTTAAGGAGAATCGGAGATTCTTCGATTGTTATTTGTTTAATTCAAAGGGAGCTAATTTCAGTTAATTTCGTAAATTAACGGTTTTGATTTGCAATTTCGCTCGCTTAATAAGCACATTTGGGACTATTAGATGTTTTTCATCTGTGGACGTTCCTGGTTGCCATTTAACGTAAAATGTGTCACGTTTTGGTGATCAACTTACTGATGTTAGTGGAATGAGCTGTTTTTACTTTGGGTTGAATAACTCTTCCAGATAAGAAGATAAAATCAAAGAGTTACCATTTTTTGTATGTCGGACGTTTGCTAAACATTTGGATTTATTTTTGCTACGACATCTTAACCGGATCGGAAGGTACAGTACCATGAAAATAGTACGTTTCTTTTTTGTTTGAGTATAACAATCCTTTTTCTGGTCATATTTGGTTTGAAAAAGTAAAGTATCTTTTTACACAAAGTAGGTGAACATTGTTACGTTAAATCCGTCCACCAGTCTCAGGTATGGACAAAACCAATGATACATTATAAAGAGTAATCCTATTGTTCAGTAATCGGATATATGTTTGCATCACGACTTTGGGAAATGGTCCAGTCGAGTATTATCAATGCACGCATGCCTTCTTTGTTCACAAGAACAAAGATGACTCCTGTCTTTAGACACCTTAACCCCTTATTCTAAAATTAGACAAGGTTCATGTAACTATAAAAATATCTGACGAGATGTTTAACCCTTAAAGCGCCGAGAAAAAATGCATCTGAAAATGTCGTCTGCTGAAGTCGTCTGCTGCAAATAATTGCCTAACATAACTGACGAATTAAGTATAGAATACAAAAAGTGTGGACCTAGACCAGGCTGCTCCTTTGAGCAGTCTGATCTGGGTCCACGCTGTTTTTCATAGAGGCTTCTCAAACATTTCAGCAGACGAGAAAAGCAGACGACTTTTGTTGCGATTGGCACATTAAGGGTAAATTGATGGAATGATAAACAGGCTAGACCCTGATCAGAGCAATTTGACGTGTATCTATGCTTTTTACTTAATTATTAACTTTGTGCCCAATGCTGTCGTCTGCTATTAACCTTTGCAAACAGTTTGGACCAAGATCAGGCCCGACAAGACGTCGGGCCTGATCTGGTTCCAAACTGTTTGACACTCTGATGGTTTTCCTGAAAGAATATTTCGAAAAAGTTGATTTAAAAAAATCAGCAGACGACAAAAAATCATGAAAAATTACCCAGTAGCCAAGGGGTATACCGTGTCTCCGATCAACATTGATGAGCATAGCTTACTTAAACGCAATTTTCATAATGCACCACTGGGCAAAATCGAGTTGGGTTTGATCTACTAAGTGCCCTTTTTCGTGTCTTGTCACAGTCGTATACTACTATAGAGAATGTCATCTTTCATTCAATATCAGTGAAGCATTTTATCCAGCTGAAGCTTGCCATAATCTTAGTCGCAAAAGAATATCATAAATATCGGAGAATTAACATGTGGTAGACAAAATACTATTGCCAAATGAGGTTGTTATGTAATAAAGCATCATCGCAAGCCAAGGGTACTATGTTCACTTCGTTCTATGCGCATGCGTATAAAACGACGTGAACTTGGTACCATTAGCTTGCGAAGTTGACTTACAGTCGATTCTCGTTGACTCAAAGTATTTTTGTTATTGAGTTATCAGTTTTTCATTGATTCATTGAATATTTCCATGATCCGTCGCATGGTGAGGTTGCTTGTATCCATCCAAAGATATGTTGTGAATACATACAAGAACTGTTTCATTCAGACGGTTCTTGTAAGTATCTACAATACGAGTATCGTTTGATGGGAAGTTACAAGACATGTCTCACTGAGACAACACCATGTTGCTGGATACGAGATACGAACATAAATAACCTATATTTGGTTAAATAATATTTTCAGAAGGATTCTTTATAACTAAAACTACTTCCTCTTACGTTGTACATGGATATAGGGTAAAGTCGGGTATATTCGGACAGACAGCTAAATTCGGACAGCGACCTTGTTTGTTTCATATGTCAAATATTGGACTAAAATAAATTGACTAAGCAAACAGTGAAAATCCTGATGATGTCCGAATTTACCTGATGTCCGAAGTTACCCGACTTTACCCTAATGTGTGTTACATTTATTTCAACATAAGCGTGTATGCCTCTTGCTAAGTGTAAACAGGAGTCGCTATATCAAAGGTGGAAAGAAATTCCAGCAAAATAATGGCAGTTGGAATATCCATGGAAAGCTATGAAAAACATTTAAATTGTTCGATTTGCATGGAACTCTTTTCTGATCCGAGAGCGCTGCCATGTATGCACACATTTTGTCAGAAATGCTTGCAGTCTTACATAGTAAGCCTGTTACCAAAAAGAGACGTGAACTCGCTCGGATTTGAATGCCCTGTGTGTCGGAACGTTATTAAAGCACCCGGAGAGGGACTCCAGGCAGACGAGTGGGCAAATAGATTTACGCCGAATTACGCAGTGAAAGGACTCTTAGAAGAACACGTTGACCAATGCGTTAAAAACGGTTCCAGTAATTTAGAAATGAATAAATTAACATGCTATATTCATTCAGAAAAGACTGCAGAGTTTAAATGTGGAGACCATTCACCTGAACGCCTATGTTGTGCTGTATGTGCTGTTAGGAAACATAAACAGTGCTGTACATTGTCGTATCTTGGAGACGAAGAAGAGATTTCATTGGAAAATGGTGATAATTGTGACACGGAAATTTCTTTGGAAAAACGTAGAACCCTTTCTAGGCTTGCCAATATTGATTTATATGAAAGCCTGGAGAGTCCAACTATTGCCAAAGACTTTGAAAGAAGTCAAACTAAGCAGGCTAATTTACTTATGGATACAATGATGAATACGAAACACACAAGTCCCCATCAAAGCTTGAGAAGAGTGACTGAAAATTTTCGTTCACATTCATTCGAAGAGTGTGAGGATTTAAGATGGTTGTCGGCTACAGCACTGCCATCCGATACGATTAATAGAGAACAGACTGGTAATCAGGAAGATTTAAGAAACACTCTTCCAACACCATCACCTTTAAAAATGATTTATACTTCAAACGAGACAGCAGGCTCAAATGATTTTGAGAATGAAAATATTGGGATGACAAGTCAGATCAGTAAATTTATAGAAAGTGACCAAGTGGCATCAGCTGTACGCGCTTCCAGAGAACACATCACCAAGAAGGACTCACATCCGGGTTTACGGCGGCTGGTCCATGGTGAAGCTAATCATTCATTTGAAGAGAACGAAGATTTACAAAAACTTGCCTCTAAAACTTACTCAGATTGCTGTGAAAAGAGAGATGCACCCGATGTCTCATCAAAAGGTCGACGGAGCGCTTCGCGGGGTAAACGCCACTCTGATTTGCATAAACAATTGTCAGTGATTTCGGAAACTCTTGAAGACACGTCATATTTAAAAGATTCCCAAAATAAGAGTGGCAATTCTTCCCAGAATGATGCCTTTTCAATGAAATCTAACCTAGTTTTTTCGGAAGAAATTCCAGTGAAACTAGCTGAAGATTGTAAAGTTTGTTCAATTACTGGTATCTGTTCTTTGCCAGACGGAAAGGTTCTCCTGGCTGACGGTAATAACTACAAAGTTAAAGTATTTGATCACATGGGCCATTCACTGACATATCACACACTACCTTCTGAACCTTGGGACATTGATGCAGTCGGTGATTGTGAGGCGGTCGTATCATTGCCTCAAGTAATGTGCCTGTTTACGTTAATAATTCACGATCAAGTAAGCATTGGACGGCGGATTGATGTCGGAAAGAAATGCTATGGCGTTGTATACAGCAACATGGAGTTTATTATTACATGTTCGAACGATATTAGAATTTTCAGTTATAATGGAGAGTTTAAAACAAAAATATTGAAGGACAAGAAATCTATAGTTCCCAATCTTCGTTCTCCCAACCCTTGCCTGAGATATATCTGCATCAACCCAACAGACTCCGATAAACTGTATATTTCTGACAAGAACAGGGGTCTACTATGCGCATCTAAAAATGGAGATGTGCTCTCAAGTACAAACTGTGACAGAGGTGGTCCGCTTGGAGTAGCCTGTAGCAGCAATGGCACGCTACTTGTTTGCCATATTCCAAAGTATTTGACAATTTACGTTATAAATAACGACGGTTCTCGGACAAAGGATATCTTAAGCTTAGATAAAATTCATAATGTTAACTTTAATAAACTAGACCAGAGGCTTTGGGCCTGTAAAAGTGAATGTGACACTATGTCATTATATAGTATCAGATATTGAAAAGACTTAAGTTTCTTATTGGGCTAGACTAAGATTTTGGTATTTATTGCATGTGCGCAAAGTCTCCTTTAAATCCCCTAATACTGACGTTATGATATTTAATGGAAATCATTTTGATGGATATTATACAAATTTTGTAGCAGTTCTGGTCTTTTTTTTTAATTTAAAATCATTTATATGTTCTATTAGTTTTATCCCATTTTCATAACAGTCATGGTAAAAGAGAATATTGTTATACAGGGCCGTCGTCGGCTTTTGCAGTTGCAGAGTGGTAAGGCCCCGGAACGACGTAAGCGTTTTACGAGTGTCGAAAGCTCTCGTTAGGGGGTAGGGGGGACCTCCACCACGAAATTTTTCTTATTCAAGATGTCTGTAGAAGCGATTCTAATGCATTTTGAAGCCATTATTTTCTTGTGAAACCACGCTTATCTGTATTTCAAATGCAATCAACGTATTAACAATATTTGACCAACTCGACATTTTCTAAAAACAACATACAGATATTTTTTTTTTCATTGTTGTTTTGGATTTTTTTCCCCAGTTCTATATACATACATGTACGCGTATATACAAAATGTACATATGGACCTGGACACAGCTTTCTCCGGCCTTTAGTTACATCCCAGAGAGCAATTAAAAATAATTTTCCTATTTCTCAACCAAACATATGTTGAGGGTACTCAAAGAACTGTGGGTACTGCACTCAATGTCTCAATGATACATTTCTTTTGAGCACAAAAATATGTTCATATCTCAACCAAAACAAATGTTGTGGATACTAAAAAGTACCGTCTCGATGAGAAGGTTCTTTTATGCACCGAAAGTACACATTATTACACTGATTTGTTTGATTATCAAGACGATCCTATACCGAGAGATAACTCAAATCAGGCAACACATCTACAACACATGAAATTATGTTATATTAAAATGTTACATTGTGGAAAACAGCATATATTTTATATGTTTCTTCTCAGATCAAGAACTCGCTCTAACTGTTGTTAACGCACCTGTCAGTTTCTTAATTTTGTTTTTATAACAACGACCGCCTTTCACACTATTGAATTATGCAATTAATACTCAAGCTTTGATCATCGCATAAAAAATTCTAGAGGAAACTGAAAAATTAAACCAACCGAAAAGCATGATATTCGGCCAAAAAAGTGGTCCGGCCATGGCCAGATTGGCAACATTTATAACTAGTGTATATAACATAAAGCTAAGGGTTCTCTCCAGGAAAGGGTGAAAACAGTATAATATTATCCCCCCTACACGCCTCTAGATTAGAGTACTTAATTAAAAAAATCCTTCCCTTATTTATCAACCAAATTTTGGGTACTCAAAAGAACCCTCTCAATCAAACAGTTCTTTTGAGTACCCAAAATAAATTTGTTAAAACTGATGGCTAAGATTTTTTTTTCAAATATTCACTCTCTTAATGTTTGAGCTAGATTTCTGAGAATCAAAGGTAACCATTTTTGCAATTTAATTCGAAGGCATCATGAGGAACAATTCTATGAAATTATATTGAATTTGAACCAATTGTTCAGAAGAAGATGCTGCTTTAAGATATTTCTTATCTAGAGCTCTGGTGGTCCTTTCGTTCAGCAGAGTGTAGCCATTTGTGCAATTTGGGAGACAGCATCATGGGGAACAGTTCTGTAGTTATTATTTTGAATTTGGACAAGTGGTTCAGGAGTAGATGTCGTTAATGATATTTCATATCTAGAGCTCTGACGATCCTTTTGTTCATTAGAGCAGAACCATTTGTGCAAATTTGGTAGAGAGAATCACGAGGAACAATTCTGTGAAATTATTTGAATTTTGAGAAGTGGTTTGGGAGATATCATTTAAAAGACTTCAAATCTAGAGCAATTTATATAATTTTGGTAGAGGGTATTATGGGGAGCATTTTTGTGAAATTATTTTAAATTTGGACAAATGGTTCAGGAGTAAATGTTATTTAAAGAAAAAGTTTACTGACAGGACGACGGACGGACGACACATGCCAGACGAAAACTGATCACAATAAAAACAAGAGGGCAAAGTGACCCTAAATCGTTCACCTGAGTTTTTTTTTAAAGTTTACATATAAGAATCTGTTGAAAGCTGACCATGTCCCTGATGACACCTGGGGCAAGCCATTTTAGTCCTAAGGGCATTATTTGAACAAACTTTGAAGAGGTCCACTAGGTGATGCTACATACCAAATATCAGGGCTATAAGCCTTATGGCTTCAGAAAAGAAGATTTTTTATGCTTTCCCTATATAGGCCTATGTAAACATGTGACCCCTGGGGTGGGGCCATTTTTGGCCCAAGAGTTATAATTTGAACCTACTTGGTAGAGGTTTACTAGGTGATGCTTCATACCAAATATCAAGGCTTTAGGCATTGTGGTTTCAGACAAGAAGATTGTTTCATCTTTCTCCCTATATAAGCCTATGTAAAACACTCGACCCCAAGGAGGGGCCATTTTTGGCCTTAAGGGCATAATTGGAACAAACTTGGTATAGGTCCACTAGGTGATGCTACATACCAAATATCAAGGCTCTAGGCCATATGGTTTCAGACAAGAAGGTTTTTTTTCATGTTTTCCCTATCCAAGTCTATGTAAAACATGCGACCCATGCGTCTGGGTCATTTTTCGGCCCAAGGGATATCATTTGAACAAACTTGGAAGAGGTTCACTAGGTGATGCTTCATACCAAATATCAAGGCTCTAGGCCTTGTGATTTCAGACAAGAAGATTTTTCATGGTTTTTCCTATATAAGCCTATGAAAACCATGTGACCCCCTGGGCAGGGCAATTTTTAACCCCCGAGGCATAATTTGAATAAACTTGATGGAAGTCTACTAGTTGATGCTACATACCAAATATCAAGGCTCTAGGACTTGTGGTTTCAGACAAGAAGATTTTTCCAATGTGTTTCCCTATATAAGCCTATGCATAACATGTGACCCCTGGAGCAAGGCCATTATTGGCCCCAGGGATATAATTTGAACACACATGATAAAAGCTCACCAGGTGATGCTACATACCAAATGTCAAGGCTCTAAACCTTGTGGTTTCAGAAAAGAAGATTTTTTCATGGTTCTTCCTATATAAGTCTATGTTAAACAAAAGGTCCCCTGGGGTGGGGCCAATTTTAGCCCCAGTGGAATAATTTGAACAAACTTGGTGGAAAACCACTAGTTGATGCTACAAACCAAAAATCAAGACTCTAGGACTTATGGTTTCAGACAAGAAGATTTTTTCAATGTGTTTCCCTTTATAGGCCTGTTAAGATTTAGAATAGTCATCATTTCTGATGAAATATAAAGCTATTTATATTGTCAGTATATTTGTACCCCACCCACTTTGTCAATGATTATCTACTCTGGTTTGATGAAAGAATAAAAATGACTCAAACAATTATTGCAGAAACACATCCTTGTTGGGTGATACATGAAGACAAATGCAAACTTTATCAAACTATATAAAAATGAAGGAAATTTTAATATTTCACCAATGTCTTGGGATCATTGATGCATTTATGTATAAGACCTATTACATGTATATTGATTTTTAATCTTTAAGCGCAAAATCAAGGGCAATAATGCATGTTACATGCAGTATTTTGGATCGCTAAAGTAAATATAATAGATGATTTCAAGATGTGTAAAACCAAATGTCTCATATAATTTATTGCAATCAGATCCTCAGTAAGCAAGTTATTGGATGAAAATTCGATTATATATCCCTTTTCTATGTGCGAGTCTTGCCATTTAGGGACAACAACTCGTGTTTAAAAAAATAGAAATATGTAGCAGAAACAAATGTTGATCTGCAGTTTGACATAGTATTGGTTCAGGACAGATTTGAATATGTTTAGAAAATAAGTTTTCAAATTTATCTTATTGAAATATTATTATTTTTACTGCAGTTTTCCATTTAAACAATAGTAAAATAATCAAGGGCAGTAACTCTTGCTACAATATCTTGATAAATTAATGCATTATAATCGTTTGGCGTACTAAGTATATTAGCCCCAGTACGTTACAGGTATGTAAATGGTAACATATATTCAAGTTATAAGGTAAATTGTGTTTGGTATTGCAAGAGTTATGCTTTTTGGTGCCACTAGTGACCTAAAATGATTTTCTTGTGTACGCTTGCCATTCTTAAGACATATCATGTAAATGCACTTGCAATACCCTCTCAGAAATTATTCTTTTTGTATTTCGGCTATAAAAAACTTGAGTGATTTAGCATCATAAGACTTTTATCAATGTAAGCGTTTTCAACTCATCTTATAGGTGGGTGGGGTATGTACATGCTAGTAGTTGCCCCAGAGCTTTCTGTATGTAGAAATTAGAATCTCGAAACCCTGTTGACATAACTGAGGCACTGGTCTTTAAATTATTATTCATTGTTAAAGACATATCACTAGTGGGCAGATTCTTTAGCTGAACGTTTCTAATACATGTTTATTCAAAGCAGCTGAGTTTTGGCATATGATATAACTATAATATACGAAGAAAATAGTTCCAAACCCTTTTTCTCTGGCTATAACTTAATTAGTGCCGTTATGAATAGTGAAGGTTTTTGTTTATTTCCTGAATGCATTATCTCGATTATATTCCAAAACTGATGCCGATAACCTCTCATAATATAATCAAAATGGGTGGGGTAATTCAAGGGGTGTTAACTCGGTCAGTACTCAAATCAGTGGTGTCATCAACTGCTTCTATTTACTAGAGACTGCATTTTTGTTTGGTACATGTACATGTATATGACACTAGATGTTAGCAAACTTTAACCAAGGTCACCCTCAAACAGCCCTGAGATCTGCAGTAGTAATAGGTGGATGGGGTATTTACATGCCTAGCATTGTCCCCAGAGCATATCAGTACACAGAAATTGGAATCTAGAAACCCTGATAAAATAGATAAAGAAGTGTCCCTTAAATTCTTAGTCATTTCTAAGGACATACCACTGATGGGCAGATTCTTAAATAGAAAGTTTCAAATATATTTTAATCAGAGGAGTTTTGACACATAATTAACTTTAAAAGACGAACAAAAAAGTTCAAAAACCCATTTCTTTGACTAAAACTTAACTTTTCTACTTTTTCAAGTACCGTTATGAGTAGTGATGTGCATATTTTTCCCTGGATGTTTCATCTCAATTATTTAAAAAACTAATGATCATAACCTCTTATGATATGATCAAAATGGGTGGGGTAATTCAAGGGGAGATAACTCGGTTAGTGCTCAGAAACAGAGGAGTCATCAACTACCTTTAAAACTACAGACTCCACATTTTCATTTGGTATATAACACTAGATGTTGCAAAGATCTAACCAGTAGACCCCTCTGACAGCCTTGAGATCTGCAGTACTATTTGGGTAAATGTGAAGTTTATTACACATAAAAAGGTCATCACTCTGACTAAGACAAAATTTTACAGATGAGCTCCAAATTCGACCTTGACCTGTATTTAATGGTGCTTCAACCTTCTGTAAACTTTGAATGAAACTGAAGATCCTTCACAAGTCATCGATCGAAACCAAAAGTGTGACAACGCGGTCCATGGAGGAGACATGATCCCTATGTATCGATCGTGCTTCACATACCACACAAAAAATGACAAGGGTGTGTGTACGTGCAAAATAGTAGCTAGTATAATAGTGTACACTTCATTTGCTTTTATTTGCTATGCAACATGGCCATTTTCTGAAAAAGACGAATTTATATAAGCCTATGCGACCCCTGCTGCAGAAACCATTTTGGGCCCCAGAAGCATAGTTGGGTAAAAACTTGGTAGAGTTCTACTAGGTGATACTGCATACCAAATATCAAGGCTCTAAGTTTTGTGGTTTCAGGCAAGAACTTTTCTTTCATTTTCCCTGTATAAGTCTATGTAAAACATTGAGCACTGGCGCGGACCATTTTTGGCCCCAAGGGCATGATTGGAACAAACTTGGCAGACGTCCACTAAGTGAAGCTACATACCAAAAGTCAAGGCTTTATGCCTTGTGGTTTCAGACAAGATTTTTTTACTGGTTTTCCTTAGATATAAAACATGTGACCCTGAGAGCGGGCCCATTTTTTGCCCCAGGAGCATAATTTGAACGAGCTTGGTAGAGGTCCACCAGGTGATGCTACATACCAATTATCAAGGCTCTAGGCTTTTATTTGGCTTGTATTGATAAAAATGCCTTTTTTACTTCTGAACAACCTAAACGATATAAATGGTGGTCATGTCAGAAAATGTGTGATGCGCTCCATTATCTTTTGGACCATATATTTATAAGATTTGGCTCAAAATTATATAGACAAATTGTGGGCCTTCCAATGGGTACTAATTGTGCTCCTCTTGTTGCAGATTTGTTTTTGTTTTGTTATGAGAGAGACTTTATGTTGTCTCTGTCTGACAATAATCAAACTGATATTATTGAAGCTTTTAACTCTACCTCCAGATATTTAGATGACTTACTTAATATTGATAATCCTTATTTTGAACAAATGGTAGGTCAGATATATCCCACTGAACTTCAGTTAAATAAGGCAAATTCTTCTGATACTGAAGCTCCGTTTTTGGACTTGAACTTGTCAATAACAAATGGCATAGTTTCTTCTAAACTTTATGATAAAGGGGATGATTTTAATTTTGAAATAGTAAATTTTCCATTTCTTGATGGAGATGTTCCTCGCTCTCCTTCCTTTGGTGTATATATTTCTCAGCTTATTCGTTTTGCTAGAGTGTGTTCTAATGTTGATGACTTCAACAACAGAAACTTATTTTTAACTGCTAAATTATTAAAACAAGGTTATAGATATCATAAAATTCGAAAAGCATTTTCTAAATTCTACCACAGACACTCAGAGTTAATTGTTAAATACAACATTGGGTTAAAAACTCTTCTGCATCAAGGCATATCAGAACCTATATTTTATCGTGATTTAGTCTATAAATTCAAACGAATTGTTGGAAAACCTTATTTTAGTGATCAATTCAAAAAGATAGTAAAACCTTATATAAGGGTTGGAGATAACTTGGATACCATGCGACAGTCTGCATGCCTAGTTTTAAACCCAATCACGGTTTATAGCTATGGTTTCCTCTTTAATTGCACGACGGTGGGTCAGGCCTCAGACTCTATGACGGCTCTGACGTAAGCTTTAATCGGTGGGTTGGTGCCTGATGCTTATCTGTAGCTGGACCCACTGTGGCTCAACTTGAGGTTTTCTTTAGCTCTGACTATCTGTGAGTCATGAGCCCTTTTTTGTTTCATCATGGTGTAGTAATTTGATTGGAGTGTTTTTCCATGATGATACATTGCATTAGTTAGATGGCCTCCACGCGAGCTGAACATTTCTTGTACTTCAACAACAGCAGAATCTAGGGCGAAGATTTGGTGCCAGTAAAATGCATTTAAGCCCCCGGTGGCTTAGGCTGCTGTCCGTTCTAAGGCGGTGGTTCTGTTGCTGTTGACTTTTTGTTTATTGTTATTCCCATTGTGGGAGTCTGTAATTGTTCTATGTTTTGTTGTATGTTACTTTATGTCCATTCTAGTATTGCAATCATCTTGATGGGGAAGAAAGAGCTGATTGCTTTGCTTAATTTGTCTTCCTGGTGTCTCGTGATGGTTGAGCGGCTCTTCCTCGCGGTGCCACGGGGTTGTCGGTATTTCCTGATCATACTCACTTAATATTTTTGTGGTTTCAGACAAGATTTTTTCATGTTTCCCCTATGTGGAAAACATGGCCCCACAGGATGGGCTCATTCTTGGCCCTATGGGCATAATTTTAACAAACTCGGTAGAGGTATATTTGGTGATGCTATAAACCAAATATCTAAGCTCAATGCATTGTGGTTACAGACGAGATTTGTTTCCCTTTATAAGCCTATGTAAAACATGTGACCCCTGGGGCGGGGCTGTTTTGTGTCCAGGGGCATAATTCGAGCAAACTTGGTAGAGCTCCACTAGATGATGCTACATGCCAAATAGCAATGCTCTAAGCCTTGAGGCTTCAGACAAGAAGTTTTTTAACATTTTCTTCTCAACAAGAGGGCCAAGAGGCCCTAAATCGTTCGCCTGAGTTTTGTTTAAAGCTTACATATAGGTATATGTTGAGAACTGGCCATGTCCCTGCTGACACCTGGGATGGGACCAATTTTGGCCCCAGGGGCATACTTTGAACAAACTTGGTAGAGGTCCACTAGGTCATGCTACATACCAAATATCAAGGCTCTAGGAAATGGTTCCAAAGAAGATTTTATCATGTTTTTTCCCTATGTATATAAACCTACATTGTATATAAGAAACATGTGACCCCCAGGGGCGGGGCAATTTTGGCCCGAGGGGGAAATTTTGAACATGAGGCCCTAAATCATGAGTCTTGTTTAAAGCTTACATATAGGTATCTGTTGAAAACTGGCCTTGTCCCTGCTGACACCTGGGGTGGGGCCAATTTTGGCCCCAGGGGCATACTTTGAACAAACTTGGTAGAGGTCCACTAGGTCATGCTACAAACCAAATATCAAGGCTCAAGGCCTTAGGTTTTCAGGCAAGAAGATTTTTTCATGTTTTTCCTATAAGCCTATGTTAAATGAATGACCCCTTGGTCGCAGGGACATAATCTGAACAAACTTGGTAGAAGTCTATTAGGTGATGCTACATACCAAATATCAAGGCTTTAGGCCTTAAGGTTTCAGACAAGTCGATTTTTCAATGTATTTCTCTAGATAAGCCTATAAAAAACATGTGACCCCCGGGGCGGGGCCATTTTTGGCCCAGAGGGATAATTTGAACAAACTTGTTAGAGGTCCACGAGGTGATGCTACATACCAAATATCAAAGCTCTAGGCCCTGTGGTTTCAGAGTTTTTATCTTTAAAATCTATTTTTATCCTGTGTGACCTAGATATGCAATGGATGGAAACCATTTGAACAATTTTTAAAGACGACCATATAAGGATCATTCCTACCAAGTTTAGTTAAAATTCAACGAGTAGTTTATATCAAGAATCTAGGCCTTATAATTTCAGACAAGATTTTTTTCATGGTTTCCATATATAAGCCTATGTTAAACATGTGACCCAGGGACAGGGCCATTTTTGGCCCCAGGGACTTAATTTGAACAAACTAGGCAGAGGAGTGCTACATACCAAATATCAAGGCTCTAGGCCTTATGGTTTCAGACAAGAAGATTTTTTCATGCATTCCCTCTATAAGTCTATGTAAAACATTTGACCCCTGGGGCCGGGCCATTATTGGCCCAGGGGCATAATTTGAACAAACTTGGTAGAAGTCCACTAGGTGATGCTACATACCAAATATCAAGGCTTTAGGCCTTAAGGTTTCAGACAAGTAGATTTTTCAATGTTTTTCTCTAGATAAGCCTATAAAAAACATGTGACCCCCGGGGCGGAGCCATTTTTGGCCCAGAGGGATAATTTGAACAAACTTGTTAGAGGTCCACTAGGTGATGCTACATACCAAATATCAAAGCTCTAGGCCCTGTGGTTTCAGAGTTTTTATCTTTAAAATCTATTTTTATCCTGTGTGACCTAGATATGCAATGGATGGGAACCATTTGAACAATTTTTAAAGACGACCATATAAGGATCATTCCTACCAAGTTTCTTCTTCTTCTTCTTCTTCCGAGTAAAGGACCGGGATCATTTTGAACGTAATTGGTCCTGCGGGACTGTGTAAGGCGGGTAAAACAGCAGTAGTCCCAGAACTTGTTTAAAAACATGGCTAAAACTATGTACAATTTGTCTCCTTGTAGCCGGCGTGGATCAGGCGTGGACCAGCTGTCTGGCAAGACTGGTCCGGAACTCCTCCAAGATGTTGGCTTCTGTGATGTGTCGTGGAAGTTCATTCCAATCCCTGATGGTGCGTGGAAAGAATGAATTGAAATGGGCATCACAGTTGGTTCTCTCTTGAAAAAGTCCCCTCTGGCCTCTTGTTCTGCTATCACTTGGCCTCATGTAGCGGGAGCTCTCGATATCCACTAATCCATGCTGGATCTTGTAGAGGAGGCTCACTCTTGCAGTGTATCGCCTTTCTTGAAGGCTCTCCCAGCCAATGTCCTCCACCATGGCACTGATGCATCCAGGTGTGCGGGAAGTATAATCATTGCACACATATCTGGCGGCTCGGCGTTGGACCTGCTCTAGAGTCTTTATGTCACCCTGCTTGTGTGGATCCCATACAGTTGATGCATAGTCCAGGACTGGCCGAACCATGGTGGTATAGGTCGCTGCTTTGACATCCTTTGTGCACTGTTTGAAGTTGCGGCGCAAGAATCCTAGAGATCTATTGGCTTTGCTGGCAACATCAGCTATATGACTTGACCAGGTAAGGTCGTTGGTCACCTTTACTCCGAGATATTTACTCGAATCAACCACCTCTAGTTCTTGACCATGTAGCCTTTAGGATGATTGGAAGACCTTCTTTCTTTTCCCTGCGGTGACGCGTATAACTGAGCACTTGGATGGATTGAAGCTCATCTGCCAAATGCGTTCCCATTCTTCAAGAGCAGCGAGGTCTTCTTGTAGCAGAGAATTGTCCTTGGCTCCATTGACAGTGCGGTAGAGGAGGCTGTCATCAGCAAACAGTCTTGCATCTGAGGATCGGAGTGAGTCTGGCAAGTCATTAATGTAGGGAGAAAGAGCAGCGGACCCAAGACTGTACCCTGTGGAACCCCCGAGAGGACATCTGCCCGAATGGAGTGGGTGCCTTCCAGCAGAACCTGTTGTTTCCTATCACTCAGGAATCCCTTGATCCATGTGTTTGTCTGACCTCTAACACCATAGTAATCCAACTTGTATAGCAGTCTGGAATGAGGGACTTTGTCAAAGGCTTTGGCAAAGTCCAGCAGTATGACATCAACCTGTTGTCCCTTGGATAGTTTAGACGCTATTTCTTGTATGGTGACTATCAGTTGTGTCTCGCAGGAACGTCTCTTGCGGAAGCCATGCTGGTTGTCCTTGAGGATGCTGAACCTGTCAAAATGAGCCATTACATTACTGTGGATGATGTGTTCCAGTAACTTGCAGGTAATGGATGTCAGGGATACTGGGCGGTAGTTCGCTGCTTTGTGTCTATCTCCCTTCTTGAATACAGGTACTATCCATGCTTCTCTCCAGTCTGTTGGGATCTGTCCGGTGTTGAGAGAGGTCTGGTACAGTTGAGTTAGGATGGGTGCAAGTTGGTCAGCAGCAGCCTTCAGGATAAATGCAGGAATGGAATCTGGACCTGTAGCTTTGAATGACTTCAACCCTTTAAGAAGATTATGTACTCCTTTCCAGTTTACTTCAATGTTTGGCATCTCTGGGTGGGGGCTGGGTCCTTTGTCAGGTATTGAGCTGGTATCCTCCTTGGTGAAAACTGATTCAAACTGGTTATTGAGGATGTTGGCCTTGCTCTGGTTGTCACTCTTCAAAAAACCATCTTCATTCTTTAGAGGTGACACTCCTGCTGATTCTTGACCTGTAGACTTTATGTAGGACCAGAACTTCTTTGAGTTTCCTTTATAACTGTCGCTAACCACATCCTGCATGTACTGTTTATGGGCCGACCTCACTTCAAATTGTACCTCAGCTTGGAGTTTCTTGTACCTGTCCTTGTCCTTTTTTGTTCCAGTTCTTCTTGACCTTTTGTGTGCCCGCTGTTTCCGTCTAATTGTCCTTCTTATGCTTCTGTTCATCCATGGATGTGTCTGTCTTGCCTGTGTCATTTTGGATGGTACTCTTTCATCTATGATGGTGTGGATTCTGCCTTTAAACGAGCTCCATATATCTTCGACAGAAGCTTGAGAGTCCTCACAAAAAGTTGACCCAAACATGGCTAAATCATCCTGGATGCCTTGTACATCGGCCTGTTTCCACAGATAGATTTTCCGTTTCACTGGCTTTGGAGGGCGGGAAATGAGGCTCGTGTCAAGTAGAACAATGTCATGGTCACTATTCCCTATGGAAGGCATTGGTTTACATCTTTCCATGAATGAGGGGTGTGATGTAAAGATGAGATCCAGGGTCTTGTCTTTACGTGTTGGGAAAGTGACGATTTGTTCCAAGCTGTTGACTACTGTCATGTCAAGAAAACTCTGGTTGACACGATTTGGGTATTGGCTTCCCTCAACTTGCAGAGTTGCCCAGTTGATGTCCGGTATGTTAAAATCTCCGCCGAGGAGGAAAATATTTCGCTTATTCTTGTCTCTCAAGAGGGCTATCTCGTCATTTGTCTTGGATAGGTATGCCTCATCAGTCCTATTTGGTGGCCTGTAGTATGCTGCTACTGTGATGCTGTTCTTGCTGTTTACCTTGACTTTACCACTAATCAGTTCCACCTCTTGACTGCAGAAAATATCACTCAGCTGTAGGGCCTTCTTTGCAGCTATGAGTACTCCACCATGGTGATCTTGAGGTCTGTCTCTTCGCTGAATGTCATAACCAAGTCCATTTGCAAGAATTTCACTTGAAGCAAAGTCCTTGTCAAGCCATGTTTCAGTCCCTATGATGATGTCAGGGTCTGCATCCAAGATAATCGCCTCCAGGAGTTTACCTTTCTTTCTCAAACTTTGGAAGTTCACATTAAGTACTCTGAGAGACTTTCTCTTTGTTTGGGACCTGGGAGCTGACTTTGGGGATGATGACATGACTGGAGGTTGGTCGATTGAAACGAAGGATGTGTCAGAATATGGTTCGGTGCTTGTGCTGGATCGGCTTGGCATGGAGATATCTGATATGCTGTCAAGTAAGGAGGGGTGGGTAGAAATGTTGTTCAGTGCTGAATGATTTTGGCTATTTCCATCTGATTCTTCCTGCGGCACAGAGTAAATCAGCGATGAATTATTAGGCCGTGAACAAGATGGGCAGATCCATGCAGCATCTGAGTGTCCAATGTAGCTAAATTCTGTGGTTGACATACCAATGCAAGTTTTATGGAGCCATTGTTTGCAGTCGTCACAAGCCACACAGTCTGTCATACATGCTTTAGAACAGATTGCACAGGGAAATTTCGGACGTCTAGGACCTGGGTTAGGTTCAATTCCTTGTCTAAGGAGGAGGCCTTTACTTGCAGAGGTCCAGTCATACTCGTGGATGATGCCTGAGGCATGCTGGAGATAAAGTTTCCTGAGAATGGATGGGTGGGGTACGACAACTTCAGTCTGGGTGGCTATACCTAGGCCACTTTTGCCTGAACATTGAGATGATGTTGTAGAATGACATGTTTCAGTAATTGGGGATCTGGCAGTAGACCAAAAAAGCCAAAAACAAACCAAGATTATTGACTTCCTCATTGTTTACAGTTTGACATGCGGGCGGCCATTTCTGAGCCTCGTTCTGGAACTGTTTCAATAATTTGTCTAAATCCAGGTATTTTGACTCTGGAGCCGGGATTGTTCAAACGGGTGGTGTGTGATGAGGATCTACACTGTTTCTGAGGGCCAGGCGCTGAAAGCAGCGATTGGGAGTCTGTAGATTGCAATTATAACACCAGTTTTTATCTTCGCTCCGGGAAAACAGCTGTTCTATCCGCGCATGCGCAGTACCAAAAGTTTAATTAAAATTCAACAAGTAGTTTAGGAGATGTCATTTGAAGCAATTGTTGACGACGCCTGACGGAAATCCAACGATCACCATAGCTGGCTCAAGTGAGCTAAAACTCTATTTTAGCCTGCGTTACCTAAATCAGGGACTCTCTATACAAAGGGACAGGAAACACTGAATTAATTTTGCTGACATAAAGAATTATCTTGTAGGTGCAGTACCATACTTATAGACATTGTAAATAGGAGTTTATGGACTTATTTAAAATTGAATTTTCCGGGATAGAAATAGTAATTAATCATTTATGAAGTTTAAAACACCTAGTAAATAAAGTAGCCTGTAAAACAAATTGATTTTCAAAAAGTTACACTGTGTATTTCCACATTCAATCACATCGATAGTTGGTGTGAGCACCAGAGCTCCTAAAATGTTTACATTTGGTACATATTACAATATAATAGATACACAGATGCTAACTGCTTAGACTGTGTGATTCAGCATAAGGTCGCAAAGAAGAAATAGTAATGAAGTAAAATTTGACATAAATGATAAATTGTTATTAACACTTTGTGTTCGACTTTTTGTGTGTGAGTAAAGTGGCATATGTACATTAATTGCTGGTTTCCAGCCTACAGGTGATCAGTAATGTAAATACAGGTAACCAGTTATTGGAACTGGTTACCTGCCTTTCCATTACTGACCACCTATAAACCAGGAACCAGCAATTATTGAAGGTAAGGCCAAAACACACTGACCTACAACAGTTTTTGAACAAATGGTAAAAGTTCTTAACCCTGTAGAAATACCCTGCATAGATATGTCATGGACCATAACCTTTTGAACAATTATTAAAGAGGGCTATATAAGGATCATTTCTTCCAATTTTGGTAAAAATCCAACCAGTGGTTTAGGAGATGCCCTTTGAAGCAATTGTTGACGATGCACAACTGACATCCAAACATCACATTAGCTCACCATGAGCGGATGGCTCATGTGACTAAAACATTCTGTACATATTGAACTCCTGCTATGACATTGAAGCAGGTTCTGAATCTTCACTCTGCATGTTCACAAGTGTGAGAAATAATTTACGAATCAGATCAGGGGTTCAGGATATAGAGGTTACAACTGTACCTGTGATCTCTGGCTAAAACTTGGCCCATGGTGTCTGAGAATTGTCTCAGTGTGATGGACATGCGTCTGGAATATTTGCCGAATTGAACAAGTGGATAGGAAGTGGACAAAAATACTGGTGACCATTGAACCCCTATCTTGAAGCAGGATGTCCTAAACCTTCACTCTGAAGTACTCTCGTTGAGGTGGACATTGTGTGAAATATTATCACACAGGTTTAGATAAACACTTTCAGCGTAAAATTGTAAATATTTTCTTACCTACCAACTCTAACATATGTTTTGGGTGCTCAAAAGAACCGTCTCATTACCCACGACATGTTTTGGTTGAGAAATAAGAAAAATAGTTTTTTGTTAAGCACTGTTAACTGAAGACCGTTTATCATAATCAGACAAGGTACAAGATATTAGGAAAGAACAAGGCAAATTCGACGAATTTATATCCCCCGACGAAGGGTTATTTGAGAGAAACATGTAAATCACAAAACATAAATCCCATTTATCTAACCCTTAGTTCACCTACAGTATCATTCAGATCATAACAAACGCCTGTCAAGTATGTTTTAGTGCTTAGTTCAATAAAAAATATACTTACATCTGCACAATTTCAATATCTGACCATTAAACCCAACCTCAGAGGCCAAGATTGTGTGTAAATTCAAAGTGTTACCTTGCATGTAGGTCTACACTTCTTCCACTTTACTTTGATATGCAACATAACCACTTTTAGAAAAGAACAAAAAATGACCTTTTGACCCCACCCCAGGGGTAGTTGGTGTGTGTAATGACAGCATACTTGCTTTCATGGTGCTCTGTGCTCATTTCCCTTTAATTAGATATGCAACATGACTACTTTCAGTAAAAGATATAGTTTGACCTTTTGACCCCACCCCCTGGGTCAAGGGTGTGTCTGTGAGCAAAATATTTACTACCATGTTGCTGCCAGCGTCATCAGCTTTAATTTGATATGCAACATGACTACTTTCAGAAAAATATATAGTTTGACCTTTTGACCCCAGCCCCTGGGTCGAGGGTGTGTCTGTGGGCAAAATATTTGCTACCATGTTGTTGCCAGCGTCGTCAGCTTTAATTTGATACGCAACATGACCATATTCTGAAAAAGTTTAATTTTGGCCTTGGGGCCCCACCCCTAAGTCCACCCAAGGGGCTCGGAATCAGGCCTTCAAACTGAAATCCTGTTTGATATGTTTCATATCTATTGCTGCTCTGCCTGCATGCAAAATTTCAGCAAAAAAATATTAATAATTGCCTTAGTTATTGCGAAATTTTAATATTTGACCTTTGACCCTTTAGGTGGGGTCAAAGGGGGTGTAGTGGGGTAAAACTTTGACACTGCTAGCTTATCTACAGGCACTTGACAATCATGGTCTATAGCGAGAAGTTGTTAAATATAATAGCTTTGATAAAATGTGAACATCATCACACAAAAAAGCTAATATAGGTTTTGCCTTATAATTGCCTATACTTAAACAAGGGCAATAACTCAAGTGTTAAGGGGTCCATTTTGACCAATTTTATAGGATATCGAGAGTTCATGGTATTTATCATTTGTACCAAGAATGAATTAAATCTGACCAATAGGTCCTGAGATATGGTTCCGGACAGACAAAAAGTGCGGACGGACGGATGTATGCCCAATATTGAATATCGGGCCAGTCTATAAAGGGCCATTAATAAGGGGCCAAGTGTCCGAAATAACGGGCCAGTTTAGCTCCGAATTGGCCCGTTAATTTCAGACTGACAAATTACTACGGGCCATTATCAGTTTGGACGTCCATCACCATAGACATAAAGTGGCCCTTTCTTAGAAGTTTATCTTATTACCTCCCCTGAATCATTTGAGGCAACTTACAGAGGGCCATGGCCCCTTGTTAAGAAATGGCCCCTTGTCTATCTCCAGACAACTAAAAAGGCACCCAAATCCATATCAGTAGCACGGACGGACGGACAGACGACCCCAAAACTATATCCCTCCGATAACAAAACGTTGAAGATGAACAAATGGACAGACTGACAGTTGGACAATGTGAAAGCAGTACAACTCACCGCAAATTTTGCAGGCAGTGATTCTGTTGTTGTTGATCTATTATTTAATGTACTTCCCTTTGTTTGTGGAAGTTAGGTGTTTGCCTTTGTTATGCATTACTTTGTGTCCATTCTAATTTTGCAATCATCTTAAAGAAACAGAAAGCTGGATGCTTTGCTATTATTGTCTTACAGATGTATTGTTACTGTGGGTGCTCTGTGGCTCTTTCTGGTGGTGCCTTGGGTTGGTCTGCAGTGTGTGATTGTGCTATTTCCTGATCATACTCACCCGCTTTTTGGGGTGGTAAAAAGAGGACAAATAAAATATAAAAATTAGTACTTTATTTATACAATGCTATATATGTAGTAAAAAAGAGTTCAATGGTGATGCTAAATGATATACACAACCTCTAACAAAGATGAAAATAATACAACTAAATAAAAAGCATTATATTTAAACTGGCAAACATGTCAACACACTAACCATAATAATTCAGGCAGACAGGCATGAAAAAAAGGTGTAATATCAGATCAGGCTGCTCCAGAGTAGCCTGAGCATGGTCTACACTGTTTCCAAATTTCTGTCCGCCATTTTACACATCTTATAAGATTTATCATGTGAATTTTCAATACGATTACAGCATGGGTGAATGTTCAAATTTTACAAAAATTCTGAACTTTTTTAAATCAAATCTTAAAACTTGCAGTATGCCAACAAATATCAACAATTTCAAGATTAAATGGTCAATGGTCAAAGAAGCCATTTGAATCTGCTTAATTCAGGACTTTGAGGCTGACTTTCTATAGAAAGTCAGCCTCAAAATCTTGAATTCAGGAATAATCCTGAAAACTTTTACCCCTGTTACAGTTTGTTCAGTCTTGAAATTGTCTACAGCAAAACAAGCCCAACAGCTTGTCAGTAATTGTAGCTTACCTTTACAAGTCAGGTTTATACATAAGCTAGCTTAAATAATTACAAAGATAAATAGGGCAAAGCCTGTCCATTTCATGTTATCTTGTTTAATTCAATATATGAGTCAATGTCAAAATTCGTCAAAATTCTTGTCCGCTTCATATCTTATGAAAACCGCTGATTAGATCATGAATTTTTTTTCTTCACACAATACTACTGATCATACTTAATACGGCTAGCTGATAAAACTGAAAAATATTGATGTGTAAATATATTTTTTATTGAATTAAAACCCCATTTTTTGGCATTTTTGCCCGTCCAACGGAAAAAATTGAACTTTCGACAAAAATTATTAAAAAAACTGTTATTTTCTCAGGAATTTTAACTGGCTGTATTGATAAAAGCATTATCAAAGTAAATGTAGGAGGTTTCAATATGTGATTTTTCATTACATTTTTTGCATTTTTTTGCCAAAAAACCTCTGTCCCAAGCGTTTATGTCAAGACCGTAACACTTGATAAATTGCAAAAATAATACTGGATCCCTAATGGTGCTGAATCTGGTTTTCTGTCATACTAATTTGACACTTTCTGTTTACTAAGAATACATGTGTTTTGTAAAGCATCTACAGAACTGGCAAAAGAAAATACTGTTTTGGTGAGTGAAATTTTTATAGTATATTTTTTTTGTGTCAAATGACCGTAACACAAAAATGGACAATGGAATTTGATAACAAATTTCTGGTTTTAACATCTTGACCAAATAAAATTTCTCAACAAAAAATCACTCTTGTTGCGATGTTTTAGGGAGTAATCATTATTTTAGGTAAAAAAATATGTAGAATATATCAATACCGTAACAGTCAAAACCGTAACAATGAAAATGTTGCGGTATTGACACATCTTGTTACAGTTTTGACATATGCTGTCAAAAAAGTACAGTTTTGAATGCAAAGATATTTGTTTTTAGTCAGGTTTATTAAGTGAATTTATGATAGAATGCTTTATCAAATTTAAACAGAAGCATAAAACACAAATTAAATGATGAATTTGAGTATAAACCGTTTGTTACGGTATTGACATATTGTTTTGTTTTCAGGCAGGGTTTGTCAATACCGTAACGGTTTTGTCAAACCCGTAACAATATTTTGAAATAAATGCAATCTACCATATATTCCAAAATTCTTTCTGTGAACATGTGTCAAGAGTACTAACATTGCAATCTGGTCAACAGTGCTCTACACCAAATCTTAAACAGAAGAATTATGCTAGCATATATTCTTTAAAGGTCAATACCGTAACATTTTTGTCAAGTACCGTAACAGTGATATTTTTGGGAAAAAAGTATATCAGACAGAGACAACATGTAGATTTTAAGTACCTGATCAATTCCTTTGGTTGATTACAATCATACCAAAGCATTGTAATTTTCTAGAAATGTGGTTTTTAAACAAAATACTTAGAAAATAGTATGCAAAATCACTTAAAAGATAAAAAAAATGCATTTTACGTTTGCTTATTGTCATAAATAATCATTTTGTTCAAACTTTACCTTTGACACAATTAAACACATGATTTATTGAACTTATCCAATGCAACAAATGAATATCCATGGCGAGATTTGAAGTAAAAACAGGAATTAAAGTTTGTTATGGTATTGACATTTTATCTGGTCATGTGATCTTTGAAACTTAATTATAAGGATCTGATTGGCTGTTAAGGTTTCTTTTCACTTTTCATAGTATTTTCAGAAACAACTTGTTACTTTCATGAAAAAAAAACATGATTTTATTTAATTCATATTTTTCCTTTTACTTCTTTCAAAATTTGACGAATTTTGACATTGACTCATATGGGCAAGAACAGAGATTTTGGTACTTATCTCATCAGCAAGCAACAAAGTCTTAGGCAAGCTTGTGCAGTCTCATCAGAGCCTTTGCAGCTTGCATACAAAGTTTTGATATAAAATTAACTCACACTAAAATTGAATAAGAGTAAAAAAACAGTGTGGATCTATTGGATATATCCATGTTCAGCAGGACATAGAGGATCATACAGGAGTGCTCATGTTTAATTCAATTTAATAAACGAGTTGAGGAAAAGAGATAAAATGTGAGGCTTGCCAAGCATTTTATCTCTTTTTCACGAGTTTAATAAATTCAATTATATGGGAGAACAAAAGTTAGATTCTATTTATCACATGACATTAAAATTACTAAAAAATTACTTTTTTAGCATGAAAACGTCAAAATTTTGCCATCTTTTAGGCAACGTTATAATGAATGTCATAACGTTATGCACTATTCTGTAATCAATTTTATTGCACAGCATTATTTCACTCCTGGATGCAACGTCATGTTATAAAAATGTAAATATGGATTCATCCTGTGGATGGGAAAAAAGAGGATCCTGATCAGCTTGCATCATCAACAGCTTATCTTGATTGACATGGTTTTCAAAAGATGGTAGAGTTTTGAAAAATTATGCGTACATACAGTGCACTTATTAGGTTAAATAACAAAGAGCCTACTTAATCTTATGAGTCTGAGACTTTCATACAAATCTCATATGCAATCAGTAATGCCTCTGACAAGTCTGCATGTTCAGACAGCCTTCCCAAAGACATCACAACTCACATCCAAACAATAAAAGCAGATAGAGATATGTCCAAAAAATCCATATTCATTCTAATATGTGCATTATTAAAGTGCTGCATAACTAGTTTTCTTCAAAATTCTATCAACTCTTGAAAACAGTGTCGATCTGATAAACCCAGCTGATAGGATACACAGGGTTTTTTTTCATCCGCGTGATGAATCAAAAAGTTTGTTTATGTGATGTTATATCCTTATATTACCCCAGATAAGACTGTGTCATTTCTTAAACAAAACCAATGTTGTGGGTACTTGTAAGAATTTAGACAGTTCTTTTAAGCACCCAAAACATATGTTTAAACCAATAGGCAAGAAAATAATCACAATTTTACACTCAAAATATTTGCTAATCCAGACCTCTTTGTATGCATCCATGTAGGTTAAGTTAATTATACTAGTTTTATTATGACCAATACAAGTTCAAATCATTCTTGTCCGATGAACTAGAAAGAAGCCATATAAATCCTCAGATAAAAAATAATGAATACACAACCATTCAAATTTACTCAAGTAAAACAACCATTCAAAATAATAGTCATGAAAAGATTCTATTACTAGGTGAAAATATTCAAAATATTAATTCTACCAGACAAGTTCACCTTATACTTAAACACTTTTCCATACTGATAGATTTTCCCGTACAGACTGATATAATAAGTATAGGGTAGTCCTTTATCTTTTTAAGGGGCCACAGATTAGAATTTAGCAAACAGTGCAGACCCAGATGAAATGCTGTATGCATTTCATCTGGGTCTTCACTGTTTGCCTAGGTATTAGTAAATGGGATTTCATTATACAAAGGGTCAGTGTCTGACCTTTTGCAAAGAAAATAGCACTTTCTAAAATTAGACTCAAACTAGGCTCATACCAACTATGTTGAGTTCAGCAATCATCAATAATAAAAAAAAATAACCCACTTTTCCCCCATATATACATACACACTGAAACTTATTTTCCCTAACTACGAATACATCTGAATTCATTTTATTTATCCCAAAAATTTAAATCAGACCATTTTACAAACCATGCCGAGGTTATAAAACCTTTTCTCATGCTCAACTCAGCTGAGCCTGAAATTTATCCTGCTCATAAATGTTAAAATGCCAACAATTGTTGGCATTTTAACATTTATTAGCATGACAAATACAGCATCTAAGAGTCTTAAAGCAAGAAACTTTTTCGTTTGTTGGTATTTTAGTTTTTATGAGCAGTTGAAATTTTGTGCTCAGTTGAGTTGAGCATGAAAAAAGTTTTTTAACCTCGGGGCCAGGAGGTATGTAAAGGTAGTGACTGGAATCACAGATCCCATTCTGAAAAAAATGTATTTCACACAGCTAAATTTTCATATATGCTAATCAAGCTCTTTGTCAAGCAAACAAATCAGAAATGTACATATGGCCCTATTTCTTAAAAGTTCAAATCCTTTTAGTACTCACAAGCAATATTTTGATTTATTGATAAATAATTAATGATAATTTCATGCTCATTTAAATTTAGATTTCTAATTCTAGCAAGCATTTTTCACTTATAACAAGCAAAGATCTAACAAACACACACATACAATCACATAAAACAGGCTAACACAAGCAGGAGATGTGTTGATAGCCAAATGTTCGTAAATAAACAAGCCATTGAAGAATATCGCTTTATTCTCAATGTATATATACTCTTAATGCATTTTAAGGCCTTTCTTTACTATTAAAAAAGGAGCAATTCTCATCTTTTGTTTTGTTTGATTTAATTCTTTACGTCCCAGTCAACAATCTTTCAGTTATGTCGGGACGGGTCTTCCTGTGTTGAACCAGAACTAAGCAAGGATTAATGTGTCTTGCTCAAGGACACAACGCATTGACGCGGGTGAGGCTCCTACCCACGGCCCTTCAGTCTCATGTCAAACTCTCTACCACTGAGCTCCCATAAATCTCATCTGATACAAATTACCAAAATAAACAATTGACATCATTAACATAACCATTATGTTCAAATATTGACAGTCTGGATAAATAGAAATCAATGAAGTGGTGAAAAGAAATGACATTAAGTCATATTTTGTAAAAACAAAATTACAGTGCAGTCCCTTTTAAACACTCATTACAACACGGATTTGGATATATTATGGTCATGATTGTTGTGGCTCCCGAATTTTTTTAACATAGAATTTTACAAGGAACAATAGGAAATGACCATCATTTTCCTATAATTTCTTTGTAAAATTGTCCCTTTATATAACACAATTCACCTATAACATGTCCATTGCTATGGAGCCCAAGCATTGGTTATGACAATACTGCACTGTATGACTTAATGAGCCGGAACATGTGATTTCCAACAATGTCCCATTTTGACAAGTGTAGACTCAGACAAGCCTGTGTAGCCTCCTTTTAAACTTAGAAACTCCAAATGATGTTGGGTCAGTCGCCTTAGTGTCATTGAATACTCAAGTGACTAGCAAAGTCTCTGATCAGACTGCGCGTATGCACAGGCTGGTCAGTGCCTTTGCTTGTCGCACATACTACATTGTTGGAAATCTCATGTCGCTGCTCAATTGTTTTTTTCTTTTCAGCTTTAAAAGAGATTCCTATTTTTTTAACCATTGATATCAAAAATTTATTTAATCTTATCTGATGAGGAATGCTCATTTGTTGACAATGGATTATGTGCCTTTTAACCCTTTTTTTTTACAAATGTAACCATTAAATACTGGTGCCCTATCCACATTAATACAATGTTATTTTCTAATGCCCATCACATCAACAGATGAAGTTGAGGCAGCACACCATCATTGTCATGTCATGACTTTTATTTTGAGCAGGATTCCAAAATGATGTTATACACTAACTTTCTTCCTCTTAAGCAGTAATTACAAGAACTACAAAATTAACTAATTATCAGTACATAAAGCTTAAACAATGCAAATTCCATTAAATGTATTAAATGTTCTGTTCAAGCAATTTACAGGACATAAAAAAAGTTCCTTGAAAGTGTTTTGATAGCTTTCTTAGTTGTTTAATAGGCTATTAGATAAATGTGTGCAATTAAAAATCAATTTTCCTAATTTGAATACAAAAGATATGCTGTGGGCACTCAAAAGAATAGTCTCAATGTGACGGTTCTTTTGATCACCCAAAACATATGGGCCTCGACGTGAGAAAACCTGTCTTCAGGGGTTTGCAAACAACAAAGGCACAGATCAGCCAGCACATCCGCACACTCTGATCAGCGCCTTTGTTATTCGCTTTTTGGAAAGTATCATATGTAAACTTGCTACAGGTGAAATTTCAATTTTCTAGCTAGTCTCTGTAGCTGAGGAAAATGGTTTGAAACTCTTTGTCAGAAACCCCCAAGACAGGTTTTCTCGTGACGAGGCCCATATAATGATAGCTAAGAAAATATTCACAATTTACACAAATGTTTTGTTTATCTAAACCTATGATGCCTTCCAATGATGACAGAGAATAGGATAGTGTTTTCCATAAAGTGGAATAGCAGGGGGGAGCACCCTACTGTTCTAAAGCTCCCCTGCTGCCCTAAAGCTCCCCCCTCCTGCCCTTATTTTCATTTTAGTATAAAAAATAATCATATTATAATTTTTACTGTACAAAATAACTTTTTTGTTATCCCAATGAATCCTATGCTCTACTAGAAGCTATTCTCACCTTTTAACATACAAAAAATCCTTTATCTAACTCACATTTGAAAAGTCTGTTCGCACAAAAGTGCCCTTTTGGGTGAATTTCACTCATCAAAAGTGCCCTTTTTCTGGCCAGCACCCTGCCCTTTTTTCAGGCTGTGGGAAACACTATAGGAATTATGACATGTTGAGCAAAGAGGTCATAAAACTGGAAGACAACAACTCTACAACACACACAAGAGCAACCCATACTTCATCATCAGCCTTCTAAATTTGGACAAGCAGGGGACAAAAATTCCACTCGTCCACTCGTAATTATGAGTGAACTCTTGAAAGGATGAGTATTTCTTTCCAAAGCACTCGTCCTGTAGGACGAGTGCTTTGGAAAGAATTACTCGAGGAAGTCATATTACATACTACTCCCTTATGTTCTTTATTGCGTATGCTTTTAAAGGACAAAGGCATGTGTTTGCAAGACGAGTGAAAATTGTAAGTCACTCGTCCTGAATACATGTAGGTCAGCATTAGCCATTACTAGATGCGATAAGCACTTAACATCTTGTGCTCTGTTCCATTTTATTCATTACATCTCAAAATGTTCTGCTGTATCACAACCAGTAAGGCAAGTGTAAAACGGCCTCTCAAAAAATAGATATAACAAAGATCTAAATGACAAGTGGTAGGTTAAAGAAGGTTGAAAGAGTTGCAGAATGCTCCTCTTGGAGCATTCTGCAATACTTTGACCTGCATTAAGCAATAATTGGTCTTGAAAAACAATTTTCGGTCTTTTTTAGAGTGGCGGTTTTACACAGGTTTTTTTGTGTATACAATAAAAAAGAAAAAAAAATCATATTTCCATTCGAGACTGATCATCATAGTGGAATTTGGCATTCTTGGCAGTTTCATATCAACCCTTTTGTCCTCAGAAAGGACAAGAATCCACAGAGCTTTAGCCTATCTGAGTGCAAAATAATGAAAAGCCAGCATGAGGTTTGCAAATTTAGGTAATATTTTCTATACACTCTCTAGTTAAAGGGGAGTTAAACATTAGCAGGCCCCAAAATAATGGGAATATTTTTTTATTTTATTTCTCAACTCAAATCGAAGTTGCTTGCAGACCTCCATATAAGAGTGCATGATTGAAAAGGAGTTTTGTTATTTCTCAACCAAAACATACGTTGTGGGTAGTACTTGGTACTCATAAGAGTCAAATCACATATGTTTAAAATGATAACATGTAGATACGGAACAAATCACAAATTTACGCTTAAAACTTTTGCACAACCCATATAAGCCCAGTGTCCTTTTTGTTGGACATAGGCAAACAGTGCAGACCCAGATCAGACGCCACAGAATGTGGCGTCTGATCAGTGTATCCACTGTTTGCTTAAGGATTGATCTATTGAAAGGGGCTCTTTCATGGTATGGGAAATTAACATGGGAGTCTGCCCACGCTTGGAATTTGATAATATTATGTTTATTAATTGTCTGGGGCATGACTTTTATATTTATGGTGCATTTGAGTTTTTATGCAATTCCATTGCTAATTTATGACGTCATGTATAATATCACTACAATACCTTAGGGTATCCAGTTATAATCATTTCTAAAGTAATTGACATATCATGTAACGGGCGCAGAAATGCTTTATTAAATAACTATATCATTGATAAGTTCGTTGATACTATAAATGGCTTTGTATGTATTAGGATAGCGGGTGGGCAATCATTTTTATGAGATGGTACCCCAATTTTCAACTGTATATTTTGTATTCAGTCAAATTTGGAATTAAAATTTTCACACGTTGCGGTCTTTGTCAAGATACCATTTCAACTTATAAACTTTCCATATATGTTAAGAATATGTAGACAAAATTTCATGAAATTCAAGGACCGGTAACATATTTTTTCAACTTGATGTAAACACATGGCCCTAATTCATCAAAATGTAAAAAATACAATAATTATGTTTCTGTGTAAAACATACTTGAATACTTGCTTAGTTTGAATCGCCATGCTAGTACGTTTATTGGTAGAAGTTGATATGTTCAGTGTTTTCCCTATTACTGATTGAAAAAAGACAAAAAACAATATTCTTTCGTATTAAGTGTCATGATTCTTATTTAATGAAGTGCTTACACAATAATATTACTTTAAACGATACAATATGGTGGCACTGGACTTACCACATCTAGTTTCGAACGTTAAAACTACATCTAACCGATGTTAAACTTAATATGTAACATTATTAAGAATTTTAATTCATACAGGAGAGAAACCTTATGACAAGTCAGTTCATACAGGAGAAGAACCTTATATCGATGGTTTTATAATTGTAAGCCTCATTAATAAACCTGGTTCACAAGAATAAGCCCCTGTCAAACCTTTTGGTTAAAATTAACCATTTTGGTCACAGAGAACTCTTGGCTTCAAAGGTATTGCTAAATTAATGCTTAAATCTTCTCTGTTTATTCTGTTTTGTAAAACTGATGCTGATTTCCATCAAATGGCAACATTTATTCTTTGGCTGGATGTATATTCCAGCATACAGTTTCGTTTCTGGACCTCACTTATTCATGTAGAACACTGTTCTATGATACCTTTGATATGACTCTGTTACACTTAATCCTGGTCACGGCACCAAAATGTGGTTACTCTAGCTCAGTTGGGACATATAGAAATATTTGGTCTTCTTGTTTTCACACGTTTATTGATAGGATATTATGTTTCTTAAACAATATCATGCAGGACTTGAGAAAGTGATACACATTGTCTTGGCCCCTTAGTGCCATGACATGGGGCCATGACTTTTGGCATTTCCGGCCATTGAACCATTTGAAATTGTCTAAACATGTCTTTCTTTAAGAAAAGTGGAAGTAGATTTAAAAACAACCCCCTTCTGTCGAGTTATTGATTCATTTCAACTAAATAATTAATTTTGCTAAAACTGACCTATACCCATAAGAGGTAGGAAATGACAAAGTTACCGGTTTTGGATTTTCATGAAATTTGGCTCAGATCAGTAGGATATATATGGCATGTTTTTGTGATAATATGATATCTTGACAAAGACTAGAACATATCTATCTTTGGAATTTAATGTTGAATGTTTTGTAAATTTTTGAAAAAAAATATTGAAATTTTATAATCACCTCTTCAGAAAACGTAAATCATAATATATCCAAATGGATTTTTGGTATTAATATAATGCCTATGGTATTTTGGATTTAATCTGGATGATAAATCATAGAAATAAACAAAACTATAGATTTAGGACATGTAAATTTAGAGACAGGTGCCACCTTAAAGGTGGAGTACGTCAGGGTTGCTTCCTAAGCCTTATTCTTAACAATCTAATTCAATACATACATTTTCATAGTTTGTATATAACGAGTCATTATTATGCAAAGTTTAAAGAAAATCCATGCGTGGGCACAGATGCAAGACCCCCTTTGAATTAGAATGTAAAATACCACCCAACAACCCTTAAAACAAAAATGGACTTGTCAAATTGATAACAGTGGGAAATTCCATTTTGCTTAAACAGGTTAACTGGACCTATGTTGTTGGTACTCAAAAGAATCACCTTGCAGAGACATCTTTTCTGAGCATCACAAACATATGATACTACTGACAGATGAGAAAATATCACACTTAAATAGTTGCTTTAATATCTAAACCTATGAAATTAACATAAATGTATAAACTGTTCTGCACCTAATCTAGTTAGAGGCACATTTTATACAAACTAAGCCTCACATCAAACTAGCAAGCAAATACATCATTAATCTTACGAGCACAAGATTCACACAACTTAGGCACTGCTTAAATGATAACAGAGGAAAGGCTTGGAAATACAAAAAACACAACGGTCTCAAAACAGCGTATATGTAGCAAGAATTTGATTCCTTTCAATAACAGTTTTACATTATAAAACCTATAAAACACTTTAACCTTCGTAACAAACATAGCTCAACAATGTTTTAACAACAATTTGGCCTCATCACACTTTTCAAGTAACTAAATACTAAAGGTATACCGCTGGAAAGAACACAATCTCACACTTACAAGCTGTTCTAAAATTTTGAACACTTTTCTCTTTCTGTTCTCAAATAAAATGCCGCTTTTCAGGGCTGCAATTCACAAAATTGTTGTAAGAATAGCAAACAGCGAAGACCCTGATCAGACTGCTTCTTCAGAAGCAGTCTGATCTGGGTCTGCACTGTTTGTCCAGGCCTATTTGGCAGACATTTAGTGTTTGAAATTTTAGAACATTTACCATACATGCATAATCAGCATCACACTTACAAACTGTTCTAAAATTTTGAACACTTTTCTCTTTCTGTTCTCAAATAAAATGCTGCTTTTCAGGGCTGGAGTTCACAAATTCTTTGTAAGAATAAAGAATAACAAACAGGGAAGACCCTGATCAAGAAACAGTCTGATCTGGGTCTTCATTGTTTGTCCAGGCCTATTTGGCAGTCTGATCTGGGTCTGCACTGTTCAT
Organism: Loripinus fragilis; assembly: GCA_964019695.1. Taxonomy (NCBI): domain Eukaryota; kingdom Metazoa; phylum Mollusca; class Bivalvia; order Lucinida; family Lucinidae; genus Loripinus; species Loripinus fragilis. The sequence continues at coordinate 43,802,268 of OZ026516.1, read as the reverse complement.
CCAGGCCCATTTGGCAGACAACTAGTGTTCGAAATTTTAGAACATTTACCATATATGCATAATCAGCATCCCATTAACACTGTATATTATCAGGACCTGATATCAGACAACTTTTAAACATTAAACCTAGTAATCAAACCTTTTGAGTGAAATATGTTCACATTACCATGCAGTCGCAAGGAAATTGAAATTTTGGATCACCTGCACTGGCAGTTTTCTAATTCAATTAACCTCATAATAATCTCAAAAATATGTCAAGCTAATATTTTAACTGATTAAATTCCATATTTTTGAATGAAATTCTACCCATTAGAGCAGTAAGTCAGTTTAGACTGCCTTAAGTACACTCGGACATTGTATCTTCCAATTCTGTTTATTTTGAAATTTGTATTTTTCACTTGCTAAACATTATTAACAATTTACACATAGCACCAGAGCATAGACAGTGCATATATATATAAGATCCACACCTTAGAGGTGGTAGGCAGAAAAGTACACAAAAACAAACAGGGTCTTCAACTTGTTTAAAGGTGAAAGATATAACATGGCTATCGTACAGAGATTTGTGTTTTCCACATTGGGCTACTATTAACCCTTAAAGCGCCAAGAAAAAATGCATCTGAAAATGTTGTCTGCTGAAGTTGTCTGCTGCAAATCATTGCCTGACATGACTGACGAATTAAGTATAGAAGCAAACAGCGTGGACCCAGAACAGACTGCTCCTATAGGAGCAGTCTGATCTGGGTCCACACTGTTTGCGTAGAGGCTTCTTTAACATTTCAGCAGATGATAAAAGCAGACGACTATTGTTGCGATTGGCACATTAAGGGTTAAAGTTAGAATTTGCTTCCATTTGAGCATATTTCTCACCATTAAAAGTAGCCCTGTTTGAAGGGATGCCAATAATTTTGTGCAGCAATCCCTTCACCCTAATATTAGTGAGAAGATTAAGATTGATGCAGATCTAGACAGGGATCAAATTTAGCACTTGCTAACTTGCTAAATGCTAGTAGTTTTCTCCAAAAAGCAAGTAGGAATTGCCATCACTTGCTACTTTTAGCAAGTGAAAACAAGTCATTTTCTTATCAAACAAACTATGCAACACAGCATTTGTTGTATGGCAAACAGTGTAGATCTGGATCCACAATGTTTGCAAAGAAACCTAAATTTTGGTTCAGAGAGATGAAAATGATAAATAACGTACATTAGTTATTGTCAATGCTAATTGAATTAATTTAGGTTCAATTTTCTCATTTGTTATGTAACTGATAAAATAGTTATAACTTCACTTTCAGTGAATAAACAAGATGATCAGGGCTTTTAGCATGTGAGAAAAAAAGTCACTTGCTATCTTTAGCAAGTGCTTAGAAATCTAAAATTTGATCCCTGCTCGATCTTTTAGGACCTTTATATAAAATAACTGATGACACAGTGACATCTTATACACATGATCAATGACAGTGAACAAGACAGCCCAGGTCTCCAGAAAAGAGTAATTAAAAAATAATTGTCTTATTTCTTAACCAAAACATATGCTATGTGGTAGAAACTTTTCTGACAAAGGGGACATAATTCTAGAAGAAGCAGTTTGGTTGTCATAAAGTTGTTGCTTGCCAAAGTTGCCATGGTTCTTTTGTCTAAATTATATTAAATAAAAATTCAAGCCCGCATTATTACTGGATACTTGCACAAGTAGATTAAGAGGATGGCTTAAAGTATATGCGATAAGTAACATGATCTTATGGCCTCGTGCACAAAAGTAGTAAAGTTGCTTTTGCATTGTGCATATTAGATTCTTTTTATCACATGACATCATTACTTAAAATTTCATTTTTGGCATGAAAAAGTCAAGATTTTGCCATCTTTAATGGATGTCATTACGTAGGTCTAAGACAACACTTGTGGTTTAAGAAATCTGTAAACCACTCGTGGTTAATCAATTGATTTGCATGGTGTTATATCACTCCCAGATGCCACGTCATGTGATAAAAGGTGTTTCAAAGATAACTGTGGCTTAAACTTTTACTTACAGGTTCAACCGTCTCCACAGGCACATTATATAAATTTATCAAGAGCCCCAGTTATCGGCATAAAAGGGTGCCATCCAGACTGTCTACAGTCTCTTTAACGTAAGCATGATCATGAATGACAAAATTGAGCCAGTGCATGAGATTTCCAACAATGTGGTATGTGCCTCTAGCAAAGCCTCAGATCAGCCTACGCAGTCTGATCAGAGCCTTTGCTAGTCGCTTGAGTATACTATGATTGTTAAGCTACTGACTGAACACCATTTGGAGTTTCTAAGATTAAAAGGAGGCTGCAGAGGCTCATCCGAGACTACACATGTCAAAATGCCACATTGCTGGAAATCTCATGCACTGGCTCATTAATGATACAGATAACAGAAAGACTTTTAACAATAACTTTAAGCTTATAAAACCTTGCACTTCTTCTTCTTCGGCTTAGGTTTGGGACACAATACAGCTCTTATAGCCTCATCGAATACTGTCTTTAGGCCTTTCTGTGTAAGGGCAGAACACTCTAGGTATTTCACAGCACCTATTTCCTTTGCCATAGCAAGGCCCTGAGGATAGGTCAGCGGGGCTAGCTTCTTTTCTCGTAACTTTTCCACCGTCTCCCGGTCCTCCCTTAAATCAAGCTTCGTTCCCACCAGTATAATTGGAGTGTTGGGACAATGATGACTCACTTCAGGGAACCACTGTAAAACAAAATCATTTACCGTATACTATTTGACATTGTTAGTGAACACTCTGTTCTTATTTTTAGCTGTGAACTGTGCTATATATCTACTTCAGATATCGAGACAGTCTATGGCATGGGTGTGGAAATAAAAATGCCGTGCCTTACTTGTCTGACTGGGTCCCATTTCATTCAGGACAAGTTAGAAGTCCTGGGACAAGTTAAAATAAATTTACAATTCTGTATTTCATAATTATTATGAACTCAAATGTTGTGTAGAAAATAGTGTAGATCCTGATCAGGTGGCTTCTTCAGAAGCCAGCTGATATGATCTACACTGTTTTAATAATAATAGTTTATGTCTGGTTTCATACTGTTTTAAAGGAGTTTATACATGATGTTGTTTAAGCACAATGAGGGCTTCCCTCAGATCTTTGTGCATTATGTATTCTTTAATATGGGAAAAGTAAAACTTTCAATGTACTAGTGCCTAATGTATGGCAATTTATTTGCCCATTAACAAGTAGAAACTTTTACTATTTCCACACCCCTGTTTTCATCAACTTTATGAATCCATACACCCTAGACTCTAGGGTGTATGGAATCATAAAGTGGGATCCATCAGCTCTAGGTCTACACTTTGATCTCAAGTCAAGCACTCTATCACTGAGCATCTTCAATCGCTCCTACAGGGCTCACGCTGCCGTTCGCCATTGTAGCCATTTGCTACAAAAATGACAGGGTGGCTACAGATTTATTTCATTGGCGAAAAGTCCATTTTTGCCAAAAAGTCCATTTTCACCAATAATGGTTCAAAATTTACTGACCGGTGATTTATATGTAAACACATGTATCCTGCTGTGTGGGAATTTCCAATATTGGCCAGACTGGGTCACTTGATTATTACCAATTACCTATCGCGGAAGCAAATGAGTAAAAATCAATAACAAGTCCAGAACAAATTTATGTTGACCTTTTGTGTTAATAGGTGTCAAAGGATAAAAATGTGTTAAAAACTTATCACAGCATGACGGGCTGTATATTAAATGAGTTGGTGATTGGATTAATTGAACAATGTGAGTCATTGATGTTTGATTAAAGCCAGTTCACCAGGTTTACAATGAAAGCTGAAAGTGAAAGTAAAAAAAAATACCAGTAAAAAAAAAGACAAAAAGACCAGGTTCAATAAATAACAATATCTAGAAATTAATTTCATGACAATATCCTGTAATTAAAAAACCCTGTCTCTTCAGTTAACATATTAGGCAAAAAATCTCTAAGTTATCAACCCTACCAACCCTAATATTTTGGGGCCTACTCAACATTTTTAAAGCATTTTTTGAAAAAAAAGATTGGAACACCACCTGAGTGTCAAACACTTTGGATCCAGATCAAGATCATCAGAATCCAGATTTGTTATCTTCTTCTTCTTCTTCCTGTATAGTGCATGGCCTTCTCTGAAGCATCATCGCACTGGTGAACTATGTACAACTATGTATTATCAGCAGACGAAAAAAGTAACCCCAGCAAGGAAAGAAGCTTTAGGGTTGGTTCTTGAGGAAGAATGTTTTGGGTCAACAATTTATTGTTCAAGAAAAGAATAGATCCTTGTTCATGTTACAGAATATCATTTTTTATAATTGGAGTCAAACCTATTTAGGTTATTTTTTTAAAAAAAGATTTTGCACTTTAGAAATGTGCCATATTAGTAATATTATTACATGCCGGCTAAATCCTTGGCTAAAGTCAAGTAAATTTGGCTACAAGTTTTTCCATTTGGCTAAAGTGTTGGCTACAAAAAAATTTGAGCCAGGGTGAGCCCTGCTCCTAGCCCATTTGTATGCAGCACCTTTATTCATAATTGTAATGAAAATATCATTAGGTCACAATAGGAACTGTCTACTTTTACTTTGCCTTTGGTTTAATATACAGGTCTGTATGATCTTATCTTTTATATTGTAACACACCATGAACCGAGATGCTGTTGCAATATCAACAAATAATCTACTTATAAATATGTTGTTCTAACAATAAAATAGCCAGCACAAGTAAAATACACTTTCACTGCTTCATCTTTAGAAATGTCTATTTGTTACCAAACTGTTTTGTTTGTTTTGATGCTTTATGTCCGAGAACAATTTTTCAGTCATGTCTTGATGATTTTCTGTCTCCCTTGGTTGAACCAGTTCGTACTAAGAAGCACATAAACATGATAAAGTGCCTTGCTCAAGGACATAATACTGCGACTCCGCTGGCGGCAAGTCTTGAACTAGCAACCCTTTAATCCCCAGTCTAACGCTCTACCAACTGAGCCAAGTGCTGGGCAGTGCCTAACCAAAAGGTGAATCAGGCACACAAAACAAATGTTGAAATGTTTAAACTGAAAGATAAGAAAATAATAAGTGTCATGATAAAAAAAAATTCATATCTAGATCACTGCAGGCACCAACAATTAGGGGATAACTGTATTCAAAATTTTCATTTGGGGGAAGGTATATCGTCAGATATACGGTCAGATATTTAGTTTTACGACGACGCGCGAGTGGAGCCCTAAAGCGTGATTTTCGAATGTATATCCCATGATATACCTCCCCAAACAAAAATACTGAATATGGTTATCCCCATTCTAAAGCACTTCTACAGTATTGTCTCAAATTTGGACGTTGTAAGCCACAAAAAGCAGCACAAAGGTGTACGTCATCCAACAAAGTGTGACATAATTAATGACATGAAACTATTAAAGACAGTATATCGCATGATATATTGTCGCAAAGTTTTGACGTTATCCAACCAGACGTTGCGTAACAAAAGCAAGAGCATTAGAATCGCGTAAGTACTACCTTGCAATGATGTTTTAAGAAAAAATTCATAATTAAATGCTCATTTCTTTTTTATCTTGATCTCTGTACATACCTTGGCTCTGACGTTTTCAAAACTAGCAGGACTGATAAGGGAGAAGCATATAAGAAACACATCCTGAAATATTCACAAGAAAATACAAACTGTAGTTCATTATCAATTCATACCACCAAATTTAACTCTTTGCCCCCTGGGAAATTTTCCATGCTTTTTTGACATATGTTACTTTTTTCAATATCAACTTTTTTGAAAAATTCTTTCTGGGATACTATCTGAGTGTTAGACTGGATCCAGATCAGGCCCGTCAAAATGGCGGACCTGATCTTGGTCCGATCTATAAAAATGCATTTAGGTTATGAACAGACGACACTAGTAGGCAACGAGTTAATTTAAAATATATAGGCATTATAATTTAATCCTGGTTTACATGCTACTCTCCATTTACAGTGTTACATTCTACTTTAAATAGTAAATTTCAAGGACTTTCTTAGAAAGTCATCTATATTAATATAGTATGTATCAAGCCTGTGTGAACCCTGTAGAAATTGAGTAGAATATATGCGTAGAAGACTAGAAGTGGAGTAAAATATACAGTACACCAAACGAGGATTTACCATATTTCACGTTGGTTTCGGTGTCGCCACCCTGTGTCTCGCCCAGTCACGGTGGTTTCATGGTGACGGCCACCGTGAATTCCAGGTAAATCAACGAGACAGTCAGCGTGACGAAGAACGTGGCGTAATAATTGATTTTCGGGAGATGGGATGTTTTATTGCGACACCGTGTCTGTTCGTGTCAGGGCGAGAAATACCGTGTCTGTACGTGTCAGAGCGAGAAATTTACGACTTATTGTTTACCTTTGCCATTTCTGCGCATGGTAGCAAGGTACAGCTTACCGCATATGCTCAAAAGCCTTCATAGGCTAGCGATCGCCATTATAATGGATTCGACTAATGAAGAATGGATGATGAAGAAATTGATGTTGAATTAATAAAATTCATTAAGAAATGTCAAATAAAAAAAAGCGTAGGCTAGCGATCGCCATAATAATGGATTCGGCTAAACATTGAAATTGATGTTCAATCAATTAAACTTCATCAAGTATATCGAATTTAATACAAAAGCGGACGCCATTTCTGCGCATGGTAGCAAGGTACTAAATGAAGAATGAATTACAAAGAAATTGGTGTTGAATTGAGTAAACTTCACAAGAAATATCAAATTAAAAAAAAGAGGTTATGATAAAACCAGCCTGCTGAGTTACTTATGCTGGCCCATAGCAAGTCTAGATATGATCCTTTCCTTTAAATTGAAAACAAAGGCGCTCAGACTGGTGGATGTTGACTATGTACAAAAAATATTTATCTTACCTTCAAACGATTTACTAATAGTCCATTTATAAAAGCCTTATCTTCTAACGCACCATTTGTATTTTTTCATACCATCTGATAGCCCCCCATCCCCCAGTCAGAAGGTGACAATGAACCCCTCCCTTGTAGACACGAGCTCACAAATTGTCTGCTGCGCGAGCGTGAATAAAATATGATTGTCTACGTGACGAAGCGCACATATATGCACACTGGTCATTCGCGGATCCAGAAAGAACGTTTTTTAGTTGATGACAGGAGAGGATCCAAATACCATCATTGGCGAAGCACCCATTAATTTACACAACGCACGTGCGTAATAAAAGTAGTAACACTCAAGGGAGTTCACCCAATGTGGTAAAAGTGATTTTCCATACCCCAAGGAACTGCTCTTTAATTGTAGAAAATCATTGCTTGATACATTAGTCTCCATTTGACGTGCGTAACTTTTTCAACGTTCTTGCGTTCTGGCTACGCCATTGACCATTGAAGCGGACCATCATCGAATGCTGACTTGGTAGATTTGTGATGTTTCAGGGGATCCAGTATTGCTGATTGACTGAACCCTATATTTTGCGATTTTTCAAGGGGTCCGGATATCCCCTCATGCTGGTGATTACATAATACGGTATACGTCTAAAACACGTACGTCAATAAAAAAAAAAATAAGGCGAACTGATCGAGTGCAAATGCCTCGCCTAGCCTACTCCACATGAAACATAACAGTTTAGTAGACGTAGACATGCAATCGTTGGTGAGTTTCTTATTGCATGTGCATTGTGCGAGCAACAAAAGCTCAGGCGAGTCTGCGCAAATGCGCAGTCTCATAAGAGCATTAGTTCCTCACATTCAAAACATAACTATGCACGGCGTTTGCAACGAATGCGCAGTCGCTATAAGTACATTAAGTAGACGTTGGTGTTTTTATTGATTGTGCGAAGCGAGCGCAAGAGCAATCAAAATAGGCCGACCTGAAAAAAATGTTGGTTTGCCGTGCTCCTATCTACCCACCCAAAACAGGCCCTACCCCAAAAAATCATTGCCTTTCTGAGAATCTTTATATTCTTTTTTTTCCTCGAATTCTGTTAACAAACTCTTCTTTAAAATCAGTAAAAGCTGTTTTTTTAATTGAAGAAAGGTTACTTAGATTGTTATTATACAAGTGCGGATCCAGAGGGGGGGGACAGGGGGTCCGGACCCCCCTGGAAAATCACAAGTTATATGGGTTTCTATAGGGAATAAGCAATTGGACCCCCCCCCCCTGGAAAAAGTTGGACCCCCCTGGAACCTTGAAAAATGATAGTTTTCTTTGAAATTAACCATTTGACTTCTGAAGAATAGGCTAAGGACAAAAAAAAAACAAAAAAAAAAAAACGTCAGAGCTTTTTTTTGTCAGATTGACCTGGACCCCCCCCCCTGACGAAAATTCCTGGATCCGCGCATGTTATATTCATTCTTACCTTATACAGCATCCATTAACTCATGTGTTTTGGGCGCTCAAAAGAACCCTCTCATCGAGACGGTTCTTTTGAGTACCCAAAATACATGCTTTGGCCCAGAAACGAAAAAACGCGAGATAATTTATCTTCGAAGTTTCCAAGACGAGTCTGTTCAGCTACAGTGACAAGCGAGAATCTTAACATTTTCAAAACACAGTGATTTTGTTACCTGCGCATCCTGTATCTTTTGCGCATAAGTTTTTATTTCAGCGAGTCCCGGCGAGTCCCGGGATGCAATTGTATTGCAGACTTGTCATTAAAAATAGTGTTTTGGACTCATAAATTTGCAGTTGGGACTCATTGATATTGGATACAGTGAGTCCCAGGACTCATAAGCCCAAAATTGTAAATGAATCACTGAAACATCCCCCTTTTTGGAGCTGTGCGCCAAAATTTTATATCCGTACAATTGCGCGAGTGCGCAGGCTCATCTGAGCCTTATCTGTTGCAACTGTGTTAGATTATGCGTTGTCCGATGTGGGGAGAGGGTAAGAGGGTTGGGGAAAGGCGGGGTAGGCGAGTGGTTTTAATTGGTGAGATGCGCGTATTCAGTTTTTTTTATCTTCTGTTCAAGCGGTGGGTTTGTTTATAAGATTATAACGTCAGGTCTGCGAAGGCTCACGAGTTGCTTATAAATGCATGACCCCACCCCCTGTAACCTTGGAAAAATAGTTCCCTTGAAGTACACCGTAAACTAAGTTAGACTAAAATACATATAAAAATGTCAGAACTTTTTTGTCAGTTGGGCCTTGACCCCACCCCCCCTCCCTCCGCCGATAATTCCAGGATCATCGGCTGTACGTCATTTCGTTGATGTTAGTGAACAAAGTTATCTTCTTACCTGAAAATGATTTACTAATTAAATCCGTAATTTCGATTCACCGACGTTTTAAATTTTCCACCAATATACAACGACCAAATTGTTTGTACCCTCCAACACCGGATAGGCGGCAATCGAAAACGTTCTTAACAATTGACCTGGACCCCCCCCCCCCCCCCTGTTGAAAAAATTCAAAAATATAGGGTTTCCAAAGCAATACTGGTCCGGATCCCCTGAAAAATCACAAAGCTACAAATGTACAAGTCCAGCATTCAATGTTGGGCCACCATCGGCCAGCCAGCGAAACGCCAGGTGGCGTTTCGCTGGCAGGTCAATGGTGGCCCGCTTATTGTGGTATTTGGATCCTCTCTACTCCCCTCATTAACTTAAAAAAAAGTTGTCAAAGTTGGACCCCCCCTGGATCCGCGCATGAACGCCGATAAAAAATCGCTAGAAACAGTGTTTTCGACTGCCATAGTCTGGCGACAAATTGCAGCCTAAAACTCTGCCACTAACAATTTTTTATCTACGTTCGTCGATAGTATTAGCGTTTTAGATTGCCGCATATCCGATGTGCCTCCAAGTTACTTGACGAGTCTGCTCGGAAGAATCGCCTTGGAGAGGCATGAGTGCTCACAACATGTAGAAATAAGTTTGGCATGACCTTTGATGTCAAAAGTTGAAACACTCTTTGTCGACTTCAAAGCCGAAATCGCCCTTGTGTACGTGACAAAATGCAGTAATTGAATGACGGGCAATGTCTTCTGCTGATTTCAGGAATTCCATAAAAGTGTCAAACAGTTTGGATCCAGATCAGGCACGACTTTTCATCGGACCTGATCTGGGTCCAACTTGTTTGCAAAGGCTATCAGCAGACGACACTTGTAATGCCTATTGGGTCCACACTGTTTGCCTACATTAGTCAATATATGCAGCAGACGACTGGAGCAGATTACATTTTCAGAAGCATTTTTTTCGCTGGCGCTTTAAGGGACAGCGAAACCTGAACAAAGTTAAAATGATTTGATATCTTTACACGACTTTTAAAAATAAGTATTCGACAGACGGGGGTTCACGTCACACAGCGCAGATGCACAACCTGAAATAAACTTCTGCTCTATTCTTGACCTTGAAGCAGAGCGTCTAAAATCTTCGATGCACGTCGTCTCATAGAGGTCGACGTGTGTGACGGGAAGGAAAAGACAAAATATCTCTAGTCCCACTAGATAGCTGTGCATATACGTCGGAAGAATTAATAATCCCATCTGCGAAATATACATAAATCTTCCGAGCAAGTCTTCGGCCAGTACAGCAAACGACAACACAGCATGCTTATGCAGATGCGTCTACGCATCGGAATTGGCTTACAAAAAAGACTTCAGAATTTTAAACAATGAGCTTCGACGGTCCGCTGTCTTCATTGCAATATTTTCTTGGAGAAAGTACACGAAAAAAAGTAACCAGACCTCCAGATAAGAATGCGTAAATGACATATAACTTGGCTTCTTAACAACAAACACTTGTCTTGGGTACTCAATAGAACCGGCTCACCGTTCCGATGAGACAGTTCTTTTGAGCACCCAAAACACATGTTTGAACTGGAATCGCACCCAAAACATCCGCTAATATTATCTGCGTCGTGCAAAAAGCTCGAAACCTGACAGCTTCCCGTTCAACATATTATGTACATGAGAGGAACATCACATGTCAGTGGATCCCCCCCCCCCCTCTGGATCCGCCCATGCTGCTTCATGTAATTTGTGGTAGCTACAGGATAATTTTGCACGTTTTTTTTGTGGCCTGTCGAATCTGTAAATTAACTCGAGGAACACTATCAGAGTAACAAATTATAATCAGGACCATTATTGAGTAGCTAAGGCTTTGCCACGTCTGAGCTTTTGCAGAAGCAACAACAACAGCGTCGATTTCGTGTCTGCGTGCGCAAATGCGCACACGTCTGAGCTTTTGCAGAAGCAACAACAGCAACGTCGATTTCGTGTCTGCGTCTTCTAAACGTTTTGAATGCGTTTTGCTCTATACAGCGAGACAGGGCAGACTCGTTTGGGCTTTGTTTTGCTCGCACTAAGTGCAATAAAGACCAAGTCAACGTCTTCTAAATGCACTTATGTTTTGAATGGGAATAGCAAAAGCACTGGCGAGACTGCTCAAATGGACAGACTCGCTTCGAACATGCAATGAAAACCAACATCGATTGTTCACGGTAGGGAGATTTTTTAATTAATTGTCTCCCGACGTTTATCAAATGAGACTATTAAAATGAGTTTGTCCGTTGGTGAAATGAGGGGTACTGTAACTTAATGAGCGCAACCCCCCCCCCTCCCCCCTTACAGGTTTAGTACGATCTTTTTGAAACTTCACAGATGTTTTGTCCATGTGGTTTGGTCCATTATCGTCAAATTATTTTTTCACTTTTTTCAACTTGTGAACTTTTAACTTCTGCCAATCTCGGATACAATGTGTAGTTATTTGTGAGCGTAACTCCTCTTCAATTAGGAAACTTCGCAGATGTTTTGTATATGGTCTTAAACGTGCATCGTGCATGTGGTTTGGGCATGATCCTAAAGTTATTTTCCACACTAGACCTTTCACTTCTCGCACAAGCGAAGTACATAGGGAAAAGAAATATTAAAAAAAAAAATATTAGGTATCTAGTCTAATTTGATAGTCCGGCATGACAGAAATGCTTTAAATCTTAACTTAATTTCAATGCGGAGGAGTCTTGCATCAAATAGCGTTTCATCTGGGTCAACATTGTTTGCTAAACAGAGGGGTTAGAATGGCCTCTGCAATGCGTCGCTAACGAGTTTCCTCAAAATATGGTTGTGTTATGTTGAGAAGAAAAAGACAACTTATAACTTCGAAATAAAAGTAAAGTTTATTGTAGAACCTCAATTCATAATCGGTGCTCAAAATGATCGCATGTCAAAGGTAAAAAGCTGGCGAAATGCGATGTGAATTTTGTCACGTACGCTTCTGTTTCACGTGCAGGTGTCGGCATACTTCATGGGGAGAAAATCTGGACAAATAGCGCTGATTTTCAACGCTTTTCTAGTATAACTAGCACATTACCGTGAAAAGCCTGCGCTATGCTACTGATCGTTTTCGACAGTTTAAACGTGTCCTCACCTGTTAAGCGCGAGTGTAATGTTTATACAACAGTGCAATAAAATACACGCTGCGACACCGTGGCTATTATCGGATCCACCGTGAAACGGTCACCAGTCTCGTTCTGTCGGTGGATGTCACCGTGGCGACACCGTGCGTCACTCTAGGTCACCTCCACCGTGACTAGTGGCGAATGGTAATTACTCGTTTGGTGTACGGTATGAGAAGCGACATGAGATTTCCAACAATGTGGTACTATGACAAGAGTAGACTCAGAGGAGCCTGTATAGCCTCCTGTTCAGCTTAGTAACTCTAAATGATGTTCAGTCAGTAGCTTAACACTCATAGAATATTAAAGTGATTAGCAAAGGCTTTGATCAGACTGCGCATATGCACAGGCTGATCTGAGGCTTTACTGGTGCAGATACCACATTGTTGGAAATCTCATGTTGCGGCTCAATTTGTAGAAATTCGGACATATAGATTACAACTGGGTAACTAGTGTAAACCGCAATTACCGTTTGTGGATAAGAAAGTGGTCTTAGTCTGTCGTAGTCTTCTTGACCAGCTGTATCCCATAATCCTAGATTTATAGGCTTGCCATCTGCCATCACATTTGCTGAATAGTTGTCAAATCTGATGAAAAGAAAAGAAGTGACATCAATCTCCAGTAGGGGAAAATGAAAGTACAGTTACTGTAAATTTAAAACCTGGGTAAAACAGTCATTCTCAAAAAAGACTGAACATTGGTTTCCAAGACCAATTATCGCTCAATGCAGGTCAAAAGTATTACAGAATAGGGGAGCATTCTGTAATACTTTCGACCTTCATAAAGCTACCATTTGTTATTGTGACCTTTGTTTTGTCTATTTTTGAGTGGCCGTTTTACACAGGTTTTACTGTAATCAATTACAGACCAAATGAAGAGGTTTCATCAACCCTTAAAGAATAAGTCCTGCATTATTGCAGGGATTTCATTAAGAGGTTTCATTTCTACTCAAGACAGGGCCCCCCTGCCATTTATTAAGTTTACATTGCAAGAAATTTGAAATCACCTGCCTTCTTAAACTTTACCTTAGCACCAGGCAAATAGTTCATGAAACCCCTGATGTATTTGTCAACAAGGTGAAAATTCGCTTTAAACTCTAAAGCTGGGCCATACTTAAAAAAATTGTTTACTGTCACCTGATCGACTCTGACGTGTACTCAAAATGCCACATACCCCAAAAATTTATGGCTGTATTTGGGAAACACATTTTCCCCTTATTTTTGAGATGAAAATATTATGGAAAATGCAGCATTGGCTCTTTTGCAGCAAATGCTCCAGTTTCCATAAAATTTTTAACTTTCCTTGATTTTTCTCCATAATTATTGTCTAAAAATAGAAAATGATGTCATGATCTAAAAATAGCCTATGGATGAACTTGTACTTACACTGTAGGTATATATTCCCCTGGGAAGGCATTCGTTGTGTAACTGATCAGAAGACATGTTTTACCCACAGCTCTGAAAATACGAAGAAAGAAAATGTTAAAGAAAGTTTCATCCCACACATATATGCCTACAGACAGTGCAGAGGCTGCACTGTTGTGCTGTTTTCAAATGGCTAAAGATTCCAAAATGTCCCACTTAGTTTTGTGTCAGTCACTGAAATAACACTGTCTCATGAGATGTGTGCCTGTTTCTTATGGCTGCCATGTTTACAAAGTTTTTAAAACATTTACACAGTCCCTAACAGGCACGATACCATTTAAACTAAACTTCTGTTCTGAATCCATTCACCGTAGCCGAATGGGTTAACTATATAGCAAGATAAAGTTGGTCCAAATTCAAGGCTACTGTGTTGTTGTTTTTTGTGTAGGAATTAAGCCCATTAAGAGTGACAATCTAAAGGCTATCTGTGCAGCAAGTGGATAATAGACTATCTCATATGGCCCTAAAAAGGTTTAATCTTGTGGAGGGCTTTAAATAAGGATTCCCCACCTGAAACTGCTGCAAAAATGGGATGGCGACACATATCTAAGTATAGACTGGCTCCCTATTGTAACATTGCTGTTTAAACTGATCAAGAGGGACAATCCAAACATTGTTTTATCATCAGAGATGTCCTTTCTTTCAGCTCTTAGAACATAAGATTGGCATAATGAGAAATATGTGTCTAGAGCTCACTAAAGTAAATGTACACCTGATTAACCTTTAACCCAGATATAAATAGTTCCTGCTTACCTTGAGGTTACTGTCAATGGTTAATCAATAATGGGCCTTATCTAATTTAAGGGTCAGCAGAGAAATGCTACTCATTGAAAAGGAGCAGAAATTATATTGCTTTTTTATCTGTTTTGCACCAAGCAAATGGTACACACTCTGTCTGTCCGTCCGTCTGTCAGGACATCTGTATTTATGTTTTTATCCTTCTGTCTGACTGAACATGCGCATGAATGTTTCTTTCAGTCTGCCTGTCCGTAAATGTAGGTTTTATCAGTCCCCATATGCAAACTCCTGTTTCTATCAGTTTTTCTGCCTCTCTGTTAATGCCCATGTATGCACAAAAGCCTCAATTAACGCCCCTTTTGTCGTATCTAGAGGTCCATATATTCTTCTGAATATCCATCTTCATCTTACAATGTACTTATGCTCCCATGAATCTGCCCAGACTCACACTAGTAAATGTATACATCACTCTGCCGGTATTTACGCATATTGCCGTCACTTCATAGAGCTGATGTGGTACGTATTTTCATCTTTGTCCGGGTTAATACTATATAGAAAAACATCATGCCATATGCCAAAGGACTATAGACTTCATTGAATCAATCATTTTTAAGTATTCAGTATGTGCATGGCGATTTATTTAAGTATTTAGGAATAGATTAGAGTACCGATCAAATACTTATCATCCGAATCGGTACTCCAATTCCATTCCTAAATGCTTACATAAATCGCCATGTGCATGCTGAATACTTAAAAATGATCTAATTCTATAGTCTCTTTGGCATACATCCTGTTTGTCTATATAGTATTAACATCAATATCTATCACATCTGGTCTATGAAGTACCGGCAATATGCGTAAATACTACATTTGTAAATACCAGCAAATCAACATATACATTTACCAGTGTGAGGCTTACCCGAGGCAATACAGCAAGCAGAAAAATCACATGACATTGTGCAGTCTCCAATGAGCCTTCGCTGTTAGACAGGAAAACGGCACCTGTTTTATTCATTTCAAACAATAACGACAGACAAATTATTACAAAAAAATGTTAATAATGTCTGGCGAAGTATTTGTAGATGCATTACAATTCGCATTTATATAAAATATATAGCAAGGGAACTTAAAATCAGTGGAAAATATTGAAAATTCTATGGCCTTCCCTATCTAAACAATACAGGGTTGATGGCCAGTACCTGTATATCCCAAATCTATTTATAGCACTGGAAGTATGTCACGATAAAACCTCCTATACAGGCATTTGAATAACAGAAAGTAATTGACATGTGGTTGCCCTATGAGGGCACAATTGGTAAGGTCGGGCTGACGTCAAAGCCCCCATATTGTTTAAAATGCGAGGTGCAAAAACTCGGAAGCCCTTGCCTTTTATCGCCGTGATTTATTCATTTTTAACCATTTTCCGAAAATTTTGATTGACAAAAAATTAAAAACCAGCGGAGAAAAATCACAAACTATGGAATTATGTAGAAGAAAACAAAGTGAAACTTTCTGTAAATCCTTAATTTGGTTTGCATAAGAAATTCTTAATTATGGAAATATTAAAGCTGAAAGTTGGCATCATCCAACAATAAAGAGCTAGTACCTCCAACTTACGGCGCTAGGTGGCACTTTAGACAACTGTTTGTGTTTTCTTTTTCTAGGAGAGTTCCTTTATGACCTTATCAATAGATTTTTTTATCCATCATTACTTTTGCCTTTTTGTCCATTTGATCTTGTGGCGCACCTCTGGTTTACAGGGCGCCTGCTTTCTTTTCGTGTAAGGGTTATTAAATTATTTGTAGGCTACATTGTTATGATATTTTCGGATCTCAATAAGGTCGAAACCCATAAACAACAAATAAAATAAAATGCGCCCCGTAAACCAGAGTCTGAGAAACTACCCGATCTTGTTTTTAGTGTTTCCCCTTAGTAGCCAGTTTTAGCATGGTGTCTGGGTGTTAATCCTTTTACATTAAGTCACTAATTACCTGAGGCAATTATGAGACATCACTTTGATGACAAAACCCCAATTAGCAATAATTTAAAATGAAGTGTGAATCTGAACCAGGTACAGGTAATATTGTCAAAACAAGTACTGGAAAGAAAGGCAGTCTTGTTAAAAACTTAGGAAGTGATCTTGGCAATTGAAAAAAAAAAAAAGATTCCCATATATAAATAATGTGATTCTGATAAATTTTAAGAATTAAAAAAAAAAAAATAAATGAGTGTGTGCTCAAATAGGAGTCCCAAAACTGGTTTGAAAATTCTGAATAATAATTAAATAAGTAGTATATTTTACATTTAAAGGGAACAGATAACAGCTGCATAATGCTAAGGGACATAAATTTATATATGACAATACCATATTCAATTTCGAAAACTTGTACTTAAAAGTGCCCTCTTAGCCTGTCGCCATGCGTTAAAAAGTGCCCTCTAAGCATGTTGTCATGCGCTTGAAGTGCCCTTTTCCTGGAAACTTTACCATGCCCTATTTGGGGGATGGGGGAAACACTAGTTTTAAGTAGCAAACTTTTACACTTAAGAATAGAATGTTTTTGTTTGTTTGATTTGGTTCTTTACGTCCACTCAACAATCTTTCAGTTATGCGGGACGGTCTTCCTGGGTTGAACCAGTACTAAGCTAGGATAAATGTGTCTTGCTCAAGGACCACAACGCAGTGACGCCGGTGAGGCTCGAACCCGCGGCCCTTCGGTCTCGAGTCAAGCACTCTACCACTGAGCCACTGCGCTCCCTGCGACCGTTTCAATCTCCGATATTTTTGTTACTTGTCAGATGATAAAATATGGGGAAAAACACATCAATTGATAGGTCAATGGTCGCACTATTCGAACCAGTCGTTATTTTAGAATTATTTTTATGAAATAAATTTTGCTTTAAATCGCTATAAAACATGTGTTGTTTCAATGTCCGATACAGGTAAACAAGAGTTTACTGCCAACCAGACTATTTACCAGCTATAGGATAAAGATTGCTCTGGATGATATTGAGTAGTGTTTGGACTTGTCTCTATTTTGAGGTTAGAAATTACTAGAGGTGCAACGATTCACCGAAAACGCGGTGGACCGCGGCGCGGTCGGTTCGGTTCGATTTACGATACCGTCTTCCTTCATTTTCTGTTCGGTTCATTCGGTTCATCCGGTCCTTTTTAGTGCCGCTTACGAAAAAAAAAACATGAAAAAAAAAAGAAGATAAAAAGCGAAAAAACTTGATTTGCCACTTTTGTAAAACGCAAGATTACGGTTTTATTTATTTCTTGAGTCTAGCTATCTGATAATCGTTTTTTCTCTCTTGCAATCGATTTATAAATTTTACTTTTATTAATACTCGTGCGGCGTGTTTACCAAAATGGCTGACTGTGAAATTGCGAATGCTCCGGCGAAGTTTAAATCAAGAGTTTGGCAGTACTTCGGCTTTGAAAACATCATTGATAAATTACAATGGAATCAGAACTTTAGAATAATCTTAAACTGTTTGCAAACAATGTCGGGCCCAAATTTCCTACGGAACTGGCAACACAACCAATATGTTCACTCATCTGCTGAGAAAACATCCCCACCTTTACGAAGAAATTAATGCCAACAAAACAAAACCATCCCAGGTGCAGACATGTTAAGTTTCCAAAAAAAAAATGCGGGACAACGCGCGGAAAATCCGTGATTTTTTTTAAAAATCCGTTGAACAGTTCTAAATACCTTTTGCCTTCCCCATGTCTACGGACGTCGTCAATCCTGCCGTGAGAGACGCTGAAATGCTTACTGCAAACCTTGCAGTACGCCTGCTGCTTGCCCCTGTCGCTGGCCATAACCCAGTCAAAAGTTCTTGTATATTCTGCATTAAAATTTGACCCGCTTCTATACCGTGTTCGTTTTTTTGTTGGGATAATCCCTTGCGATGATTCGCGTTTCGCCATCTTTGTTGGGTTTATCAAGTTATACAGCCGCTTGGATTATTTGTACCTGTATTATTCGGTTTACATTCAAGCCCTTAATTGATATCGATTTTTCAGTGACTTTGAGACGCTTTGCCTGACAGCCATTCGAAACTACCAAGCTTCCTTACGATATCAATATTGATCATTGTCACAAACAGGAAGCTCGCTAGATGAGGTATCGTCAGGTCTCGCGAGAATGCAATATTGATTTTTCTCGGCGACTTCCGCCAAATTATCACAAGAAATGGCTAGAAAACGGTAAGACTACGAGTGGATTTTTGAAAATCCTTGATTTTTTTAAAATCCGTTTTGCGGAAAACGGCAGAGTTTTCTGTTAGTGACACGAGAGATCCGTTAATCTTAACATGTCTGCAGGTGTCAAGATCAGATTTTGTTGTTTTTGTCAAATTTTACTGTTTAATCAAATGTTAAATCAAATATTAAAGATTTCTAATTTCATTGCTAAGTAAATTTTGCATAGTTTCTTGTATTTTCCTTATTCAAGATTTGTGTTCCTAGCAGAGCAAATAACTTATGATGTATCGCAATATGTATCGTATCGTGACCTCTGTATCACGATACGTACCTTATCGTGAGGTGAGCGTATTGTTGCAGGCCTAGAAATTACCAAATTTGTTGCCAGCAAAATTTGTGAAAGAATTGCGATACGGCATCCAAGAGTATCAATACAGTATCGACCAAGTCTGTATAGATATATCATCCGAGACCTAGTCCTCACAAGGATTTTGAAATTGTCATTTTGCAGGATAAAAAACATTACATGATCCATAAATAAAACTTTTCATATTTCAGCTAGAACTAAAAACTCCAACTTTTCTCGGTCAAACTCCATTTTTTCAATTATGACTCCCAACTTTTTCCAGGGACAGATTCTATATAGCTCCTGTTTTCAAAATCCTACTCCTAGTGAGCACATTGCTCCATTAAGATATAAATTCTCCTGTAATGGGCGTTGTGATAATTTATGATCATAGGTTTAAAGATTTCCCAGATCTTTTTGTTCAATTTGTAATTTTCTGGCTTCAGTCTTTTCGCCGGCCTTGGGAAACCTGACCAGAATCATTAAAACATGCGCAGATCTAGAGGGGGGTGGGGGGGGCAGGGGTCTGGACCCCCTGAAAAATCACAAAAATATTTGTAAGTACATTTTTGGAAACTTTACATTTGAGGCACTCAACCTACATCGTGAGAAGTCTACATTGGAGAAGATTGTGCCACAAGACCTGATACGGAATACAGAAATATAGGGTTCCTCTTTCTTTTTCTCTTAATACTGGCACAATCAAATTATGATCATTACGCCAGGGAGTGCAATTTTGGAATTTTGAAGAAAAAAACAAAAACAAAACAAAAAAAATCTTTCGGCTGTGTTTTTAACTAAATGAGGAGTGCCCTAAACTCCTCGGAAGTCTGGGAATTGACCGCCGACGGTGAAAGACTATTCCACTGTGGTATAGTCCGGGGGAAAAAAGAGTTCTTCAGGGCATCTTCAGGGCATCACTGTATGTCTGGTATCTACAATATATCCTCTGAATCACCTGATAAATCACAAGCTACCAAGTGAGCAATTATCGACACACCAGCGAAACGCCATTTCAATGCCGTTTTGCTGGGGGTCGTTGATGGCCCGCATTAAGTGATATTGGGATCCTCTCTCTCCTCATCAAAAAAGTTGTTGTTGTTATGAAAAAAAATGTTGACAGAGTTGGACCCCTCTGACAAAACCTGGATCCGCGCATGTTAGAATGCCATTCTGTTTTTTTCTTAACGTCCGCGAGGGCATATTGGAGTAATGTGTAAATATCGACGTATATGCTGGTTTAAGCAAACAGCAATTTCATAATAATTGCTATGGCAAAAAAGAACGGAAGTAGCACCGACCCACTTTTTTCATTTTTTTTTTACATTCCAAGAAAAAGTTGAAAAAACTTTCTTACCCGTCACCAACAACAACACATTTGATAGCCTGCATTTCAACTCAAAAACCTTTGATGAGTCTAAGTAAAAACTGTTGCTAAAAACTGCAACAATCACCCTTTAAACGGTTCGAGGACCAATGTGATATAAATAACACGGATCAAAATGGCCGTCGTCTCTTTATATAGTTACCCCCAGCGGAGTTCTATTTTTAGAGTATGGATAAAGCCTTAAACCAACGCTAACTTTGTCTAAACTACTTAAAACTCCCCAACTTATCTATATTTTTTCACAAGTTGAATAAAGTGATCATAGTTGGCAGCCCAAATGGGGGGGGGGGGGGGGGGGGGGGGGGGGTACTCTCGTTTTTTTTCTGCATACGCAGGCTTGGGCCAAGTATCTACTGTTTAACCCCCCCCCCCCCCAAAAAAAAAAAAAATATATATATATCAGGAATATCATGCACCCTTAAGCAAATACACAAATATTTGAAATTTTTAAAACCCCCAAAAATATCCCAGACCCCCGAAAACTGGTCCAATTTTGTGATGACCTCAAAAAATATCCACAAAATCTTATACCCCCCCCCCCCCCCCCAATTTTTTTTAAAAAAAATAGGCCCTATTGATTTTCAAAATTTTGACCCCCATAAATGGCCCGAGCCTACGTATGTTTGAAAATATCAGATTACCCCTGGGGTTAACACTGGGTACTCTGCTCTGATGAGCATTCTGACCGGGTCTGCGCTTTTTGCTAGGACATTTCAGCAGGCCTTTAGATTAGAATGTGTAATTAAATCCGGTCTTTCTTATTTATAACATAAATGTATGGATCCTCAAAAGAACCACCTCGGAGACATGTGTCGGCTAACATCAACGCACATTGAAATTGATGAATCCAAACATACATGTATTTACAAGTCTGCTCCCAAAATATGTTTATCTTCAGCTGTGATTTCTTTGCGATGGTAAATAGGACATTGTTGTATATAAGTAACTTTCCTGGTTGTATGCTTTGGTAGTGATTTTTTTCTAAATTTAAAAATCCGAAACTTCCTGTCATAACGGAGCGAGCCAGTAGATAAAGATAGATAGACACGTTTAGAGTAGTCATTCTTGCGATTGCAGCCATGCTTTTGTATGCTTGACTCTGCAACTTTCCTCGGTTTGTTGTGTGTTGTATTTTAGATACCAGACATACAGTGATGCCCTGAAGATGCCCTGAAGAACTCTTTTTTCCCCCGGACTATACCACAGTGGAATAGTCTTTCTCCGTCGGCGGTCAATTCCCAGACTGCCGAGGAGTTTAGGGCACTCCTCATTTAGTTAAAAACACAGCCGAAAGATTTTTTTGTTTTGTTTTTTTTGTTTTGTTTTTGTTTTTTCTTCAAAATTCCAAAATTGCACTCCCTGGCGTAATGACCATAATTTGATCGTGCCAGTATTAAGAGAAAAAGAAAGAGGAACCCTATATTTCTGTATTCCGTATCAGGTCTTGTGGCACAATCTTCTCCAATGTAGACTTCTCACGATGTAGGTTGAGTGCCTCAAATGTAAAGTTTCCAAAAATGTACTTACAAATATTTTTGTGATTTTTCAGGGGGTCCAGACCCCTGCCCCCCCACCCCCCTCTAGATCTGCGCATGTTTTAATGATTCTGGTCAGGTTTCCCAAGGCCAGCGAAAAGACTGAAGCCAGAAAATTGCAAATTGAACAAAAAGATCTGGGAAATCTTTAAACCTATGATCATAAATTATCACAACGCCCATTACAGGAGAATTTATATCTTAATGGAGCAGAGTGCTCACTAGGAGTAGGATTTTGAAAACAGGAGCTATATAGAATCTGTCCCTGGAAAAAGTTGGGAGTCATAATTGAAAAAATGGAGTTTTTTAGGCATATCAGAACCTATATTTTATGGTGATTTAGTCTATAAATTCAAACGAATTGTTGGAAAACCTAATTTTAGTGATCAATTCAAAAAGATAGTTAAACGTTATATAAGGGTTGGATATAACTTGGATATCATGCGACAATCTGCATGCCTTGTTGTAAACCCAATCACGGTTTATAGCTATGGTTTCCTCTTTAATTGCACGACGGTGGGTCGGGCCTCAGACTCTATGACGGCTCTGACGTAAAGCTTTAATCGGTGGGTTGGGGCCTGATGCTTATCTGTAGCTGGACCCACCGTGGCTCAACTTGAGGTTTTCTTTAGCTCTGACTATCTGTGAGTCATGAGCCCTTTTCTTTGTTTCATCATGGTGTAGTAATTTGATTAGAGTGTTTTTCCATGATGATACATTGCATTAGTTAGATGGCCTCCATGCGAGCTGAACATTTTTTGTACTTCAACAACAGCAGAATCTAGGGCGAAGATTTGGTACCAGTAAAATGCATTTAAGCCCCCCGGTGGCTTAGGCTGCTGTCCGTTCTAAGGCGGTGGTTCTGTTGTTGTTGACTTTCTGTTTATTGTTGCTCCCATTGTGGGAGTCTGTAATTGTTCTATGTTTTGTTGTACGTTACTTTATGTCCATTTTAGTATTGCAATCATCTTGATCGGGAAGAGAGAGCTGATTGCTTTGCTTAATTTGTCTTCCTGGTGTCTCGTGATGGTTGAGCGGCTCTTCCTCACGGTGCCACTGGGTTGTCTGCAGTTCGTTTGTGGTATTTCCTGATCATACTCATTTACTATTTTTGACCGGGAAAAGTTGGAGTTTTTAGTTCTAGCTGAAATATGAAAAGTTTTATTTATGGATCATGTAATGTTTTTTATCCTGCAAAATGACAATTTCAAAATCCTTGTGAGGACTAGGTCTCGGAAGATATATCTATACAGACTTGGTCGATACTGTATTGATACTCTTGGATGCCGTATCGCAATTCTTTCACAAATTTTGCTGGCAACAAATTTGGTAATTTCTAGGCCTGCAACGATACGCTCACCTCACGATAAGGTACGTATCGTGATACAGAGGTCACGATACGATACATATCGCGATACATCATAAGTTATGTGCTCTGCTAGGAACACAAATCTTGAATAAGGAAAATACAAGAAACTATGCAAAATTTACTTAGCAATGAAATTAGAAATCTTTAATATTTGATTCAACATTTGATTAAACAGTAAAATTTGACAAAAACAACAAAATCTGATCTTGACACCTGCAGACATGTTAAGATTAACGGATCTCCCGTGTCACTAACGGAAAACTCTGCCGTTTTCCGCAAAACGGATTTTAAAAAAATCACGGATTTTCAAAAATCCGCTCGTAGTCTTACCGTTTTCTAGCCATTTCTTGTGATAATTTGGCGGAAGTCGCCGAGAAAAATCAATATTGCATTCTCGCGAGACCTGACGATACCTCATCTAGCGAGCTTCCTGTTTGTGACAATGATCAATATTGATATCGTAAGGAAGCTTGGTAGTTTCGAATGGCTGTCAGGCAAAGCGTCTCAAAGTCACTGAAAAATCGATATCAATTAAGGGCTTGAATGTAAACCGAATAATACAGGTACAAATAATCCAAGCGGCTGTATAACTTGATAAACCCAACAAAGATGGGAAAAACATGGCGGATTGTGTGGACGGAGAAGTCTTGCCACCGTGATTTTTGAAGAATAATAATGGATGCCTTGCCCAGTATTATCCCAAAATCAATCGTTGAAGTATTAAACAGACTGGAGAACGATGAGGACAACCTATTCTCGTGGAAACTCACGCGGAGTCAGGATTCATTCTCATTGACCGTCAGCTGCAAACTTCGCGCCAAAACTCCCAACAAAGCCAAGGACAACAACAACGAGGTCACCGGACGTACTACTTTTGCGAAACCAGTAAGAAGACGTCGACGGAAGAAGAACCAATCTCCCTCTGCGTTGGCTCGTTCTAGGAAGAGACACGCACGTTTTCTGGAAAAAGAAGTTAGCTGGAAAATCGGTTTTAGCTTTGCCAGAAGAGAAGAGTATTACTACAGTTCCTGGAGTCCCAGATGCTGTTGATTCTCTGTGTGTAAAGGAACTGGAAAATACCAGTCCTGTTGGTGGCAGTAGCAGGGACC
Organism: Loripinus fragilis; assembly: GCA_964019695.1. Lineage (NCBI taxonomy): Eukaryota > Metazoa > Mollusca > Bivalvia > Lucinida > Lucinidae > Loripinus > Loripinus fragilis. The sequence continues at coordinate 43,777,730 of OZ026516.1, read as the reverse complement.
TGGTGTCTTTGGAAGATCCAACATCAAGCCCAGATTCTGATCCAGACCTGTCAATAAACGAACGGGCAATTCTTCGTAAATTTCTGGACACTGCAAATATTGACAGTGACGATAGTGACGATGATTTGAGCAGTGTACATGTTTGCTCTAACTGTAAACATCCGTCTGAAAAAGGAGAGGAACTTAAGCGGTGTTCGCGCTGTCACATAACCCGCTACTGCAGCATTCAGTGCCAGAGGAAAGATTGGGACTTTCACCGATTTGCTTGTTCTGTTGTGGCCAAGAGGTCGGACACTGTCAAAGCTTAAAAGTTGCTACTGCTAGGACCTGTATATATTCCTGATATTAGTGTTTTTTATGTTCGTCTAGACCTTTTATAACATATTGATGCTTTAAAATAGCTGATATTGCATCCAATTCGGTGGTGGTTTTAACTAGAGTCAAAAGGATACTGTTTATGAAAATAAAAGTAAGTAATGGAGCAAAGATCAGGAATCGATACAATCAAGTACCACACCTGACCCAGGATACCAATGGGAAAGTGACAAACTCACAGAAGACACCACAAACGAGAGCCAAGAGGCCAGCCCTTTCCCAGCAGGTGACCACAAAGCACATATAAACAGACGTGCATAAAACATAACAAACACAAGACAGAACAAAAACATAAAAGATCCACAAAAGAAGTACCGCCTTGGAACGGTCAGTAAAATATTTTACTGGAGGGCTTAAACCGGTTTAACGGCGCCAACCTCACCCTTAATTCAGATGTGGATCAAGACACATAGATATTTGGTTTGCATGAAAGACCCCTAACTTATCAATGCATCATCTCCTAAAACATATAAATCAAGATATAACAAGGAGATAAAGCAAGGATAAGGACTCAACAGTAAATTAAACTGAATACCGGAGCAAAAGAAATCCAACAGGTAAACCCCGGTGGGCCCGACAAACAGCCAAAGCATCAGGCCCCTACCATCTCATCAATAGATAAGTCTTTAACTCTGAACCATCATAGAGTCTGAAGTCCGACCCACCGGCGTGCAATTAAAGAGGAAAGCAAAGTTGCCAACCGTGATTGGGTTGACTACCAAGCATGCCGTCTGTTGCAATACATTAATGTTATAGCCAATCTTTTTATAATGGGAAATTATTTTAATGAACTGCGCTGAAAAATTATTAGAGCCAACAATCTTCTTCAACTTATACACCAAGTCACCATAGAAATCAGGTTCCGAAAGTCCTTGGCGCAAGAGAGATTTAAGTCCAACTTGGAATTTAGAAATCAAATCATAGTATCGTCTATAAAATTTTGAAAATGTTTTGCGAAGTTTATGATACCGATAGCCTTGTTTAAGAAGTTTCTGAGTTAACAATTTATTGCGAGTGTTGAAGTCAGCAACATAGCTAGATGCTCTAGCAAAACGAATGAGTTGAGAGATATAGACTCCATAGGATGTAGAACGAGGAACATCACCATCTAAAAATGGGAAATTGACAATTTCAAAATCAAAGTCGTCACGTTTATCATAAATTTTGGTAGAAACAATATCATTAGAAATTGACAAATGCAAGTCTAAAAATGCGGCTTCGGTATCAGAGGCATTGGCTTTATTAAGTTGGAGCTCTGAAGGGTATATTTGACTTACCATATTGTCAAAATAAACATTATTAATATTTAAAATATCGTCCAAATATCTGGAAGTAGTGTTAAACGCATCAATAACATCAGCCTGCTTATCATCAGAAAGAGACATCATAAAGTCCCTTTCATAACAAAACAGGAATAAATCTGCAACCAGGGGAGCACAATTAGTGCCCATAGGAATCCCAACAACTTGTCTATAGAGCTTGGTGCCAAATCGAATAAAAATGTTGTCCAACAAAAAGGTCAGCGCATCACATACATTTTGACACGACCATGCATGATATTTTTTAGGTTTTTCTGAAGTAAAGAATGCATTTCTGTCACTACATGCAAGGTAAGGAGAGCCTTCTCTCTGGAAGGTATTTTCAATAAGATCAATAAGTTTATCTTTAATTAAATTATAAGGTAAAGTAGTGTAAAGAGTAGAAAAATCATAAGTACAAGGTGGTGGGATTATTGTATTTTGACAGACTTGATATATTTGTATGTTTTAAGAACTTTACTCACGAGGATTCTACTGGTTTATACCAGGTGTGCCTATAAAGGCAGAATTTATAGAACAGAACAGAACAGAACAGATGGCGAAACGCAAATCATCGCAAGGGATTAGCCCAGCAAAAAAAACGAACACGGTATAGAAGCGGGTCATATTTTAATGCAGAATATACAAGAACTTTTGACTGGGTTATGGCCAGCGACAGGGGCAAGCAGCAGGCGTACTGCAAGGTTTGCAGTAAGCATTTCAGCGTCTCCCACGGCAGGATTGACGACGTCCGTAGACATGGGGAAGGCAAAAGGTATTTAGAACTGTTCAACGGATTTTTAAAAAAAATCACGGATTTTCCGCACGTTGTCCCTCATTTTCTTTTCGGAAACTTAACATGTCTGCACCTGGGATGGTTTTGTTTTGTTGGCATTAATTTCTTCGTAAAGGTGGGGATGTTTTCTCTGCAGATGAGTGAACATATTGGTTGTGTTGCCAGTTCCGTAGGAAATTTGGGCCCGACATTGTTTGCAAACAGTTTAAGATTATTCTAAAGTTCTGATTCCATTGTAATTTATCAATGATGTTTTCAAAGCCGAAGTACTGCCAAACTCTTGATTTAAACTTCGCGGGAGCATTCGCAACTTCACAGTCAGCCATTTTGGTAAACACGCCGCTCGAGTATTAATAAAAGTAAAATTTATAAATTGATTGCAAGAGAGAAAAAACGATTATCAGATAGCTAGACTCAAGAAATAAATAAAACCGTAATCTTGCGTTTTACAAAAGTGGCAAATCAAGTTTTTTCGCTTTTTATCTTCTTTTTTTTTCGTGTTTTTTTTTTTTTTTTGTAAGCGGCACTAAAAAGGACCGGATGAACCGAATGAACCGAACAGAAAATGAAGGAAGACCGTATCGTAAATCGAACCGAACCGACCGCGCCGCGGTCCACCGCGTTTTCGGTGAATCGTTGCACCTCTAGTAATTTCTAACCTCAAAATAGAGACAAGTCCAAACACTACTCAATATCATCCGGAGCAATCTTAATCCTATAGCTGGTAAATACTCTGGTTGGCAGTAAACTGTTGTTTACCTGTATCAGACATTGAAACAACACATGTTTTATAGCGATTTAAAGCAAAATTTATTTCATAAAAATAATTCTAAAATAACGACTGGTTCGCATAGTGCGACCATTGACCTATCAAATGATGTGTTTTCCCCCATATTTTATCATCTGACAAGTAACAAAAATATCGGAGATTGAAACGGTCGCAGGGAGCGCAGTGGCTCAGTGGTAGAGTGCTTGACTCGAGACCGAAGGGCCGCTGGTTCGAGCCTCACCAGCGTCACTGCGTTGTGGTCCTTGAGCAAGACACATCTATCCTAGCTTAGTACTGGTTCAACCCAGGAAGACCCGTCCCTTTATAACTGAAAGATTATTGATAAGACGTAAAGAATCAAATCAAATAAAAACAAAAGAAACGGTCGACGTCGGACCAAAACACCAAAGCGAGGGCCCGCCAAAAACATTTTTATAAAAACTAATAAAATTAATCATTTGGTTCACTAGAAATCTATTGTAAATCAATGTCCGATCATTATTCTACATATCCCTGGAGCGAAAATGTAGTTTAAGATGAGATTTTTTTATCACGTAAATGTTGGCTCAAGCTTAATGGCCATTGCATTGAGCGGAAGGTTTTATACCAACCACAATAATAAGTCATTTGGTCAAAATTGTTATCACTTGGCCAATAAGCCCAGATAAAAACAATAATTTTGGATTGGTCTATATATTCAGGTACATTCTATTCTTAAGTGTAAAAGTTTGCTACTTAAAACTAGTCTTTCCCCCATCCCCCAAATAGGGCATGGTAAAGTTTCCAGGAAAAGGGCACTTCAAGCGCACGACAACATGCTTAGAGGGCACTTTTTAACGCATGGCGACAGGCTAAGAGGGCACTTTTAAGTACAAGTTTTCGAAATTGAATATGGTATTGTCATATATAAATTTATGTCCCTTAGCATTATGCAGCTGTTATCTGTTCCCTTTAAATGTAAAATATACTACTTATTTAATTATTATTCAGAATTTTCAAACCAGTTTTGGGACTCCTATTTGAGCACACACTCATTTATTATTTTTTTTTTAATTCTTAAAATTTATCAGAATCACATTATTTATATATGGGAATCTTTTTTTTTTTTTTCAATTGCCAGGATCACTTCCTAAGTTTTTAACAAGACTGCCTTTCTTTCCAGTACTTGTTTTGACAATATTACCTGTACCTGGTTCAGATTCACACTTCATTTTAAATTATTGCTAATTGGGGTATTGTCATCAAAGTGATGTCTCATAATTGCCTCAGGTAATTAGTGACTTAATGTAAAAGGATTAACACCCAGACACCATGCTAAAACTGGCTACTAAGGGGAAACACTAAAAACAAGATCGGGTAGTTTCTCAGACTCTGGTTTACCGGGCGCATTTTATTTTATTTGTTGTTTAGGGGTTTCGACCTTATTGAGATCCGAAAATATCGTAACAATGTAGCCTACAAATTATTTAATAACCCTTACACGAAAAGAAAGCAGGGGTGTGGGGGCATAGCCCCTATTATTTAACAAGCAAAACGTTAAGATTTGTCTTATGCCATAAACTGCGCCCCGTAAACCAGAGGTGCGCCACAAGATCAAATGGACAAAAAGGCAAAAGTAATGATGGATAAAAAAAATCTATTGATAAGGTCATAAAGGAACTCTCCTAGAAAAAGAAAACACAAACAGTTGTCTAAAGTGCCACCTAGCGTCGTAAGTTGGAGGTACTAGCTCTTTATTGTTGGATGATGCCAACTTTCAGCTTTAATATTTCCATAATAAAGAATTTCTTATGCAAACCAAATTAAGGATTTACAGAAAGTTTCACTTTGTTTTCTTCTACATAATTCCATAGTTTGTGATTTTTCTCCGCTGGTTTTTAATTTTTTGTCAATCAAAATTTTCGGAAAATGGTTAAAAATGAATAAATCACGGCTATAAAAGGCAAGGACTTCCGAGTTTTTGCACCTCGCATTTTAAACAATATGGGGGCTTTGACGTCAGCCCGACCTTACCAATTGTGCCCTCATAGGGCAACCACATGTCAATTACTTTCTGTTATTCAAATGCCTGTATAGGAGGTTTTATCGTGACATACTTCCAGTGCTATAAATAGATTTGGGATATACAGGTACTGGCCATCAACCCTGTATTGTTTAGATAGGGAAGGCCATAGAATTTTCAATATTTTCCACTGATTTTAAGTTCCCTTGCTATATATTTTATATAAATGCGAATTGTAATGCATCTACAAATACTTCGCCAGACATTATTAACACTTTTTGTAATAATTTGTCTGTCGTTATTGTTTGAAATGAATAAAACAGGTGCCGTTTTCCTCTCTAACAGCGAAGGCTCATTGGAGACTGCACAATGTCATGTGATTTTTCTGCTTGCTGAATTGCCTCGGGTAAGCCTCACACTGGTAAATGTATATGTTGATTTGCTGGTATTTACAAATGTAGTATTTACGCATATTGCCGGTACTTCATAGACCAGATGTGGTAGATATTGATGTTAATACTATATAGACAAACAGGATGTATGCCAAAGAGACTATAGAATTAGATCATTTTTAAGTATTCAGCATGCACATGGCGATTTATGTAAGCATTTAGGAATGGAATTGGAGTACCGATTCGGATGATAAGTATTTGATCGGTACTCTAATCTATTCCTAAATACTTAAATAAATCGCCATGCACATACTGAATACTTAAAAATGATTGATTCAATGAAGTCTATAGTCCTTTGGCATATGGCATGATGTTTTTCTATATAGTATTAACCCCGACAAAGATGAAAATACGTACCACATCAGCTCTATGAAGTGACGGCAATATGCGTAAATACCGGCAAAGTGATGTATACATTTACTAGTGTGAGTCTGGGCAGATTCACGGGAGCATAAGTACATTGTAAGATGAAGATGGAGATTCAGAAGAATATATGGACCTCTAGATACGACAAAAGGGGCGTTAATTGAGGCTTTTGTGCATACATGGGCATTAACAGAGAGGCAGAAAAACTGATAGAAACAGGAGTTTGCATATGGGGACTAATAAAACCTACATTTACGGACAGGCAGACTGAAAGAAACATTCATGCGCATGTTCAGTCAGACAGAAGGATAGAAACATAAATACAAATGTCCTGACAGACGAACGGACAGACAGAGTGTGTACCATTTGCTTGGTGCAAAACAGATAAAAAAGCAATATAATTTCTGCTCCTTTTCAATGAGTAGCATTTCTCTGCTGACCCTTAAATTAGATAAGGCCCATTATTGATTAACCATTGACAGTAACCTCAAGGTAAGCAGGAACTATTTATATCTGGGTTAAAGGTTAAACAGGTGTACATTTACTTTAGTGAGGTCTAGACACATATTTCTCATTATGCCAATCTTATGTTCTAAGAGCTGAAAGAAAGGACATCTCTGATGATAAAACAATGTTTGGATTGTCCCTCTTGATCAGTTTAAACAGCAAGGTTACAATAGGGAGACAGTCTATACTTAGATATGTGTCGCCATCCCATTTTTGCAGCAGTTTCAGGTGGGGAATCCTTATTTAAAGCCCTCCACAAGATTCAACATTTTTAGGGCCATATGAGATAGTCTATTATCCACTTGCTGCACAGATAGCCTTTAGATTGTCACTCTTAATGGGCTAAATTCCTACACAAAATAATAAGGTTGCAAAGATCAGGAATCGATACAATCAAGTACAACAACACAGTAGCCTTGAATTTGGAACAACTTTATCTTGCTATATAGTTAAACCATTCGCCTACGGTGAATGGATTCAGAACAGAAGTTTAGTTTAAATGGTATCGTGCCTTTTAGGGACTGTGTAAATGTTTTAAAAACTTTGTAAACATGGCAGCCATAAGAAACAGGCACACATTTCATGAGACAGTGTTATTTCAGTGACTGACACAAAACTAAGTGGGACATTTTGGAATCTTTAGCCATTTGAAAACAGCACAACAGTGCAGCCTCTGCACTGTCTGTAGGCATATATGTGTGGGATGAAACTTTCTTTAACATTTTCTTTCTTCGTATTTTCAGAGCTGTGGGTAAAACATGTCTTCTGATCAGTTACACAACGAATGCCTTCCCAGGGGAATATATACCTACAGTGTAAGTACAAGTTCATCCATAGGCTATTTTTAGATCATGACATCATTTTCTATTTTTAGACAATAATTATGGAGAAAAATCAAGGAAAGTTAAAATTTTTATGGAAACTGGAGCATTTGCTGCAAAAGAGCCAGTGCTCCATTTTCCATAATATTTTCATCTCAAAAATAAGGGGAAAATGTGTTTCCCAAATACAGCCATAAATTTTTGGGGTATGTGGCATTTTGAGTACACGTCAGAGTCGATCAGGTGACAGTAAACAATTTTTTAAGTATGGCCCAGCTTTAGAGTTTAAAGCGAATTTTCACCTTGTTGACAAATACATCAGGGGTTTCATGAACTATTTGCCTGGTGCTAAGGTAAAGTTTAAGAAGGCAGGTGATTTCAAATTTCTTGCAATGTAAACTTAATAAATGGCAGGGGGGGCCCTGTCTTGAGTAGAAATGAAACCTCTTAATGAAATCCCTGCAATAATGCAGGACTTATTCTTTAAGGGTTGATGAAACCTCTTCATTTGGTCTGTAATTGATTACAGTAAAACCTGTGTAAAACGGCCACTCAAAAATAGACAAAACAAAGGTCACAATAACAAATGGTAGCTTTATGAAGGCCGAAAGTATTACAGAATGCTCCCCTATTCTGTAATACTTTTGACCTGCATTGAGCGATAATTGGTCTTGGAAACCAATTTTCAGTCTTTTTTGAGAATGACTGTTTTACCCAGGTTTTAAATTTACAGTAACTGTACTTTCATTTTCCCCTACTGGAGATTGATGTCACTTCTTTTCTTTTCATCAGATTTGACAACTATTCAGCAAATGTGATGGCAGATGGCAAGCCTATAAATCTAGGATTATGGGATACAGCTGGTCAAGAAGACTACGACAGACTAAGACCACTTTCTTATCCACAAACGGTAATTGCGGTTTACACTAGTTACCCAGTTGTAATCTATATGTCCGAATTTCTACAAATTGAGCCGCAACATGAGATTTCCAACAATGTGGTATCTGCACCAGTAAAGCCTTAGATCAGCCTGTGCATATGCGCAGTCTGATCAAAGCCTTTGCTAATCACTTTAATATTCTATGAGTGTTAAGCTACTGACTGAACATCATTTAGAGTTACTAAGCTGAACAGGAGGCTATACAGGCTCCTCTGAGTCTACTCTTGTCATAGTACCACATTGTTGGAAATCTCATGTCGCTTCTCATATATTTTACTCCACTTCTAGTCTTCTACGCATATATTCTACTCAATTTCTACAGGGTTCACACAGGCTTGATACATACTATATTAATATAGATGACTTTCTTAGAAAGTCCTTGAAATTTACTATTTAAAGTAGAATGTAACACTGTAAATGGAGAGTAGCATGTAAACCAGGATTAAATTATTATGCCTATATATTTTAAATTAACTTGTTGCCTACTAGTGTCGTCTGTTCATAACCTAAATGCATTTTTATAGATCGGACCAAGATCAGGTCCGCCATTTTGACGGGCCTGATCTGGATCCAGTCTAACACTCAGATAGTATCCCAGAAAGAATTTTTCAAAAAAGTTGATATTGAAAAAAGTAACATATGTCAAAAAAGCATGGAAAATTTCCCAGGGGGCAAAGAGTTAAATTTGGTGGTATGAATTGATATTGAACTACAGTTTGTATTTTCTTGTGAATATTTCAGGATGTGTTTCTTATATGCTTCTCCCTTATCAGTCCTGCTAGTTTTGAAAACGTCAGAGCCAAGGTATGTACAGAGATCAAGATAAAAAAGAAATGAGCATAAAATTATGATTTTTTTCTTAAAACATCATTGCAAGGTAGTACATACACGATTCTAATGCTCTTGCTTTTGTTACTTATCAAAATGCTACATTGTTGGAAATCACATGGCATGCTCCTTTATGAATAGCTTATTTAAAATTGCTTTACATATTCTATTAAAAACAAATTGCATGTAGATCCAGATCGGCCGACTTCACTAGAAGACATATGATCGGAATAGCCGCACGATGAATCTAATTGCAGCTGATTTGACTGGCACTCAGAAGTCTACCACATAAAGTATTCCATTTGTGCTCCAGTGGACCCGGAATGTCCAATACGTAAATGTGTACGATTTGGCAACAAGTTTTTTTTTTCAAAGACAAAATAAACACAACTTAGATAATCTAGTATTATTGTGTACCATTTATTTTCAAATGTACTTATGGTTACAATACCATTGTCCTGAATAAATGGAATAATTATTAATAAGAAAACCATATAAGAGTTGCGACAAGAGATTACCAACGTGAATGTGGTATGTGCGAGCAGCAAATCCTCAGATCAGATCAGAGCCTTTGCTAGTCGTTTGAATATTCTATGAGTGTTAAGCTACTGACTGAACATTATTTAGAGTGTCTTAGCTTAAAAGGAGGCTGCACAAACTCATCTGAGTCTACACTTGTTTAATTGTCACATTACTGAAAATCACATGACACGGCTCATTTGTGGATGCAAATTCAACTTCGTTCTGTACTCGCTTACCTTCTGTTTGACGTTCTCATAGCTATCTCGGTTGGTCAGCGAAAAACACAAAAGGAAGGTATGCTAAAAAAAGAAATATAGTTAAAAAATAAAATGGTTTTAATAACTAGCAAATTTTGGCATTTTAACATTTATGAGCATGATAAATACAACATGCGAGACACATAAAGCAAAGAACTTCTTTGTTTGCCGATATTTTACTTTTTACGAGCAGTTGAAATTTCGTACTCGGTTTGAGTTGAGCATGAAAAAAGTTTTATAACCTCGGGACCAGGGTATAGAAGGCTTGTTTGCGCCTCAACTGGTTGTAAAACCTGACCTGATCAAGCATACCCGGCACATTTCGAGAATCTGATCTGATTCCGCGGAATTGGTCAAGGCAGATATGATTGCAAGCAGATACCAGATCATTTAACAGAAAGGGGACGCTTGAACAGTAAAACAAAAAAATGAGCCATGACATGTGATTTCCAACAATGTGGTTGTTTGACAAGTATAGACTCAGATGAGCCTGTGCAGCCTCCACTTAAGCTTATAAATTCCAAATTATGTTCAGCCAGTAACTTAACAGTCGTAGAATATCCAAGCGACTAGCAAAGGCTCTGGTCAGATTGCGCGCATGCGCATGCTGATCTGAGTTTTTGCGGTTGTACATACCACAATGTTGGAAATCTCATGTAGCGGTTCATTAATGAATATTTGGAAATAAGTTATTAAACTCAACGCTACCTTCATTATTTTCATGTATGTATGAGACTGAACACAATATTGCATGCAAATCATTTCATTGGCTTTTGTTAGTACTGCAAAAGAGGCGGCGAATGCTCAAAAGATCCTTGCGCATCCTAGCTGCGCAAACATGCTTAAACATGGAAATAAGTGTCAAATCTCATGAGCTGGGTCCTACTTACTTGTACAGTCAAAACTCTTAATAATGTCACTCGTTATAACAGAATATTCAATATCTGACATAAATTTACTGGGAACGGATCTGTTTCCATTGAAATTCCCTCTTTATAACAGAATATTCACTTAACGACACCGACAGTAACTTCTGGGAACAGATATACAATTTCTATTGAAAATATATTCATTATAACAGAATTTTTACAATGTTTCAGACAATTTTGTGATCAGGACAAGGTCTTTTGCACAACAGGGTTTCTGTCTCAATTGATAAGAGGAAAGCGTTGTGTATTTTGATGCAATATGAAATTAAACTGATGTATACATTTGGTTTAATAGCATTTTAATTCATATTTATAATGGTTTCTTTTACAAAATGATTATGGTGTGGAAATCTGGTACTGATCAGAATTTCTTTATAACAGCAAATTCACGAAGATATCTTGGAACAAACAGTGTCGTTATAAAGAGGTTTGACTGTAATAAAAACGGATTTCTCATGAAATGAATCGTTTGTTAGATCTATTTGACATATAAAAGCGGGCCACAATCGGTCAGCTATCAAAACGCCATTCGAACTGCGCTTCTCTGGGTGGCCCACCTGGTACTCGTTATCCGTTGTTACGGTTAATATTCTATATACTACATGTACGCTCCTCAGTTTACATGCAGTATTCCAGTTATAAGTATAGATCTTCATATACAAGCGGAGTGGTAAACAGTGTCATTTCTGATTAGATGGTTCTACAGTATTGTCAAAAAAGATAAATCTGGGTTCAGCAGGACAAGGGTTAATACATGATTTTGAATGCATACATAATAGTATCCTAGCTTAGCACTGGTTCAACCCAGGAAGTCCCGTCCCAGTTTAACTGAAAAATTGTTGATGGGACGTAAAAAATCAAATCAAACAAAAGAAAAGAAACAAAAGCATGTATAATAGCATCCTAGCTTTGGTCTTACCGTAAGAGGATAAGATAGTGGTCTAACTCTATCATAGTCTTCTTGTGCGATCGTGTCCCACAGGTTCAACACAATGGGTACTCCGTCTATGTCCATTCCAGAAGACTTTGAAAAATTTTAAACCCTAAATCGAATATAAAATACATTACAGAATGTGGCAAGGCTGCATGTCTGTCATCAGTTTTCACATCGAATATGAGCAAATTTAATAAACGTTGCCAGCGTAAATTAAACGAGACGAGAAGTTTGCATTTTGGTCTGAGTCAATGGCGTAGCCAGAACGCTGAAAATTTAACACGGATCAAAGGAAGACTACTTCAAATCAAATAGTGATTCTCTGCAATTGCGTCCCTATTCATAATGGTAACTTCTCTTAAAGGAAGGAATTTGCTCCCAGAGGGAGCGAATTCTTTCCTTTAAGAGTAGTTACTTATATTATGGCATGGAAAATCGCTTTTAACATATTAGGTGACCTCTCTTGAATGTTACTAATTTTATTACGCACGTGCGTAATTGCGTAATGGAAGCTACACCAGCGTAAGTATTCAACTAAGTTACTTTGAAATGCACCATAGTCTTATGTGCTTGCCCATTGAAGGTGGTGTACGACCTTGATAATTTATAGTGTGTATTTTAGTTAAACATTAGTGTTACACATTGTGACCATGAAAGTCAAGCCTCCATGAACATTATGGTGGCATGGTATTCATTTACTAAAATTGCCTGAATGTTTATCTGCTTTTCCTCGGAAACAAACATTCCCTGAACATAACCTAAAAGAGAGAGAGAGAGAGAGAGAGAGAGAGAGAGAGAGAGAGAGAGAGTGAGAGAGAGAGAGAATCACTGAAGGATAAAGCGTAAAAGACTTACACTGAAGGAACATATTCTTGCGGGAATTTGTCGTCGGCATAACACCGTAGCATAGAAGACTTTCCAACATTCCTAAAATTGAATAAAATGTCATCATGTGGCCATTATCCCTCCGAATTTGTTTACTTCTATAATGCCGAATAGAACATTCCATCCTGAGAGTTGTAAATGTATTTCGTTGTAATGGTTGCCAGTACTGTTTGCTGATACTGAGAAATGGGTACGTGCATTAAGGAGCTATTTTGGCCCCTCTAGAGCCAAAAACTGAAAATTGATTTTCACCAATTTCTTTTGATTGGTTTATTAGAAGATTAACTGAACTGAAAAAATCGGCATTTATTTAAATTTTACCGCTGCTATGGTAGCAAAAATAGCCGACAAAATAGGCTTAAAACAGAGAAATTGCCATTTTGGACCAAATTTAAGACTCTTTGAGATCGATTTTTAAGAATTAGATATCAGCACAGCTATATGCCAAAAAATCCTTTTAATATGTTGTGTGCCGTGGTAATGCTCAAGTTATGTTAAAATAATTTTTTGGTATTTGCTTGTGCTCTATGTTAATTTCTCTGTCAAACCTCTCAATTTAGCTCCAAAATGGTCAATTTCCTATTTTCAGCCTATTTTGGTGGTCATTTTTGTTAACATAGCAAAGGTAAAAGTCAAAGTAATTTGAGACTTTTACACTTTGGCTATTGTTCTAATAAGCTATACTGAACAAAAGTGAAAACGCTACACTTGAATTGTTTGCCATTTATATACTAAATGATGCAAGCCAGTGAAACAAATGAAAGTGCATCTGATTCTTCAAAGACTGAGATATGCATAACAGTAAAAGGTTTACGGATATTGTCATGGAGAAACACATGTAAGTCATTTAAATGTGACAGGGGTCCAATTTTTCAGGTTGCCAATTTGAACAGAAATCTCACACGGTTTAAACCTTCAGAAATCCACTCCCAACCAGATCAGACTGCACGAAACGGTAGTCTAGACAGCCAGAAATGTGAAGGACTTTTCACAAGTGTGTTTTGATCATTTAGAAAAGCAACCTTGAAAAGCGGGTTTTGCATAAATTTGCCAAGCTTGAAATTTCCATAGGAAAATCAATGTGTTATCGCATCTTAGTCTGAGGACATTACTAGTCGATAAATGGTAGGAACGATGTACTGATAGGTCTCCCTAATTTAACAAAAGAAAATTATCAAAAATCGTGATAAATCGAAGATTACCAAACATTTAATATTCCCTATTTGTTCTTGTCAAAGGGAGACAATTTACACATTTTTACAAATTTGATGAATTTGAAATTGATTTCTGAGCTTGTTTCAAGTGATTAGACACTTTTCTTGTGTTTTCATGCTACGCAATTATGAGCAATTCAGATAAGCATAACAATCCTTTTTTGCGCATAGGCAATTGCAAAATTCATTGAATAGTACTGAAAACACAAAAAGGAAATAACTCAGACACCAAAAGAGACAAATTGATGAAGTTTCGACGAATCGTTTGCTGGATGTCTGGGAATCATTTTTAAGCTTTAGTAAATACTTTTTGTCCAAAACTTTCTCACAAAATGTAAAATATTGTAGTGTAGCGTTTTCAATTTTTGTTCAGTATAATAAGAGCAAATTGGTGGAAAAACAATTTTTATATTTTAGTCTCATAGTGGGGCCAAAAAAGCCCCTTAACGCACGTAGCTTTTTCAAAATATTGTTGGCTGTTAAAATGTGTTAAACCCATATAAGTCTGTCGTCCTTTTTGTGGGATATATATAGGCAAACAGCGCATAACCAGATCAGACGCCGCGTTCTAGACGCAGCAGAACGCGGCGTCTGACCAGGGTCTTCACTGCTTGCTTACAGAATGTTCCATTAAAATTTGAATAAAAATGAAAAATACCACCGAACAATCCTTAAAATGGAAACGGACTGGTCCAATTAATAACAATGTGAAATTCGGCTTAAACGGATTAAACAAATTAAAGATGCTTTCGGTTTTATTATATAAAATTTAGCGCGATATAATACGTTATCTGCAAGGTCTACACTGATGTATATGGCAAACGCACATGCAGCAGATTATCCACTCGCTAAAGCTCGTTAGAAATATTGCACGATCCGCAGGTGTGCACTATTATCACAATGGAGTCCGTCTGTCTGTCCGTCCTTTAGCAGTTTAGTGAAAATGCTCATAACTCTTGAACCACATGCATATGATATGGTACCTGTACATGTATAGTTTGATCAATTTTTGCATGCATGTGCATGTCAACATTGTCTAACCACTGGCATGCGTAACAATCTTTTTGATGGACGAGCATCATTTCCGCCGATCGAGGTCTTCTAGTGAAAATAGACCGTTTAACTAACGTTAACAATCGTCATATCACGATATTGTATATATTTATACAGTTGATGTACAATAAAAACGAACATCTATTTTTGTCATGTTTGATGTCTTCTTTGGCTTATACAGCCCCTTCCCTCCTCCTAGACCCAAGACGCCCTTTACATATGCTGTATATGTACATGTGTATAAAGCGACATTTCATTGTCCAAAGGGCGTCGGGTCTAGGGGAGCATAAAAAACTGAAAGACATCAGTTTCATTTTTCGCGTGACAAACAACACAATTTTAAGCATAGTTCGCACGCATGCGCAGAAGAATACCGTAAAGTTTTGGAAATGAAGAGCACTTCTATCCTTATATTTTAGCACTTTTAACTTTTTGAAAACTAACATACATTTACATGTACTCAAAGTCTGGTCTAAACGGTACCCTATATAAAGACGTAAAATGAGGAGTAGAAAGTGCAAGTTTTCACGGCTTTGTAAATGATGAATCCCTTTGAAACATATGTTGATGCTTACTATGCATATTTTACTGCCGAACCACGCAAATTTTAAAACATTAGGGCAATTTGAAAGTTTGGTGTTTGGGGGTTCAGTCCCCTTCCTCCTCTCTGGATCGCGCATGTACAATTACATAAATAGTCTCATTATGACACTTCGCATGATATAATGACACAATTTACAAACAAAAAAGACACGCCCAACATCTGCAAGATACAACGATTGTTGGCGAGAAGGTTTATTTAAAATGGTGTTTTAAAAATGATTAAATAGAATACATACCCGTCCCCAACAACAACACATTTAATCTCAGCTAAATGCATACTCATACATATACAATTTAATGTTAAATCTTAACTAACTACAATATATTTAACTTGGTGGTAGCCTATAATATCTACTTTTCGGAGACAGTTTTTTTCTATTTATAGAAATAGGAAGTTTAAAACTACACTTGGAAAAGTTAGGAAACCGTCTGCTCAACCAGTGGTTTTCTTTTCTTTAGCTGAGGAAGCCTGTGGGATATTAACTGCGATAAAACAAAGAAAAAGTTTCCCTTGATCTGATGAGCGAGCTAGACGTTCAATAAACGGGTTGGAAACTTCATAATCAGAGCCGCCGCCTCTGAATATGAAGGTTGAAAAAATCGGCTTAAACTAAATATATTTCATTTATCTTGTTGCGAAAAAAGGAAAATGAAGTGCTCAACTTCTAATCCAAGCTGATGTGAGCTTCAAATTGTGTACGCTTGAATATTTTTTGACCACGAGAAAGAGGATTCAGGCAAAACCGTACACAATTTGCAGATCGCACCAGCTTGGATACATGTAAGAGCGGAGCACTACATTCTTAGGCATTTTTGCACTATTCTACACCATAAAACACCGAACGGAAAACTTACAGGTTTAGACGGTTTTTAGCCTCCATATAGAGAACCGGAAAGACACTCATAAGATTTCCTTTTCAGAGCCGCGGCTCTGTACCCATTATGATGATGGGTTTCGCGTTACTACTGAGCCCAGTCCCCAGGGTTATAAAAGTTAGCCAAAGTTTGTTCATGCTCAACTCAGCTGAGCGTGAAATTTCACCTTTTTATTGTTGGTGTTGTATCTATCATGCTTATAAATGCTAAAATGCCAACATTAGTTGACATTTTAACATCTATAAGCAAGATAATTTACAAGCTCAGCTGAGTTGAGCATGAAAACCGTTTTAGTACATCAGGACCTTGTTTTATTATGCATTACTTTGTGTCCTGTCCAGTTTAGCCATTACCTTGCTGGAGAAGAAGGAGCCGATTGCTTTGATCTTTGGTCGTTTGTCTGAGTTGATGCTTTCCGTACCAGTCAACAATTTTCAGTCATACCTGTTTACTTTACTTGCTTAAACCAAGTTCGCAGGATATATTGTATTGCTCATGGTCACAACACAATGCCTCCGGTAAGGCTCAAACCAGGAACCTCTTGATATCAAGCAGAGTCTCTTTCTTTGAGCCACTGCGCCATCCTTGATATTAAGTGCGTATAGTTTGGTCGTATATACACCTAAGGAATCTTCTAACGCATACACTTTTGTATTGGCATTTTCTTGAAAACTAGAATTTCGAATTAAAAAATATTTTGGAATAAATTAGAACTATGTTTTCTGGTAATGTATGGCTATTTTCAGAGAAAACTGACCAAGAGTATTTAGAATATTGAAGTTTGAGATGAAAACTTCAAAAAACGAAAGTTGCATATTTACCATTTTTCAAATAAATCAATACGAAAAACAGAAAAACAATTTGTCAAATGTATTCCATTTAGTAACATGAATTAATGAGACATGAATCATTTTCAAAGGTAGGTCAGTCTGTATTCTATTATTCATAAAATAAGAAAAACACATCCATCTATCTTCTACATCTATAAAAGTGAACGGACAATGCGCACACACAAGTAATTGAATTATTCCTGACAATCGCATCGCATATGTGCTCGATTGACTTTAGATCTGGGGAGCAGGATATCCATGGTTAAATATTTATTCCGCTAGCTAGCAGCAGAGCCCTGCTGATGTTACTCACAGTGAGGACTTTTTATATTTCAACTGTTCAAAATCGCATGGAAAGAGCAGGTAGAGTATGACCAGGAAATACCACAATCGCACACTGCAGACTAACCCATTGCACCGTGAGGAAGAGACACAGAGCACTAACAGTCACATGACATTAAAAGCATTTTTAAGCAACCATTTCTCTCTTCCCAAGCGAGATGATTGAAAAACTAGAAATAACACCGCACTGCACAACAAAACAAGGACCAAATACAAAAACGAACAAACATTAGGAGCAACAATAAACAATGAATCAACAACAACATACACATCGCCTTAGAACGCTCAGTCGTAGTTACCGGGGGCTTAAATTAATTTTACTGGCCAAATCTTCGCCCTAGATTATGCTGTTATCAAAACCAAAAAGATATTAAGCTCGCTTGTAGGCTTCCCTACTTATCCAATGTATCATCAAGGGGAAACAATCAAAATACTGTGATTGAACAAAGAAAATGGCTCTGAACTCACAGACAGTCAGAGCTCAAATAAACCCTCCCCCAGTTGAGCCACGGTGGGCCCATCCAAAGACAAGCACCAGGCAGTGACCCACCAATGAAAATTTTCTGCCAAGGGCGTCATGGTGTCTGAAGCCTAACCCACCGTGAATTTCATGCATTTCTTATTACAAAATGACGTTTTTCATTGTTCAGGATGACAAATGAAATTAAAATTGACTCACTGAACCTAAATTCCAAATTTTGTGACTTCCGATTTTGACCCTTTCAAATTAAATAAGCTATGTTTTGCATAATACCCAAGGTATTGTTTTAAAATTTTCACACATGATGTGAATAATATTGAATTTTTGCTCAACATTAACAAAAATGAATACTTTTAACATTTTTAAGCGTTTGTAGTAAATTGTTTACTGTATGCGTTAGAAGATTCCTTAAGTATATTTATACCACCCTTACCAACTTTAGCACGAAATATCTCGTGATATGCAAGGTCTACACTGATGTAGGTGGTATAAAATAGTTATACCATGTTTGTCCACCTGTACGTAAGATAATCCACTCGCTAAAGCTCGTGGATTATCTCCACGTACAGGCGGACAACCCATGGTATAACTATTACGTGTTCAAGCATCACTTTTTCAGTGCACTCTAGGAATGGTACAGTTTATGACAATGTAAATTCTGACCATAATGTTTCCGTGTTTTATGTAGGTATCTTTCATTCGGGTCGGTGTTCGCAATTTAAATAATTTCTATAATATAAGATGAGACAGTCACCGGGCCTGGGATATTATTACGTTTTCGTGCTTAACTAAGCTGAGCAAGAAATTTGATCTGCTCATAAAAATAATGGAGATAATGTAAAAAAAACCTTTAAACTCTTAGATGGTGTACAGTTTGTATTTATCCTGCTAATAAATGTTAAAATGCCAACGACTGTTAGCATTTTAATATTTATGAGCAAAGTAAAGTCCATGCTTTATTGAGTTGAGCATGAAATAAAGTTTTATAGCCTCGGGGTCCTGTGACGTCGCGCACGGTATTGACGTACAAAACGTGGTTTTGCCTTTTTTTATGTTTACAGGAACCGATTTATAATGTTCTGGTCATATCTTTTATTTTGAAACTAGGGGTGTACGTTCGCCTTGTTAAGAGTTTATTGATTCTTAGTTTCTATTTATCAATACAGTTAAAGGAGAGCTCAAGAACTCAAATTTTGGGGGTAAAACGTCTGTAACTCTGTAACAATACCGCTGTAGTAGGCATGCGCAAATGCGTGTTACAACGCCAATGTCAATTTTTAAGGAATTTAGTCTACGCCACAGCTGAAACGTCACCGCTCAACGTAATATCCAGTTTGCTGTTTGTTTCTTACGGAAGCCTATATGTGACATTGTGTTTTGTTTAATGACTTTCTTGACTTTAGTATTTTTTGTTCAAAATAATGAGTTTTGAGTTCTGTTTTGTGTGTTTTGTGTAAAATAGCGTTCATTTTAGATGGTGCATTGCACGAGGTTGGACAAGATGGAGAAGAAAAAGGGAAAGAAAGATGTAAGTATTTTGATGACTCCGTTGTGTGCCCTGTTGATCATCGGATATCCGTTGTGCGTTTCCCATCGTCGTTCGTGCATTGTCTATAGTCAACAATTGCTTCAAAGGACATCTCTTAAAATACTATACTGACGGGCTTTGAAAAAGGCAACACTAACTTCCTGATATATCTTACAAAAGACAGTTGAATGTAAACTTTCTTTTCTTCGTTGATGCAATCATGAAGTGCCTACTTCAGTCAAAGTAGGAAAGAGGGCAAAGATCAGAAATCGATACAATCAAGCACTACACCTAAGTTTTAATTGTACAATTAAACTCGACGACGTTATTGCCTCGTGAGGATTTAGTCACTAAAACATTTCTACAGTAGCGGAGTTTTAAGTCATCGAATGAATGGATACACAGAGATAAGCATCGAAAAGCAAACCTGCTGTATCACAGACGTGCCAATCAAAATGAAAGCAATTCCTCGATGTCTAACAAAGTTCAAGACTCATATTTGATGCTTCTCGTGTTTCTTGATTTAAAGATCTTTCACTTATAAAAATGTTGTCAAATGAAACAGTTGACCGTTATCTCAAATAGTTAACATTTTCAATGCTTTAAATTAATTTGAAGAGGACAAGTTTTTCATATGCATGTTGCTCACAAATGGCCACTCTTTAATATACAATCAAACTGATTGCTCTGCATTCTTTTGTGAGACATACTTTAGCACTGTTATTCTAGTGTAGTGTTTTTAAAGCCTGTCAGTATATTTTGACCAAACTTGGGCGTTATAATCCTTATCAGGGTCTTTCTATACCCTGTCATTATGTAGCTCTGTTTTAAAATAAGTATTCATTTTGTCGTATAACAAGTTCAAATAAGTGAAAATAGAATTTTTGTTTGAAAACTTTAAAAAAATCTTCTATAAGTTTACTTAGAATAAAACCCCAGAAAGAATGCCTTAGACCAGTAGGGAGCAACCATTTGATTTTTAGGAGGGTGTATTTTAGTCCTGGAATTTTTTTCTTTGTGCGCTGGAGACTTTTTTTAATGTGTGATATGGTCTCCTATGAAAATTTGGGTACTGTTAAATACGTGACAAGCATTACTCAAAGACACTGCCATTAAAAAGTAGCGGGTGGAAAATGGCTATAAATTATCCGCCTGTGGAGACATCAAGTCATCCTTGATAGCAAAACCATAGCAACAATTATTGGTATTATAGCATTTAGTGATAGAATGATAATATTTTCTCAGGGATAATTCTGGGTCACAGACTAGATGGGCTTTGCTGAGGTTATTTCGTAGAAAGGTACTCAAACAGCAGCACTTCCCTATACATTTGTTTTATAAAAAGCCCATGCTTTCTACAAGAAGGGCCTTTCAGAAAATGTATGGGCATTTTAGCACAGGGCCCTCCCAGAATCATACCATGATTTCTACTTTATAAACATTTTTGAAAAAAAAAAGTTTGCACATGGTCAGGTCATAGAGTGTTTCTGTGTCATGTGATGACCCAGATTGGTACAAGATTTAATCAACTTATTGGGCAAATCACATGACTTCCTAACACATTTTGGTAAACAAGTATGTCACATGTACCCACAATGCTCAAATCAGGTAGGTCAGTATTTGAAGAATATCCCCTATCCGGTTCCCTATTGGAAGATAATGCGTCGATAGTAGGTGTGCTAAAATTATGTCATTCACATATGGCGTGATGACGTCATAAGTTGACATGTAAAATATGACCAAGGTTTCAAAGAATAAACAACTGCACACATTCAAATGCAAGTCGGATCAGGAAATTTAGCAAAGATGCATATTTTGAGTGATCATTGGTCCTCTAAAGCTATACAAAAATTAGTCTTTGTAAAATGCTAAAGTTTTCCAAGTCACCGATGCATGACCAAGCAAAGAGGGTGATCAATCTCTGACCTCCATAAACAGTAGGTGTAATCAGGTGACGTTGTCGAGAATATGACACAATGATGTCATAAACTGGCCTGTTGTTAAGCGGCGAAGGTTCAAGCTTGCATACAGTGGACATATCTCATGTGCAAATATCTATCTATCTATCTATCTATCTATCTATCTATCTATCTATCTATCTATCTATCTATCTATCTATCTATCTATCTATCTATCTATCTATCTATCTATCTATCTATCTTTCTATCTATCTATCTATCTATCTATCTATCTATCTATCTCCTGTCTTTATCTTGTGCAATAACTGAATTGTATTCAAGTACAGTTTGTGAGCGCAGAAATCCAGTGATAGAGTGCTCAACTTGAGATCTTTGGAACTACCAAAAACAATGAGAGAAAAAACATATTGGTGCATCCGAAGATGTTTTACTATTAATGCTAGAATAATGTATCATTTTTATTTTCAGGTTAAATCACGTTACTGCAAGATCTATGCGGTCATCTTGAATAAGTGTGGAGTGGTTAACGTCGTTCCATCGTACATCTGTCCAATAGATGGCTTATCAAAAATACATTTAATTCTGGTATATTTTGACATATAAGAAGTTCATACAATGAGATGCTGTTCGTGTATCTTTGGTTCACATTACTTAGAAGACATTTAATATCTATCCTCAAAAAGAAGAAGAAAAAACGACGATTTCAGCATTCCTCATTTTGAGCAAATAGTTAAGACATAGATTGGTAAAATGGAGTACAGTGGATATCAATTACTGCACTTTGTAGCGACCTAAAGCTACGAGTACCACGTACCAACTAATGAATGATAATGTGCAACGCTATTTCCTTTGAGTGAAGGAAGTTTTGTTTAGTATGCTGAATTATATTTGGCATGCAGACGACTTACACAAGCTATAACCGTTCCATCTTGGTATGCATCGGTCAAATTACCTTGTGACCTAGGTACAGGGAAATTGTGCTTCTGCAACAGTTTTAAGCACACAGCTGCAGACCCACTTGATGGTATGAACACATTAATGTACCGAAAAAAGAGTTTACATTCAGTGGATAAAGCCGTGACGGGTTACGTTGTGTCGTCAGAGATTACATTGTTGAATATGCTTTTTAAAGACCTGATAGATACTGGAGTATTTCAAGACAATAATCCTTCTCCTGCTTAATGTGTCCGATTCTGATTTCCTTTTATAGTAAGGAAGATGGCGAAGATCAGGACACGATACAATCAAATACCACACCTGACCTAGGACGTCATATGGGAAAGTGACAAAAACACAAGAAAACAACACATACAAGAGAGCCCTTTCCCAGCAGGTGACCACACAGCTACAGAGGAGACACAACACAGTATGAAAAACACGAAAAACAAATAACGAAAAGGATCCACGAAATAAGCACCACCTTGGAACGGTCAGTAAAATAAAATGCTGGGATGTTTTAAGATGTTTTACGGTACCAAACTCACCCTTATTTTAGATTTGGATTTATATCTCATTTAAGAAGGACTAGGTAGAAATCCCCCGGCACAAGTGCTTATGACCAAGAAATGCCATAAGCATAGACCAAATACCAGCCCAAGCCACCAGGGGGAAGAAATAAGTAACACAAACTATGTCTGTTGGCTCACCAGGATTCAAATTTTGTTTTTCATTTCCTCAAGTGCTCCAGTGGCGTTGTATAATGTCAACGCGATATTTCAGTTAAGCCTTCAACCTTAAACTACCATTGTTTAACTGGTGATTTTTTATGTCCATGTTGATCTAATTGATAGCTGGGAACCTCTTCCCCAGCCAAACAAATACATTTTTAGAATCATCATCAAAAGTTGGGTGAGAACCGAGCATGCGTAAAGTTAAATTAAATCAACCAAAATGCATTACTGGCCATTCTAAGCTACGTTGTGGTTCCTTGCTGTTTTGTGTTTGTTTGGTCTGTATTAATGTGTTTCCAGAGTTTAAGTGACTCCCGTTTTTCTTTGTTTAACCAGTTTTAAATTGAACCTAGAACGACGGCACTTAGCATGTGGATTTAAATGCACACCGCGTAACTAAAACTTATTTTTGGGAGTCGCCCTTATTTGCAGATGAAGCCCTAATCCCCTGTACAAAAGAATAACTTAGTTGTTTTTTCCCTATGAATATACCCATGTGTACCCCTATAGATACATGTGGTATATTTGCATTGCTATGATGATATATACTAGCCTACAGGAATATCTATATCCGCTGATTCAACGAAAGTCTATTTCGCAAACCTCACTCCTCATCACTTTGACACAAGCACGCACGCACACGCAATTGTAAAAGTCTATATGGGTCCTAGACCGTGCCGTATTGAAAGCAGGCAAATATAAGGCTTAAGCATGAAACCTGCATGTACATGTAGCACTTTCCTTTTCAATTCATCGACTCTTTTTGCCTACGAGGTAATTTGCCATGGTTTTGTCGTCTGCTGATATTTTTTTCAAAATCAGTTGTTGTTTTTTTGTTCTTGTTGCTTTTTCTAAAAAAAATCGGTAATATCAGTAGAGTGTCAAGCAGTTTGGATCCAGATCAAGCCCGTCAGGTCTGATCTGGGTCTAAATTGTTTGCAAAGGTTATCAGCAGACGACACTAGTAAGTAAAGAGTTTATGACGACAATTCAAGCAAATTAGAGAGTTGACGAGAAATAGCTAATCGGGGATATACATTAAACTTCAAGAGCATCGATTAGATATTTCGCTGTTAAACTTTGTCAACAGCCGAAGCTAAGTTCAGGCTAAAATGTTGGGGATTATTTGGATCCATACTATTTGAAAACCTACTTGTATTCCTGAAAGACATATTTTTAGAAAATAATTATCTCGAAAGAAAAATCCGCAGAGGACAACAACAACCCAGCATTTAAGGTTTAGACAATACTATTACAGTGAAAATTCTTTATAGCCACATTCTTTATAACAGCAAAATTCTTTACAACGTCGATTGTACTTGCAAAAATGTACCAATTAAGCTTAAATTTGAATTCATTACAACAGAAATTCAGTTAAACGTCAAATTATTTAAGGACAAACAATGTCGTTGTAAAGAGGGTTGACTGTACTTGGATCGCTTTTTAACACAGGCCATTTCAATGCATCGGTTTTAGATGTACACTGAAGTTTATAAATCAGTATAAGCAGTAAATCATAGCCTAATACGCGAAGATTGGTTCAGTTAAGCAATTTAAGCGTGAAGCTGCGACTGTCTTTATCAGTTGGGTGCTCAAAAGAACCGTATAATCGAGACGGTTGTTTTGAATAAGCACCAAATATTTTTTGCAAATATTTTTTGGTTGAGAAATAGGAAAAATAAATTTTTGTTACGCATTCTTATCTGTAGGACTGACGAATTACCTCCACTGACCCGTTAAGCCATGTTTTATTTATATCGTTAGGTTCACTTGGGGACTAATTTAAAGAGGAGCGGCAAAAACACACCTAAATTCCATCTAATCCCAGCCTATACAAAAACTCACATTTATAAGGAAAAAAAATTCAATTACGCGGTCTATATCTAAACTCATTTCTGTAATTTATTTTTCAATTAAATTCACCATTAAAGAATAATAAGCAAAAAACGGGGGTCACTTAAGTTCTGGAAACACTATAGTATTTTATTTTCCTAATAATTTGTAACTATTATTCAGTTGCGTTCAAATTCAGTGTCACCGCCTGTTTGGAAAAAAAGCTGCTCACTCAGTTCATCAAATGACTCCCATTAATCTTCTTGTGACTTTCTTTCCCTGTGGTTTTATGGGCGTGATCTAGAATCTATCTTTTTAGTTTGGACTTCATAGTTTTCCATTTTTAAACGGTGGTGTTCCTCGCTCTACATCCTATGGAGTCTGTGTCTCTCGGCTCATTCGTTTTGCTGGAGCGTCTTGCTGACTTCAAGCTTGCAATAAATTGTTAACTCAGGTGCTTCTTAAAAAGGCTGTTGGTATCTTAAACTCCGCAAAACACTTTCTGGGTTTTAAAGATGATACTGTGGTTAGGTGTCTGGGTTATGGGCTGGACTTAGGTCTCTCGTGTGCCAGGGGCTGTCGGGGCCTGGGTTCTGTGGTGGCTTTGTGTGTGGATTGAGGAAGATTGTTGGCTTTCATAATTTTTCAGTGCAGTTTGTGGGAGTAATTTCCCATTTTAAGGGGATTGGCTATACCATTAATATATTGCAACAGAATGCGTGCTAGGTGGTCAACCCAGTCAGGATTGGCAGCTTTTCTTTCCTCTTTTATTGCTGGTGGGTCCGGCTTCCGACTCTGTGGCTGTTCTGACTTAAGGACGTGTCTGTTAGTGGGATGGTGGGGGGGTGGGGGAAGGGCTGGTGCTTTGGCTGTTGTCGGGCCTATTGGGGTTGGCCTGTTGGATGTGTTTTGCTCCAGTGTTCGGTTTGATGTGCTGTAGGGTCCTTGTCTTTGCTTTGTCTGCTTTTTTGTCTTTGTTTGTGTGTTCTGGGAGATGGTGCATGGATGGGTTAGGGGTCTTTCGTGTGGGCCAAGCATCTGTGTGTCTGGGTCCACATCTGGACGAAGGGTGGGGTTGGTGCGCTGTGAAGCCAGTTTGGGACCTCCAATGGAAAATCTTTGCTGGCTGTTCCAGGGTGGTGCTTCTTCTGTGGGTCGTTTGTGTTGTTTGTGTCTTGTGTTTGTCAGCTTTTGTGTCTGTTCATTGCTGCCATCTGGTCACCTGAAGGGAAAGGGCTGACCTCTTGGCTCTTGTTTATGATGTTTATTGTGATTTTGTTACTTGCCCTTGATGGCTGTAAGCATAACGTTTAACGAGTTCATGAAGGTGGACATAAAATGACACTGTCACTGAAGCTTCAAATTAAAGTAAGGAAGAAGGCAAAGATCAGGAATCGATACAATCAAGTACCACACCTGACCCAGGACACCATAGAGAAAAAGGACAAAACACAAGAAAACATCAATCACAAGAGAGCCAAAAGGTCTACCCTCTCACAGCAGGTGATCAAGGCTGCAAGGAACAGGCAAGACAGTATGACAAAGACAATCACGACACAACAATAATAGAAGCACCGCATAGGAACGGTCATATTTATTAGATCAATGTGAGTGCTGAGTCTGGATATGAGGAGATGCCTTATGAGATCACAAGGATCTACATACAAATGTAAAAAAAAGACAGTCACTGGAGCATTGAAATAAAGGTCAAGGTCACCGGTTTTATGTGTTAGCCACTTCAGCATGTCAAGCAAATGTTTGATGGCTGTACTTATTATTATTTACCAGATAACGAATGTCAACATACATGTACTTGTTGGATGATTAACGCACGCAGGAATGGACAGGAAAGTGGACCCTTATGTCGAACCATGCCAGTGCCAGCAGGTGTGACAAACAGCAGCTTTTTTTCACAGATTCTACTATTGTTGTTGTAATTCTGCCTGTAGTGAGTAGTATTGATTTTGCAAATATGGAACTAATAATAAAAATCCCTCAGACAAATACATATTTTGATGTTGTTGTAAAGTCGTGTTCATATCTTTGATAAATATTGCTTTTATGAAATTTGTATCTTATACTCTTTAATTAAAATAAGCATTTGCGTTTATTCTTACGATTTGTTCTTTACAAGTTAGAGGCAGACAAAAAGTGCTATAATTTCGTTAGTTTTTCAGTGTCTGTGCATTAATTTTGTTACTCTTGTAACACACAAGTAAATTCTGAACCATAACTAGTACATTTGTAGTTGTATTGTATCAGTATTGACATATTAGCCTTATCATGAGAAAACCTGCATTTGTGGATTTTTCACAAGTCCAACACATACTCGTTGGCTGTGTAGCTATGGTGTCTAATTTTATACATATAAGTATGATATATAGAAAAATTAACCGATAAGAAGTTCAATATACACTGAGTCACATTATGATAATGCTGGTTGACATATACAGAAAACAAAGCAGCAGATGAGCTGCACATCAACAGTGAAAATTATAAAGCATCGAAACGATTATAATTAGCCTTATAACTAGAAAATGCGTTTCAGTGTAACATCCATGCCAGAGTTTCACTAAAGTTTCATGGAAATAAGATCCAGCTCTATATCACTGAGGTTAATGTTAAATGACAGCAATCCTCAGCTAAAAGAAATCATGCATGACTTTTAAAATAAAACATGTTGCTTTTGTGGGGATTATCTTGCTGTGAAAACACAGTTTTCAAGAATATATTTTATTTTTATAAGATAAACACTAGCAACCATCTTAGAATATGTCAGAGAGCTTGCTCCTAGCAAGTGATTAAGATGTTACTACTGATAAGAAATTTGCTCACTATGAGCAGGTTGAGAGAGGGCGAATAGCACATTAATTTTAGAATTTTCCAACTATTAAAGTTGACAAAAAGCGAGCTATAATCTTGAAATAAGATATTATGCTTTTACCCTAGTGAGCAACAAATCTCATTGACCAGCATGTGAGGATACATTTAATCAGTGCCTTTGTTGTTCGCACAATGCAAAATGTAGGTTTTCTCATGGTGTGGCTCATATATGAATTTGCATATGTGTGTTTTGTGTACCATGTTGTGCCCCATTATAAACAGCACAATTCAAGTGGTAGGACCAAGTTGAAAGAAGCGAGTGAGAAAGACAAGGGTATAAGTATCTTAATGCATCCATTGTAATTTTATGTTTTATATTTGAAATTGATGCAGCTGGTAATAAACACGAAAAGTATATCAGAGCTTTTTTGGTTTGGCTATATGCTATATGTGTAAGTATTCAAACAAATCCAGGAAAATTCTATACATGACAGTGCGATCCATTTTAATAGTAACAATTTATGTATTATGAGAATTTATTCTGTGAGTCACATGCAGTACAATCAAAAATACGATGACATTTAAGGCAAAACGTATCTATCTATCTATTTATCATAGAATTATTATGCAAAACGCAAAGCCAAAATACAATATACAAAAGTAAAAAGCACAGACAAAAGTAAAAAGCATTAAGACAAAATGCCAAAGAAAAAAGACAATAAAGAAAAGAAATTAATCAAAAGACAAAAGTTAAAACATAAAAGACAAAACACAAAAGTCGAAATAAAAAAGGCCTAAGACAAAAGCCAACAGAACAAAAAAGTATTAGTGCATATATAGCTTTGTTATATAATGCTTGTATGTTTATGTCACCACTTTATACAGACATACATACAGGCAGGAATGAAGAAAGACATACAGACAGACAAACAACAGACAGACAGACAGACAACAAGACATAAGAAATTTATAGGGTGGTGGGAATAGGGGAGGCGGTTTAAAACAGCTTATATACAACAGAATAATCTAGGGTGAAGAGCCGGAGGATGAAACATATATAAAAGCCCCTTCGATTCCCCATACCTTGGCATACAAGTAGGGCTACCTTTCACCCCAGGACAATTTTTCATGGGTGTCAAATTGTTCATTGCGACCCCTGAATGCGAAACGAAGTCCAAGAAATATGCACACTCTAGTTTCAGTTCTTTGGTGCAGTCTTTGCTTCCAAAGGATACCCTTTTAAGAACATATTTGACTTCACTACAGCTGGTGACTGGGACTGTGTGGCGGCGGTAGAACGTCTCCCTGCCCTTCACTATAGTGTAGATTTTATTTTCTTGTCCTTTGGGATCATGGGTTTCATTGTGGAACTTTATAACTATTAGAGGGTCACTGATGAAGCCTAATTGGCAGAAACTAGCTAGTCTGGCCCAGGAAATATGCACACTCTAGGTTCAGTTCTTTGGTGCAGTCTGTGCTTCCAAAGGATACCCTTTCAAGAACATATTTGACTACACTACAGCTGGTGACTGGGACTGTGTGGCGGCGGTAGAACGTCTCCATGCCCTTCACTATAGTGTAGATTTTATTTTCTTGTCCTTTGGGATCATGGGTTTCATTGTGGAACTTTGAAACTATTAGAGGGTCACTGATGAAGCCTAATTGGCAGAAACTAGCTAGTCTGGCCCAGGAAATATGCACACTCTAGTTTCAGTTCTTTGGTGCAGTCTTTGCTTCCAAAGGATACCCTTTTAAGAACAAATTTGACTTCACTACAGCTGGTGACTGGGACTGTTTGGCGGCAGTAGAACGTCTCCCTGCCCTTCACTATAGTGTAGATTTTATTTTCTTGTCCTTTGGGATCATGGGTTTCATTGTGGAACTTTGAAACTATTAGAGGGTCACTGATGAAGCCTAATTGGCAGAAACTAGCTAGTCTGGCCCAGGAAATATGCACACTCTAGTTTCAGTTCTTTGGTGCAGTCTTTGCTTCCAAAGGATACCCTTTTAAGAACATAATTGTCCTAAAACAATTCGGTATGGTCGATGTAAAACTGCATGGTCTCCATTGCAACCCCTTATATGATTCTCGAGAATGGGGGGGGGAGGGGGGGGCGGGCGGGCTGAGGGGGGGCCTACAAAGTCAATCCATTCTAGAAGTTCACTTATCGTAGAGCACTAAACCTGGTGTCAAATTAAAGCTTTGACACGTGTCTTTTTCCCTGTGGTCAAATATGTAAATCATCTAATTTGCATATATATGAATATTAATGAAAACTTTAGAAATGAGAGAAATATTAAAAGAGTTTACGTAGTAAATTATCAATAGCTTTAATTTCACACCAATGTTAGTGCTCTAGGATAAGTAGAACCCTAGAATAGATTGGATTTGTAGGCCTATCCCCCCCCCCCCCATTCTCGAGAACCATATATGGGGTTGCCATGGAAACCATGCATTTTCACATAGCCTATTTTTAGGACAACTTCGTTTCACTGTCAGTGTTCCAAATGAACAATTCGACACCAATGAAAAATTGTCCTTGAGGTAAAAGGTAACCCTAATTGGATGCCAGGGTACCAGTGATCTTGGCCAATGTCCTTTCTGAGGCATTGCTTCTGTTTTTGTAGTTTATTATTTCGTTGTTGCTCCCATTTTGTTTTGTGTTGACTCCTAATTCTATGGGGATGTTCGTAGTGTCGTTATTGTTTTGCAATCATTTGGCTGGGGGAACAGAGACAGAAACTGATTGCGTGAGATTAAATATTTTCTTGCTGTCATATGGTTCTCTATGTTCTGGGTCTCGTCCTCACAGTGCCGTAGGTTGGTCTGTGGGTTGTGATTAATGTACATTGTATTTCCTGATCACGCAGATGATGAGACAGACATACAAACATGTGAATAAGCCCCAGAAGCTTTTGGGGTTGTGGGTATTGAATAGGCGGTAGAAAAACGTTTTAGCAGAAAGGCAGGTAGATAGACCCAAGAAACTTATATGGTTGGGTGTTACGTTTGAAAACAGTGTTTATACAGACAGACAGACTGACAGACAGAATCTAACATAAAGAATTTATAAAAATGGAGGTACATGTGTGGAGGTAGTCTAAAACAGCAATTAGATAGATTGATAGATAGATAGATGCCGTTTGCCTTTAATGCCATATTATTTTCGATTGCATACTTTCAGACCTACAAAATAATTTCTTAGAATAATTTTTTATAACAAGTTAAATGGGTCGAACTGTATCATCTCGAATAGTCCTGGGTCTATTCGACTACTCCCACTTTGAAACATAGTCGAACCAAAAGCCCCCGGAAGATTTTTTGACTTTGTGTGATAGTTACCATCTGCATCGATTTCAAATATAAAAAACTAACATTGCAACGAATCAATTAAAATGCTTAAATACACGTTCGTCTTTCATTTCTCTTTTCATCTCCATTTTGGTACTACTTCGTGAATTTGCGCCGTTTAAAATGTAATTGTATGCGGAACACAATTCAGAGAATTCGAAACAAGAAACTCAGAATTCAAAAAAGACATAACACAAAACACAATGTCACATATAGGCTTCCGTAGTTTCTCTACAACGGCGTCTCAGAAAGTTAAGTTTTGTAAAATAAAATCTGTAACTCGTGACAAAAAACGCGCGAAAAATACAGGCAAGGTCTCTTCGGTAAGTGATTTTGTAATCTTGATGGCGTTTTATCGACAAAATATCTGTTTGTTTGAAATGTACTTTTTACGTTCTGAAAGATAATCGAACAATATTTACATTGCCGCTATCCATTTAAAAATGTTCAAGAAAACCCCAAGTCTTAAAGTTTGTTACCAAAACACAATTTTCATTAAAATAAATACACATACTCTTGAAATTTAAGCATAGCTTTAACGTTGACACTGAAACTCACTAGAAAATTATATCTCTACAATGTACTTTGCTTGCTTACTTATAAATGCGGTATATGAAGTTTATCCGCCGAAAAATAAAGAAAATGTGAACATTTACCCCAGTCTTAAATTTTGTAACCGGCGGAAAAATGACGTTAAACAAAGAGACGTCAAACGAGGCAATTGGGAATAAGCTGCCTTTTTCAGTTCTCTTGTGTATGCGTGTATTCTAAGTTGGAAATACTTATTCTGGCGTGCATTGATGTTTGAAAACTAGAAACCGGTTTTTATATATTTTACCAGCGAATGGAAGTCTCTACAGAAGCAATGCGCCTAGCTAAATATAAGGAGAAGAAAAAAAAGAATTTAGCGTCGCGACGTTACAATTCGACGTTACGTTTTGTACGCCAATACCATGCGCGCCGTCTGTGTGTTTTTGCACGTCTGGTCTTTTCTGGCACATAAAATCAAAACCATGAACATATCTGGGCCCGGAATAACAATGCCTCCTTAAAGTTAAGGGACACTTAAGTAAAGTATTGAAATTTCGACATGCTATATTAAATGCTAAATAAATAGCCTGGATCGATACTGTACTTATGGTCAAAGATATCATTGTGATCTACCGAAAAAAGGAAACTATTTTGATTTTAATCAGTTTGAAACGTTATTTTTCGCATCCTGAAAAGTCAATACTTAACTTAAGTCTTCCTTAACTTTAAGGAGGCATTGTAATTCCGGACCCTGGACGACTAACTGTTGTCAGGGCTTATCTTTGTTCACCTAGTTTGGGAATCAAATACCTTATATTTAGATCCCAAAAATGCAATCCTTTCGACAAAATTAAATTACTTTTGATTTGCGTTCACTCTCTAGCGAATGGCAGGTAGTCTCACAGCTTTGAGGAGTTACATAACTACTATTGTCAAACATCATGCGCGGATCCAGAGGGGACAGGGGGTCCGGAACCCCGCTGAAAAATCACAAAAACATAGTTTTTTAACAATACTGGTCCGAATCCCCTGAAAAATCATTAAGCTACGAAACCAGCACTAATTGTTGGGCCATCATCGGCCCGCCAGCGAAACGCCATTTAATTTAATGGCGTTTCGCTGGCGGGCCGATGATGGCCCGCTTATAATGGTATTTGGAACTTTCATCCCCTGACCAACTAGACAAAAGAAAGAAAAAAAAACGTTATCAAAGTTGGACCCACTCTGAGAAAAATTTCTGTATCCGCTCGTGAGCATTGTATCATCACTTGCTTTAACTGACAAAAATTGCGAGGATGGTCGAGGTTTTCTTATGTGCTGCCAGGCTCTTAAATCAACGTACATTTTTATATGGTGGGCACTTTGTTGGTGTTTATTTGCTTGTTTTGATTCTTTGCGTCTCAGTCAACAGCTATGGTCATGTCGAGACGGTCAGTTCACTTAACAACACTTTTTCCTGGGCAAGCTGAACCAAGCGGTTAACCAGTACTTCATGCACATTCTTTCGCTTGTAACTGACAACAATCCTTCTTGAATCAGCGGAGGGAGGAGAATAACCGTAAGAATAATTTCATGACCAATCTCCACGAAAGTATGGGACCGGGCCGGGATCGAACTCGCTTTGTAGGTAATATGTTTACATTCTCTTCGGTACCCTAATGCGCATTACGATCCGCCATCCAAGCACATCGTTATGACAAGGATTTGTCAATCATAGACAAACCTATGGCAACAGGCAGAAAGAGACACGCGAACACATGTAAACTGCCGAGACCCATACGTATATATACACGGTAAAACCAATGTAAAACGGCCACTCAAAAATAGACAAAACAAAGATCTAGCTTAATGAAGGTCGAACGTACTGGAGAATGCTCCCATAGGAGCATTTTGCAATACCTTTGACCTGCATTAATCGATAATTAGTCTTGAAAACCAATGTTTGGTGTTTTTGAGAGTGGCCGTTTTACACAGATATTACTGTACCTCAAGAACATAACAAATGGAACTATAAGGACATACACATATTGATTTATGCATCGGCTATCCATTTATGAAATAAAAAGGAAACTTCAGCGTGTTAAGATTTTCATAATCTCATATGGAAGTCTCTAGCATTTGATCATTTTTCTGAAAACATCAATAACTCGACTGCAGTCGATGGTTCACCATCGCATGTACGCGCTTTTTGCACAAAATGTTTCCCAGTAACCTCTGCATCATGTGACCTATACACCTGTTAGGTTTGACACAAAATGTTGCCCAGTACCCTCTACACACCTGTAAAGTTTGAAGCTGCTCGGTTCAATGGTTTAGGAGGAGGCGCATTTACAAGAGTATACATTCTTTGACCTTGACCTTTGTTCCAAGGTCAGACCTGATGTTTCACAATTCCCTCTATATCATGTGACCTATACAACTGCAAAGTTTGAAGTTGCTATGTCCAATGGTTTAGGAGAAGATGTTTTTGCAAGAAAATACATTATTTGACTGTTGCCTTGACCCCACTGTCAAGGTCACATGGAATGTTACCCAGTACCCTCTACAGCATGTGACCTATGTACCTGCAGAGTCTGAAGTTGTCACATCTAACGGTTAAGGAGTGGATGCTTTTACAAGAAAATGCATAGTTTGCCCTTAGACCTTGGCTTTGACCTCAAGGTCTCACACGCTGTTACCCATAACCTATCTATGCACCTGTAAAGTTTGAAGTTACTACGCCCAATAGTTTACGAGGATATGCATTTAAAGAAAATATATTATTTGACCTTGACCTTGGGGTCAAGGCTACACAAAATGTTGGCCAGTACCCTTTACATTATATGACCTATGCATCTGCAAAGGTTGAAGTTGCTACGTCTAATGGTTAAAGAGGATGTGCAGTTACAAGGAATTGCATTATTTGACCTTTGACCTTGACCTTGGGGTCAAGGTTACACGAAATATTGCCCAGTACCCTCTTCTTCTATGACCTATACAGCTACAAAAGTTTAAAGTTTCTAAGTCTAACAGTTTTTAAAAGCGGAGATATGTTTAAAAGAAATGAGGCGAAATGATGTACAGATGTACGGACAGACGACGGACCGACTTTTGTACGAAATTGATAAACATTTTTTTCTAAAGAAAAAATCGGGTATAATACATGTAACACTAGGCCTACAGCTAAGAATAGTAGCAAATCTTCAGCCAACTTCAGTTTCAAAGAGATTGCAACCTTGCCTTGCATATACTTAAGGACAGAAACGCGTAGACCGAAAAACACCATACATGGTCTACTTTTCAAAATGTACGTCAGACGCTGACCGTTCTTCTTGACAACTGGTTTTTTTTTCGAGTTGGCACTTATTTGTATAGAAAAGATGTAGGGATTCCTATGGACACTAATTGTGCTCTCCGGATTGTGGATTTATTTTTGTTTTGTGTCTCTTTCTGATGATATGCAGGCTCAATCAACACTACAAATTCGGTAAGTCAAATAAACCCTTTAGAGCTTCAACTTGATAAAGCCAATACCTCTGATTTCGGCTTTGCATTTGTCTGTTTCTAATGATAATGTTTCTTCCAAAACTTACGTTAAACGTGACGATTTTGATTTTGAAATTGTCATTTTCCCATTTTTATATGGTGATGATCCTCGCTCCTATGGAGTATATATTTCTCAACTCATCCGATTTGCTAGAGCATCTAGCCATGTTGCAGACTTCAATACTCGTAATAAACTTTTAACAGAAAAAACAACCTAAACAAGGCTATCGGTATCATAAACCTCGTAAAACTTTTTTTCTAAAATTCATCGCCGATACTATGACTTGATATCTAAATTCCATGTCTGACTTAAATCTCTCTTGCACCAGGTACTATTGGAGACCGAATTTAATGGCAACTTAGTGCATAAGTTAAAGAAATATGTTGGCACTAATACTTTTGCTGCACAGTTCAGTAAATTAATTTCTCATAATAAAAAGATTGGTATAACATTAATGTATTGCGACAGACTGCATGCTTGGTGGTTACCCCAATCACTGTTGACAGCTTTGCTTGTCACCTTAATTGAACGACGGTTTCAACTTATCTTTTTGTTACCTTTTATTTCAAACTTTGTACAATGATTGTTCACACATTGAGGATGTGCACCTCCTATTTGGTGCACCTTTCATTGATGTATTTTCGATTTCGGGGGAGGGGGTGTTGAACTAAGACATTTTCCGTCTAAAATGCTTGTAATCTGTAACCCCAACACTTTTCATTCCTCTGTATTCAAACTCTGCATAATGATTGTTCACAATTTAAAGATGTGCACCTTCTATTTTGTGCACATTTGATAAATATTTTTTTATTCTTGAAGGAAGTTGAACTTAGACATATTTTTCCAACCGCAATGCTTAGTGGGTGTCTGGTTTGTGTAACCTGTAACTCCAACAGTTTTCATTCGTTTAAGTTCAAACTTTGCATAATGATTGTCCACTCATTAAAGATGTGCACCTCTTACTTTGTGCACATTTTATAATATATCATTTTATTATCTACTATGTAATGAAATACAGGAAAATATTGATTATATATAAAACAAATATTTCACAGCCGTGAAAATATAAAAAACTTGTATTTTCACAGCAGTGAAAATACAAGATTTGATATTTTCACTGGAGAGAAATCGTAAGATTGGAACTACTTTTTTCTATTTTCTCAATATGGTCTAAGGGAAGCAACTCTTTATGGCATATCTGTTTCTTTTCTAAGGGAAACAACTATTGGTGTTTCCTATTTCTTTGTTAACAAAAAGTCAGAGTTGCTTAGCAGCTTAATAAAAGAAAGAGCTTTTATAAATTCGTCTTCTACAACTAGAAATCAAAACAAAAGCTAAATTAAAATGTAAAGTAAGATTCGCTTCTCTTTACCATAAAAGATTATGGGAAATTTGTAGATAAAAAAAAAGAAAATTCAAAATTCAAATGATTTTTGTTAAATATGTCTTTTATTTCACTCGTGAAGTGGACAATAATTATATTTCATTCGTGGCTTCGCCACTTAGTCTGTATCATGTGAAAACAGATTTTTTTTCCTAAATACTGTATGTACTGAATGCAATACAAGTGACTGCTTTTGTTATAGTGACAGGGTGACCCTAAAATGCGTAAAGGACTCCTTTTCGCGTAAAGGACTCCTTTTCGCGAAAAGGACTTTTATTTTTGCGAAAAGGACTTTTATTATGGCTAAAACTATTTATTAGGGTTATGTTTGATATTTAATATTATAAAACTGAAGCTTAACGATATTAATCTATCAATATATGCAGAAGAAATCGTTTTTGAAACGATATTTCACGGAAATGGCAGAAATAGTGACTTGCGAAAAGGAGTTTCATTATTAAGAAAAGGACTTTGTATCTGATTTATTTTTTATTTATTTATTAATTAATTAATTAATTTATTTAATTATATATTTATTTATTTAAGTATTTATTTACTTGATTTGAATAATAATAAGTAAGCAGATATCTAGTGTTCAAAAATTAATATAATCCGAAAAAGCACCTGTGTACGATACATTATATAGCCTTGCGAAGAGGACTGTCGATACCGTCTGAGACTATGTTTGAATATACATGTCCGTTTGCATGCTTTTATTTTTAAGGAATACAGAAGAAATTAGTATTGTCTGAATAAATCAAACCCCCAGATGTCGAATATTGAGTATTCGAGAGAATTGCACCATAAAAAATTGATTTTGAAAAGGGCTCAATTCCGCGTAAAGGAGTTTTATTCTTACGAAAAAGACCTCGTTTTTCGGTTTTGCGTAAAGGACTTAATCGTCATATATTACTTTCACGAAAAGAGCCTGGACTTTGGACGATTTATAATGCCTGGTAATAAATTACTTCTTATATTTACAGATGACCTTAATAGGTAAGCTTTTTGCGAAAATGAAGCATAACTTGAGCACATCGAGATATTGATACGTTTGGCATAGTAGAGCAACAAAGACTCTGACGAACCTGCTCAACGGCGCAGGCTTAGAAGATGGGTGATTTTGATCTTATACGCGCCTTTTTGAGGTTAAATACTAATTACAGAAAGAAAATATATCACTATTTCGGAACGCTTTAAATTAACAAAACGCAACTGTGCGTCAATAATGCATGATTACTGTTATGATGTAAACAAATATTTGCGGATGAGACAGTTTAAATCAATAGAGCTTACATACATTGGAGCAGCGAATGATAAGTCGATCCTGTACAAATGCGCATTCTCGCAAGAGCGTTCACTGCTGGTGGCATGTACATGCATTTGAAGAAAATATTTTATGCGTCTAGCCCTACTAGCTAGCTGTGCAATCTTTTCATGGTTAATTTCAAATTTATCATATCCCACGCGTGTCCCCAATTAAAGTCCATCTGTTCAAAATCAATCAGAATAAACGGATTATCATATTCTTTGACACATTGACAACAAACATGGCCAATTAACATATTAACCTAACCAGGTATATAAGGGATGGAAAGAGCTGCTTATTTGGTTGTTGACTTCTATTTTGTCGTCTGTTGCTGTGCTTGTGTCAAACATGAGTTATCTAGATCAGACCCGACATTTTATCTGGGCTCAAACGTAGTATAATTGCTATCAGCAGACGACAATAGAACAGGCCTTTTGTTAAGAGAGCGTAGCGAAAAATGATTTTCTAATTTCTCAACCAAAACTTATATTGTGGGTACTCAAAAGAACCGTCTCAATGAGACGTTTCTTTTGAGCACCCAAAATATAACATTTATCCTCTCGAGCAGCGAAGGCCCATATGAGTCTGTGCATGGGCACATTCTCGTGTAGAACCCTCACTGCTTTAAAACGGGATAGAAATGGGCTTCCTTTCAACATGTAACAAAAAACAAATATTTTTCCCCATATTTGAAACATGAAGTATTTTCCTGCGTGCGAAAAAGGCGAGAAGCCATGCTAGGGGAGTCCGGGGGGCATGCCCCCCCCCCCCGGATTTTTTTTGGGAAAAAATGGTGCAATTTGATGCATGCTAGGGACCATTTTAGCCTTCAAAACTTTGCTATTTTTAGATTAAATTAAAAAAATGTTGCCTTAGCATACAAGTCGGAAAAAAAGAAAGAAAACGAACCTTAAATGTGATTTAATGATTATAAAAGCGGTCCTGACTTCAGCAAGGTCCGTACTTATACCGTTCTTGCTTCAAATAAAAAAATAATTTGGCGTATTTTATTTGTCTTTTGCTATATTACCCTTATCTAATCCCTAAATTTTACAAAGACATCATCAGACCGAGGGGCCGTGGGTTCGAGCCTCACTAACGTCACTGCGTTGTGTCCTTGAGCAAGAACATTAATCCTAGCTCAGTACTGGTTCAGCACAGGAAGCCATGTCCCTTTATAACTGAAAGATTGTTGATGGGACGTAAAGAATCGAATCAAACAATGACACCATAACAGTAATCATGCATGATTATTGACGCACAGTTGATTTTCGGTAAATTAAAGCTTTCCGAAATAGTGATATATTTTGTTTCTGTAATTAGTATTTAACCTCAAACTGAGGCGCGAACACCAATCTTCTGGGCCTGCGCCGTTGAGCAGGTTCGTCAGAGTCTTTGGTGCTCTACTATGCCAAAGGTATCAATATCTCGATGTGCTAAGCTTCATTTTCGCAAAATGCTAACCCATTAAGACCATTTATAAATATAACTCAGGCAAGTAATTTATTACCAGGCATTATAAATCGTTCAAAGACAAGACTCTTTTCGTGAACGTAATATATGAAGATCAAGTCCTTTACGCACCCAAAACGAGGTCCTTTTCGTAAGAATAAAACTCCTTTACGCGGAATTGAGTCCTTTTCAAATTCAACTTTTTACGGTGCAATTGTCTCAAATACTCAATATTCGACATCTGGAGGTTTGATTAATTCAGACAATACTAATTTCTACTGTATTCCTTAAAAATAATAGCATGCAAACGGACATGGATATTCAAACTAATTAGTCTCAGACGGCATCGACAGTCCTTTTCGCAAGGCTATATAATGTTTCGTACACATGTGCTTTTTGGGTTATATTTTTGAACATTAGATATCTGTTTGCTTACTTTTATTCAAATTAATTAATTAATTAATTAATTAATTAAATATCAAATAAATAAATAAATAAGAAAAAAAATAGATTAGATACAAAGTCCTTTTCTTAATAATGAAAGTCCTTTTCGTTAGTCATATTTCTGCCATTTCCGTGCAATATCGTTTCAAAAACGATTTCTACTGCATATATTGATAAATTAATATCGTTTAGCTTCAGTTTTATAACATTAAAGATCAAACATAATCCCAATAAATAGTTTTAGCCTTTATAAAAGTCCTTTTCGCAAAAATAAAAGTCCTTTTCGCGAAAAGGAGTCCTTTACGCGAAAAGGAGTCCTTTACGCATTTTAGGGTCACCGATAGTGACAGGCTGGATGTATCACTTGAAATAGAAACTTTAAGAAACATCAACAAAACTGACAGCCAAAATGTTTTATCATTACATAATAGTGAAATTATGAATCATTCTGATTCAACAATTAATGGTTTATCTGTTATTAATCCTGTGGATATTCATGCTAGTCTTCTCCAGAGGCCCTCAGTGACAAATGTTGATGATAATTTGCATGCTTTGAATGTTTCAGATAACATCTTTAATTTTGAGACTTCACATGGCAATTATCACAATCATAGTAATCAGTTTTCTGATATGACTATATCATCATATACACTTTCTAATGATATCATGCTGTCAGCTACGCAAGGGTCTCAACAGGTGTCTGATCACCTAGACACATTATCTGATACACACTTATCAAGTACCACCTCAGTAAGCAGTAATGAGAGCTTATCTGTGTTGGAAGATTCCCTGCAGGCTTCCATTAGTGTATCCCAGTCTACTTCCAATAATGCACTCAACTTAGGATTTAAAGATAAAGGCTTTAGAATAGGGCATCTGAACATTCAGGGACTAAGTAATAAAATAGACCAGTTAAAATTACTACTTACCTATGAACACAATGTTATCTATACTTTAGGCATTAGTGAGACAAAAATAAATGAGATACACCTAGATGCTCCATTTGAGATCAGTGGTTATCAAAAACCTTTTAGGCGTGACAGAATGGAAAATGCTGGAGGGGGTTTACTGGTCTATGTGAAGGAAGGGGTCTGTTGCAGCAGAAGAACAGACTTAGAACATAAAAATATTGAATGCATATGGGTCGAAATCAAACCAGCTAAAAGCAGACCTTTTCTTATAGGTAACATATACAGGCCACCAAATTCTACTGTGCAATGGAATTAATATTTTGAAGATTTTATAGAAAATGTTTTGCAAGAAGACAAAGAAATTTATTTATTAGGGGACATAAATCGAAATTTACTTGACAATCAGATCAAGAGAGTCTGGAATGATTACATGGAGCCATTTGGGTTAAATCAATTTGTCTCTGAACCTACACGGGTAACGTCTGAAAGCAGATCCCTAATTGATCACATATATTCTAACTCTCCTGAAAATGTTAAGTCTGTACATGTTCCTAAAATAGGATTGAGTGATCATTTTCCGGTCTTTGTAACAAGAAAAGTGAATAATCATACACCCAAAAATAGTCATTACACTATATCCTATAGATCATTTAAACATTTTAATGAGGCTAATTTCATTAATGATCTTCAGGCAATACCATGGGATCTCATCAAGTTGTTTGATGATCCTGATGATATACTTGAAGCATGGACCGACCTATTTTTAGAAGTAGTAGATAAACATATACCCATTAAAAAACACAGGGTTAAACGGAAAACCCAACCTGATTGGCTAACATCAGATATACTAGATGCTATGAAGACTAGGGATAGGCACAAATCACTTGATAATGATAATAACTACACATTTTGGAGGAATAAAGTTAATAAAATGATAAAAAAGCAAAGAAAACCCAATATCAGACATACATAGATAATAATAAAGACAAACCAGGTAGTATATATAAACTTTTTCAAGAGGTTGGATCTAGGAAAGGATGCAGGAAAACATCAATTTCATCTATCAAAAACAATGGGATACACACTGAGGATCCCAGAGATATTGCTAATGCATTTAATAATTTCTTTGTTAATGTTGCTGCCAAAATCAAAGAACCAGTTTTAAACCAAAATCATGAAAAATTAGAAAACTTCTGTCAGTCTAAGCTATCTGAAAACACTACATTCAGTATTAGTCCTATAGAAAAAGAAAAAGTCTTAAAACTACTTACAGCCATGGACACAAGCAAGGCAAATGGTACTGATAATGTTGGGCCTCGACTACTTAAACTTGCAGCCCCATACATTTCAGATGACATTACTTACATATGCAATCAAAGTATCAATAAATCTACTTTCCCAAGAAAATGGAAAGAAGCTAAAGTTTCTCCACTTCATAAAAATGGGCCACATGATGATGTAAATAACTATCGTCCCATATCAATTCTACCTGTATTATCAAAAGTCCTTGAGAAACATGTGCATGACTGTTTATCAGTTTATCTTAATGAGAATAATTTATTACATAGGACCCAGTCAGGTTTTCGGTCACAGCACTCTTGCGAAACTGCTCTAATGCACATGATTGATTCATGGTTAAATGCCATGGACAATGGAAAACTAGTAGGAATAGTACTTGTTGATTTTAAAAAGGCTTTTGACCTAGTTGACCATCAAATTCTTTTGTCAAAGTTGAAACTATATGGCATAAGCAGCGAAGCACTTATGTGGTTTGATACCTATCTTACAAACAGACGACAATTGGTCTCCCTTAATAATTGCAAATCTGATTTTGAAAAGGTAACTTGTGGTGTCCCTCAAGGTTCCATTTTGGGGCCACTCTTATTTTTGCTTTTCATTAATGATTTACCACTTTATGTTGATAACGTTTCAGCAGATCTCTATGCCGATGATACTACTTTGTATGACATCCAAACTTCATTAGAAGCAATTGAGGTAAATCTCCAAGAAGGATTAAGCCAACTCCATATCTGGTGTAAAAACAATGGCATGGTATTAAATTCAGTGAAAACTAAAGTAATGCTAGTAACAACCAACCAAAAACGATTAAGGTTCCAGAACACAAATCTCAACCTTCAATATATGGATGAAACGCTTAAAATGATATCAAGTGATAAAATACTTGGAGTCTGTGTAGAAAACAACTTAAATTGGTTTGATCATGTGAAGCATGTTTGTAAGAAAATATCATTCTATATCTGGCTTCTTTCAAAAATCAAGAATTATTTATCACAAGCACATCGTGTACAATTCTATAAATCCTATATACAACCTCATATTGACTTCTACAATATTGTGTGGGGCAATTCATGTGAGTCTAGTAAAATGAAAATATTCAGGCTACAAAAGCGTGCTTGTCGGGTTATTCTTGACTACAATGTAGAGGATTCCAATGAGGCAATGCAGTCTCTAAAGATCTTATCTGTTTATGATCGTTTATTTCTAAGAAAAGCAAAATTTATGTTCAAAGTCTATAATGGCTTAACACCCTCTTATATTTCTGAAAGTTTTACACTTAGAAATGAAATGAACATGTCAGTAAATCTAAGATCATCAGCCTCAGGATGTTTTATTCCTCCATTGCCCCAAAAGGAGTGCTTTAAGCACAGCATGTGTTATTCAGGCTGTTTGATATGGAACTGTCTCCCAAATAATGTTAAAAGTAGCCAGACTGCTGAAACATTTCATAATAGATGTATCAAATGGCTAACACAATGATGTACCATTTATTGATTTATTATGAATGAAAAAGGAGCATGTAATACTATCTATGATTCAAGAAAATGATCACTCAATCTTTGTATCTTTGAAAATGATAATCCTATTCGCTACTTTGTTCCTTTTTCCTATTTGTATATTTGCTTATTTCATTGTTGATAATTATGATAAATATCAGTTTTGTATATTAATTCTCATTGAAAAGTTTGCGTATGATAAGAATGGGGAGATGAAATGTGATTTTACCCAATATGAAATAGTTACTTTCCTTCAATCAGACATATTCACGTAATATACCAAAAGGTATCCGCTTTGCCAGTCTTTGTCACTCTACTCTCATCATGTGCAGTCTCAAGATTGCAACATTACTATAAAGTATAGATATTTGAATTGTATACCAAAAATGGAAACTAAACTCTAAAACTATTTGCAGATGTGCAGTGTATAGACTACCTGTGATGTGCTGATTCGTATTTCCTAATTCATGGGATGAATTGGACAATATATTCAGCATTAAAATATTATGAAATGTTGAAGTTTCTCTTTTGCTACCATTTCTTAATATAATATTACAAAAATTGTCATAATCAGTGATTTTATTTGGCCATTTTTAAGGCCTTATATGGGAGTCATTCCCAATCCAAAAATGGCCTTTACTTTCCCAATTTCATGTATTTTAGCACTTATTTTCCCAATTTTATTAAAATATTTTCACAAATGTGAAGGAAAAGGTAGCTTCCTAACATCCCACATAAAATCAATGATTATGATGAACATTTGTTATTCTATGTATCATTTATACTGTGATTTTTTTGATTGATTTATTTATTTTTGTAAAAATTGTATATCATTGTAACATATATTTGTATCATATATGAGGGCCTCATGGAAGATTAGTACCATTGTTTGCTAAATGTTGTTACCCTCGTTAAATAAAGACTTTACTTACTTACTTACTTACTTACTTACTTACTCATGAAATATAAATATTGTACACTTCACTCGTGAAATAAAAGACATATTTAAAAAAAAAACATTTGAATATCCTCTATATATTCTAGTAAAGTTGAACTTGGGT
The DNA here is from genome assembly GCA_964019695.1 of Loripinus fragilis. Classification (NCBI taxonomy): domain Eukaryota; kingdom Metazoa; phylum Mollusca; class Bivalvia; order Lucinida; family Lucinidae; genus Loripinus; species Loripinus fragilis. Next base: position 43,733,115 of record OZ026516.1, on the reverse strand, counting down.
ATTATTACGTTAACAACACCTCTGGTATGTAAACATTGAGTAATCTGTTACTCAAACAGTTGTCATTCCTTTTTATTCAAATATTGCATACTGATTTCTGACATATTGAAGATGTGCACATCCTATTTTGCACAGTTTTAATATATCTATTATCTTATTTCTTGGCTGTTGAACTTAGACATTTTTAAGTCCGCAACACTTATAGGGCGCCTGCTTTGTGTACTCTGTAACTCCAACAGCTTCCATTCCTTTTTATACAAACCTTGCATACATACAAAGCTCATCAAAATTCCTTGACCAGGTGTGTGTTTGGGGGAAAACATCGATAAGTAGGGATTTTTATGCAAACCAAACATCTATGTGCATTGATCCACATCAGAACCATGGGTTATGCTGGTACAACATGTTTAACATGTTTAGGCCCTCCACTGATTTTGGCTGACCATTCCAAGGCGGTGCTTTTTTTGTAATGTTATGTGGTATGAGAGCGGTTCACAACACTATCAAAATATCTGACATGTATAAAACCAACATCATGTGTAAAATCTGACCAATGAGTTGGCACACAAAGCCACATCATTACCATGACATTCCTAACCAATTGCAAGTTAGCTTTATTGTACAATTTTACGAGTGTATATACAAATATTCCCGCTTGTAGGCGGGACGAGTCAAGGACGAGTTTCCCCTACAAGAGGGAATATTTGTATATTCACGAGTATTTGTACAATAAAATTCTTGTATCATGATTAATAAAACAACCACATTTTAATTTATTCATCAGGGGCCAATTTCATCAATAAAGGTCGTACGATATATAGAGGATCTTTCATGAGTGCTCATGTTTTATTGAATTTATTAAACGAGTTGGGGAAAAGAGATAAAATGCGAGGCTTGCCGAGCATTTTATCTCTTTTTCGCAACGAGTTTAATATATTCAATAATACAAGAGCACGAATGTTAGATTCTATTTATCATATGACAAATACTTTGAAATCTGATTTCTGACGTAAAAACGTTATAAGGCAAGGCTTTGAGAACGCTTGTTGACATCGCGAGGCTTGCCGAGCGATTCAACAGGCGTTCTCAAAGCCGAGCCTGGTAAACTTGATGTAAAAAGACGCGAACCTGATATTCTATTTATCAGTTTCCCCATTGTTTCACTCTTCAAACTAGCGATTATGACGTAATTTTCGATTTTTGTGTTGATTCAGCGTCATTAGCGACGTCATTCAGAAAATGCAACGTCATCATGACCTGATAAAGGTAACATGCCGTGAGATAGGAAACGTTTATTAGGCTATGTTGAAACAATTCAGTTAATATTAGGAGTGACTGATAACATGCATTCTCAAAGCCGCACCTGGTAAACTTGATATCAAAAGACGCGAACCTGGTACGGTATTCTATTTATCAGTTTACCCTTCCAACTAGCGATTATGACATAATTTTTGATTTTCCTGTTGATTCAACGTCATTCAAATTGTGCATTGTTACATGACCTGATAAAGGTAACATGCCGTGAGATAGGAAACGTTTATTAGGTTATGTTGAAACAATTCAGTTAATATTAGGGTTGACTGATAAATTATAACATAGGTCTAAAAGCAAAATTTTTCAGCATAAAATTGTGATTATTTCTTATCTATCAGCTTAAACATGTGTTTTGGGGGCTCAAAAGAAACATCTCATTGAAATAACCAGTCCACTTTGGGCTTACTACATCATTTATAGATCTCTATGTTTTAACAAACAAAAATTCCCTTATATAATTGGCAGTGGCTATTGACAGCTGCCTGTCAGCAGTGAATTTGCTATTGACAGCCGACTGTCAGCAGTGAATTCACTATTGACAGCCAGTAAAATTTGCGGATGATGCTCAAGGTTTTTACATCTAAATAGACTAAAAGCACTAATTCAGCAGTCAGTTATGATCACTTATGTATGTATCTAGGCTTTAAACCTCTGTCATCTTGTTGTTGTTGTTGTTTTTTTGCTATTAAAAGCCAGTAATATTTATAGATGTAATTAGGGATATACATGCAAAGCACTTATACATTATTCATGTTAACCTATTTTAAACTAATGAATATTTTAAGTTATATATTTATTAGCTTCAATTTGTTCATTCCCCAACCCCCTCTAATTAATAAACTTGGTAGGGTCCCCAGCCCCAACAGAAGATATTTGAAACAACATATGGACGGATGGAGGATAGAGATATTTGGTATACTTATAGCTCATATGTGAGTTTCTGGCACAGATGAGCTAAATTAAGAGGACCAATGGCCCGTCTTGACTGAACACTGAATCAGGGTAGAATGTTGACAGGAGAGTTTCAACATTAAAGGTAATGTCCAACCTAAGGTTGATTGTCAACTTCTACTAGTGTACTGTGAATTGCAGTATTTTAATGTCCCCACATAAGGTAGCATGACCCCAACAAAGGGTAGAGTGTCAACATCTTGGGCCTAAATTAAAATTTTATTTGCTTCCCCTTACCCGACTGACCCTGAAAAAAAAGGCCCTACTCAAAAAAAATTATTTCAATTTTCAGTCAAGAATTATTTTATTTAAATTTCATAGCAAACATTGAGAATTGTCCAATGTAAACAGTCTTTAAAAAATATTCTTAGCAAATTGTTTGTGTATTTAATTTTATTGCCTATAATAACTATTAGTAAGACTATACAGTAAAACCTGAAGGTTAAATGAAGGTGGAGAGCATTGCAGAATGCTCCCTGGGAGCATGCTGCAATACTTTTGACCTTTATTATGCGATAATCGGTCATCTTTTTTGGAATGGTCTCTTAAGACAAGTTTTACTGTATACAATTAAGTTTAATGGGTATCCTATTTGAGGAGTTAAAAAAAATTCTGACCAACCGACCTAATACCGGTATAACAGGGTCAGGTAAGGGGAAACAAAAATAACTTTAAGTTTGTGTATAATCCCCAGGTGAGGTAGTATATCTTCACATAGCGTAGAGCAACAGTCAGTGTAATGTCCCCAACAACTCTTGCTCCAAGAAAATAATAATTGAGTAATTAGGTATCTTCTATGCATTTTAAAATATATCTCAGTTATATTTATATATATCGTCCACAAAAATATCTAATGTAACATTAAGTTATCAACTGATGTAGGGCTGCCACGTTTATAAAATTTGGTAAACGTTTACATGAGTTCCAGTAACCGAAACGATTCCGCTTACACGGAACTTCCAGATTTGATTTTTTCATTAGGCAGATCGGTAAAAATTGCGGATATTTTCCCTAATACCCCTATTCCACACAGGCCCAGAATCCCACGAATTGCCACGAATTGACAAATATTTGGATTTGTATCTGAATCGTACTCAGTTCCTATAGATCTAAACTGATTCGCACAGTCCGTAGTCAGTTCTTGCAATTCGTAGGTCTATCGGGAATTCGGCTCAAAAGTTTTGAACTGTTCAAAACTTTGGCCACGAATTCCCCGATTCGAAAAATCGTGCGTGATTCTTACCAAATTTCTAAGGCATTCTTGGACATCGTAACTGAATCCTGATCGATTAGGAGGCGTTTTTGGGCATTCGTAGCTACTCTTAGCTCATTTGTGGGGAATCGAGAGATGAAGCCAAGTAATAAAGCCAAGGAAGAAATAGTAGAAGGATTTTCCTTAAGATTAATGACCCCGTCACGCGCATGTGAGCAGTCCTAGAAGTTGAAACAGATTTGGCAGATTCTGGAGCACAATCAGGATCAGTCAGTAGCTCCTGGCTGGTGATTTTGCCAATGGCGAACTGCCATAATTTACCAAGTCAAAGAATCTGGGTCAGGGCCTCTCGACTTTAACTTAGTTGTTTTCTTCTAGCCATATAAGAAGCCGTTTTCAACGCTCAAGTTGCAGGATCAATTCTACTGCTGCTTTACGAATAACATTCATTTTGGAACTGATGCCCGAAGCATGTATGGGCCTTTTTTTATAACTATCATGAGAGAAACCTCGCGAATCGTGGCGAATCGTCGTGGATTTCTGTTAATTTGTGCCCAATTCCTGTTGCATTCGGCATATTCTTAACTGATTCTTAATTGATTCCTTAACTTTTGTGCAGCATGTACTAATGTTATTTTGCTAATCGTAATGAATTCTTGCGCGATTCCAGCCGAATTGAGCCGATTCCACCGAATATTCGTAACGACATCGTATCTGAATCGGGACCGACTCGTAGAACATCACGATTGGAGAAAAAAAAATAATGAAACCTAACGAATCCCCCCCCCCCCCAAATCAATAAAAAATCAATTTGTGGCGATTCAGGCGATTCGTGGCCTGTGTGGAATAGGGGTATAAAAAAACTCTTTGAAAAATGTACCTTGTTCGAATACTCGAAATTGTTTGGTTGGGTGTTGTGATAGAACTCATTTCAAGCTATTAGAAAGTGATTGCAAAATGCACAGAATCGTAGATAACCGACATTCTCTTCAGTTGCAAGTGTGTAATTAACGAGTTGCCATACACAAGACATAATTGCCATTCATCACGTACACATCAAAACACACGCTGACAGGAAGTAAACAAGACGTGTCTCCACCAAAACTTTACATAACTGTTAAAAATACAGGAATAAAGTGACTGAGTGAGGCAATTTTCGTTGCATTTTTATGGCCCGTCGAGTCACTGTCTGTGCAGGGGGGATACTCAAAGAATTTGAAAAATGCCCCCTATCGTAAGATACTGTCCGTTGAGCATGTCCCCTGTAATATTCTAATTGCAGTAAATACTTTATCAAAGAGAAAACAAACAAACTGATCATCCAGAATGGGATGTTCATTAGGAAATGCTATTTATAAACCACAATGCTGGTCACATGCTAAAGTTTGTGTAAACGGTAGGCCAATTTTGTAAACGTTTGTTGCAAAAACACAAAAAGGTATCGTTTACACGTGTAAACGTTGTAGCCCTACTTATCAGTGTATTAGACTCGGAATAAATACATTGAACATGTATTGGTAATTTTGCTGGCTGTCAATAGCGAACACCTATATCATTTATATTTTAAAACTTTTTTAATTACAAGTATATTCATATATATATATATAATTTTTAGGCCCCCATAAAAGAATGTGTTTTCCATTATGACATCTGACAGTCCTTATATTTTGCTGCAGAGTGAGACCCTAAAGTTTTTAGCAAATGAGGATTACCGATGTCGGCCATATTTTTTCCATATGTATGCCAACACTATCCTCAAAAATTTTTACTTGTCCGCTCGCCCATAAGCGGTAACTCATGCTGTAGATATTTTGAAACGTCAATTATTGAATTTACAAACACATATGGAAATGTAGGAAGAAAAGAACAGGGTGGGTAGTCACGTGGTTTTTGCTTGGATACACTGTACGGATGTTCGAATACACTGTACGGACATTCTGATCGAATATAGGAAGATTTCTCTATGTTTTCTCATCTATACCCAGAAAGTTATACACCATTTTCCAGCCCACATTTTCCCCTATCAAACGCTACCAGGATAGCATCTTTAAGCTTCTTACTTTGAGTACTAATTCTGTCACAAATGTTGTCCGTACAGCTTATTTCCAAATTCAGGCCCGATCTTCGCCGCTAAAAAATTTGTGACAGAGTCTGTACTCAAAGTAAGAAGCTTTATGAGGATATCCTGGCATAGTTCGATCGGGAAAAATGGGGGCTGGAAAATGGTGTATAACATTCTTTGTAAAGATGAAAAAAACACGCAGAAATATCTACTTACTTTTGCTTAAAACATCGGTGTGGAAAGAAGTCCGCCATTTTTCCGTACAGTGTATCCTAACAGAAACCACGTGACTACCCACCCTGAAGAAATTTTTACAATTTTCCACTGCATGCTGTGTAACAATAAAAATGATTTTCGCAGGTCCCGTCCCATACCAACCAGGCTAAATGGCCCAGAGAATTTGGACTAGTATTATTCGAAGATACTTTCTGACTCAATCTAGGCAAGCCCAAGCTTACATTATTCAGCTTGTAGTGATAAAAGTTTAAAATACAAGATATACAATAATCTTTATTTTACGTTGGATACATTAAAACAGATAACATTAGCTATTAAAGCTATTTTCTGACAAACATATTATAAAGCTAATATTCAACAAGTAAAAAAAGCTGTAAAAGAAACACATTTTAGATAAAACAGTGGCAGAAAGATTCTTGCTGTTAAAATACTGAAAAAGGATTCTTATATCACTGGGCATTATCACTAAAACTTTAGGCAGTGGCTAGAGGTACGGATCCGTACCCCTAGCCTGGGAGGCTAGAGGTACGGATACTCTCAAAGTGTGAACAGGGCTAGCTCTGGAGCATCTCTGGTGAGGCTACACATTTGCAGAGTCACGCTTGAGCCTTCATCAGTGTACAAAAAACACAAAATCTATGCGTATTCACTGTATGATTTCTTTATAAGCTTGCTTTTACAGCAGCGGACAGTTAAGCGTACAAACTTTGTTGATTCTGGTTACAACTATTTGACTTGTCACAACAACTTTCCTTTCAACAGTCAATCAATTAAAGTTTATTTTAGCCATTTTTCAAACACAGTCCTGTCAAAGCCACCTTGATGAATGACAGCTCCTTGAAATATCTTTTGTCCAGCCTCAAATGACCAGTCACTCTTGTTACCATAGCTATCCAGTTAAAAGTTTCAAAGAAATGTAATAGATTTTATCAAATTTATGGCTCATGAAAAAATGCTGAATATCATCATCAACATATGTATGGCTCATGAAAAAATGCTCATCATCATCATCATCATCATCTGTATGGCTCATGAAAAAATGATGATGATCATCATCATATGTATGGCTCATAATAAAATGCTCATCATCATCATCATCATCATCATCATATCTAGGCTCATGAAAAAATGCTCATCATCATCATCATCATAATCATCATCATCATCATCATCATCATCATATGTATGGCTCATGAAAAAATGCTCATCATCATCATCACCATCATCATCATCAACATCATCATCATCATATGTATGGCCCATGAAAAAATGCTTATCATCATCACCATCATCATCATCATCATCATCATCATCATCATCATCATCATCATCATCATCATCATCATCTGTATGGCTCATGAAAACAATGCTCATCATCAAGCGCGTATTAAATGTAGATGCTATGAGTAGAAATAGATAATGAGTTTTATCATTTTGTCTGGAGATTATAAGACTTGAAAGTACCGATAGTCTTCTGAAAGTACCACTTTGATCTCACAATGATGGCTTTTGCACTCTTCTTTATTGAGTTTCAACTCGGACCCAGTATACATCATTTAGAATTAGGCTTGATATTTCATATGAATCATCTTCACATGAAGAACCATCTTTCATTTAGTTTCGAAGAGGGCAACGAAATTTAAAATAAAAGTTTTGAAGGTCGCAAGACATAGAGGAATATGAACAATTTTATTTGTTACATGGATTATACATGACTGGGGCAGCGGATGTAAGTTTTATTTTAGGATGTCTTTGTTTACGTTATATTTGACACCCAAATCTAGCTGACACGTTGGATATGTACACACATGAAGGCGTTGCTTTCTTTTTTGATAAATCCAATCAGCACCAATCATGTGAGTTTGTTCAGCGCTGACTGACAACTAGGATAGTAAACATAGGTTCATCACAGTAAAATATTGATTATTGAATAGCTATACATTGTAACTGACTTCGAGACAGTTTGTACGCCTGACTCTCCGCTGCTTTATCTTATTTTTGATGACCAAATGCGCACAAACCGTCAGAGACATTGCAGTTTATGGCTCTGCCATGCAATTGGCGTTTTAATTCATGGTTTGAACGACAAATCCAACACAGTTGTAGAGTTTGACAGTGACAGGTGTTTTTTTCTATTGTGACTGCCTAACTTCAGGAAATTCTGCATGTCTAAGCACAGCTGCAGCTATGTTATCATAGTCCCATGAAATAGCATCCAAAAACGATTACTGCTTTCTATTTTTTCTATGCAGAGAAGGCTCTGGCGAGTCTGTATATTTGCACAGGCTCACCTGAGTCTTCGTCCTGGTACTGAAATATCATTTGCTGGCTCAAATAACGATTTATGTACCGTTTATAAGAACAGTGAATGCTGTGGTGAGGCTGCACCAGCAACCACAGGAATTCTGTGCAACCATCAGTGCGTTGTATCAATGCGACAAAAAATGCTCCCAGTGCGTTGTAATAAAAATTCCTCAATAAAACATTTGCTAGTTTACCAAGAAAAAAAAAACAAAGTAGTAATCGTTTTTTTGGATGTTATTTTATGGGAATATGACAACAGCTGCGCTTAGACGTGCAGATTACACTCAATTTTGGCAGTAACACTAGAAAAAAGCACCTGTCACGGCAAAAATCCAGAACTGTGTTGGATTTGCAGTCCAAACCATGAATTAAATCACCAATTGCTTGGCAGAGTCATAAACTGCAATGTTACCGGTGGTCTGTGCGCCAGGTGTCATCACAAATAAAATAAATGCAAGTTGATAAATAAATAATAAAGTCAACAGGTATAGATTTTTTTACCTTTTACGCCACCACCGGTGCTGTAAAATGCAACCACCAGCTCGTTGTAGCAACCACCGGTGCGTTTACATTGACCAGTGTGGTACTTATAGCATTGTTCTTACCATTTTCCCAAGCTGGTAATATTTCGTGAAGCCGGTTGATTTTTACCTCATAAGTTGTCCCTGTATGTTCTGCAGCAACAGACAGACAGACAGACACACAGACAGATAGATAGATAGATAGATAAAATTGAAATTTCTAAATCAACGTTGATTTTGGGTGCTCAAAAGAACCGTCTCATCGAGAAGACTCTTTTTAGCACCAACTATATTTCTGAAATGACTAGAGAATAATTGATCTACGCATTATATATCCCACTAAACATAACTAGAGGACCTGAAGGTCCTGAGGCGCTCACCTGACATCTTTAATTATGTTAAAATAGGTCAAGGTCCACTACAGCTTATAATAAAACATATTTTGGTTTACCATATATGGGGGTTGCAGCCATTTTGGTCAAGTGACTAAAAACAGTCTAATGAATACTCCATCAAACAGCCTGGTGATATATGAGAAACCAATGTTTATATAGTCCAAATGAGTGGCATTGGATAAAAAGTCACAGGTCAGCTTGACATTTGGTACTTATATAAAGCCATTGTCTCATCGGGTTAAATATTTCTCGAAAGTATTATGATTGTGGCTTAAACAGTCATAGAAAATGAACATTTCAAGATTATTCCCATATAAATACATTAGGAATCAAATTTGACCTTGCCATAAAGTAGGTCAAGCTAAATTCATAATTTGTGCAAACCTGGTGGAGACCACATCCCCAATGCTACATACCAAGTCCCAAGGCCACTGGCCTTTTGTTCCAAAGAATAAGATATTTAAAGGGTTTTTAACATATACGGGTGTGGTGGCCTTGACCTTGAAACTTATTTATAGCCATTGTCTCATTAGGTTTCACATATCAAGTGAGAATAATGACTTTGGCTTCAACAGTATTCAAAAAATGAACTTTTCCAAAATTTGACATTTAAATGCAATCGGAAGCAAAATTGACCTTGATGTTAAGTAGGTCAAGGTCAACCTAGGATCATCATTTGAACAAACTTGGTAGGCCCAACATCCAAAATGTTACATACTAAGTCCCAAGGTCATCAGCCTTCTGGTTCTGGAGAAGAAGATTTTAAAGGGTTTTTACCATACCATGTCTGCCATCTTGGTCTAGTGACCTAAACAATTTGTTTGAATCTTGGCTAACTTTTTGTAAGGAGTTTTCATATGAAATTTGAGTTCAATTGGCCCAATGGTTTCTGAGAAAACTATGTTTAAATATATTGATGGGACTCCAATATGAGCGGCTTGGCTGAAAGGTCAAAGGTCAACCTTGACCCCTTGAACTTGTTTTTAGCCATTGTCACATAAGATTAAATAAACCAAGTGAGAATAATGACATTGGCTTCAGTAGTTTTTAAAAAAATCAACTTTTTCAAAAATTTCTCCATTTAAATGCATTAGGAAGCAAATTTGACCTTGACGTTAAGTAGGTCAAAGTCAACCTAGGATCATTATTTGAACAAACTTGGTAGGCCCCACATCCCCAATGCTGCATACCAAGTCCAAAGGTCATCGACCTTCTGGTTCTGGAGAAGAAGATTTTTAAAGGGTTTTTACCATATATGGGCATGGCGGCCATCTTGGTCATGTGACCATAACCATTTGAACAAACGTTCGTTCCCCCATCCTAAGGAGTCTCCATATGAAATTTGAGTTCAATTGGCCCAGTGGTTTCAGAGGAGAAGATGTTTGAAAATGTTGACGGACGGACGATTGGTTGGTTGGTTTTGTTGCTTTACGTCCCAATCAACAGCTATGGTTATTGCGGGACGGTCAGTTCACCTAGCCACACTTTTTCCTGGGCAGGCTTGAACAAGCGGTTAACCAGTAATTCGTGCACATACTTTCGCTTGTAACTGACAACAACCCTTCTTGAATGAATCAGCGGAAGGGAGGAGAATGACCGTAGAAATCATTTCAGATCAATCTCCACGAAAGTATGGGACCGGACCGGGATCGAACTCGCGACCCCTGGATATGCATCTGTAGCCAGACACGTTACCGACTGCGCTACGCGGCCCGGCATGACGGACGGACGCCGGAGTCACTGGTATACTAATAGCTCACCTCGGAGCCTTCAGCTCAGGTGAGCTAAAAAGCGGGCCAAGGTTGGCCCACCAACGAATGCCATTTGAATGGCGTTTTGCTAGCGGACCGATATTGGTCCGGCATTGTGTGCTGGCTGGGTTTATTTGTTAGGACCTTTAGACGTATGGACAAACTTAATATTTTTTTTTAGATCCTTAAGGTACTTATGTTACTTCTAAGCACGAAAACAAATAATAAAATTGTACGGACTGATGAACGGACAGGCGGACAGGTTGTGTGTAAAATTGTATTTTCTATCACTTTTAACGTAAGTTTTTGGTGCTCAAAAGAACCGTCTCACCGTGAAGACTCTTTTGAGCACCAAAAATGTTTATCTGAAAATATAATAGTTGATTTACGCATTGTATCAAAACTAACATCAAAACTAAACAAAAAAAAGCTGGCCAAGGTCGTCCCGCCAGCGAAATGCCATTTGAATGGCGTTTTGCTAGCGGACCGATATTGGTCCGACATTGTGTGCTGGCTGGTTTATTTGTTAGGACCTATAGACGTATGGACAAACTTAATATTTTTAGATCCTTAAGATAGATTACCTCTGTTCTCTCATTCCTGTACTCCTGGATTTAAAGTTCTTGCCACCACATATACAATGAAATGATATCTCATAATACTTCAGAGGTTCATTAAGTTTTTTGTCTGGCATCCGTGGCTGTGACTTTTCAATGGTTCGTGAAGTGCGCCTAAAGAATTGAACATTTTCTTCCTTCTGATACTGCTGGATGGCAATTTCTAAAGAGGAAACGTCCTCAAACTTTTTCCCTATGTTCATTCAGGCAAAGTATATATAATTATAGGTCTAGATACTGTTTGTACGGATTAGGCTAATTAAGGACGTCCGTAAGTTCTTCTGATGTCTTTGAGGTTGGACATATAAACATTCAGCCAATCATTGTAATTTGTTCTTTTAAGTTTAAAGATGTCTTTGTGGTGCGTTATGCCGACCAATTAATCACCAAATGTTGTTCGCACTCTCACTAATGACACAACCCGGAAGTGAAAACAGCAAAAACAAACCATGAATAACAAGTTTTAATATGATTTAATAATAATAATAATAATAATAATAACACAACATAAATCCCGCACATTGTCCCAATTCCCAATTTGTGTTTCGTTTTTTGTATTTACTATACAGAGTTATCCCATATTGCAAATGGCGACTTACTGGATTGGTATCGTCAGCGGACCTAAAATCGCGACCAACCTTGATTCGCGGCCATTTTTGTTTACATGACGTTGTGCGCGAGACTCTTTACAGCGCATGTGCGACCGTGGGAAAAAAGTTACTACAACGCAATTTAGCGTATCCAGTTGTCAAGGTGAAAATATTGAGGTTCAAGCAAGAAAGCTCTGCAAAATTGTTTCAAACATGCAGTTATTTACATTTTCTACTATTCCCAAATAGTTCCATCGCAAAAAGTCCATTTATACCACAAAAGCATGCACTTGTACAAAAATTATTGATCCGTCTGCATTGTTGACCTTTTGTCAATGGAGGTCAATTATCATCTGATTGGCCTATAAGGGCCTTTATGCTAATGACGTCACATCCGCAAATCGAAAGTGCCACATTCAAAATGGCGGGAATTGTTGACAGCTCTATTTTTTTACCTCTCACTAAATACTGAATGGGTAAATTTGTTAGCGAATCTTGCGAAATCACAGCAGAATAAATTGTTTTTATCAAGAAAGTAACTATTTATGTGCACTTTCAGTTTTAGTACATTGTTTTGTAGTTTGATTATTAAGGTCGCGAATCATGGTCTGACGAGGATATTTCATAACACAACAACAATGGGTTGTCGGTAAAAGCCCTAGCCGGACCGTGCCGGACCGAACCTACGATTGCACCCGAAGTTGGTATCCGGAGAATAACGGTTTTCGGTACCGGCTTTTATCACTAACTGAAAAGTGAAGTAAATCGAGATGAATTGAAGCAAATTAAAACTTTTATAAATATTTTACACATGCGTTATGCATTGAAGAACCACTGAAATAAAGAAATATACAAATTAGAATGGCATTTAAGCTAAAATTGTCGTCCCGTTTAATTTGGTCAATTCCGCGGAACATTGTTTCTGTCTGTTCAACTGCCGGGTCGCTCTGAAGGCACTGTCGACCTAACTATTTTTTATATGGTCACAAATATTTTCACAGTTATGACAATAATAGATCCTTTAAAAATTAACAAACCTACGCAAGTCATGAATCTGTGCATTACTGTCCGATCACTTCAAGACCTACATGTATCTATATCTGGACCAGTTTTATCTCCCGGGTCGTTTCGGCAGTGCCAAAATAAACTTTCATGTTCAGAGCATTGTCAATGATAGATAGACAGACATACAGACAGACTGGTTGATAGAGAGATGGATAGATTATTTTAAATTCAAAGACCTGAGTCATGGATCCGTGAGTTTTAATTACTGCCGGTTTTATATTGTCTGCCGGACCGTTTCCTCTGCCGGGTCTGCCGGACCGTTTCATCTGCCGGTTCTGCCAGATCGATTCATCTGCCAGGCCGTTTCATCTGCCGTGTCCGCTTGACCCGTTTCATCTGACAGACAGACATACATACAGACAGACAGACAGACAGACAGACAGACAGACAGACAGACAGAAAAATCATTTCAAATTGACATAGACCTACATGTATAAGTCATAGATTGGTGCGTTAGGCCTACTGCCGGTTTTTGCCAGACCATTTCATCTGCCGGGTCGTTTTGGCAGTGCCTTAACAACTGCTATGCAACAGAATCACAGCTTTGTCAAAGACCGCGAGACAGACAGACAGACAGACAGATAGACAGATAGATAGATAGATAGATAGATAGATAGATAGATAGATAGATAGATAGATAGATAGATAGATAGATAGATAGATAGATAGATAGATGAGAAAATGCGAGAAACAAAGGCACAAACCAGCCTGCGCATCCGCACAGAGTGATCAGCGCCTTTATCACTCGCTCTCTTGGGTGTACAATAGTCCAACTTGCAAATTTCTAATATTCTAATCAATCTCTGTATCTGAGCAAGTTGGCCCATCTACTACAAATGCAACGTTGCTTGCCACCTCTTTATACACCATATATGCATTCTGCTAGAACGCAGCGTAAACACCCATGCGGTTCTCTGATTCCGGATGCTAAGCGTTGATTAAACAGGTACCCTGTCTATCCTTTCAAAGGCCTTAGACTTTGGCTACGATTAATAGATGAGCTATCGCATGAGATACTATCCCGACCAGCCTGTTCATACCGATACAGAGACTTGAACATTCATGTAAATTAGATAGGCATTATGTCAACGAACACTAACTTTGTAGATGTCAAAATATATATGCCGATGCCGTCACGAAGTGCGTCCTCATTTTTTGTTGATGCACTGTTGAACCGCAAATATCACACTTCGCAAATTTCAAACTGTGAAGAATTTGTACCAATTACTCACGGCACGCGAAAAAATGGTACCTGTACGTCACATATTCCGTACCAATATCTCACTTTGTGACAAATACGCACGTAGGCAAATGTCATAGAGCATACATGCGTATCCCTCTCATTGATAAAGCTGCTACGTTTTGCATTCGATTCCAATCTTCACAGTTTTGTCACTTACTTACTTACTTATACTTACTTATACTTACTTACTTACTTACTTACTTACTTACTTACTTACTTACTTACTTACTTACTTACTTACTTACTTACTTACTTACTTACTTGCTTACTTACATCTGTAACGATTAAGAGCCAGTTTTCACATCAGACTAATCTGATGTTTTAGTGCCAATTTTTCACTTGTGTGAGGATTGGGTACAAGTTCTTCACACATGTGGGTTTTGATATCAATTTTTCACAAGTGATAATTTGCTACCAATTCTTCACAGATGTGAGGTTTTGGTACCGATTCTTCAGACGTCTGAGATTTTGGTACCGACTCTTCACATTTGTGAAAATTAAGTACCATGCAATTCTTCACATCTGAGAAAAATCGTACCAGTTCTTCACACGGTAAAAACTCGAAGCAATATGACAAACATGTGAAATTTAAGCACGAATTTTACACCCCAAAAATTATCGAAATCGCCCGTACGTAATTTCATATGAGCCAGAAGTGATATATCGGTACGGGTCACCCGTACCGGTGTGGAATTTATGAAGTGTGAAATATTTGGTTAGGTGAATTGACCGTCCCGACATGATCATAGCTGTTGACTGGGACGTAAAGCAACAAACCAAACAATTTTCAGCAACATCGGGACGCTTTCCTTGGTCGAACCAATAAGCAGAGTATAAAGTGTTTCGTCGCGGCTGAAAGGGCTATGCGACCAGCTGAGAACGCTATAAAGATCAACAAGAAAAACTATAACATGAAAAAATCATGTTATACTGGGGCGTTTTCTCTTAAATTGCTTTTTGCAAGTTTATGAAGTTTACTGAGTATATGTGTCATTTTTCACTTAAGAATGAATTCAGATGTCTTCTACCACATGTTTGAGGGCATGATGGGTTAGTGATTTTTGGCCATATTTAATCTTGATTAGCGGTTTTTTGCCACCAAGATAACGTGGTTAACGATTTTTTTTGGTCTAAAAATAATGATTTTCTGCCTAATGCCCCTATTTCACCAAGAATCGAAAAATACTACGATTCATGAAGAATTATAATTTTTTCAACCAATTCGTGATGTTCTTCAAAACAGTAACGAAACTGGTTAGAAACAGTAACGAATATTCGTGGAATTCGGCATCACCAAGATGCTGCGACGAATTCACTACAGTGTGCAGAAATCTATTTGGAAGTACTGCAATAAAGTTAGAATACGCTGAATGCATGCACGAACCGACCGAATATAAACAGATATTCGTTTCCATTCTTGACAATTCGTGGTATTTTTTTTTCTCACGATACCATTTGTGTTTGCAGGACATCAGTTGCAAAATGAATGCTTCTCATATAACAGCTGTAGTATTGACCCAACAACTTGAATGTCAAAAACAGCAGCCTTCTTTAAGTGAAAGGGTGATTGTTGATGGGCATGGTTGTCATACAGCCCTACATTTTGGTGTCAAAGCTAAAGAAAATCAAGACAAAGTTCCTACGTTGTACTGGTTACCTAAACTCCATAAAAACCCCTATAAAGCAAGATTTATTGCAAATTCTAGTTCTTGTACGACAACAGAACTTTCTAAATTGTTAACGTCGTGTCTTACAGCTGTTAAAAAACATGTTATCAAATATTGTGAAAAGGTATATGAGAGATCCGGTAAAAACCTATTTTGGTCGATTAAAAATTCAGGTGAAATTTTAGATAAACTTAAAGCTAGAGATTTCAATGCGACCAGTTTGTCTACTTATGATTTTTCTACTCTTTACACTACTTTACCTCATAATTTAATTAAAGATAAACTTATTGATCTTATTGAAAATACCTTCCAGAGAGAAGGCTCTTCTTACCTTGCATGTAGTGACAGAAATGCATTCTTTACTTCAGAAAAACCTAAAAAATATCATGCATGGTCGTGTCAAAATGTATGTGATGCGCTGACCTTTTTGTTGGACAATATTTTTATTCGATTTGGCACCAAGCTCTATAGACAAGTTGTTGGGATTCCTATGGGCACTAATTGTGCTCCCCTGGTTGCAGATTTATTCCTGTTTTGTTATGAAAGGGACTTTATGATGTCTCTTTCTGATGATAAGCAGGCTGATGTTATTGATGCGTTTAACTCTACTTCCAGATATTTGGACGATATTTTAAATATTAATAATGTTTATTTTGACAATATGGTTAGTCAAATATACCCTTCAGAGCTCCAACTTAATAAAGCCAATGCCTCTGATACCGAAGCCGCATTTTTAGACTTGCATTTGTCAATTTCTAATGATATTGTTTCTACCAAAATTTATGATAAACGTGACGACTTTGATTTTGAAATTGTCAATTTCCCATTTTTAGATGGTGATGTTCCTCGTTCTACATCCTATGGAGTCTATATCTCTCAACTCATTCGTTTTGCTAGAGCATCTAGCTATGTTGCTGACTTCAACACTCGCAATAAATTGTTAACTCAGAAACTTCTTAAACAAGGCTATCGGTATCATAAACTTCGCAAAACATTTTCAAAATTTTATAGACGATACTATGATTTGATTTCTAAATTCCAAGTTGGACTTAAATCTCTCTTGCGCCAAGGACTTTCGGAACCTGATTTCTATGGTGACTTGGTGTATAAGTTGAAGAAGATTGTTGGCTCTAATAATTTTTCAGCGCAGTTCATTAAAATAATTTCCCATTATAAAAAGATTGGTTATAACATTAATGTATTGCAACAGACTGCATGCTTGGTAGTCAACCCAATCACGGTTGGCAACTTTGCTTTCCTCTTTAATTGCACGCCGGTGGGTCGGACTTCAGACTCTATGATGGTTCCGACTTAAAGACTTATCTATTGATGAGATGGTAGGGGCCTGATGCTTTAGCTGTTTGTCGGGCCCACCGGGGTTTACCTGTTGGATTTCTTTTGCTCCGGTATTCAGTTTAATTTACTGTTGAGTCCTTATCCTTGCTTTATCTCCTTGTTATATCTTGATTTATATGTTTTAGGAGATGATGCATTGATAAGTTAGGGGTCTTTCATGCAAACCAAATATCTATGTGTCTTGATCCACATCTGAATTAAGGGTGAGGTTGGCGCCGTTAAACCGGTTTAAGCCCTCCAGTAAAATATTTTACTGACCGTTCCAAGGCGGTACTTCTTTTGTGGATCTTTTATGTTTTTGTTCTGTCTTGTGTTTGCTATGTTTTGTGCACGTCTGTTTATATGTGCTTTGTGGTCACCTGCTGGGAAAGGGCTGACCTCTTGGCTCTCGTTTGTGGTGTCTTCTGTGAGTTTGTCACTTTCCCATTGGTATCCTGGGTCAGGTGTGGTACTTGATTGTATCGATTCCTGATCTTTGCACCATTACTTACTTTTGAAAGAAGAAACCAACTTTGTAAAAGTTGAGGCCCTGACACTGACTCTTTGTAGCAGCAACAAACAATGAGTTAACGACAACAGAACCGACAGCAGTCGTAGCCACCGACTCAGTTCTTAAATGAATTTTGCTTAACAATTCTTCGGCCTAGATTCTGCTGCTGTTAAAACACAAAACTTGTTTAGCTCGCATGAAGGCTTCCTAACTCTTGCAATGCATCAGCACAGAGAAACAATCATACTATGATGAAACAAGGAAGAGAGCTCACGACTTGGAGACAGCCAGAGCTGAAGAAAATCTCAAGCTGAGTCATGGCGGGGACTGATCATTATCAATTTATGACCCTTGCTTTGCATTAACATTCATTATGCCACGGTTAAAGATAGATACACGTATTCTTGGTTCAAATGGTACTCAAGTGAGCGAGTTCATGTTGTTTAAAGGAAGTGCCCAGCATCAATATCCACACATTTCAAATGTGATCACGTTAGTTCATTTCGTGGAAAACTTTCGATAACATATTTGATGGTGATAGTTGATATTAAGCACAATAGTAATCTATGTTGTGTAGATGACAACGACTGTTCTAATATCCCATATAACCTTAGAGGTAAAGATCATGGTCAAAATATGCCATACTTCAAGTGACACCCCAACCCCCTCCTACCGGACCATTCCACCATTATTATATACCGAACTGTAAAAGAAACGCAACTACACATGTATTAGACGGATGGCTAGGAATAGATTTGCCCCCCCCTCCCCCCTAGGGAATTTTGCAGACTATCTGGTAGCGAATGAAAAGCCGAGGGTCTTTTAAGAAATGTTTGCACTCTTTGCTTTGGGGCGTTAGTCTGTAAGAGCCTGTAACATACATTACTTTATCAAATTAAGAAAAAGTAAATTGAAATTTGGGCTACAAATTGAAGACATTAAAATATCTATTTCGGAAACTGATATGAATTCCTAATAGTTGGCTCTTTGAATATGCGTTTTAAGTGATAGTCTGCAAGCAGGATAAAGACTAAAGCTTTAGAAGGAGAAAACAGAATGCCATTAAAACAATGACAGCCTGAACTGATGTACCTTGATATTTCTGTGAAAAGAATAATATCTCAGCTAGTTAACTTTTATAAATGTAGCCTTTCTATACATGCAACAAACATATTTTCACCTAATTATGTCACTGCACTTATTATCTTTCCCTAAGTATTCAAAAACTTATATGAAGTCTTAGTACTTCTGAGGTGCTAAAACAGAGGTAACGTTTTGAGCTAGATTTACCACAGCAGGTACAGCAATGCAATACAGAATGAACAGAGCGCAAATGAGGCCGTTTCACTTAAATGATTCACCAAGTTTCTAAGACTAGAGTACTTATTAAAGGATGTATATATAACATATATAACTTGACATAATAAATGAGCAAGGGAATTGTCTTGACACCCTTTTTAATTACACAGTCAGAGACAAGTATCTTGAATTTTAGCGTTTGCAATGGATCATGAAATGGGGCAGCCTGATCAACTTGTTTACTCTGTATTAATCTTCCATAGAGCACAATATAGAGCTACTGGCTATCCTATTTTACACATAGTTCAGTTTCCTCTGTGGCTCACCTGAGCAGAAGGCTCAAGGTTAGCTATTGTGATTGGTCTTTGTCCATCGACCGTCGTGCGTCCGTCCGTCAACTTTTTCTTTAAAGGACATCTCTTCCTAAATCACTGGTCCAAATTTCATAAAACTTCACATGAACCCTCTTTCAAATTGCACAAACGGTTCCGCTCCATCGAACAGGAGGGCTGCCAGAGCTCCAGGTAAGAAATCCCTGAACCACTGGTCCTAATTCAAATTAATTTCACAAAATTGTTCCTCTGTATACGCTCTAACAAAATTTCACAAATGGTTCAGCTTCGCTGAACAAAAGGACTGCCAGAGCTCCAGGTAAGAAATATAGAAAAATTGTAGGTATTCCAAAGGGTACTAATTGTGCTCCTCTTGTTACAGATTTGGTTTTGCTTTGTTATGAGAGAGACTTCGTGTTGTCTCTGTCAGACAATAATTGAACTGATATTATTGAAGCTTTTAACTTCACCTCCAGATATCTAGATGACTTACTTAATATTGTTAATCCTAATTTTGAACAAATGGTAGGTCAGATATATTCTACTGAACTTCAGTTAAATAAGGCGAATTCTTCTGATACTCAAGCTCCGTTTTTGGACTTGAACTTGCCATAACAAGTGGCATAGTTTCTTCTCAAATTTATGATAAATGGGATGATTTTAATTTTGAAATAATAAATTTCCCATTTCTTGATGGAGATATTCCTCGCTCCTCTTCCTTTGGCGTATATATTTCTCAGCTTATTCGTTTTGCAAAAGTGTGTTCTGATGTTGATGACTTCAACAACAGAAACTAATAATTAACTGCTAAGTTATTAAAACAAGGTTATAGATATCATGAAATTCGAAATGCATTCTCTAAATTCTACCATAGATACTCAGAGTTAATTGTTAAATACAACATTGGGTTAAAAACTCTTCTTCAACAAGGCTTATCACAACCTATATTTTATGGTGATTTAGTTTATAAATTCAAACGAACTGTTGGAAAATCTAATTTTAGTGATCAATTCAAAAATTTTATCAAACGTTATATAAAGGTTGGATATAACTTGGATGTCATGCGACAGTCTGCATGCCTGGTTTTAAACCCAATCACGGTTTATAGCTATG
Source organism: Loripinus fragilis (assembly GCA_964019695.1). NCBI lineage: Eukaryota > Metazoa > Mollusca > Bivalvia > Lucinida > Lucinidae > Loripinus > Loripinus fragilis. The sequence goes on along the minus strand of OZ026516.1, from coordinate 43,712,595 downwards.
GTTTCCTCTTTAATTGCACAACGGTGGGTCAGGCCTCAGACTCTAAGACGACTCTGACGTAAAGCTTTAATCGGTGGGTTGGTGCCTGATGCTTATCTGTAGCTGAACCCACCGTGGCTCAACTTGAGGTTTTCTTTAGCTCTGACTATCTGTGAGCCATGAGCCATTTTCTTTGTTTCATCATAGTGTGTTAATTGATTAAAGTGTTTCTCCATGATGATACATTGCAATAGTTAGAAGGCTTCCATGCGAGCTGAATATTTCTTGGGGAAGAGAGAGCTGGTTGCTTTGCTTAGTTTGTGTTCCTGGTGTCTCATGATTGTTGTGTGGCTCTTCCCCGTGGTACCATGGGTTTGTCTGCAGTTTGTGATTGTGGTATTTCCTGATCATACTCACTTACTATTTTTCATATAGCTTCACATGAATCTTTCTCATGATGCCCTCTTTCAAAATTGCAAAAATGGCTCCACTCCACTGAACAGGAGGGCTGCCAGAGCTCCAGATAAGAAAAAAACTTTTAAATGACATCTCCTCAACAACTGGTTCAAATTTATAGTAATTCCACAGAATTGTTGCTCTTGATACCCTACACCAAAATTGCACAAATGGTTCTGCCCCGCTGAACAAAAGGGCCACCAGAGCTCCAGATAAGAAATATCTTTATAAGACATCTCCTCCTGAACCACTGGTCCAAATTCAAAATAATTTCTCAGAATTGTTCCTCATAATACCCTCTACCAAAATTACACAAATGATTGCGCTCCGCTGAGCAAAAGGACCGCCAGAGCTCTAGATAAGAAATACCTTTAAAAGACATCTCCTGAACCACTGTTCAAATTCAAACCCCTGTTCAAATTCAAAACCATTTCACAGAGTTTTTCCTCATGATGCCTTCTACCAAAATTGCACAAATGGTTCTGCTCAAACGAATGAAGGTGCTGCCAGAGATAAGAAATGTCTTTTTATGGCATTCCCTCCTGAACCGCTGGTCCTAATTGAAAAAAAATCACAGAATTGTTCCTCATAATTCCCTTTACCTAAAATAGCACAAATGGTTCCGCTCTGCTAAACTTAAGGGCAGTCAGAGCTCCAGATAAGAAATATCTTTAAACGACATATGAGCCAGTGCATGACATTTCCAACAATGTGGTATGTGCGACCAGCAAAGCCTAAGATCAGACTGCGCATACGCGCAGTCTGATCAGAGCCTTTGCTAGTCACTTGAGCATTCTATGGTTGTTAAGTTACTGACTGAACACCATTTGGGGTATCTAAGCTTAAAAGGAGGCTGCACAGGCTCGTCGGAGTCTACACATGTCAAAATGTCAAATTGTTGGAAATCTCATGCACTAGCTCAAATTATTATCGTGCTGAACCACTGGTCCAAATTCAAAATAATTACACATAATTGTTTCCCCATGATGCATTCTACCAAAATGTCGCAAATGGTTCCATTCCACTGATCAAAGGGGCTGCCAGAGCTCTAGATAAGAAATGTCTTTAATGACATTTCATCCTGAACCACTGGTTCAAATTCAAAATAATTTCACGGAAAGGATCCTCATGATGGCTTCTACGACGCGCGACGAGACCAAAAATATGCACGTAACTGTTTGCATGCTGGCTATTTTACATGTTTTGTTGTCGTCTTCTGGCATTCCTCAAAATATTTTTTCTAATATAATCTCTCAGGAACACTATCAGAGTGTCAAACGGCCAGGGTCCAGATCAGTGTTGCCACTCTGGGTACATAGCGTTTGCAAACGTAATCAGCAGAGTCCAGACGTCGCCAGATAAGTAGTTGCTGTTTCTACACTTTTGAATTGCTTGCCATAAATATAATAAATTCTAGACTTGTTATCTTTTTACATATCCAATTTTCAACTTAAATGTAATTTAAAACTTCAATCTACTCGCAATGTTTAAAGAAAATCGTCAATAATGCTGAAGTTAAAAGCAAAAACAAAGATGAGCGTAAGGCTGGGCACTGAGTATTCTAGCTTACATGAGTCAAAGGCTCAGTGTGAGCTTTAGTAATCATTGGATGTTTGTCCGTCGTGTAGTGTCTCGTCACCATTTGCTTCAAAAGACATCTCCAGAACCACTGGTTATATATATATATAGATTTGAACCAAAAATGACAATTTTTTCTTGTTTAAAATCGCTATGCCTATATAGAGCCTTGATATTCGGAACATAGTGGAACTTCCAATGACACTGGTCAAGGGCTCACATGTTTAATATGTAACGGGATGCGTGCCAAGGTTAGAATTTTTGCAAATAGCACAGTGGCTTACTGGTTAAGAGAGGCAGGTCTGTGTTCAAAGGGTCGCTAGTTTGAGACTCCCCGGAGCACCGTTTTGTTACCTTGAACAAGACCCCAGTTATCCTCTGCTTGGTACTGGTTCAAACCAGGAAGACAGGAAAACCTGACATGACTGAAAATATTGACTGATACGTAAAGCATCAACAAATAACGATGTACATGTTCTCAGTGCATTAAAAGTGTTCGTTGGATAGTCAATATAATGTACATCTGTATAGCTTATTTCCATGTCGAACGGTCAAATATTGAAGTCTCCGCATGTGAGACTGGGCAGGGTGGTTGACAGGGTTTGTTATACGACAGCTCATATTAAATCACCGCCAAAAGTTAAGGGATTTGTATTTTGTATGAGTAAACAAACGTTTTAGACACACAAAAAATCTTTAAGCATGTGCATTTGAGAAAATTACAAACAATGACATTGCTGCATGCATAAATGTTGTAAAAATGACACTTCGAGCAAAAACTAGTCTTCAGACTGTGCAGATACCTGTAGGTTAAGGCCCTGTCACACTACGACGTATAGCACCAACGTATGCCGACGTATGAAAAATTCAGCAAGTACGTTGGTATACGCTGAGCACGTAAGAAATAAGTTTTAAACACGTTACGAATACGCTATAGTACGGTGGTATACGTTGACATACGGCCAAGTGGTCCAACATTTTGTGCATCCATAAAAATTACAGCGTATGAGTACGTACTGCTTCTATACGTTAGGCATACGCTAGATGTACGCAGCAGGTAAGTTATACATACGTTAAGGTACGTTAGCACCAACGTATGCGGACGTATGAGAAATTAAGCAAGTATACGTTGGTGTACGCTAAATACGTTAGAGATACGTTTTCAATACGTTGCGAACACGCTACAGTACGTTGGTATACGCTGTCATATGACAAAGTGGTTTCAAAATTGTGTACTGTCTTATACGTTGACATAAGTTAGATGTACGCTACATGTAAGTTATACATAAGTTAACGTGCGTTATATGTACAATTCAACATACGTTAGACGTTCGTTGTGCATATGTTTCTCATAAGTCAAGAACGCTAGTGATACGCTGGGCATACGCTTTTTTACGCTGATACAAGTATAAATAGAGGATCTTACATGAGTGCTCATGTATTGTTGAATTTATTAAACGAGTTGGGGAAAATAGATCAAATGCGAGGCTTGCCGAGCATTTTATCTCTTTTTCGCAACGAGTTTAATAAATTCAATAATACAGGAGCACGAATGTTAGATTCTATTTATCATATGACATTAAAATTATTTTAAACTCATATTTTTAGCGTAAAAAACGTTAGGGTTTCGCCATATGCGTGACGTTAAAAACGTCACTTCATAACGTTTCCCGAAAATCTATAAACCACTAGTGGTTTATCGATTTTATTGCATGGCGTTATTTCACTCCCAGGCGCGACGTCATGTATGAGAAGTTATGTTACGTCGGGAATAAATTATGAATAAGTTACTCTTAAGTTAGACATACGTTCTCTGTTCGTTTCGCGTATGCTAGATGCATAAGTTCAGAGAGAGGCTTCCTCTGATTTTTAATTAGATTTCAGCGTATGCCAGCGTACTAGATATATATTTCATACATCGGCATACGTTGGCTAAAACGTTATAGTGTGACAGGGCCTTTAGTCTGAAACCAATCTGCATATGTTTAACAAGAATACGGAACCCTTGCTTGTAACAAGTTGGAATATCTAGCGAACAATACAGGCGCTAATCGGATGCACAGGCTGGTCTCCGTCTTCGTTTTTCGCACGGAACAAAGTCAGGTTTTCTCGTGGCGTGGCATAGGGGGAATTAAAGGCGATCTGCATGCGCAAATCCAGAGGGGGGACAGGTGGTCCGACCTCCACTCTGGAAAATCACAAAAATATAGGGTTTCTTAGCAATACTGGTCCGGATCCCCTGAAAAATCACAAAGCTACCAAGCCAGCATTCAATGTTGGGCTATCATCGGCACGCCAGCGAAACGCCATTTAATTGGCGTTTCGTTGGCGGACCGATGATGGCGCGCTTATAGTGGTATTTGGATCCTCTCTCCCCTCAACATCTAAAAAAGAAAAATTGTCAAAAGTGGACCCTCTCTGTCAAAACTTTCTGGATCCGCGCATGATCTGTCCCGACGAGACTTGTCAGATGTATAAAATGACAATCCAAAATACATTAATTCCTTCTCTTTGGTTAGCTGTGTGAGCTTTATACTGAGGTTTTTATGCCTATTGCATAAGAGAGAGAGAGAGAGAGAGAGAGAGAGAGAGAGAGAGAGAGAGAGTATATCGATCTATCATATGTCTACATCTGTCTGTCTGTCTGTTGTTGGTCCCTCCGTCTGTCAGTCTGTCTTTGACAAAGCTGTGACCAACTAATTTTTATAGTAGATCTAGTTGCTTAGGCACTGCCGAAACAACCCGGCAAATGAGAGAGAGAGAGAGAGAGAGAGAGAGAGAGAGAGAGAGAGAGATGACACGCTCTGGCAGACCCGGCAGATGATACGCTCTGGCAGACCCGGCAGTTGAAATGCTTGATCAGATTCGGCAAAACCGGCAGTAGGTCCTAGTTATATCACAACTTTACATGACTCAGGTCTGTGAATTTTTTTAAAGGATCTATGTATCTATCAAATATTTCGTCTGTCTGTATGTTCATCTGTCTGTCTGTCATTTTAGTGCACTTATGTAGTCGTAATTACACTGCCAAACCGACCGGGCAAATGAAGCAGTCGGCAAACCCGGCAGATGAAGCGATCTGCCAGACCCGACAAAAACTGATTGCTTAGGTATGTAAATTTGAAAAGGATCTGTCTGTCTGTTTGTCTGTCTGCTGTCTAGATCAGATAAGTCTGTACATGTATATCTATCAGCTGAAATAGTCCTGCAGGCCTGGCAGATGACACGCTCTGGCAGACCCGGCAGATGACACGCTCTGGCAGACCCGGCAGTTGAAATGCTTTAATTAGCAGATTCGGCAAAACCGGCAGTAGGTCCTAGTTATATCACAACTTTACATGACTCAGGTCTGTGATTTTTTTAAAGGATCTATCTATCTATCAAACATTTCGTCTGCCTGTATGGTCATCTGTCTGTCTGTCATTTTAGTGCATTCATGTAGTCGTAAAGTAACACTGCCAAATCGACCCGGCAATTGAAGCAGTCGGCAAACCCGGCCGATGAAACGGTCTGCCAGACCCGGCAAAAACTGATTGCTTAGGTATGTAAATTTGAAAAGGATCTGTCTGTCTGTTTGTCTGTCTGCTGTCTAGATCAGATTAGTCTGTACATGTATATCTATCCGATGAAACAGTCCTGCAGGCCCGGCAGATGACACGCTCTGGCAGACCCGGCAGATGACACGCTCTGGCAGACCCGGCAGTTGAAATGCTCTAGCAGATTCGGCAAAACCGGCACTAGGTCATAGTTATATCACAACTTTACATGACTCAGGTCAGTGTTTTTTTTAAACGATCTATCTATCAAACATTTAGTCTGCCTGTATGTTCATCTGTCTGTCTGTCATTTAAGTGCATTCATGTAGTCGTAAAGTAACACTGCCAAATCGACCCGGCAAATGAAGCAGTCCAGCAGACCGCAAAACCGGCATTCAAAGCACTTATCCATGACTAAGGTCTTTGTATTTTAAAAGGATCTGTATATTTGTCTGCTAAAATATCAATCCATTCATTCACTGACAAAGATCTGAAGATATTTGGCCATATAATAGTTATTTTTGCAGTGCCAAAACGAACCGGCAGACCCGGCAGAAACGACGTTTCACGGAATCTACCGAACAATCCGGGAGCGAGAAACCGAGTGTCAACTGTTAGTGATTTTTCTCATTTTTTTAAATACCAAACATTATTTTAATTTGCAAACCTGTCCTTATTTAATAGCGAATCGGTGTGTGTAAAGTACGCATTGATTTAAACGTTTCATCTATATTTACTTCACTTTTTATGAGGTTATAAAAGCCGGTACCGAAAATCGTAATTCTCCGGAGACCGACTTCGGTCACAATCGTAGGTTCGGTCCGGCACTGTCCGGCTAGGGCTTTTACCGACAACCACAACAATGTATTTTCTAACACTTATCATCTGATAATTTAGAATTTCTCATCAGGGCTATATGTCTGTACCTGTAGCCTGGCATGGCAGAATATACTAGGGGTACGGGTCCGTACCCCTAGCCTCCGAGACTAGGGGTACGGATCCGTATCCCTAGCCTCCCAGGCTAGGGGTACGGATCCGTACCTCTAGCCACTGCCAAAACTTTATCACAGGCGGATATTTACAAGCAAAAAATGAAATCTGATTCTGTTTCAGTTGTGATGTAGCAAAATTTGATTGGCAATACATACAAGGCATAGAAGAAAACTGAAGCCTTTCAATAAATTAGTCATTCTGACTCTTTAATTTCTCAGATAACTGATTTGTATTTATTTTCGTCGCCACCCCATATTGTTTTCCCGGAAGTGGCTGGTCTCATAAACGCCGTGCTAAATTACGTTTTATGTACATCAGTCGTGCTTAGTAGGGCAGTCGTGCTCTAGTCGCCCGCGTCCCCTACATAAAATGCCCTCCTAGGTCGGCGTCTATCATGCGCGGATCCAGGGGGAGGGGGTGTCAAACTTTTTCCAGGTGCGGTTAAATTGCTTTTTCTCCATAGAAACCCATATAACTTGTGATTTCCGGGGGGTGACTGGACCCCCTGCCCCCATTTTGATCCGAAATTGTGTATTTGTTTCGCAACATCATTGTAGGTCAAAGGTTTTAACAATGGTCAGGTTTCCAGTCATGCTGGGTCGATTTCCTGTCTGTCTGAAGGTTGCATGAGTCACTGTATCAGACAGTGGGTACAGGAGTCTCTATATGACCTATATCAGACAGTGGATGTATCAGACCAGTGGAAGCAGGGGTACCAGGGGGGTACTATCTTTTTTTTGATAGAGCACTATACGTAGGCTTGGACCCGCCATCTACTGTTTACACCCCACCCCCTCCCACCACCCCCAAAAAACAGGAATATCAGCCACAACGCCAAAAGTATTTGAAATATACAGTGGCGGATCCAGGACCACTTATGCTGGGGGTGCTTGATAGATGGACACCGACAGTCATTTATTACAGACACAAATAGCGCAAATCAGTTTCCATATAGAACTGTGTCCCATAGAAGCAAGATACTCTATTAGCCTATATACCACTCCCCTGAGTATTTGGCTTTCTGGTTTCGGAGATTTTTTTTTTCAATTTATTTTGTTTAAAAAAGCAAATGTCGCTGGCGCGTGATCAATTTGAACCCCAGGTGCGTGGTTGGGTTAACGTATAGAAAACACTAAACACTAAACTTTGCTACATTTTAAAAGTATAAGCTGTGGACAGAAGATTTTTTCCCCCATTATGATTATGGACGCTATTAAACCCTAATGATAGTCAGTATTTGGTAAATTTTGACCCAATATGCATGGTTGGCAGAATTTATGGGACTACAAGCTGTGGGTCTGATGGTTTTAGGGATTTTCTTAGCTAATGACTCCATGGCTAGTATAGACACCAGGAGCATGGATGGCAGGATTTATGTAGGTGACCACTAGACATACATCTATAAGCTGTGGGTCTCTCCGTTTTAGAGAAAAATATTTTTTTAATTTTTCCCATTACAAGTCTATACATATACTAGTCAGCCCAAAAACCACATGCAACCTTTCCCCTTTTACACCCATTCCTTTATATGAATGATCAACAAGTCTTAGAAGTAGACTGTCATAAGCATTTGGGTCTTTATCTTTCGAATAATGGTTCTTGGCATCAGCAGATAAATTTTATACTTGGAAGAGCTTGGTGTAGAATTAACATAATGAGAAAATTAAAGTTCAAATTAGATCGAAAGTCACTTGAGATAATTTATACAGCGTTCATCAGACCTATACTCGAATATGGTGATGTAATTTGGGATAATTGTGCTCAGTATGAAAAAAATGAAATTGAAAAAATCCAATTAGAGGCAGCAAGAATAGCAACAGGTACCACAAAATTAATATCCATCAACACTCTCTACAAAGAAACTGGGTGGGATACACTCGAAAAACGAAGAAAGAATCACAAACTCACACTATTCTTTAAAATGAGCACAAATGTTTCTCCATCATACCTTTCCTCCTTAGTGCCCCAATCTGTTGATCATGCATCCAGCTACAACTTACGTAATTCTCACAATCTCCGGCCTATTGCTACTAGAACAACTCTTTACTATAACTCCTTTCTGCCATCTGTAATTAGGGACTGGAATGAACTACCTGTCGTAGTCAGACAACTAGATAGTGTTTGCTCCTTTAAAAACTACCTCAACAGAGATTTTACTCCAGTTCCTAAATACTATCTTACAGGCAATCGGAAATCACAAATCTTACACACACGGTTACGAACAAACTGTAGCTCATTAAATAATGATCTGTTCCTAAAGAACATATCTGAATCTCCATTATGCAGTTGTGGTAGCATTGAAAACACTCAGCATTTCTTCTTAAGATGCCCTCGATACAATGAACACAGAACATTGCTCTTCAACGAGGTTTCCAAGCATCAGCCAGTTTCTCTCAATTTGCTACTATATGGAAGTAGTTCACTCTCATATGAAACCAATGTTGCCATCTTTCAAATAGTACATAAGTACATATCAGACACTAAGCGTTTTACTTAATATCCATCTCAATTACTCTTAGCCTCAGGACATAATAAGAGTGAAGATGTAGTAAGTGACGGTACCCACTATTGCAATTTGCCTATCGCATATAGGCCTGGCCTGGTATCGGTGTTCCCCTCCTCCCTCTCCAACCTACACTTGCACATCCTATTTTTCATTTATTATCAAAGCTTATGTACTGTCAATGCTAACAAATATGCTTAAATCTGAGTCCTGCTTACTACATTGGATAGTCCAAGTGTCTTGTTTAAGACTTGGAGTATTTAATCATAAATTCCACCAGTGGACTTGCACCACTGCATGCTGATAAGGACATACTCAACAAGCACTTATATTTGTTAGCATTGACTGACTTCTATATATTATAATGTACAGCATTCGATATGATCTGCCTTCCACTTACAGCTTATTTCGAATTGGAGAAGAACTATATAAGCTACATGCTTCCGTTCTTATCCTCATCTTATTGTTTCAATTTGTATTTACCATGTACAAATTAATTTGAATAAAATATGTTTAAACCAACCTTTCCCCTTCCATACCTGGTGATGCTTTATATGTAATTTGACTAAATTTAGTCCGCTGATATACTTCTTTGAAAACATGAACGGAAGAGGTCATGACGAACATTGGACCATTGGTACACTAAAACTTCACATGAGTTTTCGTGGTCATGTGAGCTAACAATAATGTTGCTCAACTGGGTCCGCATTTAGATTATTTCCCAGTTGATTGGAGGGGAAGGTAGTGAAATAATTCCTAGCTGCTCCCATCTAATATATGCAAAAGGGCCTGGAGTGGAGCTTTGCCAGTGACTGACAACTGTCCTTCTTTCAATAAGAAGGAATGGGAATGACTGTAGAAAATAGTTTATGACCAATTTCAACATTAGAATGGAGCTGGACGGGAAGAGCGAAGTCGTGACAGCCTGATCGCTAGTCAGACCCACATCCCACAGAGTTGACACACACATGCACGCACGCACGATATGCAAGACTGGCATCGCTGGTAGGATAGTGTCAAAATCTTATGTGCTAGTTCATTTTTAAAGCGTCTTATCGCACGCAATGTTGCCCAGGGAAGGCTGAAACTTTGATGACCCGAATCAGAGTGCGCATCCGTGTTTGTCAGCAAAAAATAAAGACTCCAGCAAGACTGCGAACAGGTCATGGAAAGAACACCACGTCAAATGTGTGCGGCGATTTTTTAAAAAAAAGAAATATGTTGTTGGAGAAAAAGCGACAAAAAGTGCTTCTGACTAATTGTACCCTCCGATTTTAAAACTATATCCTTTGAACATTTCACTTCATGGGAAACCTGATTTTGCTACAGTGTCACGCAAGCACAATATGCACAGACTTGCATTGCAGATACGATAAGTATCAAAATCTCGTGTGCTAGGTCATTTTTTTAACCCGTCTTATCCCATGCAATGTTACCCAGCGAAGGCTCTCGCTTGGATGACCCAAATCAGAACACGCATCCGCGTATGTCAGCGCATCATGAAGACCCCAGCAAGACTGCTAATAGGTCTTGGAATGAGCAGTAAGGCAAATGTCTGCGGCAATTTTTAAAAAGAAAAATGCGGTTGGGGAAAACGCTATTCCTACCGTCCGATTTTAAAACTAAATCCTTTGAAAAATTCATATTATGGGAGATAGCTGCGAGAAAACTTGATTTTGCTGCTAGCGAACAACAAAGGCACAGATCAGGCTGTGATGATGTAAAAACCAGTGTATTTGTCTGTTGAAATTGTAACAGATAACCCTACCTCAGGCGAAATTTCTATACCACAGCTAGTCTCTGTAGCTGAGCAAAATGGATTGTCCCTTACCTGGTCGCAACCCCAGTATTTCAAGGCCGTCGTCGGCGGTGCGGCCGGTCCGGCTATGGCCGGACCACTTTTTTTGCCCGAAATGGTTTTAGCCGGACCACATTTTTGGCAAAAGACGTTCTTGACAGGGCCGTTTTCTCACGTTTCTTCTAGACCTTCTTAAATGATCTATTTTTGATGATCAAAGATTGATTATTAAATGATAACTGAAGCGAGCGCTGGTCAATGTTTCGGCTGCCTCAGGGTGTGAAAGACAGTGGTTAAACAAATGGAAAATGACACCTGTTTTAAGACAATTATTATAATCGAGCCGCTATGCGACAAAACCTGTCTTTGGGGTGTTCGACAAAGCCAGGCTCAAACCAGTCTCCTCAGCTACAGAGACTAGCTAGAGAATTGAAATTTCGCTCATAATAATTCTAGATATAATACTTTACCTTAAGCGAATAACAAAGGAGCTGATCAGAATGCGCGGATGCGCAGACTGATCTGCGCTTTTGTTGTTCGCAAACCCTCGAAGACAGGTTTTCTCACGTCGAGGCGCAATTAAAGGATTATCCTTTGAAGGGAGTCTTTAATTATAGTTAATACGACCGCTCTCTATGATCAGTGAAGGAACAGAAAAAATATAAACAATCGCGAACGAGTTCGCTGCAAGAAATGAAAGACGGAGGTGCGTGTTTGGAAAGTTTTAAGTTCAGTTGTGTAGTTTCTAAACTAAATGTATACTTTAGAATACTAGAATGCCCTAGCATAGCATATAATTACACTTGAAGGGTTTTCACTTTGTGCTTTACAGGCACAATACCCTCATCGTCTGCTCAGCGAAGACTGATAATCAGACAGCTTAAAGGCGCAGCCTGCTTTGAGACTTCTCTTGGCGCACAACTATTATACAGAATCATGCAATCAGTTTGAACATTCGTTTTGAGTGCGCAAAACAACCGTCTCATGGAGACGGTTCTTTTGTGTGTCCACAGCTTAACTTTCGGTTGAAAATTTAGCATTTGTTTTTGGGTTCTCACAAAAAACGCCTAAATAAGACTGTATATTTGAGTACCCATGACATATGTTTTGGTTGAGAAATAGGAAAAAATATTTTTATTACACACTCTTATCTAGAGACCCGAGAATGCTGTGCCCTGGTTTATATGTATATACTGTTACATGTACGTAAATTAATGAAAAGAAACAAAAAAAGACAAATAAGACAAAAAAAGAAAAAAAAGAAAAATGAAAACAATAGATAAAAAGTAAGATAAAAAGGAAATGAAGAAGAAAAAAAACTATAGCGTCGATATCAGTATCAGATTGAACTGTTACTTTAAATTTTGAAGAATCAGTTAACTTTGATGCCATCGCCTGATGAGACGCACCGAGGGGTCGAAATAGTTGTTGATATTTTGGTGGTTGGCGGAGGGGGTGGCAGTCGAAAGAGGCTGTGGTAGGCATTTGAAAAATAGCTATAATGCCTGTAAAATAAGCTGAGGTTCACAAGCAAAAATGGTCTCAAAGTGCAACAGAATCGCTTCTTTAGTCATATTGAATTACAAAATTTTCTTGGGGGAGGTCCCCCAAACCCCCCTTACAAGAGGGGGGGCAACCACCCTCTCGTACTCCCCCCCCCCCTCATGCCGTCGGCACTCGGTGAACACCGTCGGTGTTCAATGGCCGTACCACTTTTTAAAAGCCGACGACGGCCCTGTATTTATGTCAACATGCTTGTGTATCAACTCTGCATGCTAACTGATGTTATCTGCAGACTTTTAATTATATTAACTTCTGTTAAAAATATCTTTCAGGTCTCGGACCGAGTCCGAGTTCATATATACGTCATAATTTCAAGCAGTTTGAAACCTTATAAAATTTCTGGCCTGATCTGAGTCCAGACTGCTCAGTGGTGTTACCACCAGTGGTGATTCATGATCAAAGAGACCGACAATTTCAAAACAGACCACGGATATTCTATCAGGTCGCGCGCGTCGTGTCAGTGGCCATGACGCGTGAAAATATACATTACATATGAAAAATTGTCAAACTCCAAATACATAACCGCCCTTTCAGCGGTTTGCAGGAATATCGTTTTCAATAATGAACGCATAATTTGAGGAAAGCATTTCGCCAGTTATCAAGACTTGTTTATAAATTTATACAAAATGTATCAGTTGTTTGGAATAGGTAATTGTTTAGAATTCTCTTTTCGCACTGACTTGAAGATAAGGCTATCCAAATTTAAAGGTAACTCAGGTTGCCTAGTTACGCAGTCGGTCAGCTGATTTGCTCTCCACTGATTGGTAAAACTTAATTTTATGATTAGGTGTGACAATTAACAGCCGTTTAAATCTCTAGGGTGCTGACTTTAAAACCGGCCTTACAGAACATGAGAAGCCGCCGTGGTGTAGGGGATAAACCTATGTCTTGTAAACCAGGGGTCGCATGTTCAATTCCCGGCTTCTCCCAGTCTGTCGGATGAGACTTTAAGCCGTTGTCCCGTCTTCTGAGACGCTTTAAAACCAGAACCACTGCCGGTTGAGCCTTCGGGAGTTCCTGGACATAGAACCACAAAAAGCATAAACCCACCCGGCCAGTACTGGTACAGCCAAGGAACACGGCCACAAAAACAAACATGCTAAAAGGCGCCTACTGTACATTGAGAAGAAAAAAGGTAGGTTAAGATATTTTTACCATGGACTCAGCTGGGGGTGCTGAAGCACCCAAAGCACCCCCCTAAATCCGCCACTGATATACTAATCCCCCCAAAAAAAATTCCAATTCTGTACCTTGACCTTAGGAAAAAAAATATAAATGACACCCCAAAATAGTCCAGTTTTGCGATTACCCAAAAAAAATTTCACCAAATCCCACCCCCTTCCCAACCCCTGAAAAAATATTCATTTTTCTGGAGCCCCTCCCACCTCTATCAAAGGAAATTCAAAATTAAGAATCCAAACAAATGGTCCGAGCCTACCTATATAAGAAATTATCATCAGAGTACACCCCCTCTTGGATAAGTGTATACATGTATCTCAGCGAGCTGATGAAAGGAGATTATATCAGAGAGCGGATGCAGGAGTCTCTATATCAAACAGGCGTCACTATACCGACAGCGGATGCAGGAGTCACTATATCAGACAATGGAAGCAGGAGTCTGTTTAGAAGACTCCTGATTAAGGAGTCTCTATATTAAACAGTGAATGCAGGAGTCTATATATATGACAATGGATGCCGAAGTCTTTATAAATGAATGGATACAGGAGTCTCTATGTCAGACAATGGAAGCAGGAGTCTCTAAGTTGGACAGCGGATGGAGAAGTCTTTATCTCAGACAACGGATGCAGAAGTTCCTATCTAAGACAACGAATGCAGTAGTCTTGATCAGACAGCGAATGCAGAATCGTCGAGTCTGTATCAGACAGCAAATATCTCCATGAGACATCAGATACAGGAGTCTCCATCAGAAAGCGGATGTAGGAGTCTCTATATCAGACAGTGGATACACGAGTCTCTTCAGTATATCAGACAGCGGAAGCAGGGGTCTCTATATCAGACAGCGAATGCAGGAGTCTCTATATAACAGACAGCGGATGCAGGAGTCTCTAACCAGGCAGCTGGTGCAGGGGTCTCTACATACAGCGGATGCAGGAGTCTCTATAAAGCGGACATGGGGTGCAGGAGTCTCTTTATAAGGCAGCGGGTGCAGGAGTATCAGACAGCAGATGAAGGAGTCCCTATATCAGGCAAAGGATACAGGAGTCTCTATATCAGACAGCGGATGAAGAAGTCTCTATATCAAATAGCGGATGCTGGAGTCTCTATATCAGACAGCTGATGTAAAAGACGCTTTATTAGAGACAGCAGATGTAGTAGTCTGTATCAGACAGCGGATGTAAGAGACTCTATATCAGACAGCGGATGCAGGAGACTCTATATCAGACAGCGGATGCAGGAGTCTCTATAACAGAGAGCGGATGTAGAAGTATCTATATTTGACAGCGGATGCAAGAGACTCTATATCATACAGCGGATGCAAGAGAGTCTGTAGCAGACAGCGGATGCAGGAGACTATATCAGACAGTGGATGCAGGAGTCTATATATCAGACATCGGATGAAAGAGACTATATCAGACAGCGGATGAAAGAGATTCTATATCAGACAGCGGATGCAGGAGTCTCTGTATCAGACAGCTGATGCAGGAGTCTCTATATCAGACAGAGGATGCAAGAGTCTCTGTATCAGACAGCGAATGCAGGAGACTGTATCAGACAGCGGATGCAGCCTTCTCTATATCAGACAGCGGATGCAAAAGACTATATCAAACAGCAGATACAGGGGTCTATATATTAGACAGCGGATGCAGGAGTCTCTATATCAGACAGCAGATGCAAAAGAATATATAACAGACAGCGGATGCAGTAGTTTCTATATCAGGCAGCGGATGCAGGAATCCTGGTATCAGACAGCAGATGCAAGAGACTATATAACAGACTGCGGATGCAATAGTCTCTATATCAGACAGCGGATGCAGGAGTCTCTATATCAGACAGAGAATGCAAGAGACTATACCAGACAGCGTATGCATGAGAATGTTTATCAGACAGCGTATGCATGAGACTGTTTATCAGACAGTGGATGCTGGAGTGATTATATCACACAGCGGATGCAGGAGTCTCTATATCAGACAGCGAATGTAAGAGACTATATCAGACAGCGGATGCAAGAGACTCTGTATCAGACAGTGGATGCAAGAGACTATATCAGACAGGGGATTCAGGAGATTATATCAGACAGCGGATGCAGGAGTCTCTACATCAGACAACGGATGCAAGAGACTCTATATCAGACAGCGGATGCTAGAGACCCTATATCAGACAGCAGATGCAAGAGATTATATAGGAGAGCAGATGCAAGAGACTCTATATCAGACAGCAGATGCAGGAGTCTCTTTTTCAGACAGCGGATGCAGTAGTCTCTTTATCAGACAGCGGATGCAGGTATCCCTATATCAGACAGAGGATGCAAGAGACTCTCTATCAGACAGCGGATGGGAGAGACTCTATATCGGACAGCGGTTGTAAGAGACTCTTTATTAGACAGCAGATGCAGGAGACTTTATATCAGACAGCGGATGCAAGAGACTCTTGATCAGACAGCGGATGAAGGAGTCTCTAAATCAGACAGCGGATGCAAGAGACTCTATACAACAGACAGCAGAAGCAAGAGTCTCTATATCAGACAGCGGATGCAAGAGACTCTATACCAGACAGCGGATGCAAGAGTCTCTATATCAGACAGCGGATGCAAGAGACTCTATATCAGACAGCGGATGCAGGAGTCTCTATATCAGACAGCGGATGCAAGAGACTCTATACAACAGACAGCGGATGCAAGAGACTCTATACCAGACAGCAGATGCAAGAGACTCTATATCAGACAGCGGATGCAAGAGACTCTATATCAGACAGTGGATGCAGGAGTCACTATATCAGACAGCGGATGCTAGAGACCTTGTATCAGCAGACGGCGGATGCAAAAGACTATATCAGACAGCGGATGCAGGAGTCTTAATATCAGACAGCGGACGCAGGAGTCTCTATATCAGACAGAAGGATGTTAGAGACTATAGCAGACAGGATGCAAGATACTCTATCAGACAGCGGATGCAGGAGTCTCTATATCTGACAGCGGATGCAAGAGACTCTATACAACAGACAGCGGATGCAAGAGACTCTATACCAGACAGCGGATGCAAGAGTCTCTATATCAGACAGCGGATGCAAGAGACTCTATATCAGACAGTGGATGCAGGAGTCACTATATCAGACAGCGGATGCTAGAGACCTTGCATCAGCAGACGGCGGATGCAAAAGACTATATCAGACAGCGGACGCAGGAGTCTTAATATCAGACAGCGGACGCAGGAGTCTCTATATCAGACAGAAGGATGTTAGAGACTATAGCAGACAGGATGCAAGATACTCTTTCAGACAGCGGATGCAGGAGTCTCTACATCAGACAGCGGATGCAGGAGTCTCTTTACCAGACAGCGGATGCAAGAGACTATATCAGACAGCGGACGCAAGAGACTCTATATCAGACAGCAGATGCAAGAGATTCTATATCAGACAGCGGATGCAGAAGACTATATCGGACAGCGTATGCAGGAGTCTCTATATCAGACAGCGGATGCAAGAGACTCTATATCGGACAGCAAACGCAAGAGTCTCTATATCAGACAGCAGATGCAAGAGATTATATCAGACAGCGGATGCAAGAGACTATATCAGACAGCGGATGCAGGAGTCTCTATATCAGACAGCGGATGCAAGAGACTATATAGCAGACTGCTGGTGCAAGAGACTTTATCAGACAGCGGATGCAGGAGTCTCTATAACAGAGAGCGGATGCAAGAGACACTAAATCGGACAGCAGATGCAAGGCACTCCATATATCAGACAGCGGATGCAGGAGTCCTATATCAGACAGCAGATGAATGAGTCTCTATTTAAGACAGTGGATGCAAGAGACTTTATATCAGACAGTGGATGCAAGAGACCAAATATCAGACAGCGGATGCAGGAGTCTCTGAATCAGACAGCGGATGCAAGAGACTCTATATCAGACAGCAGATGCAGGAGTTTCCATATCAGACAGCAGATGCAAGAGATTATATCAGACAGCGGATGCAAGGGACAATATCAGACAGCAGATGCAGTAGTCTCTGTATAAGACAATGGATGTGAGAGACTCCTATATCAGACAGCAGATGCAAGAGACTCTTTGTCAGACAAGGGATGCAAGAGTCTCTATATCAGACAACGGGTGCAAGAGTCTCTATATTAGACAGCGGATGCAAGAGACTCTATATTAGCCAGCCGATACAAGAGACTCTTTGTCAGACAAGTGATGCAGGAGTCTCTATATCAGACAGGGGTGCAAAAGACTCTATATCAGATAGAGGATGCGCTAGAGATCCTATATCAGACAGCGGATGATGGAGTCTCTATATCAGACAGCGGATGCAAAGGACTCTATATAACAGACAGCGGATGCAAGACACTCCATATCAGACAGCGGATACAAGAGACTCTATATCAGAAGGCAGATGTAAGAGACTATATCAGACAGTGGATGCAGGAGTCTCTATATCAGACAGCGGATGCACGAGACTCTATACCGGTATATCATACAGCGTATGCAAGAGACCCTATATCTAACAGACGATGCACGAATCTATATATCAGACAGCGGATGCAGGAATCTCTTTATCAGATAATGGATGCAAGAGACTATATCAGACAGGATGCAAGAGTCTCAATATCAGACAGTTGATGCAAGAGACTACATGTATATCAGACAGCGGACGCAAGAGACTCTATATCAGACAGCAGATGCATGAGACTATAATAGACAGTGGATGCAAGAGTCTCTATATCAGACAGCGGATGTAAGAGACTCTTTATCAGACAGCGGATGCAATAGACTCAATATCAGACAGCAGATGCAAGAGACTCTATATCGGACAGGAGATGCTGGAGTCTCTATATCAGACAGCGGACGCAGGAGTCTCTATATCAGACAGCGGATTCAGGAGTCTCTATATCAGACAGTGGATGCATGAGACTCTATATAACATACAGCGGATGAAGAAGTCTTCATATCAGACAGCGGATGCAAGACTCTTTATCAGACAGCGGATGCTAGAGACTCTTTATCAGACAGTGGATGCAAGAGACTATATAATAGACAGTGGATGCAGTTGTCTCTATATCAGACAGAGAATGCAGGAGTCTCTAAATTAGACCCTGAGGTATACAGAGCTGACTTGTATACTCTATTTAGAGCTTATTAGCATCCATTTTGGGTCAGGGACTTGGCTCTAAATGGGGTCGATTGCAGACATCAGGTGCAGGAATCTTTACAAATGACAGCGGTTGCAGGAGTCTCTATATAAGACAGCGGATGCAAGAGACTCTATATCAGACAGCGGATGCAGGAGTCTATATATTAGACAGCGGTTGCAGGAGTCTCAATATCAGACAGCGGATGCAAGAGACTCTTTATCAGACAGCTGATGCAGGAGATGCTATATCAGACAGCGGACGCAGGAGTCTCTCTATCAGACAGCGGATGCAGGAGTCTCTATAAAAGACAGCAGATGCAAGAGACTCTCTATCAGGCAACGGATGCAGGAGACTCTATAGAAGACAGCGGATGCAGGAGACTATATCAGACAGCGGATGCAGGAGTCTCAATATCAGACAGCGAATGCAATAGACTATATCAGACAGCAGATGCAGGAGGCTCTATATTAGACAGCTGATGCTGGGGTCTCTCTATCAGACAGCGGATGCAGGAATCTCTATATCAGATAGCGGGTGCTAGAGACTCTATATCAAACAGCGCATGCAAGAGACTATATCAGACAGCTGATGCAATGGACTCTATATCAGACAGCGGATGTAGGAGACTATATCAGACTGCGAATGCAGGAGACTCTATATCAGACAGTGGATGCAAGAGACTAAATTAGACAGCCGATGCAGGAGTCTCAATATCAGACAGCGGATGCAAGAGACTCTATATCAGACAGCTGATGCAGGAGATGCTATATCAGACAGCGGACGCAGGAGTCTCTATATCAGACAGCGGATGCAGGAGTCTCTATAAAAGACAGCGGATGCAAGAGACTCTATATCAGGCAACGGATGCAGGAGACTCTATAGCAGACAGCGGATGCAGGAGACGATATCAGACAGTGGATGCAGGAGTCTCTATATCAGACAGCAGATGCACGAGACTCTATACCGGTATATCATACAGCGTATGCAAGAGACCCTATATCTAACAGACGATGCACGAATCTATATATCAGACAGCGGATGCAGGAATCTCTATATCAGACAATGGATGCAAGAGACTATATCAGACAGGATGCAAGAGTCTCAATATCAGACAGTAGATGCAAGAGACTACATGTATATCAGACAGCGGACGCAAGAGACTCTATATCGGACAGTGGATGCAAGAGACACTATATCAGACAGCGGATGCATGATACTATATCAGACAGGGGATGCAGGAGTCTCTATACCAGACAACGGATGCAGGAGACTCTATATCAGACAGCGAATGAAGGAGTCTCTATACCAGACAGCGGTTGCAAGAGACTCTATATCAGACAGCCGAGACAGGAGTCTCTATATCAGACAGCAGATGCAAGAGACTATATCAGACAGCGGATGCAGGAGTCTCAATATCAGACAGCGAATGCAATAGACTATATCAGACAGCAGATGCAGGAGGCTCTATATTAGACAGCTGATGCTGGGGTCTCTCTATCAGACAGCGGATGCAGGAATCTCTATATCAGATAGCGGGTGCTAGAGACTCTATATCAAACAGCGCATGCAAGAGACTATATCAGACAGCTGATGCAATGGACTCTATATCAGACAGCGGATGTAGGAGACTATATCAGACTGCGAATGCAGGAGACTCTATATCAGACAGTGGATGCAAGAGACTAAATTAGACAGCCGATGCAGGAGTCTCAATATCAGACAGCGGATGCAAGAGACTCTATATCAGACAGTTGATGCAGGAGATGCTATATCAGACAGCGGACGCAGGAGTCTCTATATCAGACAGCGGATGCAGGAGTCTCTATAAAAGACAGCGGATGCAAGAGACTCTATATCAGGCAACGGATGCAGGAGACTCTATAGCAGACAGCGGATGCAGGAGACGATATCAGACAGTGGATGCAGGAGTCTCTATATCAGACAGCAGATGCACGAGACTCTATACCGGTATATCATACAGCGTATGCAAGAGACCCTATATCTAACAGACGATGCACGAATCTATATATCAGACAGCGGATGCAGGAATCTCTATATCAGACAATGGATGCAAGAGACTATATCAGACAGGATGCAAGAGTCTCAATATCAGACAGTAGATGCAAGAGACTACATGTATATCAGACAGCGGACGCAAGAGACTCTATATCGGACAGTGGATGCAAGAGACACTATATCAGACAGCGGATGCATGAGACTATATCAGACAGGGGATGCAGGAGTCTCTATACCAGACAACGGATGCAGGAGACTCTATATCAGACAGCGAATGCAGGAGTCTCTATACCAGACAGCGGTTGCAAGAGACTCTATATCAGACAGCCGAGACAGGAGTCTCTATATCAGACAGCAGATGCAAGAGACTATATCAGACAGCTGATGCAAGAGACTATATCTGACAGCGAATGCAAGAGACTTTATCAGACAGGATGCCAGAGACTATATCAGACAGGATGCAGGAGTCTATATCAGACAGCGGATGCAAGAGACTCTGTATCAGACAGCGGATGCAAGCAACTCTATAGAAGACAGCGGATGCAGGAGACTATTTCAGACAGCGGATGCTGGAGTCTCTATATCAGACAGCGGATGCAAGAGACTATATCAGACAGCGGATGCAAGAGTCTCTATATCAGACAGCGGATGTAAGAGACTCTTTATCAGACAGCGGATGCAAGAGACTCTATATCAGACAGCAGATGCAAGAGACTCTATATCGGACAGGAGATGCTGGAGTCTATATCAGACAGCAGACGCGGGAGTCTATATATCAGACAGCGGATGCAGGAGTCTCTATATCAGACAGTGGATGCATGAGACTCTATATAACATACAGCGGATGAAGAAGTCTTCATATCAGACAGCGGATGCAAGACTCTTTATCAGACAGCGGATGCTAGAGACTCTTTATCAGACAGTGGATGCAAGAGACTATATAATAGACAGTGGATGCAGTTGTCTCTATATCAGACAGAGAATGCAGGAGTCTCTAAATTAGACCCTGAGGTATACAGAGCTGACTTGTATACTCTATTTAGAGCTTATTAGCATCCATTTTGGGTCAGGGACTTGGCTCTAAATGGGGTCGATTGCAGACATCAGGTGCAGGAATCTTTACAAATGACAGCGGTTGCAGGAGTCTCTATATAAGACAGCGGATGCAAGAGACTCTATATCAGACAGCGGATGCAGGAGTCTATATATTAGACAGCGGTTGCAGGAGTCTCAATATCAGACAGCGGATGCAAGAGACTCTTTATCAGACAGCTGATGCAGGAGATGCTATATCAGACAGCGGAGGCAGAAGTCTCTCTATCAGACAACGGATGCAGGAGTCTCTATGAAAGACAGCAGATGCAAGAGACTCTCTATCAGGCAACGGATGCAGGAGACTCTATAGCAGACAGCGGATGCAGGAGACTATATCAGACAGCGGATGCAGGAGTCTCAATATCAGACAGCGAATGCAAGAGACTATATCAGACAGCAGATGCAGGAGGCTCTATATTAGACAGCTGATGCTGGGGTCTCTCTATCAGACAGCAGATGCAGTAATCTCTATATCAGATAGCGGGTGCTAGAAACTCTATATCAAACAGCGCATGCAAGAGACTATATCAGACAGCTGATGCAATGGACTCTATATCAGACAGCGGATGTAGGAGACTATATCAGACTGCGAATGCAGGAGACTCTATATCAGACAGTGGATGCAAGAGACAAAATTAGACGGCCGATGCAGGAGTCTCAATATCAGACAGCGGATGCAAGAGACTCTATATCAGACAGCTGATGCAGGAGATGCTATATCAGACAGCGGACGCAGGAGTCTCTATATCAGACAGCGGATGCAGGAGTCTCTATAAAAGACAGCGGATGCAAGAGACTCTATATCAGGCAACGGATGCAGGAGACTCTATAGCAGACAGCGGATGCAGGAGACTACATCAGACAGCGGATGCAGGAGTCTCAATATCAGACAGCGAATGCAAGAGACTATATCAGACAGCGAATGCAGGAGTCTCTATATCAGACAGCTAATGCCAGAGTCTCTATATCAGACAGCGGATGCAGTAATCTCTATATCAGATAGCGGGTGCTAGAGACTCTATATTAGACAGGGCATGCAAGAGACTATATCAGACAGTGGATGCAATGGAATCTATATCAGACAGCGGATGCAGGAGACTATATCAGACTGCGAATGCAGGAGACTATATCAGACAGTGGATGCAGGAGACTAAATTAGACAGCCGATGCAGGAGTCTCTATATCAAACAGCGGAAGCAAGAGACTCTAACAGACAGCAGACGCCGGGGACTCTATATCAGACAGTGGATGCAAGAGACTCTTTATCAGACAACGGATGCAAGAGACTATATAACAGACAGCGGATGCAGGATTCTCTATATCAGACCGCAGATGCAAGATAACCTATGTCAGACATCGGATGCAGGATACTCTATATCATACAGCGGATGCCGGAGTCTCTATATCAGACAGCGGATGCAAGAGACTCTTTATCAGACATCGGATGCAGGAGTCTCTATATAAGAAAAAGGATGCAAAAGACAATATCAGACAGCGGATGCAAGAGACTAGATCAGACAGCGGATGCAGGATACTCTATATCAGACAGCAGATGCAGGAGTCTCTCTATCAGACAGCGGATGCAGGAGTCTCTATATCAGACAGCGGATGCAAGAGACTCTATATCAGACAGCGGATGCAAGAGACTCTATAGAAGACAGCAAATGCAGGAGTCTCTATACCTGAGAGAGGATGCAAGAGACTATATCAGACAGCAGATGCAAGTGACTCTATATAACAGACATCGGATGCAGGAGTCTCTATATCACACAGCGGATGCATGAGTCTCTATATAAGACAGCGGATGCAAAAGACTCTATATCAGACAGCGGATGCAAAAGACTCTATATCATACAGCGTATGCAGTAGTCTTTATATCAGACAGCGGATGCAAGAGACTCAATTTCAGACAGCAGATGCAAGAGACTATATCAGACAGCGGATGCAAGAGATTATATCAGACAGCGGATGCAAGAGACTCTTTATCAGACAGCAGACGCAAGAGTCTCTATATTAGACAGCGGAAGCAGGATTTTCTACATCAGACAGCAGATGCCAGAGACTCTATATCAGACAGCGGATGCAGGAGTCTCTTTATCAGACAGCGGTTGCATGCAGGTGTCTCTTTATTAGACAGCGGATGAAAGAGCAGGCAGCTTATGCAAGAGACTCTATATCAGACAGCGGACACACGAGCCTCTTTATCAGACAGCGGATGCAGGAGTCTCTGTATCAGACAGCAGGTGCAAGAGACTATCAGTCAACGGATGCAAGAGACTCTTTATCAGACAGCGGATGCAGGTGTCTCTATATCAGACAGCAGATGCAAGAGACTCGATGCAAGAGATTCTATAACAGACAGCGGATGTAGGAGTCTCTCTATCAGACAGCGAATACAAAAGACTCATTATTAGACAGCGGATGCAAGAGACTCTATAGAAGACAGCGGATGCAGGAGTCTCTATATCAGACAGCGGATGCAGGAGTCTCTATATCAGACAGCGGATGCAAGAGACTCTTTATCAGACAGCGGATGCAAGAGACTATATAGAAGACAGCGGATGCAGGAGTCTCTATATCAGACAGCGGATGCGGGAGTCTCTATAACAGATATTGGATGCGTGAGAACCATGACAGACAGCGGATGCAGAAGACTATCTCAGACAGCGGAAGCAGGAGTCTCTATATCAGATAACGGATGCAAGAGACTCTATATCAGACAGCGGATGCAGGAGTTTCTTTATCAGAAAGTGGATGCAGGATACTCTATATCAGACAGCGGATGCAGGAGTCATTTATCAGACAGCGGATGCAAAAGACTCTATATCAGACAGCGGATGCAAGAGACTCTATAGAAGACAGCAGATGCAGGAGTCTCTATATCAGACAGCTGATGCAGGAGTCTATGTCAGACAGCGGATGCAATAGACTCTATATCAGACAGCGGATGCAGGAGACTATATCAGACAGCGGATGCAGGAGTCTCTATATCAGGCAGCGGATGCAAGAGACTCTTAATCAGACAGCTGGTGCAAGAGACTCTATATCAGAAAGCGAATGCAAGAGACTCTAAATCAGACAGCTGGTGCAAGAGACTATATCAGACAGCTGATGCAGGAGTCTCTATATCAGATAGCGGATTCAAGAGACTATATCAGACAGCGGATGCAAGTGACTCTCTATAAAAGACATCGGATGCAGGAGTCCCTATATCAGATAGTGGATGCATGAGTCTCTACATCAGACAGCGGATGCAAGAGAGTATATCAGACAGCGGATGCAAGCTACTCTATATCAGACAGCAGATGCAGAAGTCTTCATATCAGACGCCGGATGCAAGAGACTCTATTTCAGACAGCAGATGCAAGAGATTCTATAACAGACAGCGGATGTAGGAGTCTCTCTATCAGACAGCGAATACAAAAGACTCATTATTAGACAGCAGATGCAAGAGACTCGATGCAAGAGATTCTATAACAGACAGCGGATGTAGGAGTCTCTCTATCAGACAGCGAATACAAAAGACTCATTATTAGACAGCGGATGCAAGAGACTCTATAGAAGACAGCGGATGCAGGAGTCTCTATATCAGACAGCGGATGCAGGAGTCTCTATATCAGACAGCGGATGCAAGAGACTCTTTATCAGACAGCGGATGCAAGAGACTATATAGAAGACAGCGGATGCAGGAGTCTCTATATCAGACAGTGGATGCGGGAGTCTCTATAACAGATATTGGATGCGTGAGAACCATGACAGACAGCGGATGCAGAAGACTATATCAGACAGCGGAAGCAGAAGTCTCTATAGAAGACAGCGGATGCAGGAGTCTCTATATCAGACAGCGGATGCAGGAGTCTCTATATCAGACAGCGAATACAAAAGACTCATTATTAGACAGCGGATGCAAGAGACTCTATAGAAGACAGCGGATGCAGGAGTCTCTATATCAGACAGCGGATGCAGGAGTCTCTATATCAGACAGCGGATGCAAAAGACTCTATATCAGACAGCGGATGCAAGAGACTCTATAGAAGACAGCAGATGCTGGAGTCTCTATATCAGACAGCTGATGCAGGAGTCTATGTCAGACAGCGGATGCAATAGACTCTATATCAGACAGTGGATGCAGGAGACTATATCAGACAGCGGATGCAGGAGTCTCTATATCAGGCAGCGGATGCAAGAGACTCTTAATCAGACAGCTGGTGCAAGAGACTCTATATCGGAAAGCGAATGCAAGAGAATCTAAATCAGACAGCTGGTGCAAGAGACTATATTAGACAGCTGATGCAGGAGTCTCTATATCAGATAGCGGATTCAAGAGACTATATCAGACAGCGGATGCAAGTGACTCTCTATAAAAGACATCGGATGCAGGAGTCTCTATATCAGATAGTGGATGCATGAGTCTCTACATCAGACAGCGGATGCAAGAGAGTATATCAGACAGCGGATGCAAGCTACTCTATATCAGACAGCAGATGCAGAAGTCTTCATATCAGACGCCGGATGCAAGAGACTCTATTTCAGACAGCAGATGCAAGAGACTATATCAGACAGCGGACGCAGGAGTCTCTATAGCTGACAGCCGATGCAGGAGTTATTATATCAGACAGCAGATCGAAGAGATTATATCAGACAGCGATATGCAAGAGACTCTTTATCAGGCAGCAGATGCAGGAGTCTCTATATCAGACAGCAGAAGCAGGAGTTTCTATATCAGACAGCGGATGCCATAGACTCTTTAACAGACAGCGGATGCAGGATTGTCTATATCAGACAGTGGATGCATGCAGGTGTCACTATATCAGACAGCGGATGCAAGAGCAGACATTGGATGCGTGAGACTCTATATCAGACAGCGGATGGACGAGACTCTTTATCAGACAGCTGATGCAGGAGTCTCTGTATCAGACAGAGGGTGCAAGAGACTTTAAATCAGACAACGTATGCAAGAGACTCTATATCAGACAGCAGATGCAGGTGTCTCTATATCAGACAGCGGATGCAAGAGACTATATAACAGACAGCATATGCAAGAGACTGTATATCAGACAGCGGATGCAAGAGACTCTATATCAGACAGCGGATGCAGGAGTCTCTATAGCTGACAGCCAATGCAGGAGTTATTATATCAGACAGCAGATGCAAGAGATTATATAAGACAGCGATATGCAAGAGACTCTTTATCAGGCAGCAGATGCAGGAATCTCTATATCATACAGCAGAAGCAGGAGTTTCTATATCAGACAGCGGATGCCAGAGACTCTTTAACAGAGAGCGGATGCAGGTGTCTCTATATCAGACAGCGGATGCAAGAGCAGACATTGGATGCGTGACACTCTTTATCAGACAGCGGATGCAGGAGTATCTATATCAGACAGAGGGTGCAAGAGACTCTATATCAGACAACGTATGCAAGAGACTCTATATTAGACAGCGGATGCAGGTATCTCTATATCAGACAACGGATGCAAGAGACTATATAACAGACAGCAGATGCAAGAGACTGTATATCAGACAGTGGATGTAAGAGGTTCTATATCAGACAGCAGATGCAAGAGATTATATCAGACAGCGATATGCAAGAGACTCTTTATCAGGCAGCAGATGCAGGTGTCTCTATATCGGACAGCTGAAGCAGGAGTTTCTATATCAGACAGCGGATGCCAGAGACTCTTTAACAGACAGCGGATGCAGGAGTCTCTATATCAGACAGCAGATGCATGCAGGTGTCTCTATATCAGACAGCGGATGCAAGAGCAGACATTGGATGCGTGACACTCTATATCAGACAGCGGATGGACGAGACTCTTTATCAGACAGCGGATGCAGGAGTCTCTATATCAGACAGAGAGTGCAAGAGACTCTATATCAGACAACGTATGCAAGAGACTCTATATCAGACAGCGGATGCAGGTGTCTCTATATCAGACAGCGGATGCAAGAGACTATATAACAGACAGCTGATGTAAGAGACTGTATATCAGACAGCGGATGCAAGAGACTCTATATCAGACAGCAGATGCAGGAGTCTCTATATCAGACAGCGGATGCAGGAGTCTCTATATCAGACAGCGGATGCAAGAGACTCTATATATCAAGCAGCAGATGCAGGAGTCTCTATATCAGACAGCGGATGCAAGAGACTCTATATATCAAGCAGCAGATGCAGGAGTCTCTATATCAGACAGCAGATGCAGGAGTCTCTATATCAGACAGCGGATGCAAGAGACTCTATATATCAAGCAGCAGATGCAGGAGTCTCTATATCAGACAGCGGATGCAAGACACTATATCAGAAAGCGGTTGCAAGAGACTCTCTTTAAGACAGCGGATGCAAGAGACTCTTTATCAGACAACGGATGCAGGAGACTATACCAGACAGCCAATGCAGGAGTCTCTATATCGGACAGCGGATGCAAGAAACTATATCAGACAGCGGATGCAAGAGACTATATTAGACAGTGGATACAGGAGTCTATATAACAGACAGCGGATGCAAGAGACTCTACATATCAGACAGCGGATGCAAGAGACTCTATGTCAGACAACGGATGCAGGAGTCTCTATATCAGGCAGCGGATGCAGGAGTCTCTATATCAGACAGCGGATGCAAGAGACTATATTAGACAGCGGATGCAAGAGACTATATCAGACAGCTGATGCAAGAGACTCTATATTACACATCGGATGCAAGAGACTATTTCAGACAGCGGATGCTGGAGTCTCTCTATCAGAGATCGGATGCAAGAGACTCTATATCAGACAGCAGATGCAAGAGTCTCTATATTAGAGACCGGATGCAAGAGAAGAGTTGAGGGAACAGGGATGCAGAGAAGTAGCTTAGAGTAAGAAGAGAGAAGAAGAGTTAAGGGAACAAGGATGCAGAGAAGTAGCATAGGGTTAGAAGAGACAAGAAGAGTTGATGGACAAGGATGCCCAGAAGTTGTGTTGAGGTAGAACAAAGAGAAGAAGAGTTGAGGGAACAAGGATGTTGAGAAGTTGCTTAGAGTAAGAAGAAAGAAAAAGAGTTGAGGGAACAAGGATGCAGGGCAGTTGCTTAGAGTAAGGAGAGAGAAGAGAAGAGCTGAGTGAAAAAAGTTGCAGAGCAGTTGCTTAGAGTTAGAGAGAAGGGGTGAGGGAACAAGGCAGAGCAGTTGTTTAGAGTGAGAAGAGAGAAGAAGAAATGATGGAACAAGGATGCAGAGCAGTTACTTAGAGTTTGAAGTGAGAAGAAGAGTTGAGGGAATAAGGACGTAGAGCAGTTGCTTAGAGATAAAAGAGAGAAGAGGGTTAAGGGAAGAAGGATGCAGAATAGTTGCTTATGAGTTAGAAGAGAGAATAAAAGTTGAGGGAACATGGATGCAGAGCCTTTGCATAGAGTTCAAAGAAGAGATAAGAAGAGTTGTGGAATAGGGATGCAGAACAGTTGCTTAGAGTAAGAAAAGAGAATAAGAGTTGAGGGAACAAGGAGGCTGAGAAGTTGCTTTGAGTAAGAAGAGAGAAGAAGAGTTGAGGAAACAAGGATGCAGAGCAAGTGCGTAGAGAGAGAAGAGAGAAGAAGAGTTGAGGGAACAAGGATGCAGAGCAGTTGCTTAGAGTTAGAAGAAGAGAGAAGAAGAGTTTAAGGGACAAGGAGGCAGAACAGTTGCTTAGAGTAAGAAAAAAGAAGAAGAGTCGAGGGAACAAGGATGCAGAGAAGTTGCTTTGAGTAAGAAGAAGAGAGAAGAAGAGTTAAGGGAACAAGGATGCAGAGCAAGTGCGTAGAGAGAGAAGAAGAGTTGAGGGAACAAGGATGCAGAGCAGTTGCTTAGAGTAAGAAAAAAGAAGAAGAGTCGAGGGAACAAGGATGCAGATAAGTTGCTTAGAGTTAGAAGAACAGAGAAGAAGAGTTGAGAAACGAAGATGCATAGCAGTTGCTTAGAATAAGAAGATATATAAGGAGTTGAGGGAACAAG
The DNA here is from genome assembly GCA_964019695.1 of Loripinus fragilis. Taxonomy (NCBI): domain Eukaryota; kingdom Metazoa; phylum Mollusca; class Bivalvia; order Lucinida; family Lucinidae; genus Loripinus; species Loripinus fragilis. The sequence continues at coordinate 43,682,802 of OZ026516.1, read as the reverse complement.
GATGCAGAGCATTGCATAGAGTTAGAAAAGAGAAGAAGAGATGAGGAAACAAGGATGAAGAGCAGTTGCTTAGAGTAAGAAAAAAGAAGAGTCGAGGGAACAAGTATGCAGATAAGTTGCTAAGAGTTAGAAGAACAGAGAAGAAGAGTTGAGAAATGAAGAAGCATAGCAGTTGCTTAGAGTAAGAAGATATAAGAAGAGTTGAGGGAACAAGGATGCAGAGCAGTTGCATAGAGTTAGAAGACAGAAGAAGAGATGAGGAAACAAGGATGCAGAGCAGTTGCTTAGAGTAGGAAGAGGGAGGTAACATGAAGGAAAGAAGGATGCAGAGCAGTTGCTGAGAGTTAGAAGAGAGATGAAGAGTTGAATGAACAAAGATACAGTGTAGTTGCTGGAACAAAGATACAGAGTAGATGCTAAGAGTAAGAAGAGATAAGAAGAGTTGAGGGGACGGGGATGCAGAGCAGTTGCTTAAGGTAAGAAGAAGAGTTGAGGGAACAAGGATGCAGAGAAGTTGCTTAGAATTAAAAGAAGAGAGAAGAAGAATTTAGAAAAAAAAACGTAGAGCAGTTGCTTAGAGTAAGAAGAGATAAGAAGAGTTTGGGGAACAAGGATGCAGAGCAGTTGCTGATAGTTAAAAGAGAGAAGAAGGGTTGAGTGAACAATGATGCAGAGCAGTTGCTTAGAGTGAGAAGAGAGAAAAAGAGTTGAGGCAACAAGGATGCAGAGAACTTACTTAGAGTAAGAAGAGAGAAATATAGTTGAGAAACGAAGATGCATGGCAGTTGCTTAGAGTACGAAGAGATAAGAAGAGTTGAGGGATCAAGGATGCAGAGCAGTTGCTTAGAGTTAGAAGAGAGAAGAAAAGTTTAGGGAACAAGGATGCAGAGCAGTTGCTTAGAGTTAGAAGATAGATGTAGAGTTGAGGGAACAAGGATGCAGAGCAGTTGCTTAGAGTTAAAGGAGAGAAGAAAAATTTAGGGAACAAGGATGCAGAGAAGTTGCTTAGAGTAGGAAGAAGAGAGAAGAAGAATTAAGGGAACAAGGATGCAGAGTAGTTGCTTAGAGTAAGAAGACACAAAATGAGAGTTGAAGAAACAAGAATGCAGAGTAGTTGCTTAGAGTAGGAAGAAGAGAGAAGAAGAGTTGAGGGAATAGGGATGCAGAGCAGTGGTAAGAGTAAGAAGAAAGAAGAAGAGTTGAGGAAACAAGGTTGCAGAGCAGTTGCTTAGAGTAAGAAGAGAGAAAATGATCTGAGTAACAGGATGCAGAGCAAGTGCTTAGAGTTAGAAGAGACAAGAAGAGTTGAGGTAACAAGGATACAGAGCAGTTGCTAAGCGTAATGAGAAATAAGAAGAGCTGAGAGAACAAGGATGCAGAGCAGTTGTTTAGAGTTAGAAGAGAGAAAGAGTTGAGGAAACAAGGATGCAGATTAGTTGCTTAGAGTAAGAAGAAGAGAGAAGAAGAGTTGATGGACTGGAGGCAGAGCAGTTGCTAAGAGTAAAAAGAAAGAAGAAGAGTTGACGCAACAAGGATGTAGAGCAGTTGCTTAGAGTAAGAAGAAAAAAGAAGAAAAGGTGAGGGAACAAGGATGAAAAGATGTTGCTTAGAACAGGAGAGAAAAAGAGTTGAGGGAACAAGGATGCTGAGCAGTTGCTTAGAGTAAGGAGAGTGAAGAAAGGTTAAGTGAATCAAGATGCAGAGCAGTTGCTTTGAGTTAGAAGAGAGAAGAAGAGTTGAAGAAACAAGGGTGCAAAGCAGTTGCCTAGAGTAAGAAGAGAGAAGGTTTTAGGGAAGAGGGATGCAGAGCAGTAGCTTGAAGTTAGAAGAGAGAAGAAGAGTTGAGGGAACAAGGATGCAGAGAAGTTGCTTAGAGTATGAAGAGAGAAGAAGAGTTGAAGAAAAAGGGATGCAAAGATGTTGCTTAGAGTTAGAGGAGGGAAGAAGAGTTGAGGGAACAAGGATGCAAAGAAGTTTCTAAAAGTAAGAAAGGAGAGAAGAAAAGTTGAGGGAACAAGGATTCAGAGCAGTTGCTTAGAGTAAGCAGAGAGAAGAAGAGTAGAGGGAACAAGGATGCAGCACAGTTGCTTAGAGTTAGAAGAGAGAAGAAGGGTTGAGGGAACAAGGATGTATAAGTTGCTTGGAGTATGTAGAGAGAAGAAGAGTTGAGGGAACAGGGATGCAGAGAAGTTGCATAGAGTTAGAAGAGAGAAGAAGGGTTGAGTGGACAAGGATGCAGAGCAGTTGCTTAGAGTAAGGAGAAGATAGAAGAAGAGTTGAGGGAACACAGATTCCGAGCAATTGCTTAGAGTAAAAAGAAAGAAGAGTAGAGGGAACAAGGATGCAGAACAGTTGCTTAGAGTAAGAAGAAAGAAGAAGAGTTGAGGAAACAAGGATGCAGAGCAGTTGCTTAGTGTAAGAAGAGAGAAGAAGAGTTGAGGGAACAAGGAGGCAGAGCAGTTGCTTAGAGTAAGAAGACAGAAGAAGAGTAGTGGGAACAAGGATGCAGAGCAGTTGCTTAGAGTAAGAAGAGAGAAGAAGGGTTGAGGGAACAAGGATACAGAGCAGTTGCTTGGAGTAAAAAGAGAGAAGAAGAGTTGAGGAAACAAGGATGCAGAGCAGTTACTTAGTGTAAGAAGAGAAGAGAAGAGTTGAGGGAATAAGGATGCAGAGCAAGTGCTTAGAGGTAGAAGAAGAGAGAAGAAGAGTAGAGGGAACAAGGATGCAGAGCAATTGCTTAAAGTTTGAAAAGAGAAGAATAGTTGGGGAACAAGGATGCAGAGCAGTTGCTTTGAGTTAGAAGAAGAGCAAAGAAGAGTTTGCTTAGAGTAAGAATAGAGAAGAAGAGTAGAGGGTACAAGAATGCAGGGAAGTTGCTTAGAGTAAGAAGAGAGAAGAAAAGTAGAGGGAACAAGGATGCAGAGCAATTGCTTAAAGTGAGAAGAGAAAAGAAGAGTTGGGGGAACAAGGATGCAGAGCAGTTGCTTAGAGTTAGAAGAGAGATATAGAGTTGAGGGAACAAGGATTACGAGCAGTTGCTTAAAGTATGAAGAGAGAAGAAGAGTTTAGGGAACAAGGATGCAGAGCAGTTGCTTAGAATAATTGGAGAGAGAAGAAGGGTTAAGGGAACAAGGATGCAGAGCAGTTGCTTAGGGTAAGAAGAGAGAAAGGAATTGAGGGAACAAGGATGCAGAGAAGTTGCTTAGAGTAAGAAGAGACAAAATGAGAGTTGAGGAAACAAGAATGCAGAGTAGTTGCTTAGAGTAGGAAGAAGAGAGAAAAAGAGTTGAGGGATTAGGGATGCAAAGCAGTGGTAAGAGTAAGAAGAAAGAAGAAGAGTTGAGGAAACAAGGTTGCAAAGCAGTTGCTTAGAGTAAGAAGAGAGAAAATGATCTGAGAACCAGGATACAGAGCAAGTGCTTAGAGTTAGAAGAGACAAGAAGAGTTGAGGGAACAAGGATACAGAGCAGTTGCATAGAGTTAGAAGAGAGATAGAGTTGAGGAAGCAAGAATGCAGATTAGTTGCTTAGAGTAAGAAGAAGAGAAAAGAAGAGTTGATGGACAGGAGGCAGAGCAGTTGCTAAGAGTAAAAAGAGAGAAGAAGAGTTGACGCAACAAGGATGTAGAGCAGTTGCTTAGAGTAAGAAGAAAAAAGAAGAAAAGGTGAGGGAACAAGGATGAAAAGATGTTGCTTAGAACAGGAGAGAAAAAGAGTTGAGGGAAAAAGGATGCTGAGCAGTTGCTTAGAGTAAGGAGAGGGAAGAAAGGTTAAGTGAATAAAGATGCAGAGCAGTTGCTTTGAGTTAGAAGAGAGAAGAAGAGTTGAAGAAACAAGGGTGCAGAGCAGTTGCATAGAGTAAGAAGAGAGAAGGTTTGAGGGAAAAAGGATGCAGAGCAGTTGCTTAGAGTTAGAAGAGAGAAGAGGTGTTGAGGGAACAAGGATGCAGAGAAGTTTCTATTAGTATGAAGAGAGAAGAAGAGTTGAAGAAAAAGGGATGCAGAGATGTTGCTTAGAGTAAGAGGCGAGAAGAAGAGTTGAGGGAACAAGGATGCAAAGCAGTTTCTAAGAGTAAGAAAGGAGAGAAGAAAAGTTGAGGAAACAAGGATTCAGAGCAGTTGCTTAGAGTAAGCAGAGAGAAGAAGAGTAGAGGGAACAAGGATGCAGCACAGTTGCTTAGAGTTAGAAGAGAAAAGAAGGGTTGAGGGAACAAGGATGCAGAGAAGTTGCTTGGAGTATGAAGAGAGAAGAAGAGTTGAGGGAACAGGGATGCAGAGAAGTTATATAGAGTTAGAAGAGAGAAGAAGGGTTGAGTGAACAAGGATGCAATGAAGATGCTTAGAGTAAGGAGAAGATAGAAGAAGAGTTGAGGGAACAAGGATTCCGAGCAATTGCCTAGAGTAAGAAGAAAGAAGAGTAGAGGGAACAAGGATGCAGAACAGTTGCTTAGAGTAAGAAGAGAGAAGAAGAGTTGAGGAAACAAGGATGCAGAGCAGTTGCTTAGTTTAAGAAGAGAGAAGAAGAGTTGAGGGAACAAGGAGGCAGAGCAGTTGCTTAGAGTAAGAAGAGAGAAGAAGAGTAGTGGGAACAAGGATGCAGAGCAGTTAATTAGAGTAAGAAGAGAGAAGTAGAGTTGAGGGAACAAGGATACAGAAATGTTGCTTGGAGTAAGAAGAGAGAAGAAGAGTTGAGGAAACAAGGATGCAGAGCAGTTGCTAAGTGTAAGAAGAGAAAAGAAGAGTTGAGGGAATAAGGATGCAGAGCAAGAGCATAGAGGTAGAAGAAGAGAGAAGAAGAGTAGAGGGAACAAGGATGCAGAGCAATTGCTTAAAGTTAGAAAAGAGAAGAATAGTTGGGGTAACAAGGATGCAGAGCAGTTGCTTATAATTAGAGGATGAGCAAAGAAGAGTTGAGGGAACAAGGTGGCAGAGAATTTGCTTAGAGTAAGAATAGAGAAGAAGAGTAGAGGGTACAAGAACGCAGGGAAATTGCTTAGAGTAAGAAGAGAGAAGAAGAGTAGAGGGAACAAGGATGCAAGGCAATTGCTTAAAGTTAGAAGAGAGAAGAAGAGTTGAGGGAACAAGGATGCAGAGCAGTTGCTTAGAGTTAGAAGAAGAGCAATAGCGAGTTGAGGGAACAAGGATGCAGAGAATTTGCTTAGAGTTAGAGGAGAGAAGAAGAGTAGAGGGACCAAGGATTCAGAGAAGTTGCTTAGAGTTAGATGAAGAGCAAAAAGAGTTGAGAGAACAAGTGTGCAGAGAATTTGCTTAGAGTAAGAAGAGAGAAGAAGAGTAGAATGAACAACCCTTCTTCTCTTTTCTTACTCTAAGCAACTGCTCTTCATACTTGTTTCCTCAACTCTTCTTCTCTCTTCTAACTCTAACCAACTGCTCTGCGTCCTTGTTCCCTCAACTTTTTTTGTCTTCTTAACTCTAAGCAACTGCTCTGCATACTTGCTTCCTCAACTCCTCTTCTCTCGTCTTACTCTAAGCAACTACTCAGCCTCCTTATTCCCTCAACTCTTCTTCTCTCTTCTTCTTACTCTAAAAAACTGCTCTGCGTCCTTGTTCTCTCATTTCTTAGATAAGAAGTGATGAGGGAACAAGGATGCAGAGCAGCTGCTTAGAATAAGAAGATGAGAGAAAAAGAGTTTAGGGAACAAAGTGAAGAGCAGTAGTTTTAAGTAAGGAGAGAGAAGAAGAGATTAGGGAATAGGATGCATAGCAGGTGCTTAGAGCAAGAGTTGAGGAAACAAGGATGCAGAGCAGTTGGAAAGAGAAAGAAGAAGAGAGAAGAAGAGTTGAGATTACAAGGATGAAGAGCAGGTGCTTAGAGTAAGAAGAACAGAGAAGAAAAGTTGAGGGAACAAGGATGCAAATCAGTTGCCTAGAGCAAGAAAAGAGAAGAAGAGTTGAGGAAACAAGGATGCAGAGCAAGTGCTTAGAGTTAGAAGAGAGAAGAAGAGTAGATGGAAAAAGGATGCAGAGCAAGTGTTTAGAGTAAGAAGGAGACAGAAGAAGAGTAGATGGAACAAGGAGCAGAGCAGTTACTTAGAGTTATAAGTTGGAAGTTTAGTTGAGGGAACAAGGATGCAGAGCAGTTGCTTAGAGTAAGAAGAGAGAAGAAGAGTAGAGGGAACAAGGATGCAGAGCAATTGCTAAAAGTTAGAAGAGAGAAGTTAGTTGGGGGAACAATGATGCAGAGCAGTTGCTTAGAGTAAGAAGAAAAGCAAAGACGAGTTGAGGGAACAAGGATGCAGAGAATTTGCTTAGAGTAAGAAGAGATAGGAGGAGTAGAGGGAACAACTCTTCTTTTCTCTTCTTACTCTAAGTAACTGCTCTGCATACTTGTTTCCTCAACTCTTTGCACCTTTACTTACTTTGAGGGAACAAGTATGCAGAGAAGTTGCTTAGAGTAAGAAGAGAGAAGAAGAGTAAAGGGAACAAGGATGCAGAGCAATTGCTTACAGATAGAAGAAGAGCAAAGAAGAGTTGAGGTAACAAGGATGCAGAAAATTTGCTTAGAGTAAGAAGAGAGAAGAAGAGTAGAGGGAACAACTCTTGTTCTCTCTTCTTACTCAAAGCAGCTGCTCTTCATACTTGTTTCCTCAACTCTTCTCTTTCTTCTAACTCTGAGCAACTGCTCTGCATCCTTGTTTCCTCAACTCTTCTTCTCTATTCTTCGAACTCTAACCAACTGCTCTGCGTCCTTGTTCCCTCAACTATTCTTGTCTTCCTAACTCTAAGCAACTGCTCTGCATAATTGTTTCCTCAACTTGTCTTCTCTCTTCTTACTCTAAGCAACTGCTCTGTATCATTGTTCCCTCAACTTTTCTTCTCTCTTCTTCTTACTCTGAACAATTGCTCTGCATCCTTGTTCTCTCAACTCTTAGATAAGAAGTGATGAGGGAACAAGGATGCAGAGCAGCTGCTTAGAGTAAGAAGAAGAGAGAAGAAGAGTTGAGTGAACAAGGATGCAGAGCAGTTGCTTAGAGTTAGCAGAGAAAAAAAGAGACAGCGGATGCAAGAGTCTCTATCAGACAGCGGATGCAAGAGACTCTATATCAGATATCGGATGCAGGAGACTATACCAGATAGCCAATGCAGGAGTCTTTTTATCAGACAGCGGCTGCAAGAAACTATATCAGAGAGCGAATGCAGGAGACTATATATGACAGTGGATGCAGGAGTCTCTATATCAGACAGCGGATGCAAGAGACTCTATATATCAGACAGCGGATGCAAGAGACTCTATATCAGACAATGGATGCAGGAGTCTCTATATCAGGCAGCGGATGCAGGAGTCTCTATATCAGACAGCGGATGCAAGAGACTATATCAGACAGCGGTTGCAAGAGACTATATCAGACATCGGATGCAAGAGTCTCTATATTAAAGACCGGATGCAAGAGAAGAGTTGAGGGAACAGAGATGCAGAGAAGTTGCTTAGAGTAAGAAGAAGAGATAACAAGAGTTGAGGAAGCAAAGATGTAGTGCAGTTGCTTAGAGTTAGAAGAGACAAGAAGTGTCGAGGGAACTAGGATGCAGAGCAGTTGCTTAGAGTAAGAAGAGAGAAGAAAAGTTAAGGGAACAAGGATGCAGAGAAGTAGCATAGAGGTAGAAGAGACAAGAAGAGTTGATGGACAAGGATGCACAGAAGTTGCTTTGAGGTAAAAAAAGAGAGAAGAAGAGTTGAGGGAACAAGGATGTTGAGAAGTTGCTTAGAGTTAGAAGAAAAAGAGTTGAGGTAACAAGGATGCAAAGCAGTTGCTTAGAGTAAGGAAAGAGAAGAAGAGTTGAGTGAAAAAAGATGCAGAGCAGTTGCTTTGAGTTAGAAAGAGAGAAGAAGAGGAGAGGGAACTAGGATGCAGAGCAGTTGTTTAGAGTAAGAAGAGAGAAGAAGAGATGATGGAACAAGGATGCAGAGCAGTTGCTTAGAGTTTGAAGAGAGAAGAAGAGCTGAGGGAACAAGGACGCAGAGCAGTTGCTTAGAGTTAAAAGAGAGAAGAGGGTTGAGGGAAGAAGGATGCAGAACAGTTGCTTATGAGTAAGAAGAGAGAAGAAAAGTTGAGGGAAAATGGATGCAGAGCATTTGCCTAGTGTTAGAAGAAGAGATAAGAAGAGCTGTGAAATAGGGATGCAGAACAGTTGCTTAGAGTAAGAAAAGAGTAGAAGAGCTGAGGGAACAAGGATGCAGAGAAGTTGCTTGGAGTAAGAAGAGAGAAGAAGAGTTGAGGCATTAAGGATGCAGAGAAGTTGCTAAGAGTTAGAAGAACAGAGAAGAAGAGTTGAGAAACGAAGATGCATAGCAGTTGCTTAGAGTAAGAAGATATAAGAAGAGTTGAAGGAACAAGGATGCAGAGCAGTTGCATAGAGCTAAAAAAGAGAAGAAGAGATGAGGAAACAAGGATGCAGAGCAGTTGCATAGAGTTAGAAAAGAGAAGAAGAGATGAGGAAACAAGGATGAAAACCAGTTGCTTAGAGTAAGAAGAGAGGTAAGTTGAAGGAAAGAAGGATGCAGAGCAGTTGCTTAGAGTTAGAAGAGAGATAAAGAGTTGAGGGAACAAAGATACAGAGCAGTTGCTAAGAGTAAGAAGAGATAAGAGGAGTTGAGGGGACGAGGATGCAGAGCAGTTGCTTAGAGTAAGAAGAAGAGAGAAGAAGAGTTGAGGGAACAAGGATGCAGAGAAGTTGCTTAGAATTAAAAGAAGAGAAAAGAAGAGTTGAGAAACAAGGACGTAGAGCAGTTGCTTAGATTAAGAAGAGAAAAGAAGAGTTGAGGGAACAAGGATGCGGAGCAGTTGCTGATAGTTAAAAGAGAGAAGAAGGGTTGAGGGGAAAAGGATGCAGAGCAGTTGATTAGAGTAAGAATAGAGAAAAAGAGTTGAGGGAACAAGGATGCAGAGAAGTTACTTAGAGTAAGAAGATAGAAGTAGAGTTGAAAAACGAAGATGCAAAGCAGTTGCTTAGAGTAAGAAGAGATAAGAAGAGTTGAGGGAACAAGAATGCAGAGCAGTTGCTTAGAGTTAGAAGAGAGAAGAATAGTTGAGGGAACAAGGATTAAGAACAGTTGCTTAGAGTTTGAAGAGAGAAGAAGAGTTGAGAGAACAAGGATTCAGTTGCTTAGAATAATTGGAGAGAGAAGAAGGGTTGAGGGAACAAGGATGCAGAGCAGTTGCTTAGAGTAAGACGAGAGAAGAGGAGTTGAGGGAACTAGGATGCAGAGCAGTTGCTTAGAGTAGGAAGAAGAGAGAAGAAGAATTGAGGGAACAAGGATGTAGAGTAGTTGTTTAGAGTAGGAAGAAGAGAGAAGAAGAGTTGAGGAAACAAGTATGCAGAGTAATTGCTTAGAGTAGGAAGAACGGAGAAGAAGAGTTGAGGGAATAGGGATGCAGAGCAGTGGTAAGAGTAAGAAGAAAGAAGAAGAGTTCAGGAAACAAGGATGCAGAGCCGTTGCTCAGAGTAAGAGGAGAGAAGAAGAGTTGAGGAAACTAGGATGCAGAGCAGTGCTAAGAGTAAGAAGAAGAGAGAAAAAAGTTGAGGGAATATGGATGCTGAGTAGTTGCTTAGAGTAAGAAGAATAGAGAAGAAGAGTTATGGGAACAAGCATGCAAACCAGTTGCCTAGAATAAGAAGAGGTGAGGAAACAAGGTTGCAGAGCAGTTGCTTAAGGTAAGAAGAGAGAAAATGATCTGAGTACCATGATGCAGAGCAAGTGTTTAGAGTTAGAAGAGACAAGAAGACTTGAGGGAACAAGGATACAGAGCAGTTGCTAAGCGTAAGAAGAGATAAGAAGAGCTGAGAGAACAAGGATGCAGAGCAGTTGCTTAGAGTTAGAAGAGAAAAAGAGTTGAGGAAACAAGGATGCAGATTAGTTGCTTAGAGTAAGAGGAAGAGAGAAGAAGAGTTGATGGACTAGGAGGCAGAGCAGCTGCTAAGAGTAAAAAGAGAGAAGAATTGATGGAACAAGGATGTAAAACACTTGCTTAGAGTAAGAAGAAGAAAGAGTAAAAAGGTGAGAAGATGTTGCTTAAAGCAGGAGAGAAAAAGAGTTGAGGGAATAAGGATGCTGAGCAGTTGCTTAGAGTATGAAGAGAGAAGAAGAGTTGAGGGAACAGGGATGCAGAGATGTTGCTTAGAGTTAGAAGATAGAAGAAGAGTTGAGAGAAAAAGGATGCAAAGAAGTTGCTAAGAGTAAGAAAGGAGAGAAGAAGAGTTGAGGGAACAAGGATTCAGAGCAGTTGCTTAGAGTAAGAAGAGAGAAGAAGAGTAGAGGGAACAAGGATGCAGCACAGTTGCTTAGAATTAGAAGAGAAAAGAAGGGTTGAGGGAACAAGTTGCTTGGAGTATGAAGAGAGAAGAAGATTCTGGGGACCGGGATGCAGAGAAGTTGCATAGAGATCGACAAGAGTAGGGTTGAGTGAACAAGGATGCAAAGAAGTTGCTTAGAGTAAGAAGAAGGGAGAAGAAGAGATGAGGGAACAAGGATTCAGAGCAATTGCAAAGAGTAAGAAGAGAGAAGAGTAGAGGGAACAAGGATGCAGAACAGTTGCTTAGAGTAAGAAGAGAGAAGAGTTGAGGGAACAAGGAGGCAGAGCAGTTGCTTAGAGTAAGAAGAGAGAAGAAGAGTAGTGGGAACAAGGATGCTGAGCAGTTGCTTAGAGTAAGAAGAGAGAAGAAGAGTTGAGGGAACATTGTTGCAGAGCTGTGGCTTGGAGAAAGAAGAGAGAATAAGAGTTGAGGAAACAAGGATGCAGAGCAGTTGCTTAGTGTAAGAAGAAAAAAGAAGAGTTGAGGGAATAAGGATGCAGAGCAAGTGCTTAGAGTTAGAAGAAGAGAGAAGAAGAGTTGGGGTAACAAGGATGCAGAGCAATTGCATAAAGTTAGAAGAGCGAAGAAGAGTTGGGAGAACAAGGATGCAGAGCAGTTGTTAGAGTTAGAAGAAGAATAAAGAAGAGTTGAGGGAGCAAGGATGCAGAGAATTTGCTTAGAGTAAGAAGAGAGAAGAATAGTAGCGGGAACAAGGATGCAGAGAAGTTGCTTTGAGTAAGAAGAGGGAAGAAGAGTAGAGGGAACAAGTATGCAGAGCAATTGCTTAAAGTTAGAAAAGAGAGGAAGAGTTGGGGGAACAAGGATGCAGAGCAGTTGCTTAAAGTTAGAAGAAGAGCACAGAAGAGTTGAGGGAACAAGTATGCAGAGAATTTGCTTAGAGTAAGAAGAGAGAAGAAATGTAGAGGGAACAAGGATACAGAGCTGTTGCTTGGAGAAAGAAGAGAGAAGAAGAGTTGAGGAAACAATGATGTAGAGCAGTTGCTTAGTGTAAGAAGAAAAATGAAGAGTTGAGGGAATAAGAATACAGAGCAAGTGCTTAGAGTTAGAAGAAGAATAAAGAAGAGTTTAGGGAGCAAGGATGCAGAGAATTTGCTTAGAGTAAGAAGAGAGAAGAATAGTAGCGGGAACAAGGATGCAGAGAAGTTGCTTAGAGTAAGAAGAGAGAAGAAGATTAGAGGGAACAAGTATGCAGAGCAATTGCTTAAAGTTAGAAGAGAGAAGAAGAGATGGGGGAACAAGGATGCAGAGCAGTTGCTTAAAGTTAGAAGAAGAGCACAGAAAAGTTGAGGGAACAAGTATGCAGAGAATTTGCTAAGAGAAAGAAGAGAGAAGAAGAGTTGAGGGAACAAGGATACAGAGAATTTGCTTAGAGTAAGAAGAGATAAGAAGAGTATAGGGAACAACTCTTCTTCTCTCTTCTGACTCTAAGTTATAGCTCTGCATACTTGTTTCCTCAACTCTTCTTCCTATCCTTCTAACTCTGAGCAACTGCTCTGCATCCTTGTTTCCTCAACTCTCCTTCTATATTCTTCTATCTCTAACCAACTGCTCTGAGTCCTTGTTCCCTCATCTATTCTTGTCTTCCTATCTCTAAGCAACTGCTCTGCATACTAGTTTCCTTAACTATTCTTCTCTTGTCTTACTCAAAGCAACTGCTCTGCATCCTTGTTCCCTCAACTCTTCTTCTCTCGTCTAACTCTAAGCAACTGCTCTGTATACTTGTTTCCTCAACTCTTCTTCTCTCGTCTTACTCAAAGCAATTGCTCTGCATCCTTGTTCCCTCAACTCTTCTTCTCTCTTCTGCTTACTCTAAACAACTGCTCTGCATCCTTGTTCTCTCAACTCTTAGATAAGAAGTGATGAGGGAACAAGTATGCAGTGCAGTTGCTTAGAGTTAGCAGAGAGAAGAAGAGATGAGGGAACAAGGATGCAGAGCAGTTGTTTAGAGCCAGAAGAGAGAAGAAGAGTTGATGAAACAAGAATGCAGAGAAGTTGCCTATAGTAAGAAGCAGAGAGAAGAAGAGTTGAGATAACAAGGATGAAGAGCAGGTGCTTAGAGTAAGAAGAGAGAAGAATAGTTGAGTGAACAAGGATGCAGATCAGTTGCCTTGAGTAAGAAGATGGAAAGCAAGGATGCAGAGCAAGTGCTTAGAGTTAGAAGAGAGAAGAAGCGTTGATGGAACAAGGATGCAGAGCAAGTGTTGAGAGTAACGAGAAGAGATGAGAAAAGTTGATGGAACAAGGAGGCAGAGCAGCTACTTAGAGTTAGAAGTTGGAAAAAGAGTTGAGGGAACAAGGATGCAGAGCAGTTCCTTAGAAAAAGAAGAGAGAAGAAGAGTAGAGGGAACAAGGATGCAGAATAACTGCTTAAAGTTAGAAGAGAGAAGAAGAGTTTGGGGAACAAGGATGCAGAGCAGTTGCTTAGAGTTAGAAGAAAAGCAAAGAAGAGTTGAGGGAACAAGGATGCAGAGAATTTGCTTAGAGTGAGAAGAGAAGAGGAGTAGAGGGAACAACTCTTCTTCTCTCTCCCTATTCTAATCAACTGCTCTGCATACTTGTTTCCTCAACTCTTTGCACCCTTACTTACTTTGAAGGAACAACGATGCAGAGCAGTTGCTTAGAGTTAGAAGGGAGAAGAAGAGTTGAGAGAACAAGGATGCAGAGCAGTTGATTGGAGTAAGAAGAGAGAAGAAGAGTTGAGGAAAAAAGGATGCAGAGCAGTTGCTTAGTGGAAGAAGAGAAAATGAGAGTTGAGGGAATAAGGATACAGAGCAAGTTTTTAGAGTTATAAGAAGAGAGAAGAAGAGTAGAGGGAACAAGGATGCAGAGCAATTGCTTAAAGTTAGAAGAGACCAGATGAGTTGGGGGAACAAGGATGCAGAGCAATTGCTGAGAGTTAGAAGAAGAGCAAAGAAGAGTTGAGGGAACAAGGATGCAGAGAATTTGCATAGTGAAAGAAGAGAGAAGAAGAGTAGAGGGAACAAGGATGCAGAGAAGTTGCTAAGAGTAAGAACAGAGAAGAAGAGTAGAGGGAACAAGGATGCAGATCAATTGCTTAAAGTTAGAAGAGAGAAAAAGAGTTGGGGGAACAAGGACGCAGAGCAGTTGCTTAGAGTTAGAAGAAGAGCAAAGAAGAGTTGAGGGAACAAGGATGCAGAGAATTTGCTTAGAGGAAGAAGAGAGAAGAAGAGTAGAGAGAACAACTCTTCTTCTCTCTTCTTCATCTAAGCAAGTGCTCTGCATACTTGTTTCCTCAACTCTTTGCACCCTTACTTACTTTTAGGGAACAAGGATGCAGAGAAGTTGCTTAGAGTAAGAAGAGAGAAGAAGAGAGGAGGGAACAACATTTCTTCTCTCTTCTTACTCTAAGCATCTGCTCTACATACTTGTTTCCTTAACTCTTTGCACCCTTACTTACTTTTAGGGAACAAGGATGCAGAGAAGTTGCTTAGAGTAAGAAGAGAAAAGAAGAGTAGAGGGAACAACTCTTCTTCTCTCTTCTTACTCTAAGCAACTGCTCTGCATCCTTGTTCTCTAAGCAACTGCTTAGAGAAGAAGAGTTGTTCCCTCTACTCTTCTTTTCTCTTCTTACTCTAAGCAACTTCTCTGCATACTTGTTTCCTCAACTCTTCTTCTCTCTTCTAACTCTGAGCAACTGCTATGCATCCTTGTTCCCCCAACTCTTCTTCTCTATTCTTCTAACTCTAACCAACTTTACTGCGTCCTTGTTCCCTCAACGATTCTTTTCTTCCTAACTCTAAGCAACTGCTCTGCATTCTTGTTTCCTCAACTCTTCTTCTCTCTTCTTACTCTAAGCAACTGCTCTGCATCATTGTTCCCTCAACTATTCTTCTCTCTTCTTCTTTCTCTAGACAACTGCTCTGCATCCTTGTTCTCACAACTATTAGATAAGAAGTGATGAGGGAACAAGGATGCAGAGCAGCTGCTTTGAGTAAAAAGAAGAGAGAAGAACAGTTGAGGGAACAAGGATGCAGAGCAGTTGCTTAGAGTTAACAGAGAGAAGAAGAGACAGCTGATGCATGAGACTATATCTGACAGCGGATGCAAAAGACTCTTTATCAGACAGCGGATGCAAGAGACTCTATGTCAGACATAGGATGCAGGAGACTATACCAGACAGCCAATGCAGGAGTCTCTATATCAGACAGTGGATGCAAGAAACTATATCAGACAGCAGATGCAAGAGACTATATTAGACAGTGGATGCAGGAGTCTCTATATCAGACAGCGGATGCAAGAGACTCTATATATCAGACAGCGGATGCAAGAGACTCTATGTCAGACAACGGATGCAGGAGTCTCTATATCAGGCAGCGGATTCAGGAGTCTCTATATCAGACAGCGGATGCAAGAGACTATATCAGACAGCGGATGCAAGAGACTATATCAGACAGCAGATGCAAGAGACTCTTTATCAGACACCGGATGCAGGAGACTATATCAGACAGTGAATGCAGGTGTGTTTATATCAGACAGAGGATGCAAGAAACAATATAAGACAGCGGATGCAAGAGACTCTATATCAGACAGCGGATTCAGGAGACTATATCAGACAGCGGATGCTGGAGTCTCTCTATCAATGAGCGGAGGCAAGAGACTCTATATCAAACAGCGGATGCAAGAGTCTCTATATTAGAGCCCAGATGCAAGAGAAGAGTTGAGGGAATAGGGATGCAGAGGAGTTGCTTAGAGTAAGAAGAGAGAAGAAGAGTTAAGGGAACAAGGATGCAGAGAAGTTGCTTTGAGGGAGAAAAAAAAGAGAAGAAAAGTTGAGGGATTAAGGATGTTGAGAAGTTGCTTAGAGTAAGAAGAAAGAAAAAGAGTTGAGGGAACAAGGATACAGAGCAGTTGCTTAGAGTAAGGACAGAGAAGAAGAGTTGAGTGAAAAAAGATGCAGAGCAGTTGCTTAGAGTTAGAAAGAGAGAAGAAGAGGTGAGGGAACAAGGATGCAGAGCAGTTGTTTAGAGTAAGTAGAGATGATGGAACAAGGATGCAGAGCAGTTGCTTAAAGTTTGAAGAGAGAAGAAGAGTTGAGGGAACAAGGACGCAGAGCAGTTGCTTAGAGTTAAAAGAGAGAAGTGGGTTGAGGGAAGAAGGATGCAGAACAGTTGCTTATGAGTAAGAAGAGAGAAGAAAAGTTGAGGGAAAATGGATGCAGATCATTTGCCTAGTGTTAGAAGAAGAGATAAGAACAGCTGTGGAATAGGGATGCAGAACAGTTGCTTAGAGTAAGAAAAGAGAAGAAGAGTTGAGGGAACAAGGATGCAGAGAAGTTGCTTGGAGTAAAAAGAGAGAGGAAGAGTTGAGGAAATAAGGATGCAAAGAAGTTTCTTCGAGTAAGAAGAAGAGAGAAGAAGAGTTAAGGGAACAAGGATGCAGAGCAAGTGCGTAGAGAGAGAAGAGAGAAAAAGAGTTGAGGGAACAAGGATGCAGAGCAGTTGCTTAGAGTAAGAAAAAAGAAGAGTCGAGGGAACAAGTATGCAGAGAAGTTGCTAAGAGTTAAAAGGACAGAGAAGAAGAGTTGAGAAACGAAGATGCATAGCAGTTGCTTAGAGTAAGAAGATATAAGAAGAGTTTAGGGAACAAGGATGCAGAGCAGTTGCATAGAGTTAGAAAAGAGAAGAAGAGATGAGGAAACAAGGATGCAGAGCAGTTGCTTAGAGTAAGAAGAGAGAGGTAAGTTGAAGGAAAGAAGGATGCAGAGCAGTTGCTTAGAGTTAGAAGAGAGATAAAGAGTTGAGGGAACAAAGATACAGAGCAGTTGCTAAGAGTAAGAAGAGATAAGAGGAGTTGAGGGGACGAGGATGCAGAGCAGTTGCTTAGAGTAAGAATAAGAGAGAAGAAGAGTTGAGGGAACAAGGATGCAGAGAAGTTGCTTAGAATTAAAAGAAGGGAGAAGAAGAGTTGAGAAACAAGGACGTAGAGCAGTTGCTTAGATTAAGAAGAGAAAAGAAGAGTTGAGGGAACAAGGATGCAGAGCAGTTGCTGATAGTTAAAAGAGAGAAGAAGGGTTGAGGGGAAAAGGAGGCAGAGCAGTTGCTTAGAGTAAGAAGAGATAAAAAGAGTTGAGGGAACAAGAATGCAGAGAAGTTGCTTAGAGTTAGAAGAGAGAAGAATAGTAGTTGAGGGAACAAGGATTAAGAGCAGTTGCTTAGAGTTTGAAGAGAGATGAAGAGTTGAGAGAACAAGGATACAGTTGCTTAGAATAATTGGAGAGAAAAGAAGGGTTGAGGGAACAAGGATGCAGAGCAGTTGCTTAGAGTAAGACGAGAGAAGAAGAATTGAGGGAACAAGGATGCAGAGAAGTTGCTTAGAGTAGGAAGAAGAGAGAAGAAGAATTGAGGGAACAAGGATGCAGAGAAGTTGCTTAGAGTAAGAAGAAAAAATAAGAGTTGATGGCACAATGATGCAGAGTAGTTGCTTAGTGTAGGAAGAAGAGAGAAGAGGAGTTGAGGGAATAGGGAAGCAGAGCAGTGTTAAGAGTAAGAAGAAAGAAGAAGGGTTGAGGAAATAAGGATGCAGAGCAGTTGCTTAGAGTAAGAAGAGAGAAGAAGAGTTTAGGCAACAAGGATGCCGGGATGATGATCAGAGTAAGAAGAAGAGAGAAGGAGAGTTGAGGAAACATGGATGCAGAGCAGTGCTAAGAGAAAGAAGAAGAGAGAAAAAAGTTGAGGGAATATGGATGCTGAGTAGTTGCTTTGAGTAAGAAGAAAAGAGAAGAAGAGTTGAGGGAACAAGCATGCAAACCAGTTGCCAAGAGTAAGAAAAGTTGAGGAAACAAGGTTGCAGAGCAGTTGCTTAGAGTAAGATGAGAGAAAATGATCTGAGAACCAGGATGCAGAGCAAGTGCTTAGAGTTAGAAGAGACAAGAAGATAGTTGAGGGAACAAGGATGCAGAGAAGTTGCTAAGAGTAGGAAGAAGAGAGAAGAAGAATTGAGGGAACAAGGATGTAGAGTAGTTGCTTAGAGTAGGAAGAAGAGAGAAGAAGAGTTATGGGAATAGGGATGCAGAGCAGTGGTAAGAGTAAGAAGAAAGAAGAAGAGTTGAGGAAACAAGGATGCAGAGCAGTTGCTTAGAGTAAGAAGAGAGAAGAAGAGTTGAGGAAACAAGGCTGCAGAGCAGTGCTAAGAGTAAGAAGAAGAGTGAATAAAGTTGAGGGATTATGGATGCTGAGTAGTTGCTTAGAGTAAGAAGAAAAGAGGAGAAGAGTTGAGGGAACAAGCATGCAAACCAGTTGCCTAGAATAAGAAGAGTTGAGGAAACAAGGTTGCAGAGCAGTTGCTTAGAGTAGAAGAGAGAAAATGATCTGAGCAACCAGGATGAAGAGCAAGTGTTAAGAGTTAGAAGAGACAAGAAGAGTTGAGGGAACAAGGATACAGAGCAGTTGCTAAGCGTAAGAAGAGATAAGAAGAGCTGAGAGAACAAGAAAATGCGGAGCAGTTGCTTAGAGTTAGAAGAGAGAAAGAGTTGAGGAAACAAGGATGCAGATTAGTTGCTTAGAGTAAGAGGAAGAGAGAAGAAGAGTTGTTGGACTAGGGGTAGAGCAGCTGCTAAGAGTAAAAAGAGAGAAGAGTTGATGGAACAAGGATGTAGAACAGTTGCTTAGAGTAAGAAGAAGAGAGAAGAAAAGGTGAGGGAACAAGGATGACAAGATGTTGCTTAGAGTAGGAGAGAAAAGAGTTGAGGGAACAAGGATGCTGAACAGTTGCTTAGAGTAAGGAGAGGGAAGAAAGGTTGAGTGAAAAAAGATGCAGAGCAGTTGCTTAGAGTTAGAAGAGAGAAGAAGAGGTGATGGAACAAGGATGCAGAGCAGTTGTTTAGAGTAAGAAGAGAGAAGAAGAGTTGAGCGAACAAGGACGCAGAGCAGTTGCTTAGAGTTAAAAAAGAGAGAAGAGGGTTGAGGGAACAAGGATGCAGAGCAGTTGCTTAGAGTAAGAAGAGAGATGTTAGTTGAAGGAAAAAAGGATGCAGAACAAATGCTTAGAGTTAGAAGAGAGATGAAGAGTTGAGGGAACAAAGATACAGAGCAGTTGCTAAGCGTAAGAAGAGATAATAGGAGTTGAGGGGACGAGGATGCAGAACAGTTGCTTAGAGTAAGAAGAAGAGAGGAGAGGAGTTGAGGGAACAAGGTTGCAGAGAATGTGCTTAGAATTAAAAGAAGAGAGAAGGAAGAGTTGAGAAACAAAGACATAGAGCAGTTGCTTAGAGTAAGAAGATATAAGAAGAGTTGAGGGAACAAGGATGCAGAGCAGTTGCTGATAGTTAAAAGAGAGAAGAAGGGTTGAGGGAAGAAGGATGCAGAGCAGTTGCTTAGAGTAAGAAAAAAGAAGCAGAGTCGAGGGAAGAAGGATGCAGAGAAGTTGCATTGAATTAAAAGAACAGAGAAGAAGAGTTGAGAAACGAAGATGCATATCAGTTGCTTAGAGTAAGAAGATATAAGAAGAGTTGAGGGTACAAGGATGCAGAGCAGTTGCATAGAGTTAGAAAAAAGATGAAGAGTTGAGGGAACAAAAAAACAGAGCAGTTGCTAAGAGTGCGAAGAGATAAAAGGAGTTGAGGGGACGAGGATGCAGAGCAGTTGCTTAGAGTAAGAAGAAGAGAGAAGAAGAGTTGAGAAACGAAGATGCATAGCAGTTGCTTAGAGTAAGAAGATATAAGAAGAGTTGAGGGTACAAGGATGCAGAGCAGTTGCATGGAGTTAGAAGAGATAAGAAGAGATGAGAAATCGAATTCAGAGCAGTTGCGTAGAGTAAGAAGAGAGAGGTAAGTTAAAGGAAAGAAGGATGCAGAGCAGTTGCTTAGAGTTAGAAGAGAGATGAAGAATTGAAGGAACAAAGATACAGAGCAGTTGCTAAGAGTAAGAAGAGATAAGAGGAGTTGAGGGGACGAGGATGCAGAGTTGTTGCTTAGAGTAAGAAGATGAGAGAATACGAGTTGAGGGAACAAGGATGCATAGAAGTTGCTTAGAATTAAAATAAGAGAGAAGAAGAGTTGAAAAACAAGGACGTAGAGCAGTTGCATAGAGTAAGAAGAGATCAGAAGAGTTGAGGGAACAAGATTGCAGAGCAGTTGCTGATAGTTAAAAGAGAGAAGAAGGGTTGAGGGAACAAGGATGCAGAGCAGTTGCTTAGAGTAAGAAGAGAGAAAAAGAGTTGAGGGAAAATGATGCAGAGAAGTTACTTAGAGTAAGAACAGAGAAGTAGAGTTGAGAAACGAAGATGTATAGCAATTGCTTAGTGTAAGAAGAGATAAGAAGAGTTGAGGGAACAAGGATGCAGAGCAGTTGCTTAGAGTTAGAAGAGAGAAGAATAGTTTAGGGAACAAGGATGCAGAGCAGTTGCTTAGAGTTAGAATAGAGAGGTAGAGTTGAGGGAACCATTAGTAAGAGCAGTTGCTTAGAGTTTAAAGAGAGAAGAAGAGTTGGGGGAACAAGGATTCAGAGCAGTTGCTTAGAATTATTGGAGAGAAAAGAAGGGTTGAGGGAACAAGGATGCAGAGAAGTTGCTTAGAGTAAGAAGAGAGAAGAGGAGGTGAGGGAACAAGGATGCAGAGCAGTTGCTTAAAGTTAGAAGAGAGAGGAAGAGTTGAGAGAACAAGGATGCAGAGAAGTTGCTTAGAGTAGGAAGAAGAGAGAAGACGAATTGAGGGAACAAGGATGTAGGGTAGTTGCTTAGAGTAGGAAGAAGAGAGACGAAGAATTGAGGAAACAAGTATGCAGAGTAGTTGCTTAGAGTAGGAAGAAGAGAGAAGAAGAGTTGAGGGAATAGGGATGCAGAGCAGTGGTAAGAGTAAGAAGAAAGAAGAAGAGTTGAGGAGACAAGGATGCAGAGCAGTTGCTTAGATTAAGAAGAGAGAAGAAGAGTTGAGGAAACAAGGATGCAGAGCAATACTAAGAGTAAGAAGAAGAGAGAATAAAGTTGAGGGATTATTGATGCTGAGTAGTTGCTTAGAGTTAGAAGAAAAGAGAAGAAGCGTTGAGGGAACAAGCATGCAAACCAGTTGCTTAGAGTAAGAAGAGTTGAGGAAACAAGGTTGCAGAGCAGGTGCTTAGAGTAAGAAGAGAGAAAATGATCTGAGAACCAGGATGCGGAGCAAGTGTTTAGAGTTAGAAGAGACAAGAATAGTTGAGGGAACAAGGATACAGAGCAGTTGCTAAGCGTAAGAAGAGATAAGAAGAGCTGAGAGAACAAGGATGCAGAGCAGTTGCTTAGAGTTAGAAGAGAGAAAGAGTTGAGGAAACAAGGATGCAGATTAGTTGCTTAGAGTAAAAGAAAGAGAGAAAAAGAGTTGATGGACTAGGAGGCAGAGCAGCTGCTAAGAGTAAAAAGAGAGAAGAGTTGACGGAACAAGGATGAAGAACAGTTGCTTAGAGTAAGAAGAAGAGAGAAGAAAAGGTGAGGGAACAAGGATGAAAAGATGTTGCTTAGAGTAGGAGAGAAAAGAGTTGAGGGAACAAGGATGCTGACTAGTTGCTCAGAGTAAGGAAAGGGAAGAAAGGTTGAGTGAAAAAAGATGCGGAGCCTTTGCTTAGAGTTAGAAGAGAGAAGAAGAGTTGAAGAAACAAGGGTGCAGAGCAAGTGCTTAGAGTTAGAAGAAGAGAGAATAAAGTAGAGGGAAAAAGGATGCAGAGCAATTGCTTAAAGTTAGAAGAGAGAAGAAGAGTTGGGGGATCAAGGATGCAGAGCAGTTGCTTAGAGTTAGAAGAAGAGCAAAGAAGAGTTGAGGGAACAAGGATACAGAGAATTTGCTTAAATCAAGAAGAAAGAAGAGTAGAGGGAACAAGGATGCAGAGAAGTTGCTTAGAGTATGAAGAGAGAAGAAGAGCAGAGGGAACAAGGATGCAGAGCAATTGCTTAAAGTTAGAAGAGAGAAGAAGAGTTGGGGAACAAGGATGCAGAGCAGTTGCTTAGATTTAGAAAAAGAGCAAAGATGAGTTGAGGGGACAAGGATGCAGAGAATTTTCTTAGAGTAAGAAAAACGAAGAAGAGTATGGGGAACAACTCTTCTTCTCTCTTCTTACTCTAAGCAACTGCTCTGCATACTTGTTTCCTCAACTCTTCTTCTCTCTTCTAACGCTGAGCGACTGCTCTGTATCTTTGTTTCCTTAACTCTTCTCTATTCTACTAACTCTAACCAACTGCTCTGCGTCCTTGTTCCCTCAACTATTCTTGTCTTCCTAACTCTAAGCAACTACTCTGAATACTTGTTACCTCAACTCTTCTTCTCTCTTCTTACTCTAAGGAACTGCTCTGCATCCTTGTTCCCTCAACTCTTCTTCTCTCTTCTTCTTACTCTAAACAACTGCTCTGCATCCTTGTTCTCTCAACTCTTAGATAGGAAGTGATGAGGGAACAAGGATGCAGTGCAGCTGCTTAGAGTAAGAAGAAGAGAGAAAAAGAGTTGAGGGAACAAGGATGCAGAGAAATTGCTTAGTGTTAGCAGAGAGATGAAGAGATAAGGGAACAAGGATGCAGAACAGTTGCTTAGATCAAGAAGAAGAAAGGAGAAGATTTGAGGAAACAAGGACGCAGAGCAGTTGCCTAGAGTAAGAAGAGAGAAGAAGAGTTAAGGAAACAAGGATGCAGAGCAAGTGCTTAGAGTTAGAAGAGAGAAGAAGAGTTGAGGCAACAATGATTCAGAGCAGTTGCTTAGAGTGAGAAGAAGAGAGAAGATAAGTTAAGGGAACAAGGATTCAGAGATGTTGCTAGAGAGTAAGGAGAGAGAAGAAGAGTTGAGCGAACAAAGATGCAGAGCAGTTGCTAAGAGTTTGAAGAGAGAAGAAGAGGTGAGGGTAAGGATGCAAAGCAGTTGCTGAGAGTAAGAAGAGAGAAGAAGAGTTGAGGGAAAAGGATGCAGAGCAGTTGCTTAGAGTTTGAAGAGAGAAGAAGAGTTGAGGGAACAAGGATGCAGAGCAGTTGCTTAGAGCTAAAACAGAGAAGAAGGGTTAAGGGAACAACGATGCAGACTTGTTGCTTAGAGTAAGAAGAGAGAGGAAGAGTTGAGGGAACAATGATGCAGAGTAGTTGCTAAGAGTAAGAAGAGAGAGGAAGAGTTGAGGGAACAATGATGCAGAGTAGTTGCTTAGGCTAAAAGAGAGAAGAAGAGTTCAGGAACCAAGGATGCAGAGTAGTTGCTTAGGCTAAAAGAGAGAAGAAGAGTTCAGGAAACAAGGATGCAGAGTAGTTGCTTAGAGTTAGAATAGAAAAGAAAAGTTGAGAGAACAAGGATGCAGAACATTTGCTTAGTGTTAGAATAAGAGATAAGAAGGGTTGTGGAACAGGGAAGCAAAATAGCTGCTGAGAGTAAGAAGAGAAGGGAGAGTTAAGTGAACAAGGATGCAGAGAAGTTGCTAAGAGTAAGAAGGGAGAAGAAGAGTTGAGGGAACAAGGATGCAGACCTGTTGCCTAGAGTAAGAAAAGTTGAGGAAACGAGGATGCAGAGCAGTTGCTAAGTGTAAGAAGAAGAGCTGAGAGAACAACGAGGTAGAGCAGTTGCTAAGAGTAAGAAGAAGAGAAACAAGAGTTGAGGAAATAAGGATGCAGAGCAGGTGCTTAGATTAAGAAGAGCGAAAAAGAGTTGATGGAACAAGGAGGTAGAGCAGTTGCTAAGAGTAAGAAGAAGAGAGAAGAAGAATTGAGGGAACAAGAAGGCAGAACAGTTGCTTAGAGTAAGAAGAAAGAGAGGACGAGTTGAGGAAACAAGGATACAGAGCAGTTGCTTAGATTAAGAAGAGCGAATAAGAGTTGATGGAACAAGGCGGCAGAGCAGTTGCTAAGAGTAAGAAGAAGAGAGAAGAGTTGAGGGAACAAGGAGGCAAACCAGTTGCTTAGAGTAAGAAGAGAGAAGAAGAGTTGAGGGAACAAGGATGCAGAGCAATTGCTTAGAATAAGAAGAGTGAAAAAGAGTTGATGGAACGAGGCAGAGTAGTTGCTAACAGTAAGAAGAAGAGAGAAGAAGAGTAGAGGGAACAAGGAGGCAAAGTAGTTGCTTAGAGTATGAAGAGAGAAGAAGAGTTGAGGGAACAAGGATGCAGAGCAATTGCTTAGAGTTAGAAGAGAGATAAAGAGTTGAGGAAACAAGGATGCAGAGCAGTTGCTTAGAGTAAGAAGAGCGAAAAAGACTTGAGGGAACAAGGATGCAGAGCAGTTGCTTAAAATTAGAAGAAGAGAGAAGAAGAGTTGATGGGACAAGGAGGCAGAGCAGCTGTTTATAGTAAGAAGTTGGAAATAGAGTTGAGGGAACTAGGATGAAGAGCAGTTGCTTAGTGTCAGAAGAGAGAAAGAGTTGAGGGAACAAGGATGCAGAAAAGGTGCTTAGAGTAAGAGAGAAGAAGAGTGCAGGGAACAAGGGTACAGAGCAGCTGCTTAGAGTATGAAGAGAACAGAAGAGTTTATGGAACAAGGAGGCAGAACAGTTGCTAAGAGCAAAGCGATAGCAGAAGAGTTGACAGAACAAGGATGTAGAGCAGTTGCTTAGAGTAAGAGAGAAGAGTTCAAAGAACAAGGGTGCAGAGATGTTGCTTAGAGTAAGAGAGAAGAAGAGTTCAGGGAACAAGGGTGCAGAGCAGCTGCTTAGAGTTAGAAGAGAGAAAACTAGTTGAGGGAACAAGGATGCATAGCAGTTGTTTATAGTAAGAAGAGAAAAGAAGGGTTGAGGGAACAAGGATGCAGAGTAGTTGCTGAGAATAATTGGAGAGAAAAGAAGGGTAGAGGGAACAAGGATGCAGAGCGTTTGCTTAGAGTAAGAAGAGAGAAGAGGAGTTGGAGAACAAGGCTGCAGAGCAGTTGCTTAGAGTTAGAAGAGAGAAGAAGAGTTCAGAGAACAAGGATGCAGAGAAGTTGCTTAGAGTAGGAAGAAGAGAGAAGAAGAGTTGAGGAAACAAGGATTAAGAGCAGTTGCTTAGTGTAAGAAGAGAGAAGAAGAGTTCAGGGAACAAGGTAGCAGAGCAGCTGCTTAGAGTTAGAAGAGAGAAGACTAGTTGAGGGAACAGGGATGCAGAGCAGTTGTTTTGAGTAAGAAGAGAGAAGAAGGGTTGAGGGAGCAAGAGGCAGAGCAGTTGCTTAGAGTTCGAAGAGAAAAAAAGAGTTGAGGGAACAATGATATGAATAGTTGCTTGGAGTTAGCAGAGAGAAGAATAGTTGATTGAAAAGTATGCAGAGCAGTTGCTTAAAGTATGAAGAGAGAAGAAGGGTTGAGGGAACAAGGGTGCAGAGCAGTTGCTTAGAGTAAGAGGAGAGAAGGAGAAAAGGAGGTGAGGGAACAAGGATGCAGAGCAGTTGCTTAAAGTTAGAAGAGAGAAGAAGAGTTGAGAGAACAAGGATGCTGAGAAGATGCTTAGAGTAGGAAGAAGAGAGAAGAAGAGTTTAGGAAACATGTATGCTGAGCAGTTGCTTAGAGTAGGAAGAAGAGAGAAGAAGAGTTATGGGAATATGGATGCAGAGCAGTGGTAAGAGTAAGAAGAAAGAAGAAGAGTTGAGGAAACAAGGATGCAGAGCAGTGCTAAGAGTAAGAAGAAGAGAAAAAAAAGTTGAGGGATTATTGATGCTGAGTGGTTGCTTAGAGTAAGAAGAAAAGAGAACAAGAGTTGAGAGAACAAGCATGCAAACCAGTTGCCTGGAGTAAGAAGGGTTGAGGAAACAAGGTTGCAGAGCAGTTGCTTAGAGTAAGAAGAGAGAAAATGAACCAGGATGCAGAGCAAGTGTTTAGAGTTAGAAGAGACAAGAACAGTTGAGGGAACAAAGATACAGAGCAGTCGCTAAGCGTAAGAAGAGATTAGAAGAGTTGAGAGAACAAGGATGCAGAGCATTTGCTTATAGTAAGAAGAGAGAAAGAGTTGAGGAAACAAGGATGCAGATTAGTTGCTTAAAGTAAGAGGAAGAGAGAAGAAGAGTTGATGGACAAAGAGGCAGAGCAGCTGCTAATAGTAAAAAGAGAGAAGAGTTGACGGAGCAAGGATGTAGAGCAGTTGCTTAGAGTAAGAAGAAGAAAGAAGAAAAGGTGAGGGAACAAGGATGAAAAGATGTTGCTTTGAGTAGGAGAGAAAAAAGTTGAGGGAACAAGGATGCTGAGCAGATGCTTAGAGTAAGGAAAGGGAAGAAAGGTTGAGTGAATAAAGATGCAGAGCAGTTGCTTAGAATTAGAAGAGAGAAGAAGAGTTGAAGAAACAAGGGTGCAAAGCAGTTGCCTAGAGTAAGAAGAGATAAGAAGGTTTGAGGGAAGAAGGATGCAGATCAGTTGCTTAGAGTTAGAAGAGAGAAGAAGAGTTGAAGAAACCAGGGTGCAAAGCAGTTGCCTAGAGTACGACGAGAAAAGAAGGTTTGAGAGAGAAGGATGCAGAGCAGTTGCTTAGAGTTAGAAGAGAGAAGAAGAGTTGAAGAAACAAGGGTGCTAAGCAGTTGCCTAGAGTAAGAAGAGAAAAGAAGGTTTGAGGGAAGAAGGATGCAGAGCAGTTGCTTAGAGTTATAAGAGAGAAGAAGAGTTGAGGGAACAAGGATGCAGAGAAGTTGCTTAGAGTATGAAGAGAGAAGAAGAGTTGAGGGAACAGGGATGCAGAGATGTTGCTTAGAATTAGAAGAGAGAAGAAGAGTTTGGGGAACAAGGATGAAAAGAAGTTGCTAAGAGTAAGAAAGGAGAGTAGAAGAGTTGAGGGAACAAGGATTCAGAGCAGATGCTTACAGTTAGAAGAGAGAAGAAGGGTAGAGGGAACAAGGATGTAGCACAGTTGCTTAGAGTTAGAAGAGAGAAGAAGGGTTGAGGGAACAAGGATGCAGAGAAAATGCTTGGAGTATGAAAAAAGAAGAAGAGTTAAGGGAACAGGGATGCAGAGAAGTTGCATATAGTTTTAAGAGAGAAGAAGGGTTGAGTGAACAAGGATGCAAAGCAAAAAAGAAGAAGAGAGAAGAAGAGTTGAGGGAACAAGGATTCAGAGCAATTGCTTTGAGTAAGAAGAGAGGAGAAGAGTAGAGGGAACAAGGATGCAGAGCAGTTGCTTGAAGTAAAAAGAGAGAAGAAGAGTTGAGGGAACAGGGATGCAGAGATGTTGCTTAGAGTTTGAAGAGAGAAGAAGAGTTGGGGAACAAGGATGAAAAGAAGTTGCTAAGAGTAAGAAAGGAGAGTTGAAGAGTTGAGGGAACAAGGATTCAGAGCAGTTGCTTTCAGTAAGAAGAGAGAAGAAGGGTAGAGGGAACAAGGATTAAGCACAGTTGCTTAGAGTTAGAAGAGAGAAGAAGGGTTGAGGGAACAAGGATGCAGAGAAGTTTCTTGGAGTATGAAGAGAGAAGAAGAGTTAAGTGAACAGGGATGCAGAGAAGTTGCATATAGTTTTAAGAGAGAAGAAGGGTTGAGTGAACAAGGATGCAAAGCAACTAAGAAGAAGAGAGAAGAAGAGTTGAGAGAACAAGGATTCAGAGCAATTGATAGAGTAAGAAGAGAGAAGAAGAGTAGAGGGAACAAGGATGCAGAGCAGTTGCTTGGAGTAAGAGAGAAGAAGAGTTGAGGAAACAAGGATGCAGAGCAGTTGCCTAGTGTAAGAGGAGAAAAGAAGAGTTGAGGGAATAAGGGATGCAGAGCAAGTGCTTAGAGTTAGAAGAAGAGAGAAGAAGAGTAGAGGGAAAAAGGATGCAGAGCAATTGCTTAAAGGTAGAAGAGAGAAGAAGAGTTGGGGTATCAAGGATGCAGAGCTGTTGCTTAGAGTTAGCAGAAGAGAAAAGAAGAGTTGAGGGAACAAGGATGCAGAGAATTTGCTTAGAGCAAGACGAGAGAAGAGTAGAGGGAACAAGGATGCAGAGAAGTTGCTTAGAGTAAGAAGAGAGAAGAAGAGTAGAGAGAACAAGGATGAAGAGCAGTCGCTCAGAGTTAGAAGAGAAAAGAAGAGTTGAGAAAACAAGTATGCAGAGCAGTTGCTTAGAGTAAGAAGAGAGAAGAATAGTAGAGGAAACAACTCTTCTTCTCTCTTCTTACTCTAAGCAACTGCTCTGCATACTTGTTTTCTCAACTCTTCTTTTCTCTTCTATCTCTGAGCAACTGCCCTGCATCCTTGTTTTTTCAACTCTTCTCTATTCTTCTAACTCTAACCAACTGCTCTGCGTCCTTGTTCCCTCAACTATTCTTGTCTTCCTAACTCTAAGCAACTGCTCTGCATACTTGTTACCTCAACTCTTCTTCTCTCTTCTTTCTCTAAGCAACTACTCTGCATCCTTGTTCCCTCAACTCTTCTTCTCTCTTCTTCTTACTCTAAACAACTGCTCTGCATCCTTGTTCTCTCAACTCTTAGATAAGAAGTGACGAGGGAACAAGGATGCAGTGCAGCTGCTTAGAGTTAGAAGAAGAGAGAAGAAGAGTTGAGGGAACAAGGATGCAGAGAAGTTGCTTAGAGTTAGCAGAGAGATGTAGAGATAAGGGAACAGGGATGCAGAACAGTTGCTTAGAGCAAGAAGAAGAGAGGAGAAGATTTGAGGAAACAAGGATGCAGAGCAGTTGCCTACAGAAAGAAGAGAGAAGAAGAGTTGAGGAAACAAGGATGCAGAGCAAGTGCTTAGAGTTAAAAGAGAGAAGAAGAGTTGATGGAACAAGGATGCAGAGCAAGTGTTTAGAGTAAGAAGAAGAGAGAAGAAGAGTTGATGGAACAAGGATCCAGAGACGTTGCTTAGAGTAGAGGAGAGAAAAAGAGTTGAGGGAACAAGAATGCAGAGAATTTTCTTAGAGTAAGAAGAGAGAACAATAGTAGAGGGAACAACTCTTCTTCTCCCTTCTTACTCTTAGCAACTGCTCTGCATCCTTGTTCCCTTAACTCTCCCTTCTCTTCTTACTCTCAGCAGCTATTTTGCATCCCTGTTCCACAACCCTTCTCATCTCTTATTCTAACACTAAGCAAATGTTCTGCATTCTTGTTCTCTCAACTTTTCTTCTTTATTCTAACTCTAAGCAACTACTCTGCATCCTTGTTTCTTGAACTCTTCTCTCTCTCTTTTAGCCTAAGCCCCTTCTTCTCTGTTTTAGCTCTAAACAACTGCTCTGCATCCTTGTTCCCTCAACTCTTCTTCTCTCTTCAAACTCTAAGCAACTGCTCTGCATCCTTGTTCCCTCAACTCTTCTTCTGTCTTCTTACTCTCAGCAACTGCTTTGCATTCTTACCCTCGCCCCTTCTTCTCTCTTCAAACTCTTATCAACTGCTCTGCATCTTCGTTCGCTCAACTCTTCTTCTCTCTCCTTACTCTCAAGCAACATCTCTGCATCCTTGTTCCCTTAACTTATCTTCTCTCTTCTTCTCACTCTAAGCAACTGCTCTGCATCATTGTTACCTCAACTCTTCTTCTCTCTTCTTACTCTTAGTAACTGTTCTGCATCCGTGTTTCCTTAACTCTTCTACTCTCTTCTTCTTACTCTATGTTCTTGCTATGCATCCTTGTTCCCTAAACTCTTCTTCTTTCTTCTTACTCTTAGCATCTGCTCTGCATCTTTCTTTTCTCAACTCTTCTTCTTTCTTCTTCTAACTCTAACCAACTGCTCTGCGTCCTTTTTCCCTCATCTATTCATGTCTCTTCCAACTCTAAGCAACTGCTCTGCATCCTTGCTCTTACAACACTCCTTCTCTCTTTTTACTCTAAGCAAATACTCTACAACTTTGTTTCCTCAACTCTTCTTGTCTCTTCTTCTTAATAGTAGCAAATTCTCTGCATCCTTGGTCCCTTAACTCTTCTAACTCCAAGCAACTGTTCTGCATCCTTGTTCTCTTAACTCTTCTTCTCTCTTCTTCTAACTCTAAGCATCTGCCCTGCATCCTTGTTCCCTCAAAACTTCTTGTCTCTTCTAACTCTAAGCAAATGCTCTACAACTTTGTTTCATCATCTCTTCTTGTCTCTTCTTCTGAATCTTAGCAAATTTTCTGCATCCTTGGTCCCTCAACTCTTCACTTCTCTTCTAACTCTAAGCAACTGTTCTACATCCTTGTTCCCTCATTTCTCTGCATCTTTGTTTCTCATTTCTTCTTCTTCTCTCTTCTTCTTGCTCTAAGCAACTGCTCTGCATCCTTGTTCCCTCATCTTTTCTTCTCTCTGCTAACTCAAAAGAACTGCTCTGATTCCATGTTCCCTCAACTCTTCTTATTTCTTCTTACTGTAAGCAACTAGTCTGCATCATTGTTCCCTCAATACTTCTTCTCTGTTCTAACTATAAGGAACTGTTCTGCATCCTTGTTCCCTTAACTCTTCTTCTCTTTTTTATAACTCTAAGCAACTGCTCTGCATCCTTGTTCCCTAAACACGTCTTGTCTCTTCTAACTCAATGGAAATTCTCAACAACTTTGTTTCATCATCTCTTCTTGTCTCTTCTTCATAATCTTAGCGAATTCTCTCCAACTTTGGTCCTTCAACTCTTCTTTTCTCTTCTTACTCTAAGCAACTGTTCTGCACCCTTGTTCCCTCAACTCTTCGTTCACTTCTATCTTGAAGCAACTGTTCTACATCTCTGTTCCACAACTCTTCTTCTCTCTTTAAACTCAAAGCAACTGCTCTGCATCCTTGTTTCCTCATTTCTTCGTCTCTCTTCTAGCTCTAAGCAACTTCTTTGCATCCTTGTTCCTCAACTCTTCTTATCTCTTTTAATACTAAGCAACTGCTCTGCATCTTTGTTTCTCAACTCTTCTTCTCTCTTCTTCTTACTCTAAGCAACTTTTTTGCATCCTTGTTGCCTCAACTCCTTTTTTCTCTTTTCTAACTTTAAGCAACTGCTCTGCATCCTTGTTCCCTCAACTCTTCTTATCTTTTCTTACTCTAAGCAACTTCTATGAATCCTTGTTCCCTCAACTCTTTTTCTCTTTTCTAACTCTAAGCAACTGCTCTGAAAAATTATGTTTATCTAAACCTGTGAGATTCTTGCATAACTCTCTAAAAAATCTTGTCTACATGACTGATGAAACAAAGATTGTAAAACAAGTCTGGGCTAAATTGAAAATAATGTGCTTGATGTTTCAGGGTGACCCCCTACTAAGATTTCTCTTCTTACTCTAAGCAATTTCTCTGCGTCCTTGTTCCCTCTGCTCTTCTTGTCCCGTCTTCTTACTCTAAGCAACTGCTCAGCATCTTTGTTCCCTCAACTTTTCTTCTCTCTTCTTAATACTCTTAACAACTGCTCTGCATCCTTGTTCACTGAACTCTACTTCCAACTTCTAACTCTAAGCAACTTCTCTGCATCCTTGTAACCTAAACTCTTCTTCTCTCTTCTATCTCTAGGCAACTGCTCTACATCCTTGTTCCCTCACCTCATCTTCTCTCTTCGTACTCTAGGCAACTTCACTGCATCCTTTTTCCTCAACTCTTCTTCTCTCTTCTTACTCTAAGCAACTGTTCTGCCTCCTTGTCCCATAAACTCTTCTTCTCTCTTCTTCTTACTCTAAGCAACTTCTCTGCATCCTTGTTCCCTAAACTATTCTTCTCTCTTCTTACTCTGGGAAACTGCTATGCATCCTTGTTCCCTCAATCATTCTTCTCTCTTCTTACTCTAAGCAACTTCTCTGCATCCTTGTTCCCTCTTCCCTTCTTGTCTCTTCCTACTCTAAGCAACTTCTCTGCATCCTAGTTCCCTCAACTCATTTGCCTTTTCTAGCTCAAAGCAACTTTCTGCATCCTTGTTCCCCCAACTCTTCTCTCTTCTTACTCTAAGCAACTGCTCTGCATCCTTGTTCCCTCCCTCTACTCTTCTTCTTTCTCCTTACTCTTAGCAACTGCTCTGCATCCTTGTTCCCTCAATTCTTCTTCTCTCTTCAAACTCTAAACAACTGCTCTGCATCCTTGTTCTCTCAACTCTTCTTCTCTCTTTTTACTCTAAGCAACTTCTCTGCATCCTTGCTTCCTCAACACTTCTTCTCTCTTCTTCTTACTCTAAGCAACTGCTCTGCATCCTTGTTCCCTCAACTCTTCTGCTCTCACTTACTCTAAGCAACGGCTCTGCATCCTGGTTCCCTCAACTCTTCTTCTCTCTTCAAACTCTAAGCAACTGCTCTGCATCCTTGTTCCCTCAACTCTTCTTCTCTCTTCATACTTTAAGCAACTGCTCTGCATACTTTTACTCAACTCTTCTTCTCTCTGCTAACTCCAAGCAACTATTCACATCATTGTTCCCCCAACTCTTCTTCTCTCTTCGAACTCTATGCAACTGCTCTGCATCCTTGTTCCCTAAACTTCTTTCTCTCTTCTTCTTACTCTAAGCAACTGCTCTGCATCCTTGTTTCCTCAGCTCTTCTTCTCTCTTCTTACTCTTAGCAACTGCTCTGCCTCTTGTTCCCTCAACCCTTCTTCTGTCTTCTTACTCTAAACAACTGCTCTGCATCCTTGTGAAGCAGTTGCTTAGAGTAAGAAGAGAGAAGAAGAGTTGATGGGAAAAGAATGCAGGGCAGTTTCTTAGAGTTTGAAGAGAGACGAATAGTTGAGGGAACAAGGGTGCAGAGCAGTTGCTTAGATTTAGAAAGAGAAGAAGGGTAGAGGGAACAAGGATGCAGAGCGTTGCTTAGAGTTAGAAAAGAGAAAAAGAGATGAGGGAACAAGGATACAGAAAAGCTGCTTAGAGTAAGAAGAGTTGAGAAACAAAGATGCAGAGCAATTGCTTAGAGTAAGAAGAAAGAAGAAGAGTTTAGGGAACATGGATGCAAAGCATTTGTTTAGAGATATTAAAGATAAAAAGAGTTGAGGGAACAAGGATTCAGAAAAGTTGCTTAGAGTAAGAAAAGATAAGAAGATTTGAGGGAACAAGGATGCAGAGCAGTTGCTTAAAGTTAGAAAAGAGAAAAAGAGTTGAGGGAACAAGGATGCAAAAAAAGTTGCTTAGAGTAAGAAGAAGAGAGAAGAAGAGTTGAGAAACAAAGATGCAGAGCAGTTGCTTAGTATAAAAAGAGATAAGAAGAGTTGAGGAACAAAGATGCAAAGAAGTTGCTAAGAGCTAGAAGAGAGAAGAAGAAATGAGGAAACAAGGATGCAGAGCAGTTGCTTTGAGTTTGAAGAGAGAAGAAGAGTTGTGGAACAGGGATGCAGAACAGTTGCTTCGAGTAAGAAGTGAGAAGAAGAGTTGAGGGAACAAGATTGCAGAACGGTTGCTTAGAGTAAGAAGAGAAAAGAAGAGTTGAGGGACCATGGATGCAGAGAATTCGCTAAGATTAAGAAGAAGAGACAAGAAGAGATGATGAAACAAAGTTGTTGTGCATTTCCATAGAGTTAGAAGAGACAAGAAGTGTTGAGGGAACAAGGATGCAGAGCAGTTGCTTAGAGTTAGAAGAAAAGAGAAGAAGAGTTAAGGGAACAAGGATGCAGAACAGTTCCTTATAGTTAGAACAGAGAAAAAGGGTTGGGGGAATAATGATGCAGACTAGTTGCTTAGAGTAAGAAGAAATAAGAAGAGTTGAGGGAACATGGATGCAGAGCAGTTGGTTTGAGTTAGCAGAGAGTAGAAGAGATGAGGGAACAAGGATGCATAGCAGTTGCTTAGAGTAAGAAGAAGAGAGAAGAAGTGTTGAGAAACAAAGATGCAGAAAAATAAGGGAACAAGGATGTAGAACAGTTGCTTAGAGTTAGAAGAGAAGAGAAGAGTTGAGGGACCAAGGATGCAGAGAATTTGCTATGATTCAGAAGAAGAGACAAGAAGAGATGATTTTTTTTTTTACATCATAATCGGAAATTCCATTTGATCTATATGACCTCCACCCAAAAAGCGAAAGAAGGAAAGAAGATATCTAAACATGGTAAAATAAACATGTACTTTGGTCTTAACTAAACTGTTCCGATGAAGTGAGAGACTTGTCAGATAACACAGAATGTGCAGGTGATGAGCTCATACCTCGATACTCACTATATACTTTTGATTAATTACATTATTATTATTATGGCCAGGCTTCTGTCTCCGCAGCGCACCACGGGCGCTGGACACTGTCTCCAGGGAACCCATGTCTTACTTTGCTGTCATGTTCATCTCCTCAGCCTCTCGCTTAGTACCGCCCGTGCCCCTGTCCCAGCCCCCTCCGACCATTGCGAGCCCAACTTTATTCTGAGATCAGATCTCCTCCCTCCAAGCAAATTCGTAAGCATAATATAAAAATACTAATATAAAAGGCTAAATACATATATATATATATATGTTTATTTATACTATTTTTATTTTTCATACCCTCGTATCAACCGCGAACTGCATTCCGCTTCGAGTGCGAGCCATTCGCTCCCGTTGCTTACATGCCTAACACAGCTGTACATGTATGTATAAACGTTACATTTAATATAACTAATCCGCGGCGGACAGCGTTTAGACTGTCAAGTGTCACGGATTGAAATAATTTTTGGACTTGCAAGCTTTTTATAGCCGATGCCAGAGGTCCATAATGACGGCACAACATGTATAAAAATAAAATAGTATCAAGGATCTGCCTGGAACGAGTCTTGCCTCTTGTTGGGTATGTATGTGTTTGCGTCGCCATGGGACCGGGGCGGGCACACAGACGACCCTCGCTTGGCCTCGGAGATGTTTCACATTTTTTAGTTTGAGTTCCCAAACTTCCGTAGGTATCCCTGAATCCACCCTCCGTCGCCCACTCCGCACCTCAGAGTTTAGAAGTCCCCTTTTCTTTTACTGGTTCTCCGCCTCTACAGGATGCCTGCAGACGCGAAGAACCATTAAAAGCATGCACTTCATGGATTTTTTACACGTGTCATGATCGATCAAGACGGCAAGGATGAGCCAATCTCTGCATATGATATGGTCAGTATTCTACCCGCTTTTTGTTGATCTTAGTTCTTATTTTTGCTTCACTGAGAACAGTTTGTATTAGCTAAGTTTAGGTTTTAAAAATTTGAGAATGCTTTAAATGGGCATAGACAGTAATAAAGTCAGGTCTACTTGGACAATCGGGTAACTTCGGACATGCAATGCATACGGCAGATATGTAGATAAGTCGTCTATCTCTGTGTTTGTCTAATTTATTTAGCTTTATATATACTTATATTTAATAATGAAAAATGAAACATGCATGGTTGCTGTCCGAATTTAACCAGCTGTCCTAGTTTATGTGCAGAGAATTTGCTAAGATTCAGAAGAAGAGACAAAATGAGATGATGAAACAAAGTTGTAGAGCATTTGCTTAGAGTTAAAAGAGACAAGAAGTGTTGAGGGAACAAGGATGCAGGGCAGATGCTTAGAGTTAGAAGAAGAAAGAAGAATGGTTAAGAGAACAAGGATGCAGAACAGTTGCTTGGAGTTAGAACAGTTAAGGGACCAAGGATGCAGAGAATTTGCTACTATTAAGAAGAAGAGACAAGAAGAGGTGAGGAAACAAAGTTGTAGAGCATTTGCTTAGAGTTAAAAGAGACAAAAAGTGTTGAGGGAACAAGGATGCAGAGCAGATGCTTAGAGTTGGAAGAGACATGAATAGTTGAGGGAACAAGGACGCAGAGCAGTTGGTTAGAGTTAGAAGAAGAGAGAAGAAGAGTTGAGAAAACAAAGATGCAGAGCAGATGCTTAGAGTAAGAAGAAAGAAGAAGAGTTTATGGAACAAGGATGCATAGCAAGTACATAGAGTAAGAAGAAGAGAGTAGAAGAGTTGAGGGAACAAAGAGGCAGAGCAGTTGCTAAGAGAAAGAAGAGAGATGAAGAGTTAAGGAAACACGGATGCAGAACAGTTACTTAGAGTTAGAAGAGAGAAGAAGAGTTGAGGTAACAATAATGCAGAGCAGTTGCTTAGAGTGAGAAGAGAGAAGATTAGTTAAGGGAACAAGGATGCAGAGATGTTGCTAGAGAGTAAGGAGAGAGAAGAAGAGTTGAGCGAACAAAGATGCAGAGCAGTTGCTTAGAGTTAGAAGAGAGAAGAAGTGGTGAGGTTAAGGATGCAAAGCAGTTGCTGAAAGTAAGAAGAGAGAAGAAGAGTTGAGGCAACAAGGATGCAGAGCAGTTGCTTAGAGTTTGAAGAGAGAAGAAGAGTTAAGGGAACAAGGATGCAGAGCAGTTGCTTAGAGCTAAAACAGAGAAGAAGGGTTGAGGGAACAACAATGCAGACTTGTTGCTTAGAGTAAGAAGAGAGAGGAAGAGTTGAGGGATCAAGGATGCAGAGTAGTTGCTTAGAATACGTTAGAGCAGAAAAGTTGAGGGAACAATGATCGAGCAGTTGCTTAGGCTAAAAGAGAGAAGAAGAGTTCAGGACACAAGGATGCAGAGTAGTTGCTTAGAGTTAGAATAAGAGATAAGAAGGGTTGTGGAACAGGGATGCAAAATAGCTGCTGAGAGTAAGAAGAGAAGGGAGAGTTAAGGGAATAAGGATGCAGAGCAGTTGCTAAGAGTAAGAAGGAAGAAGAAGAGTTGAGGGAACAAGGATGCAGACCAGTTGTCTAGAGTAAGAAGAGTTGAGGAAACGAGGATGCAGAGCAGTTGCTAAGTGTAAGAAGAAGAAGGAAGAAGAGTTGAGGGAACAAGGAGGTAGAGCAGTTACTAAGTGTAAGAAGAAGAGAAACAAGAGTTGAGGAAATAAGGATGCAGAGCAGTTGCTTAGATTAAGAAGAGCGAAAAAGAGTTGATGAAACAAGAAGGCAGAGCAGTTGCTAAGAGTAAGAAGAAGAGAGAAGAAGAGGTGAGGGAACAAGAAGGCAAAGCAGTTGCTTAGAGTAAGAAGAAAAGAGAGGAAGTGTTGAGGAAACAAGGGTGCAGAGCAGTTGCTTAGATTAAGAAGAGCGAGAAAGAGTTGATGGAACATGGCGGCAGAGCAGTTGCTAAGAGTAAGAAGAAAAGAGAAGAAGAGTTGAGGGAACAAGGAGGTAGAGCAGTTGCTAAGAGTAAGAAGAAGAGAAACAAGAGTTGAGGAAATAAGGATGCAGAGCAGTTGCTTAGATAAAGAAGAGCGAAAAAGAGTTGATGGAACGAGGAGGCAGAGCAGTTGCTAAGAGTGAGAAGAAGAGAGAAGAAGAGTTGAGGGAACAAGGAGGTAGAGCAGTTGTTAAGAGTAAGAAGAAGAGAGAAGAAAAGTTTAGGGAACAAGGATGCAGAGCAGTTGCTTAGAGTTTGAAGATAGAAGAAGAGTTCAGGGAACAAGGGTGCAGAGCAGCTGCTTAGAGTTAGAAGAGAGGAGACTAGTTGAGGGAACAAGGATGCAGAGCAGTTGTTTAGAGTAAATTGACAGAAGAAGGGTTGAGGGAACAAGAGGCAGAGCAGTTGCTAAGAGTAAGAAGAGAGAAGAAGAGCTGAGGAAACAAGGATGCAGAGCAGTTGCTTAGAGTAAGAAGAAGAGAGAAGAAAAGTTTAGAGAACAAGGATGCAGAGCAGTTGCTTAGAGTTCGAAGATAGAAGAAGAGGTGAGGGAACAAGGATGTGAATAGTTGCTTGGAGTAAGCAGAGAGAAGAAGAGTTCACAGTCTAGGGACAAGATGCCCCTGTACTTTAAAACAATCACTGCTGAGTAATATTACATATATCAACACTCTGTCAGATTTGCTTTCAAAATAAACAGCCTTGATAAAATTGTAAGCTTGTCGTATCTCCACACATGTAAAACTTGAGGCCAGTGATTAGCTTTGGATACAAGTAAATTTCATTTAACAGTGAAGATACATCTGGCGACATTTGATCAGCGTCTGCGCTGTTACCCATTGAAGGGCCAGCAAACACATCTGAAAATATCGTCTGCTAAAGTTGTTTGCTGTAATATCCCATGTAGATGGAAGATTCAATTGCAACATGAAGGGTCAATAAACTTACCTCTTTTGATTTATGTGGCTGTTTGTCACATACTTTGCTATTTTTATGCAGTAGGAACTTATTAAAATTAAGTTAGTTACTGGAACAGTCTAGTTTGGGTTTTGATAGATAAAATGGAATTCAACAAAAACAAGGCAATGATAAATATATTATGTTTTGCTGTATGCATGGAGCTAACTTATGACAGAGTAATTTCTAAATTCAGATGCTGAATCCAGTTAAATAAACAATCAATCTCAGAGTGTTGATAACACAATTACAGGCAAAATTTATGAACTCCGATCCGAGTTCCTCAAAAGTGCTTGTCTCTAGACTGTTCAGGTAAAAGTATGCAGAGCAGTTGCTTAAAGTATGAAGAGAGAAGAGGAGTTGAGGGAACAAGGATGCAGAGCAGTTGCTTAGAGTTTGAAGAGAGGGGAAGAGGTGAGGGAACCAGTAAGCAGAGCAGTTGCTTAGAGTAAGTGAGAGCAGAAGAGTTGAGGGAACAAGGATGCAGAGCAGTTGCTTAGAGTAAGAAGAAGAGAAAGGAAGTTTTGAGGAAACAAGGATGCAGAGAACTTGCTTAGAGTAAAAAGAGAGAAGAAGAGTTGAGGGAACAAGGATGCAGAGCAGTTGCTTAGAGTTTGAAGAGAGAAGTAGAGTTGAGGGAACAAGGATGCAGAGCAGTTGCTAAGAGTAAGAAGAGAGAAGAAGAGTAGAGGGAGGGAACAAGGATGCAGAGCAGTTGCTTAGAGCAAGAAGAGAGAAGAGTTGGGGGAACAAGGATGCAGAAAGTTGCTTTGAGTTAGAAGAGGCAAATGAGTTGAGGGAACTAGGATGCAGAGAAGTTGCTTAGAGTAGGAAGAGACACGAGGGAAGAGAGAACAAGGATGCAGAGAAGTTCCTTAGAGTAAGAAGAGAGAAGAATGATTGAGGGAACAAGGATGCAGAGCAGTTGCCCAGAGTAAGAAGAGAGAAGAATAGTTTAGGGAACAAGGATGCAGAGAAGTTGCTTAGAGTTAGAAGAAGAGAGAAGAAGAGTTTATGGGACAAGGAGGCAGAACAGTTGCTTAGAGTAAGAAGAGAGAAGAAGAGTTGAGGGAACAAAGATGCAGTGAAGTTGCCTAGAGTAAGAAGAGCGAAGATGAGTTGAGGGAACAAGGATGTAGAGCAGTTGCCTAGAGTAAGAAGAGAGAAGAAGAGTTTAGGTTTCAAGGATGCAGAGAAGTTGCTTAGAGTTAGAAGTTGGAAGTAGAGTTCAGTGAACAAGGATGCAGAGCAGTTGTTAAGAGTAATAAGAAGAGAGAAGAAAAGTTGAGGGAACAAAGATGCTGAGCAGTTGCTTAGAGTAAGAAGACGGGACAAGAAGAGCAGAGGGAACAAGGACGCAGAGAAATTGTTTAGAGTAAGAAGAGAAATCTTGGTAGGGGGTCACCCTGAAACACTAAGCACATTATTTTCAATTTAGCCCAGATTTTTTTTTACAATCTTTGTTTTATCAGTCATGTAGACAAGATTATTTTAGAGTTATGCAAGAATCTCACAGGTTTAGATAAACATAATTTTTCAGCGTAAAATTGTAAATATTTTCATACCTATAACTTGTAGCGTATGTTTTGGGTGCTTAAAAAAGCCATCTTATTGAGATGGTTCCTTTGAGTACCCACAACATATTCATTTTTTGTAACCATGGCAACCAGAATTCTGCAGGGAATGGAAAATTTGAAACTCAAAAGGTGAAAACACACATATCTTTCAAGTGACGTTTGGGAAAATTCCATCCTGTGGTTAAGGAGTTGTACAAGTCTTGAACCATCTGTAATCTTAAAATTTGTGTCATTTTTTCTCTATGGCTGCAAGCGGCACATTGCAAACAGTTTTGACAATGGTCAGGACATGACAAAACGTCGGTCTTGATCTGGTTCCTAACCGTATAACAGTCTTAAAGTGTTCCTGAAAGAATTTTTGGAAAACAAGTTAATCGAGCCGCATCATGAGATTTCCAATAATGTGGTATGTGCGGCCAGCAAAGTCTCAGATCAGTCTGCGCATACGCACAGCCTGCTAAGAGTCTTTGCTAGTCGCTTGAATGTTCTATGAATATTAAGCTACTGACCGAATATCATTTGGAGTTTCTACACACAGGCTCATCTGAATCTATTCATGTCAAAATGCTACATTGTTGGAAATTACATGTCGCGGCTCAATTTAGAAATATAGGTCAGCAACAACAACAAAGGACTTATCATTTGCTGAAAACCTTTACAAACTTTTTGTACCCATACCAGGACGTAACAGAACATCGGTTCTGATCTGTATTCAGACGAACTAAAGCTGCATACTCTGTAACTACGAACATTTTCCGAAATTTTTTATTTGTTTTTTAAATCATTTGTAAAAGTAGAATTAAGCTATGTTTTCACAATAAAAATGTTCAGTACAGCTGAAAACTGCATGGAAAAGTGAATTATCTTATCAAATAGATGTATTTTTCTCTTGTTGGTAATTATTTTCGTCCCTCCAATAATAATAGACCATTGAATTTTAACATAAATGCAGTTGTTTTGATAGTGAAAACGTGTTAAGATTTACGAAAATGGTAAAATGTTTACCTGAATTTGAGTATTTTTTACTGTGTTCTTGAAAAATAAAACATTATTTTTAAAATTAGAAGATCAAAAGTTACAGACTATGCAGCTTTAACACTCTGATAGTGTTCCTGAAAGATATTTTTCGAAAAAATTATTTTAGACAAAAAAGTGGATCCAGCGTGGATCCAGAAAGTGTTGTCAGAGGGGGTCGCACTTTGACAATGTTGCTTTTTTAAGTTGATGAGGGGAGAAAGGATCCAAATACCACTATAAGCGGTCCATCATTGGCCCACCAGCGAAACACCATTTACATGGCGTTTTGCTGGCGTGCCGATGATGGCCCAACATTGAATGCTGGCTTGATAGCTTTGTGTTTTTTCAGGGGATCCGGACCAGTATTCTAAGAAACCCTATATTTTTGTTATTTTTCGATGGGGTCCGTACCCCCTGCCCCCCCCCCCCCCCTCTGGATCCGCTCATGCAACCTTTACAAATTGTTTGGACCCAAATCAGGACCAACGTTCTGTTGGTCCTGATCTGGATCCAAACCGATTAACACTGATAGTGTTCCAGAAAGATTCTTAAAGTTAATTTTGAAAAAAAAACTCAGCAGAGGACAACAAAAGACTCTTGTCATCTGCTGTTAACATTTGCAAACAGTTTGACAGACACTTTGATAGTTTTCCTGAAATATTTTTTTGAAAAAGTTAATTTTGAAAGAAGTCAGTAGACGACAACAAAAGCATAAAAATTGCCAAGCATCCAGGGCCCGGAATTACAATGCCTCCTTAAAGTTAAGGAAGACTTAAGTTAAGTATTGATATTTCAACATACTATATTAAATGCTAAATAAGTTGCCTGAATCGATGTGGTACTTGTGGTCAAAAATTATCATTGTGATCTTCAGAAAAATGAAACTGTTTTGATTTTTGTTAGCTTGAAAAGGTTATTTTTCGCATCCTGAAAAATCAATACTTAACTTAAGTCTTCCTTAACTTAAGGAGGCATTGTAATTCCATATTAGACAGATTACTTTAACTCTTTAAGCACCAGCAAAAATGCACCCGAAATTGTTGTCTGCATAAATCATCTGCTGCTTATATTTGATAACATTATAAGTAAATGTAAATATAGAAGCAAATAGTGTTGATCCACATCAGACTGCTTCAGTAGTATGATCTGGATCTAGACTTTTTGTCGAGGAGGCATCTAAAAGCTTTCAGCAGACGACAGAATAAGAGGCGAATTGGTCGTGGGTTAGATTATTTTTCTTTCTTTTATTTCCTCTGATGCAAAATTCCTGAAAAACAACAAAAAAGACACGGTTAATTTTAATTGAATTTCACAATACCAAACCATTTTTGTGCATGTGATACTTTTCAAAGACCCGCTTGTCTGTTAACTCTTAAAGCGCCAATCAAAACAAAATCGCTGTCTGCTTTCTCGTCTGCTGATATGATTAAGAAGTCTCTATGGCAAACAATGTTGATCCAGATCAGACCTAAGCAGATTTGTTGGTTTGTTTGATTTGATTCTTTACGTCCCATCAACAATCTCTCAGTCAAACAGGGACGGTTCTTCCTGGGTTGAACCAGTACTAAGCTAGGATAAATGTGTCTTGCTCAAGGACCACAACGCAGTGACGCCGATGAGGCTCGAACCCGCGGCCCTTCGGTCTCCAGTCAAGCACTCTACCACTGAGCCACTGCGCTCCCTAGACCTAAGCAGACTCTGATCTGGGTTCATGCTGCTTGCTTCTATATTTAAGTTCGTCAGTAATGTTCGACAATTGTTTGCAGAAGACACCTTCATTAGATATTATTTTCAGATGCATTTTTGTCTTGGCGCTTTAAGGGTTAAGACGCGCCACTGTCCTGTACCGAATATTATTATGCAGCGTGCATTACTTCAAACCCCTTCACTTAAGGTAGCAAGTGGAAACAGGTTTATAAAAATCAAATATAAGAGTCCACACTCTACAGCAACAACATAAAAATATAGTGGATCACAGTATTTATCGATAGTATGATGATGTCCCCCCCCCCCAAAAAAAAAGAAAATCAACAAAAATCTAGGTTTCACCAGTAAATATAGGTAGGGTCGGGTTTCCCTAAACACAGGTTTTTCTTGGCCTAAACTAACGTTATACAACTGATTTTTCCAAATATACTTGTAAATTACCTAAATACCGACAACTTCTTGACATTCCGAACACCAAAATATTTCAGTTTATCCCTAAATAACTTAGATTTTAATTCATTTACACATCCATTATCTCTGCCTTTTGTTCCCGCTTTACTCTTCTTTTCTCTACTTATTCAATGCTGCTTTTAAATTCTTGTTACAATCTACTCTACTTGACGTTGTCCTTATGTCTTCTTGTTCGACAGGTCCTCTTCATGTCTCTTCTTACTGTAGACTTCTTCTAACCACGTGCCTTCTACTCGTCTTGTCTCTTGATCTGCTTTTCTCTTCATTCTGAAGACTCACTTCCTGTCTTCTTGTTCCCTATACTCTTCTTGTCTCTTCTTACTGTAGACTTCTACTAACCTCGTTCCATCTACTCGTCTTGTCTCTTGATCTGCTTGTCTCTTCTTTCTGAAGACTGACTTTCTGTCATCTTGTTCCCTATACTCTTCGTGTCTCTTCTTACTGTAGACTACTTCTAACCTCGTTCCATCTACTCGTCTTGTCTCTTGATCTGCTTGTCTCTTCTTTCTGAAGACTGACTTTCTGTCATCTTGTTCCCTATACTCTTCGTGTCTCTTCTTACTGTAGACTACTTCTGTCTTCTTGTTCACAGATCCTCTTCTTGTCTCTTCTTACTGTAGACTTCTTCTAACCTCGTTCAATCTACTCGTCTTGTCTCTTGATCTGCTTTTCTTCTGCTTTCTGAAGCCCACTTTCTGCCGTATTGTTCCCTCTGTTCTCTACTTGTTTCTTCTAACTGTAGACTGCGTCTTTGTCATCTTGTTCCATCTATACATAATGCCTTTATTTATTCCATATGTTTTCTCTGTTTCTTGTTTTACATGCGTTCCTTGCTTCATTTTACTATTGGTTGCTTCTCTGTCTTTGTGTACCACATACTCTTATCTCTATTTTTCTAGTCTGCCCTTGTCCCCTATACACTTATTGTGCGTACTTGTTGCTGGCTGCTTCTCTGTCTTGTTTCGTTTAATGTTCTTGTATCTTCTTATATCCAATGCTTCTACATCTACAAATAGTTTACTGCCCCCACACAAAGACCTGTTGATTCATTGTTTATTGTTGCTCTCTTTCAGTTTTGTGTTATGTTTGGTCCGTATTTTGTTATGCTGTACTTAGTGTTCTCTCTAGTTTTGCAATCATCTCGTTGAGGAACTGGACTGGTTGCTTTACTTTAACTGTAATTTTCATGTCAAGTGGGTGTATTTTGTTTGTTTTCCTCACTGCGTCGTTGGCTGGTCTGTAGTGTGTACTCACTTAGATTTGGAGACAAAAGATTTGAAGACAAGTAGAATCTACCTTTTGAAGGAATTTGAAGGCCAGTTTCAAACAGATGTTATGTATAAAAGCACCGCAAGCACTGCATAATACCTCGCCACTGCTGGGGGCACCAAAAGTTATTTTGTGAGATATATAATGCCTAAATAGCAACAGAACTGAGATAGACAGTGATATGACGTCCTTAGTCACAATATGTAACCTTTGATGGTCAACATATCTGTGAAGTTTCTATAGTAAATGAACTACAGGTCAAAAACCATTTTTCAGATCAATCATGGGCGGATAACTCATGAACTGGAAAGGTAAGGGTGACGGTCCTTACTAAAAATATGTAACCTTTGATGTTCAACATATCTGTGAAGTTTCATTCAGATATTCCATATAGTAAATGAACTATAGGTCAAAAACCATTTTTCAGATCAATCAAGGGTAGATAACTCATGAACTGGAAATGTAAGAGTGAAGATCCTTAGTCACAATATGTAACCTTTGATGATCAACATATCTGTGAAGTTTCATTCAGATATTCCATATAGTAAATGAACTAC
The DNA here is from genome assembly GCA_964019695.1 of Loripinus fragilis. Taxonomy (NCBI): domain Eukaryota; kingdom Metazoa; phylum Mollusca; class Bivalvia; order Lucinida; family Lucinidae; genus Loripinus; species Loripinus fragilis. The sequence continues at coordinate 43,639,132 of OZ026516.1, read as the reverse complement.
AGGTCAAAAACCATTTTTCAGATCAATCAAGGGCAGATAACTCATGAACTGGAAAGGTAAGAGTGATGGTTCTTTGTCACAGTATGTAACCTTTTATGTGAAACATATCTGTAGAGTTTCATTTAAATATTCCACATAGTAAAGGAACTACGGGTTAAAAACATTTTTTAATTCAATCAAGGGCGGATAACTCACAAACAGGAAAGGTAAGAGTGACGGTTCTTAGTCACAATATGTTACCTTTGATGTGAAACATATCTGTGAAGTTATATTCAGATATTCCACATAGTAAAGGAACAATAGGTCAAAAACCTTTTTTCAGACCTATCAAGGGCGGATAACTCACAAACTGGGAAGGTCAGAGTGACAGTCCTTAGTCACAATATGTAACCTTTGATGTGCAACATATCTGTGAAGTTTCATTCAGATATCATGAACAGTAAAGGAATAACAGGCCAGAAACCATTTTTCCAATACGAAAAAGGGCAGTAACTCCGTTAAAAATGGACGGATTTTGCCCATTAACAATCCCATACCACACATCGCCGATAACAATAATGTATGCAAAATTTGAAAAAATTCCGTGAATAAATACTCAAGTTATCGATCGGAAATGGTGAGCACGGACGGACGGACGGACGGACGGACAGACGGACGGACGGACGGACGGACAGACGGACAGACACCGAAGGGTATAACATAATACCTCGCCACACTTTAGTGGCGGGGTATAAAAAGTGAAATCCAACTTTTGAAGACAATTTAAGATATATTTGAAAGCAAAATGAAGATAATAGGGACCGAGATGTGGATGAAAATTTAAAACCACTGAACAAGCTTCAGACGAAAATCGAAGAGTTGTGGAAGAAAATTGAAGATAACTGAACTGAAGCTATGGGAAAATGAAAAAATTGGATCTTACCTTCAGAGGAAAATGAAAGACAACTTAACTCTATAGAAGAAAACTTATCACTACTGGACTCAAGCTGTGGAAGAATATTTAAATCAAATGAACTTCAACTTTGGAAGAAAATTTAAAATTGAGAACAGCTGAACTCTAACTTCAGAAAAAAATTGAAAACCCAGCATTTCTAGTCAAGGAGGAAATATAAAAGCAATGAACTCTATAGAATAGTGTTGAGTAAAAACTAGACACAAGCTGTGGAAGAAAGATAAAGGCAACTGGACTCAAAGAAGTTTGAAAAAACTGAATTCTAGCTTGGAAAGAAAACTGAAAACAAATTGACTCTTGCTTTGGAAGAAAATTGAGGAAAACGAAGTTTTGCTTAGAGAGAAAATTGAAGATAACTGAACTCTAGCTTTGGAAGAAAATTGAAGGCAATTTAATCCTAGCTTTGGTGGAAACAAAGTGCAGACTACTGAACTCTAGCTTTGAAAGTAAATTAAAGACAACTAAACGCTTGCTTGGAAGGAAATTGAAGACTGAACTATTTCTTTGGAAGATAATTGAAGACAATTGTCAAAACTCTAGCTTTGGAAGAAACTGAAGGCAACCGAAGTATAGCTTTGGAAGAAAATTTGAAAAACAACAACTGAGCTCTGGCTTTCGATGGAAATTAAAGACAGCTGCCAAAACACTAGCCTTTGAAGAATATGGAAGGCAACTGAACTCTAGCTTTGGAAGATAATAAAAAAACTGAACTCTAGATTTTGATGGAAATTAAAGACAGCTGAATATTGAAGATAAATTACCTCAAGCTTATGAAGAAAATTGAAGATACCGGAACTTTAGCTTTTGAAGAAAATTAAAGTAAGTAAGTGTGCAAAGATCAGGAATTGATAAAATCAAGTACCACACCTAATCCAGGATACCAATGGGAAAGTGAAATACTCAAAGACTACTGAACTCTAATTTTGGAAGAAGATTGAATGCAACTGTCAAAAGTCTAGCTTAGTGGGAAAAATGAAGTTAAGTGAACTCTACAGATTTAGAAGAATATTGAAGATAACTGAACTCTAGCTTTGAACGAAAATTAAAGAGAATTGAGCTCCAGCTTTGAATGTAACTTGAGACAACAGACATCCACGTTTGAAAGAAAATTAAAGATCACACTTAAGTTCAGCTTCAGAAGATTATTGAAAAGAATTGAACCTAAGCAATTGCATTAAACTGTACAACAAAATATTTGATTATTGTGTCTAAATAACGAGATACAGACAGAACATGGAAAGATTCCAGGCCAGAATTTGATGAAATATAGCAATTATATTGGTTCATCACATTAACTATGGAAAATATTCAGCAACTGGTTCTCAGTTTTTCTTCTGACCCTGGTACCACAAACATAGATGGGGTTGCTTCCAATGACACATTGAAATATATTGTAGTCCCAGATGAGACCTAACATCATATGACATCTCAACACAGTCTGCACTGATTGCTTACTTTGGGAAAAGACACATAATTCAATCTAGAAATGTTAATCTCTGGCCCTCAAAATGGGAGGTTTCATCCACCAAGAATGAGTTAAAATTAGTTTAGTAAAAAGCTATAAAAATATTCTATTTTTCTTTCTATCTGTAGCTACATGTATCTGTCATTACATTAGATTTGCTGCAGATTTTTACCAACACTTCCCTCAAGTCAGATTCTATGAATTGATTCAACTGCGATTTCTGCAATCCTTATACAATATATGAATGATAAAATATAAATTCATCAAATACTCATTTTCCTTACTTCAAAAACCAAAATCAGATATTAAAGAATTTCTACCTTATCTTGCCTCCAAACTATTAAATGCAAAAAATAGCTTTCTTATTATTGATGGGAAAACAGAAAATATATCAAAAAATGCACCATTAGTTATAAAATGTCTCTGGTCGCTTTCACTCTATATATTATTATAAATCTAAGAAAAGAATCAGACAAAAATCCGAAAATGCATATCGTTTTAGAAATATATATGTTCCAGGTCTATTTGACACATCAAAAAACATATATGTTATTTGTCACTTTGATTCTATACCTTTATATAATGAGAAGAACTAAATCAGACAAAATGTCCTTAATTGCATATCATTGTAATAGATATATATATATATAAATGTTCTTGGTTTATTTGACTATGCACCTTGTTATAATTATGACTCTGTATCTTTATTTTATCACAGTAAAATTCAGATAAAATATCCAAAATGCAAATATAAAAAATGTTAATTTCTGACCTTAAAAATTGTATCAACCTGAATGGGAGATTTCATCCACCAAGAAAGAGTTTATAAATCAGTTAAGTAAGAGGCTATAAAGATAAATCTATTTGTCTTTCTATCTGCAGCTATCTATAATTTACATCAGGTTTGCTGCAAATTTGACCAACACTTCCCTCAAGTTATATTTTATGAATTGATTCAACTGCCAGTTCTGCAAGCTTTATACAATATTTGAATGAAACCAAATACTCATTTTCCCTACCCTATAAAAAACTGGCCGTATCTTGGCTCCAAACTATTATTTAAATGCAAATTGTATAGCTTCTTATAATCAGAGGAAAAAATCAGACAAATATCAAAAAATGCACTATTTTTACCAGCAATTGCCCTGGGTATTTTTGAGAGCTATCCGTTATTAATAATACAAGAAAACTATCAGTCAAAAAATCCAAAAACGCATATAATTTTAATATATAAATATGTTCTAGGTCTTATTGACTCTGTATCTTTAATTTATCAAAGTAAAATTCAGACAAAATATCCAAAATGCAAATATAAAGTTATAGGTCTCTTTGACTCTATATCTTTATGTAATTATAGTACAAATCAGACAAAATATCCATAAATGCATATTGAAAACAATGAACATGTCAGAGATTTCTTTGACTCTATACCATGTTATTTGCAGATGAAAAAAGCAGACAAATATCCCAAAAAAGCAACATAAAAATATGCTTTAGGTCTTTTTGAATCAAGTCCTATCAAAGCGAGAAATTTAATGAATCCATTTCCTGCAGAAGTGGTCATTTTTCATTATCCACGGGGACAGAAAAACCAATCCATAATTGCTTAACAACTTGAGAGAAGTGTCACCTTAATCAGGCAGTGGGTTCCTTGAATTAAAACAAGGATGCAGTAAGAGCTCGCAGGTTCCTTGACTTGATTGATCTATAACTCTTTAGAAAATAACAATCATCATTTACAGATGATAAACTTGAGGGTATGTAACTAAGATCACCCTTTATATTTATACAGTTTTACACAAAAATAATATACCTTTCCAGCTTCACCTTATATAAAATCAATGTCAAAATTATTTTTGTTCCTATACTTAGCAAACAGTGCAGTCCATGGTGAGATGCAGTAACCTGTAGCAATGTTTTTGTCAACGTTTTATTGGAATCCTTTCAACATGTACTGTTGGTACTCAATGGCCGCATCTCAGTAAAGTATGTAGGATTATGGTACTTAGTGGATGTGTTTGATTGACATGCTTAAAATAAACAACACAAAAAAAGATTCATAGAGAATAAAATAGAAATGTGGTAACAAAGCCTATCTTACATAAATTGGCTCACCCACCTAGTAAATTTGGATGGTTTTGTTTGTTTGATTTGATTCTTTTCGTCCACTCAACAATCTTTCAGTTATGCGGGACGGTCTTCCTGGGTTGAACCAGTACTAAGCTAGGATAAATGTGTCTTGCTCAAGGACCACAACGCAGTGACGCCGATGAGGCTCGAACCCGCGGCCCTTCGGTCTCGAGTCAAGCACTCTACCACTAAGCCACTGCGCTCCCTAATTTGGATGGACAGAACTAGACCAGGACACATAACTCTAGCTTTGAATTAGCTTTGAAGACTACTGATCTCTGGCTTTGGAAGAAAAACACAAAAAATCTAGATTGTACGAAGATTAAACATTAAGTTTAATCCAGCAGAAGAGAATTGAAGTGAACTCTAGCTTTGCAGAAGAAATATAAAGACAACTGATCTATAGCTGTGAAAGAAGGTTGAAGATAATTGAACACCAGATTCAAAAGAAGATTGTAGAAATAAATGAATTCAAGCTTTGGAAGTAGAGACAAAATAAAGTCTAGATTGGAAAAATATTTAACAAAAAAGTTAAATCCAGCTTTGTATGACAATTGAAGTGAACTCTAGCTTTTGACGAAAATTGAAGTGAGCTCTAGATTTAGAAGAAGTACAGAGAGAACTGATATCTAGCTTTTAAGATCATTAAAAAAATAATTCAAGATTTCTTATTATTTTATTATTCATATTACTTTGCAAGAAAATTGAAAATAACTGAATCTATGCCTTGCATGAAAATAGTACAACAAAGCATTTATTTCTCATTTCTGAACAGCGAAATACAGACAGAACCTTGAAGAATTCCAACCACATTTTGATGCAATCTAGCAATAACATTAAATGTCATCTCAATATAGTCTGCACTAATTGCTCAGTTTGGAGATAGTAATCTGAAACAACTTGGCTTTAGCTTTGGAAGAAAATTGAATATTGGAATTCACTCCAGCTTCAGAAAAAAAAAAACAACAGAGATTTTCGAGTTGGATGATATTTGAAGATAAAATTTAAATCCAGCTTTGGGAAAGAAAAATGAAGACTACAGTAAACTAACTTTGTCAAATTGATAGAATTATACATAAGACAGAAGACAAATTTATTTCAAAGTCAGAGAATATATACAGGGATAGCATTAGCTATGTATAGCTATTTACTGACTAATACAAACAAAACTATCACTTGCTTTGGAAGAAAATTGAAGATAAAATTATATCCAAATTATTAAAAACAAGATAAAGTAAATTCCAGCTTGAAGAAAAATTATAGTTTAAACTTAACTCCAGCTGTGAAATTGAATTGATGCCAACTGAGCTCTAGCTTTGAAACTGTATTGAATACAAATAGACTCCAGATTTGGGAGAAAATTGAAGAAAAAATAAGCTCTAGCTCTGGAAGAATATTGAAGACAATTGAACTCTAGTTTTGAAAGAAAATTAAAGACATGTAACTCTACCTCTGACAGACAATTTAACTCTAGCTCTGGAAGAAATTGAAGACAATTGAACTTTAGCTCTGGAAGGAAATTAATGACAGCTAGGTCTGGGTTTTAAACTGAACTGAAAACAACTTAACTCTAGCTCTAGAAGAAATTTGAAGGTAACTGAACTCTAACTCTGGAAGAAAATTGAAGACCTAGCTCTGGAAGAAAATTGAAGATAACTTACCTCTAGGTCTGGATGAAAATTGAAGACAATTGAACTCTGGCTATGGAAGAAAATTGAAGACAACTGAGCTCTAGCTATGGAAGAAAATTGAAGACAACTGAACTCTAGCTCTGGAGGAAAATTGAAGACAATTGAACTCTAGCTTAGGAAGAAAATTAAAAACATCTTAACTCTGGCTGTAAGAGAAAATTGAAAGCATAACTAAGCTCCAGTTTTGGAAGATACAACTGTACATCTGCTTTGCAAAATAATCAAAAGACAAAAAATAATTCCATCTCAAAATGAAATTCGAAGACAACTGATCCTAATTTTTCGCAGAAAATGAAAGAAAACATTAACTCGAGTTTGGAAGAAATTTAAGACAAAATAAACTCTAGTTAGGAAGAAATTTAAGACAAAATAAACTCCAGTTTGGAAGAAATTTAAGACAAAATAAACTCCAGTTAGGATGAAAAAGAAGGCATATGAACTCCAGTTTGAAAGAAGAAAATAGTAAAAATTAGCTCAAAGTTGGTAGAAAAAAGACTGAATGGACTTTAGTTTGACTAAAAATTGAAGACAAGTGAATTACAGTTTGAACAAAAATTGAAGAGAAGAAATTAACTCTGCTATGCGAGGAAACGACAAAATAATATCTAGTTTTGAAGAAAATCGAAGTTAAAAATGAACTCCAGCTTTGGAAGAACGTTGAAGACATATAAATTCGAGCTTTGGAAGAAAACTTAAGGCACCTGGTCTCTTGCTTAGAAAGAAAATTGAAAACATTACTGAACACCAGCTTTACGCTTACACTACAGTCCCTCACTGTATTCCCAACCTTCTGCTTCAGGTTGCGACTCACTCACAATTAAATATTGGCACAAAGATTTATGTAGTCCTAACCAAGTGGTCTTGGTAAACATTATTCATCATATGAGGTCGCGTCTGGCAGTGAAATAACGCCATGCAATAAAATCGATAAACCACTAGTGGGTTATAGATTTACGGGAAACGTTATGACGTCCATAACAACGTTGCGTACATTATGACAAAACTATAACGTTTTTACACTAGAAATGAGATTTCAAAGTATTTGTCATATGATAAATAGAATCTAACATTCGTGCTCTTGTATTATTGAATTTATTAAACTCGTTGCGAAAAAGAGATAAAAATGCTCGGCAAGCCTCGCATTCTATCTCTTTTCCCCAACTCGTTAAATAAATTCAATAAAACATGAGCACTCATGTAAGATCCTCTATGTTTCCATTACAATCATCTTGCTGAGGAAGAGAGATCTGGTTGCCTTTCTTAAATTGTAGTCTTGCTGTTGTGTGGCTATTGCTGTTCTGTGTCTCTTCCTAATGGTCCTGTGGGTTGGTCTGCAGTGTACGATTGTGGCACTTCCTGATCATACTCACTTACTGTTCGCAGTGTGGAACAATTGTTCAACTACAATTAACATGCGGTAGGCCGTGCCATGACACACAACAAATGGAAATAAACTACATGAAATATGAGCCGCGGCATTAGATTTCCAACAATTTGACATTCTGACAAGTGTAGACTCGGACGAGCCTCTGCAGCCTCCTTTTAAGCTTAGAAACTCCAAATGGTGTTCAGTCAGTAGCTTAAGAATCATAGAATACTCAAGCGACTAGCAAAGACTCTGATCAGACTGTGCGTATGCGCAGGCTGATCTGAGGCTTTGCTGGTCGCACATAACACATTGTTGGAAATCTCATGCACTGGCTCATATTATAATACCAACACTCAACTGCTCTTTGAACTCTTTCTTTGGTGCCGGCGACTTGTGTTGATTGCAAACAGTGTGGCCGTGGGTCGCTTTTATGGAGTAAACATCCCTAGTTTGGCCTGTAAAACAGTAATAAATGCTACAGTCATGATTGAGGTAATACATGAACTCTTTCCTTGCTAGCGCTGCTTTTTGTCATCTGCTGATAACATTTGCAAACCGTTTGGACACAGATCTGGATATTCAATGTCGGCCCTGATCTGGATCCAAACTGTTTAACATTCAGGTAGTGTTCCTAAAAGCTTTTTTTAGAAATGGTTAATTTAAAAAAAGTAGCAGACGACAACAAAAAAAGAGTTATGGTATTTGAAGCCTAAAGCAATGCTACTGTCCTGCCAGCCAAGAATATCAGTGACTTCATGTTTTGTTTACAATGCTTCGGGAGCTATAATCGAAATATCACTTGTGTATTAATTCTATCCTCAGTATAGGATTAATACACAAGTGATCTATCGAATTGCTTTAGCACAAGTGAAGTATACACGTTAGTATTTTACTCAGCAATTGTAAACAAAGTATTACGTCACTGTCACTCTTGGCTGGCACGACAGTACCTGACTAGTGCCACTTCTGTTTCAAAAAAGGGCCAAGTATGTAGCTTTTGCTCTGGAGAAAGCACTGTTGTGTTGTTTGTTACGGTTTTGTTGCTTAACGTCCCAGTCAACAGCTGTGGTCATGTAGGGACGGTCAGTTCACCTCGTCACAAATCATATGTGCTCAATAGGCGGCGAAAGCTCGTATTTCAATATATAATTCTTGTATATATACTATTGGCATAGCTGTTTGAATCAATTGTCAAATAAGCAAAATTCTTTAAAAACATATTTAAATTGATGGTTGAGGGGCTCTTCCTCGCGGTGCCAGGGGGTTGTCTGCGCTTTGTGATTGTGGTCATACTCATACTCATATTTTCTGTTGTGCTTGCAGGGCGTTACATAGGGAAAAGAATTGCACAGGAGTGCAATTAAGAGTGTGTTATTGATTTATTTTCTTATTCTCAACCAAACATATGTTGCGAGTACTCAAAAGAACCGTCTCAGTGAGGCGGTGTTTTTACTGAGACGGGTCATTTGAGCACCCAAAACATATTTTTATATTCATGGGTAAGAAAATCATGTGAACTTCGTGCATGTGGCCAGAACGATTATTTTGCTGCTACTTTTGTAGCAATTTTATGAACCTTGAAAGTTTGCATCCAGATGCCATTTTGTACAGATTAATCATGTCTTTAGAAGATTTTTTTTAAACCTTTTGGCAGCCTTTTCAGTGTATTATTTGCAGGAATCAGGTAAAAGCAAGAATAACGCTCAAGCATTTGTTTGTTTTGGTGATATACATCTCAGTCACCTCGGAAATGGAAAGTGCAACTAATCTCATGCCCCTCTAGCACTGGCTATTCTGCTTTCCGCCAGACCCCAATATTCTTGACGGACATATCAACACAATATCGATATTTGTATTACTTGACTTTTAGCTTACTGTAAAGGCGGCAACTTTAATATTCATATCGGAATGTGGTTCGGCTATTCCGTCTGCTAAGGAAAGGACATCAGGTTTTATTTATTATTTGGTAAATAGTTATAAGCTTTTTGAGCCGCGCAAACGTGCGTGCATTTCATGAAAATCCTAACCGTGTAACACACTGAACTCACATTCATTAACCCATAATCACAAAATGTTTGTTTTTTGTCGTCCACTAAACAATTTGAAGCCTCATAGATTAACAGTCTATAGGAGCAGTCTGATCTGGGTCCACAATGTTTGCCTCCCTGCTTTAAAATATACATTTTCAGATGCAGTTATTTTACTGGCGTTTTAAGAACTAAATGAATACTGAGGCCATGTCACAAGATAATACAGTTACTTTTGAATAAAACCACGCCTCATTTTCAGCTTTTACCTATGCCTAAGGTTGCCTAGTCATAATTACGCATTCATGAGGTTCCGCCTTTACAGTAAGCGAAAAGTCAATTAATAGTGATGCCACTATGAACAATAAAAGTGATTCTCACCGCTGGCGCATCATCGGCCGTGGAAAATCTTTCAACACGGAGGTCGTTAACATGCGGCTCTGACGGTCACTGGCACGAGTTTCACCACCTCTCCGTCCAACACATGTTAGAAACCAGCATCCATGCCCCTATTGCAATTTAAAATTAATTTCCTTATTTCTCTATCAATTAATTGTTAAGAAAAATATTCGCAATTTTACGCTAAACAATTATGTCTCTATAGTTCTGGGGGAAAATGAAACATCTAAGACATGCCCGAGTCCCTATAATCATAATTAATTTGAGATAAACAGTCCCTTCAATTGTTTAATAAAGTGAAACTCCCTTTAACCTAGACTTCAAAATGTAGATTTCGAACATTGTATTAAAGGGAATAAAAAGAAACTGACATTTATGAAAAAGGCTAAAAGACAGAAGAAAAAAATTAACAGACTTTGGAAAGCCCATGTACACCTTATCGCCAGAACTTTCAATTTCAAATAAACTCTGAGCATGCTGATTTACTTACTAATTTACAATGCAAATTTTTTGTTGCCATCAGATCATTTTATAAATCAATTCAAAGAAATCTTAAGTCTTTAAGGAAACCCTTCAGAGTGTCCAACAGTTTGGACCAGGATCAGGCCCGAACTATTTGCAAATGCTATCAGAACATGACTAGACATGCGCGGATCTAGAGAGGGGGCAGTGGGTCCGGACCCCCATCCCCCGCCCTGAAAAATCACAAATTTATAGGGCTTCTTAGCAATACTGGTCCAGCTTGACCTCCTAAAAATCACAAAGCTATCAAGCCAACATTCAATGTTCATTTCATTCACTGCATTTCACTGGCGGGCCGATGATGGGGTATTAGATCCTCTCTCCTCTCACCAGCTAAAACGGACAAAATAATCTCGTCAGAGAGTTGGACCCCCCCCCCCCTCTGACAAAACTTTCTGGATCCGCGCATGCAATTCTGCTTGATATAAACAGGTGTCATTGCTGTATGCAAATAGTCTAAACAGAGCACTGGATTTGGGAACCATGGCAGCAACCTTTGATTTAAGTTTGTTTGTTTGTTGTTGTTGTTGTTGTTGTTGTTGTTGTTGTTGTTTTCAATAGGGAATCAAGGGCTAATAATAATATTTAAGAAAACCCCGAGGTCGTATGTAGGTGTTTAGTTTTTCTAAATTTTGTTTAGTTTGATTCTTGACGTCCCAGTCAGCGATCTTTCAGTCATGTCGGGACGGGTCTTCCTGGGTTGAACCAGTATTAAGCAGAAATAAGCGTCTTGTTCAAGGACATAACGCAACGAGGCTCGAATCCGCAACCCCTTGATCTCGAGGAAATCACTCTACCACTGAGGATATGCAAGATGGGTGGAAGGACTGACAGACAGACAGACAGACAGACAGGGCAAAAGCAAAACACTGCCTCAACTTTAAGTAAAATATTGTAAACTTTTTAAACTTACCAAACGACTAAATGGACTAGACTTACCCCCCTTGGAAAGCGATGCACATCTTGAATGGATAACATGTATCTTCACCGTTAATCTGAATGACGTCTTGACATTGGCGACGTCTTGACATCGACGGCATCCCAACTGGAGCTGCAAACTCGAACACACACATCTGAAAAGCAAAGTGTTTCTTTCAATCACCAGAAGTTATGCACCAGTCATTTGTATGCCCCGCCCCCTTTGGGCCGCGGATACCGTGGACATAGCGGGGCTTAAGTGTCGGGATTTGACCTACGATGTGTCCCCGCAGTGCCGTGGATGTACCGGGGTTTTCATTTCCCGCTTAAATAGGCTACTACTGAAATAACTTTCCTGAAAGATCCACTAAACAGCGCACCTAAACATCCAGCTATGTATATGCCAATATAAACCGAAAGGGGTACAACCCGTGGGGCGGGGGGGGGGGGCATTTAACTGGGATTTTAACACAAATTTGGCCCCGCAGTTCAGGGCTTTTAGCAGGGCCTTGAAAATTGAAAAGGTAAAAGCCTCACTATTCCCCAGCCTCGAGGGGGTGTGGGATACAAGTGACTGGTGCATTATATTTAGGTTTATTTGTCTCTTGTGTATGATGCTTCCTTGTTTTTGTCACTCAGTTCAAATATGATGTCTCAGGTGAGGTGTGGTACTTGATTGTGTCGATTCCTGATATTTGCCTTCTTTTTACTTTTAGCACTGAATACGTAACTTTTCCATCATTTGAACAGTGTAGATACAGAAGCTGATGAGGATTTACAGTGTTTATCATACACCTGATGAATTTATAGGCCGAAACTTATCAGTAGATCGAGCCCGTTTCTATTTCAAATGGCGTTTCGCTGGCGGGCCGATGATGTCCCAACATTTAATGCTAGCTTAATAGCTATTTGACTTTCCAGGGGGGAATCTGGGCCAGTATTGCTAAGGAAACCCATATAGCTGTTTATAATCTTCCAGGGGGTGGGGTCCGGACCCCTCCCCTCTCTGGATCCACCCGTGAACAAACATACATACGAACAGAAAGACGAATACTGCCAATACCAGGCATGCGTGGATCCAGAAAGTTTTGTCAGAGGGGGTCCAATTTTGAAAACGCTTTTTTAGTTTGATGAGAAGAGGAATGATCCAAATAACACTATAAGCGAGCATCATCGACCCTCCAGCTAAATGCCATTTAAATGGCGTTTCGCTGGCGAGCCGATGATGAAACTACATTGAATTCTGGCTAGGAAGCTTTGTGATTTTTCAGGGGATCCGTACCAGTATTGCAAAGAAACCCTATATTTTTGTGATTTTAAGGGGGGTCCGGACCTCCTGTCCCCCCACTGGATCCGCACATGCCAGGAACCGTAAGCATAAATGCTGGTGGTTAAAAAAGCATAAAAAATACCTGATTCTATTCCTTTTCTTCAAGGTGACACTTTTCTGGCATGTCTCGTGAATTCTAAATGGTGAAGGAAGTAACTACTCACTCAAGCGAAATCATGCACCATAATACAATACATAAAGTCCAAGCCCCCAGGTCATGATCACCAATTGTATAGGCCAGAGTACATGTAACTGATAAACCGTTGTCTAAATCCGCGTTAAATCTTTGCATGCAAGGTAATTTTGCACGCTTTTTTGTCGTCCGCTGATTTCCCCAAAACCTAACATTTTAAAAAATTCCGCCAGGAATACTATCTGTAGCGTCAAACAGTTTGGATCCAGATCAGGCCAAACATTTCATTTTGTTGGGCCTGATATTGGTTAACCATTTGAATTCGAGAAACCCCTACACGAGAACTTTTGCTAACAGTGAATACCCTGATGAAATACAGCATAATGCTGCATTTCATCAGGGTCTACTCTGTTTGTAAAGGTAAGACATATGCAGACAAAATTTGTAAAGGATAACCTGATACCCCTAGATATTTGCAATGGACTATCCCAATTTCATTGCATCAAACCAGAAAGAAGAATCCATTAGTATACAAAGGGTTAAACTGTTTGTAAAGGTAATCATCACTGATGATGCCAAAAGTCGCCAGTTGCGGGACAGAGTTCTGATGAAGCCGTCTGATCAGGAATGACTCTGTTTTTCATGTGACTTCAGAATCACGGATGGTAAACAGGGGAACAAGCTCCAAACTTGAGGAGTTGACATAATTCGTTCCAACGGCACATCCAGAAACTCTCGAGATTGCTCCAAAGACAAAAACATAAAAAAGGTAGGTGTACATCGCTTTTATAACTAAATCAACAGTGTCTAGACAATGTATAAATGTATAAGTATGCAAAATTTTTATCAAAATTTTTCCTTGTGGTTCAAGAGTTATGAGCATTTTCACTAAAATGACTTGATCGGCCCATTTTGCATACCAGTGGCTGGACAATGTTTCAATAAATTTTATAACTAAATCAACAGTGTCTAGACAATGTGAAAATGTATAAGTATTCATAATTTGGTCCAAATATACCATGTAATGTGGTTCAAGAGTAATGAGCATTTTCACTAACTGAACACGACCGGTCGGACTGAAGCTCAGCAAAGTAAGTAAGAAGGCGAAGATCAAGAATCGATACAATCAAGTACCACACCTGACCCTGGACACCACATGGGAAAGTGACAAAACACAAGAAAACATCACAAACAAGAGAGCCAAGAGGTCAGCTCTTTCCCAGCAGGTGACCACAAGGCTGCAATGAACAGGCAAGAAAGCATGGCAATCACACAAAACAAGAATAATGAAAAGGATCCACAAAAGAAGCACCGCCTTGGAACGGTCAGTAAAATATTTTCTCTCGAGGGCTTAAACTAGTTTTATGGTACCAACATCACCCTTATTTCAGATATGGATCAAAATTTGTTTGATTTGATTCTTTACGTCCCATCAACAATCTTTCAGTTATATAGGGACGGCTCTTCCTGGGTTGAACCAGTACTAAGCTAGGATAAATGTGTCTTGCTCAAGGACCACAACGCAGTGACGCCGGTGAGGCTCGAACCCGCGGCCTTTCGGTCTCGAGTCAAGCACTCTAGCACTGAGCCACTGCGCTCCATATGGATCAAGACAAATAGATGTTCGGTTAGCATGAAAGATGCCTAAGATGGCAACACATTTTCTGAAATTTTTAACGAATCAGCTAATTCTTGTAATAATTATAACAATGGCAGAAATACAGCAAACAACAACCAAAAACCATGGTTCGGACACCAGTGTGCTAAGTCACGTAAAACATATCATCGCGCAAAGAAAATGCATGCTAAACACCCAAGCTCTGCGTCTAAGGCTTCAGTGGTGTCCGCAAGTAAAATGTACAAAAAGAAACTTAATTATTTCATTCGTAAACACAAAAAAGACACACAGAATAAATTAAGGAAGTTGAAATCTAAATCTCCCAAACAGTTTTGGAAAATATTAAATAACCTCCAAAGCAAAAAGGAAAATAAGGATATCAGTATAAACGATTTATATAATTTTTTCAAGGACATCAATAGTCCCAATGATAATAATGATGCTGAAAGTCGAAACTTGAATTTTTCAATTGACAATGACGATGAAATTTTAAACGGTCATATTTCAGAAAATGAAATTTTGAAATGCATTAATAACTTAAAAAACAATAAAGCATGTTCAAATGATGGTATTATAAATGAGTATATCAAAGCAACTGCACATGAAATGATGCCACTATATGTTGCATTTTTCAACTTGATTTTCAACTCATGAGTGTTGCCCGACTCTTGGCTTGAAGGGGCAATACGGCCTATATACAAAAACAAGGGTGATTCAAAAAGTCCAGAAAATTACAGGCCAATAACGATTCTGAGCTGCTTTGGTAAATTGTTTACCTCCATCCTTAACGCTCGTCTTAATAAATTTCTTGATGCACACAATATACTTGAGGAAAATCAGGCTGGTTTCCGTGCAGGCTACTCAACAATGGATCATATTTTTGTTTTGCATGCATTAACAGAAATTGCAAAAACCCAGAAAAAGAAATTGTTCTGCTCGTTTATTGATTTTAGCAAAGCATTTGATTCTGTATGGCGAGTTGGGCTATGGAAGAAACTATTAGCCAGTAATATTAATGGAAAATGCTTCCAGATTATTTTTAACATGTACAAGGAGATTAAATCATGTGTCTCATATAATGGAGAGCAATCTTCTTTCTTCTCAAGTTTTCGAGGCGTAAGACAAGGTGAAAATTTATCCCCTGTATTATTTGCCTTATTTTTAAACGACTTAGAATCTTTCCTATGTGACAAAAGTTGCAATGGTGTTAACTTTGAGTTCCAATATGATGATATAACATTGTATTTGAAACTGCTTGTGCTGCTTTATGCCGACGATACAGTTGTTTTTGGTACAGATGAGAAGGAATTTCAAAATAATTTAGACATGTTCTATGAATACTCAGAATTATGGCATTTATCTGTTAACTTTGATAAAACTAAAATTATGATCTTTGGTACTCGACAAGACCAGCGTTTTAATTTTAAACTAGGTGGTCACAAAATTGACATTTGTACTGACTTTAAATATCTTGGTGTTATTTTTAGCAGAAATAGGCACTTCCACCAAACAAAGAAACATAATGTTGAGCAAGCTAGGAAGGCAATGCATGTACTTTTCAAACGAATTCGTAATCTTGATATTCCAATTGATTTGCAGTTGTATTTATTTGACCATGTTATTTTACCTATAGCATTATATGGTTGTGAAATATGGGGCTTTGAAAATAGCCAAATTATTGAAAATTTACATAATGATTTCCTTAGACAGATTATTAACCTGAGAAAAAGTACCCCTATATATATGTTACATGCAGAATTGGGACGACATCCAATACAAATTAATATAAAGTCAAGAATGATAGGTTTCTGGTTATCAATTGTCAATGGAAAAGAATCCAAATTATCAAAATTACTGTACTCAATAATGTTTAAAGAACACAAAAATGGTTCTTATAATTTCAAATGGATCCGCTGTATTAATGAAATACTTGTTGCTGTTGGCCGCCCTGATCTTTTTAGAACTGAGCCAGTCAATAGCCCAAATTCTGTGAAAATGGATATTTCTCGAACATTGTCAGATTTGTATTTTCAAGAATGGAATGAGAAAGCTAACGTTTCATCAAAAGGAAAACAATATCTTTTATTTAAAGACAATCTCAATTTTGAAAAATATTTGATTAATGTTTCAAAATTTTATTATTCCAAAATTATCAAATATAGGACTGGTAACCATCGGCTTCCAGTTGAGACAGGACGATGGGATGATATACCATTAAATGAGCGAAAATGTAAAAATTGCACTATAGATGACATTGGTGATGAGTATCATTATTTGTTTACTTGTGACTATTTTACGAGTGACAGAAAATTGTATTTGAAACCGTATTTTTATGTTAAGCCAAATATACGCAAGTATAGGGAGCTTTTTACCTCAACCAATGAAACAACGCTCATTAAATTATCAAAATTTGTTGCAATTATTATGGAAAAGTTTTCTGTGTGGATTGTTTTTCCAAATGATTGAAATAAATTATGTTCCAATCTATATGAAGATTAATCATATATTCTTTGTTATTAAAGGTCAATTTCCTGTCACAGACTATATTCCCAATACAATAATATTGTATTTCATAGTACACTGTATTTATGTATTACGTATATTTTACTGCATAACATGTTTGTGTTTATCTCTTACGCCACCTGTGAGTGGCCTGAGATGCATAGTTTTCAATAAAGTTCTGTTCTGTTCTGTTCAAAAAAGTAAAAGAAATCCAACAGTTAAACCCCAGTCGGAACCATCATAGAATCTGAGGTCCAACCCGCCGGCGTGCAATTCAAGTGGAAAGCAGTTGTCAACCGTGATTGGGTTGACCACCAAGCATGCGGACTGTTGCAATACATTAATGTTACAACCAATCTTCTTATAATGAGAATTTATTTTAATAAACTTCGCTGAAAAAATATTTCTTTGATTTATACACTAAGTCGCCATCAAATTCTGGTTCCGAAAGCCCCTGGCGCAAGAGAGATTTAAGTCCAATATTTAAGTTACGGATATTAAATCAAAAATGCTGTTACGCGTGCAAGTGGTTAGACAATATGGATATGCATATGTATGCAAAATTGGATCAAAATATATCATGTGGTTCAAGAGTTATGAGCATTTTATTATCACTGTCATTTTTATCATATTTTTTTTGGGGAGGGGGGGGGGGTGGGGCGAGGTAAATTTAATGATAAAATCTAACATTTAAAAATATAACGGGTGAATATTTGCTATATACGCCACATCTGTAAAGAACTGGTACGAAATTTCTCAGACGTGAAGAGTTGGTACCAAATTTACACATAATTGGGGGATAAAAACGGTACCAAATCCTCACACATGGAAAGAAACGGTACCAAATCCACACACATGAGAAGAAACGGTACAAAATCCTCACACATGAGAAGAAACGGTACCAAATCCTCACACATGAGACGAAACGGTACCAAATCCTCACTCATGAATAGAAACGGTACCAAATCATCACACATGAGAAGAAACGGTACAAAATCCTCACACATGAGATGAAACGGTACCAAATCCTCACACATGAGATGAAACGGTGCAAAATCCTCACACATGAGAATAAATGGTACCAAATCCTCACACATGAGATGTAACGGTACCAAATCCTCACACATGAGAAGAAACGGTACGCAAATCGGACTAATATCCTCAATTGGCAAAGGGACGATATCGGACTATTACCTGGATAAACGCCAATTGCTTCTATTTTGGGTTATTTCCCTTAGCTCGCTTGGACTAAACTCCAATAATCGATATAAATGGGCCAATGTACGGCAAAACCAATAAAATGACCTGTGCTTCATCCATTAGAATCTTAAAATTTTATAAGACTCATGCCTGGTTTGTCGTATCATTTTGCTGGTTCTGTCATGCAACGGCTCAATTGCTATATTAATGGTCCGTGGGTACGTTTTATGAAGAAAAAATCACGAACAAAAGATAAATACATTTTAACATTTTTATTTCACTAATCATAATAACGCAAATTGATGTGATATGTGAGCAGATGTACAAATGGGCCTTATACAAACAGTGATGACCTTGATGAGATGCCACAAAATGTAGCCCATCAGTGTCTGCACTGTTAATTCATACTATTGTCAAATGGTGGTCTGAAAATATCGCCTGCGTATAGTGTCTGCTGTTTATTTGAAACATCTTTGCCTGATGTAAGTATAGAGGCAAACAGTGTGATGTGTGCAGTCTGGTCTTGGACTACACTGGAAAAGGATTCAGTCAGTTTCATCAGACAACAATGCAAATGCCTTTTTGTTTCTATTGGTGTTATTAATATATTAAAATAATAAATTTGAGCCGTAGCATGGGATTTCCAACAATGTGGTATGTGCGACCCAGCAAAGCCTCAGATCAGCCTACGCATATGCGCAGGCTGATCATAGCCTTTGCTATTCGCTTGCATATGCTAGGAGTGTTAAGCCTATATCGCTTGAACATCATTTGGAGTTTCTTAGCTTAAAAGGTGGCTGCATGGGTTCGTCTGAGTCTACACTTGACAAAATGCCACATTGTTGGAAATCGCATGTCGTGGCTCAGATGGTGTGAAATATTAAACATGGGATGTTCCCTTCTATGTATCGATAGAGCACAGCTGTGATTTCCAAATAAAATTGCTTTTCTTCCCTTGAAAATCTTTAAGCAAATAGTGTTGACCCTGATGATATGCCACATTATGCGGCATTTCATCTGGGTATTCACTATGGCAATTATATAACGCATTTATGGATCACTTATATACAAAAGCTTTATTTGAATGATCAAACAGTTGAAAATTTAAAAGAAAATATTGCTTTGTTTGTATTGCTTCTTTACATCCCAGTCAACAAGTTTTCAGTTATGTCGGGACGGGTCCTCCTAGGTTGAACCAGTACTACACTAGGATAGATGTGTCTTGCACAAGGACACAGCACAGTCACACCGGTGAGGCTCGAACCCGCGGTCCCTAGGTCCCGACTTTAGCAATCTATCACTGTGCTCCCGATTCATGTTGCATAGAAAGAAAGTATTAAGTATGTACACGTACAGTCGAACCACGCAATGGAGAAAATTATTGAAAGGACGAGTGCAGGAAAACACAATTTTCAATATTTTAACCCATTTAAGCCTACCATCCTTTTTGTGGTAGAAAACAGTTCGACAAAGTAGAATGTGTCGACTGTACAGGGTCTCTAATGTTTGCTTATAAATTTGAATCAACATTCCACACAACCATCCTGAAAACAAATATTTACTAATTCAATTGATCAGAGTGGAAATTCCATTCGGCTTAAATGGGTCAAGACAGATAACACAATGTGCAATCAGCATGCACGAATATGCACCTGATAAGTGACTTTATGAACAGTGTTGTCCATGACATGGCTCATACATTTACAGTGATTCGTCTAATACTGATAAGAAAGGCATCACAAGACATTTGACGCTTGAGCGTTTAATTTATAGTTAATTAATTGTTAATGTATCGCCCCTTCAGCTGAATTGGGATATTCGCTATCACCTACAGATATGATAATATTTTAAGTGTGTCACCTTACGAGGTGCTGATTAACACAGGAGCGCTAATCGTCTAACACACTTTCAATAAATCCTACCTTGGGGGCAAATTTAAATCCGCAAGTGACCAGAGACTGTCACGGGATATTGGTTTTATGGTCAATAGCACATAGATTAAGATCATACCCAAACCAGACTGCTCAGCTACAAATACTGGATAGAATAGTGAAATTTCGCTTGATGCGAGATTAGATATGATATTTCCTAATAAGCGAACAACAAAGGCGCTGACCAGACTGCGCGGATGAGCAGGCTTGTCTGCGCCTTTGATATTCGCATACCCCGAAGATAGCACATTGATTAAGATCATACCCAAACCAGACTGCTCAGCTACAAATACTGGATAGAATAGTGAAATTTCGCTTGATGCGAGATTAGATATGATGTTTCCTAATAAGCGAACAACAAAGGCGCTGACCAGACTGCGTGGATAAGCAGACTTGTCTGCGCCTTTGATGTTGGCATACCCCGAAGATAGCACATTAATTAAGATCATACCTAAACCAGCCTGCACAGCTACAAATACTGTATAGAATTGCACAATGCTTTAAATGTTGTTTTCTATTTCCCTAACCAATGCAACTAGTTTTTCTTTTTTCCTGATCTTAGTTGTTTTCCCCAAAGTCTTAAGTTTCTCTTTAAGCTCGCAAACAGTCATTTGCTCGAGTGGTTTCTCATTTTCTTTGACCGACTGTAAATATTTTTCATGCGCTGAAGTGATTTCATTTTCAATTTTTCTTTTCTTATTAATTGACTACTCGTGTTTCCTTACTTCCCAATAATCAGCGTTTCGTTTCGTATAAGCATTCTTCGTACGACGGCAATCTTGTTCTGATAAAAATTCGATGCGTTTCCTGACTACTAATTCCTCAAACGCTTGATTTTGTTTTCCAGATTTCTTTTGATGAATTGATTTTATAACATCGTTCAACTTTTCTATGTGTTGGCCACTGAAAGCTGACATTTTACCGTACTTTTCAACGAAGGTTGGGATATGGTAAAGCAAGCAGTGCATATAAGGGGTGACTTTATCATAACCAAGTCTGCCCGATAGTTGCCCGAGATGACGTTATAATGCGCCTATTTATGTGACGGATTCATGTGCAACACGTTTCTGTGGTCCCAAATAAGCCTGATTCGTGGAATACACGGTATATTGCAAATTTATAAGCATGCTTGTTGACGCAATTACTCTCATACATGTATATGCTGTTTTTGCTGGTTTCAGAATATAAATGTTTAAAGACGAAGACAACGGTTTCATTCTGAAACCATTACAGATTTAATCTTATTCTATTTTCCTTGCAGAAAAAGTCTTCCAAGATAACAATCAGAGTATCGCAAAGATTTGATCCAGATCAGGCCTGGTCTGGGTCCAAACTGTTTTTAGAGGTTATCGACAGGCAACAAATTAAAAATGAAATAATAAATAAACATATTTGTCATTTCTATCCGCCTTTATTGTATCGAGGCTATACCTTGCTACATCATTCTGCCATAACGTTGACCAGCCTGCATAGGACAAAAACTGGATTAATAGTACATGTATGCAAGTCCCTGTTGTAGCGTAACAAAAGTGCAGATCAATTTGGGATAAACGGGGACTTTGACAAACAGTGAAGACCCAGAGGAAATACTGCACAAGCAGCTTTTCACCAGGGTTTAAACTGTACTCTAAGACAAACTCGATCTTCAGAGAAAGAAATACAACATTTTTATGAATCCCTCAATATAAAAAATGGACCAGTCTGACTAAAATGTTTCAAACTTTATGGACAAGTTCATTGATCTTAACCCTTAAAGCGCCAATTGCAACAAAAGTCGTCTGCTTTTGTCGTCTGCTGAAATGTTTAAGAAGCCTCTATGGCAAACAGTGTGGACCCAGATCAGACTGCTCCTGTAATCATGATTATTTTAGGTAGGAATGCCAAAATTCGTGTCTTAATGCATTTAGGGTCATGGAGCGTCACGCAACTTTACCACTGCCATCAGATCTAGAAAAATCGTGTCATGAGCATAAATCCTAGGAACCCCAAATTTGGTTTGTGAACACATCCTGTGGTCACGGAGTCTGTACATATACAATTAAGCGACCACTGTGATCTTGATTTTCTGGCATTAGTTTTAAGAAAAATGTGCTGTTTAGTGTTGTCAAATCATTTTCCATAAATGTGTCACGTGCTAGATACATTACCATAACATACCATGCATAAGCCGGTTGCTTTCAAAAGATCAAGCAACATACTCGCTGGAAGCATGTGTTAAATGGTAACAAATCACAGTTCAGATGTTAATAACCAGAGCTTACAATAAATCTACATGGACAAGCTCTTGAAGTTCAAAATGGAAGCATGCAGTGGGCAAGAATACATACAATGATAGGGCTAAACGACCGCCATCTTTTTTGAAAAGCTAATACTTGTGTTGAGCAGTATTGAATTGAAAAATAAATCACATATTTTTTTAATCTGGAAGGGGGTTTAGGGGTCCTTCCCTGGAAAATTTTAAATACCAAGAGAGCAGGAGAAGCCATCTCTGGTCATTTTGTAAGGACAATTTTACCTTCAGTAAATGAACAATTTCAGAGGATATTGCAACCATTTATTGTATGCCCTTTTTTAAATATATAATTTAGACATATATGCATATTGTCTGTATTTGTCTTGGGGTGTAGATAACACTGATTAGAGTCGACAACCTTAGACAATGACATTAGAAAATCAGGATGTTATTCAGAAGTCAGTAAACCCAATAGATGCTTAAACCATTAATATTTGTTGGTGCAGTTATTGCAGTTGGTAGGGTGTCCAACCTATTTCTGGAGTTTTGCAGGTTCTATTCCCAGGTCGGGCACATTCTTTTACTAGTTGTCCGTTAGCCTTACTAGTATAAGATGAGCAATGGTAATTGTAAAAGGATATGGGTTAAGCCGGTGTCCCAGTTTATCTTGCCCCCTGGACAGCTAGCCCCCTGGGGGCAACCCAACCGCGGTTGGCTTACCCCCTGGGGGGCAAGCTGTCCCGGGATATCTTGCTCCCCACCCTGGTTATCTTCACCTCCGGGGGGCAAGCTGTCCAGGCCAGTTTATCTTGCCCCCCGCCCAACACAAGTAAAAATAAACACATGTTATTTTGTTATTTTTCTGTATCATTTTAATGAATTCAGATCCTCCATAAGTCATAAAGTAAGATATTGGTGCCTGTGGGGTTAATATTGGTAAAACTTTAACATCATCTTGAATAAAAATATCAAGATTAAGTGATTTTAAGCTTAATTATTTTGCTAATACTACTTATGTTAAACTATCTGAATGTGATGATGCATCAATTATAAACATAATTCAAGTCAAATTCAGCTGTTTTCTTTGTCGGATTGTTCTGTATGCTTAGTTGCAGAGGTGGGGGTAAGCTGTCCAGGCCAGTTTATCTTGCCCCCCACCCACCTGGGCATCAAAGTAAAAGTATTGTGCCTATACTACTTATTTCAAACTATCTGAATGTGAAGATGTATCAATCTAAAACATAATTCAAGTCAAATTCAACTGATTTCTTTGTCAGATTGTTCCGTATACTTAGTTGCAGGGGTGGGGGGGTAAGCTGTCAAGGCCAGTTTATCTTGACCCCCACCAACCTGAGTATCAAAGTAAAATGTTTTTGCTAAGTTTTCTCATTTTAAACTATCTGAATATGATGATTTATCAAATATAATCATGATTCAAGTTTTCAATTTCAGTTGTTTTTTTTGTCGGATTGTTCTGTATGCTTAGTTGCAGGGGTGGGGGGTAAGCTGTCCAGGCCAGTTTATCTTGCCCCCACCCACCTGGGCATCAAAGTAAAAGTATTGTGCCTATACTACAGCTTACCCCCCACCCCTGTAACTAAGTATACGGAACAATCCGACAAAGAAAACAGCTGAATTTCACTTGAATTATGTTTATAATTGATACATCATCACATAGAGATAGTTTAAAATGAGAAACTAAGCAAAATAATCTTACTTTGATACTCAGGTGGGTGAGGGTCAAGATAAACTGGCCTGGACAGCTTACCCCCCACCCCTACAACTAAGCATACAGAATAATCTGACAAAGAAAACAGCTGAATTTGACTTGAATTATGTTTTTTATTGATACATCTTCACATTCAGATAGTTTAAAATAAGTAGTATAGGCACAATACTTTTACTTTGATGCCCAGGTGGGTGGGGGGCAAGATAAACTGGCCTGGACAGCTTACCCCCCACCCCTGCAACTAAGCATACAGAACAATCCGACAAAGAAAACAGCAAAATTTGACTTGAATCATGATTATAATTGATAAATCATCATATTCAGATAGTTTAAAATGAGAAAACTTAACAAAAACATTTTACTTTGATACTCAGGTGGGTGGGGGTCAAGATAAACTGGCCTGGACAGCTTACCCCCCACCCCTGTAACTAAGTATACCGAACAATCCGACAAAGAAATCAGCTGAATTTGACTTGAATTATGTTTTAGATTCATACACCTTCATAATCAGATAGATTAAAATAAGAAGAATAGGCACAATACTTTTACTTTGATACCCAGGTGGGTGGGGGGCAAGATAAACTGGCCTGGACAGCTTACCCCCACCCCTGTAACTAAGTATATGGAACAATCCGACAAAGAAAACAGCTGAATTTGACTTGAATTATGTTTATTATTAATACATCTTCACATTCAGATAGTTTAAAATAAGTAGTATAGTTATTTGTTTATGGAAACCGACGTTAAATAAAGTTTCTTGTATCTTGTATCTTGTATCTTAGTGTCGATGATAAAAATCTTCAAATAGTAGCTCTCTCAACGGCATCTCTTCTGGGTTTGCATCAACATTCGTCCACTATGTCACAGGGGCGTAGCCAGAGGCTTTATCATGTTGACGCCCACAAAAATAATAGTAATAAAGATAACGGATATTTTAAATTTTTAAAAGATATAACAAAGTCGCTGTACATATTGCGCGATTGTTGTTTTATTTTTAGCTGATGCAGGCCTCTGGTTGGCAGCACCTTTCTATCTCTATAAGGCCCCTAGTTTAACCTATTTTTTTTTATTTTTTTTTTATTTTATTTATTTGTTTTGTCAGAAATTACTTCCGGTGACCATTAGTATGTCATTGAAACACTTTTGTTTTCGAATACAAGACCTTGAGGCCATTGATTGACATCACTGTCTTGTGTTATTTTTACGACATTTTTCGGTTTCAAGGGCTACAAATTTGGTATTGTAGATGTAAACATGTGTACATAAAGTCAAATTGTGGCCCATGTTGTAAATTTTTTATGTGCTTAAATACAGATGCTAATCTATTTTTCTATTTTTATATCATCATTTTCTTCTTCTTACACAAATGACTAGTTTAAAGCTGCATAGTCTGTAACTTTTGATCTTCTAATTTTAGAAATAAAGTTTCTATTTTTCAAGAATACAGTAAAATACTCAAATTCAGGTAAACATTTACCGTTTTCGTAAGTCTTAAACAATTATCACTTTCAAAACAACAGCATTTATGTTAAAAATCAACTGTCTAGAATTATAATAATTACAAACAAGAGAAAAAAACACACCTGTTTTTATAAGATAATTCACTTTTCAATGCAGTTTTCAGCTGTACTGAACATATTTATTGTGAAATAGGCATATTTTAATTCTATTCAAAGTTTACAAATGATTTAAAAAGAAAAGATTTTTTTCGAAAAATGTTCATAGTTACAGACCTAGTCTCTTTAAATGAAATGCTTGTGATAGAATTAACTGTGACTTTCATTTAAACCTGTTTTACATTTGTTATATTTTATACTCTTGTTTGTCGGAAAATATCTCTTGTATATAATGTTATTTGTTTATGGAAAGCGACTTTATGATGTTGAAGCTCAGGCTGTTCTTGGACTCCTCCTAGCCCAGTGGCGGATCCAGATGGGGCTCAGGGAGTTCAAGCGACTCCAGTCCCCGTTTTTGAATATTCTATGATCTATGAGACCAAAATATTTCATTTTCATGGGATATTTAAGAAAAATGATATAAAATCAGCAAAGCTAACCCCACACATTATTATACACATGAACCACCTTTCAAGCAATCTTTGATACGCACCTATAGCTACTCGCCTACATAAACTGTATTTAAACAAACACACCAACAATAATCAAAGTAATCAGACATCTCTCTTTATCAGCGTGATGCTCGCTAAACTAGAAATAACACAACGAACAAGAGCTGTTGCAGATGACATCATACACATAATGTTTCCAACTCTATCTTAATGTAATTTGAGCATAAATTATTTCTTTATCCGTTGGTAAACTACGATGAAACCTTAATCATTATTTTTTAAGTGCCCGAAGAATAAAAATCGTGAAGTTCCAAATTTCACGTAATAAAAATGATAAAAAGTGTGTACTATTCCCTAATTGGTGAACCAAGGGAGAATGATTTTACAAAACTATTGCCTATGCAACCTCTCAATGGATCAATGCACACATTGTCTAACTCGCACAGAGGATTCCTAAATAGTTTAATGTATCATCACACAAACAATCTAATAAATGCCACTGCGCTGGATCCAAATACAAATGCGAAAGGTGTGATATCCATAAAGCCTGTTTCACATCAATCGTACGATCGCTTGGCCGTGCGATTTACCGCAGTCGCAGACAATGATGATACATTGCATGATGATACATTGCATTAGTTAGATGGCCTCCATGCGAGCATTTTTTATTGTACTTCAACAACAGCAGAATCTAGGGCGAAGATTTGGTACCAGTAAAATGCATTAAGCCCCCCGGTGGCTTAGGCTGCTGTCCGTTCTAAGGCGGTGGTTCTGTTGTTGTTGACTTTTTGTTTATTGTTACTCCCATTGTGGGAGTCTGTAATGTTATATGTTTTGTTGTACGTTACTTTATGTCCATTCTAGTATTGCAATCATCTTGATTCGAGACTGTTCAGTTCAACACTCAATACACATGTTTAAACCTACCCGTTTGGTTAAGATATCATTTATACATGCTGATGGCTTGTTTATCTAGACCAGTGACTATTCAGTATAAAACAGAAATTTTCCTACTGAAACATAGGTTTTGGGTGCTCAAAAGAACCGTCTCATTGGAGACGGTTCTTCCAGCACCCAGCTAACATGTGATATAAAATGTTATTAAGATACTCACACAACAGATCGAAATCCAAAATAACAATAATAAACGAACAGCCTTGACACTACTGAACCCGGATATCAAATGACCCACATTGTAAATATTCTCATGTTTTACTCGTGCAGAAGGTGACATAATTATCCGAGCTGTGCATCGAGAAAAAGGTATACGGATATAAGATAGGCACAACAATCAAGCTGGCCGATGTTTGCGTACGATCGTTCGCCTGTTTGTCTGGCTTGCTCCTGGGTCCTGGTGCAGGCTGGGCGAGCGGGTGTGGGATCGCGTGCGGATGTCAAGATTGTTTCACCGGTGTTATCTCGAGCAGAATCACGCTGCGGGGCTGGCAGAGGTTCATTTTCAGACATGAATTTGAGCCACTGCTGTCCCCGGTCTTCTGGCAGAAAAACAAATCTCACAACAAACTTCCTTGTAATAAATGAACCTGAACCATTGCTGAGAGAATAACATTGAGAATATGGTGGTTGACCCACCCCCCCCCCCCCCCTCTCTCAACGATTAACACTACGCTGACTAATGAATGATAGCAACCCAACGTACCTATCTGTATAACAGCTTTGTATTTAGAAGAGAAAAAAAAAATACCAAGTCCATTGTAAATTACATCCTGGTGTCTCGCGGTGGTTGAGCGGCTCTTCCTCGCGGTGCCATGGGGTTGTCTGCGGTTTGTGATTGTGGTATTTCCTGATCATACTCACTTACTATTTTTTACATACCTCAAGTTGATTTTCACTAAACTTAAGACAGCCGTACGATGCTCGCACGATTGTTTTGCGTTTACGCACATGGCTGTCGTCAGATGTGCTTGGAAAGTTGCATTCGTGCGAACTTCATGAGCTGTCTTACAATAAAATTAAAGCTATACCGTAATTTGGCTTAAAACTTTGCATACAGACTGTCGTATATAATAGCCACGTTGCGACTCAGTCGGTATCTACAGCGTGATAGGTTGCTAGTTCGAAACTCACCCCTGAAAGAAATCTTCCTGACATGAGCAAAAAATGTTGACCAGGACGTAAAGCATCGCAAAACAACGTACATGTCGTAAATAAAAGTGCAGTTTATCAGTATTTTCTCTGATTTTGCGTTCTTAGTACCGGTATCAAACGGGATTTCACCTTTTCCGTTTGTACTTTTAAACTTCCTATTGCTATATTTAGCAAACGTATCTCTGCTAAAATTAGATATGTTTACCACCAAGTATATATATACTGTATATTTATTATCAAATTATTAAGTATCTTATTCAAATTAACGTTCAGACGTACGAACATGCCTTTACAGGAGATTAAATGTGTTGTTGTAGGGGACGGGTAGGCATTGTTATAACTTTTTTATCACTATTTATTAAAGATAATTTCTAATATATTTGAGCCATGACATGGGATTTCCAACAATGTGGTATGTGCGACCAGCAAAGCCTCAGACCAGCCTGCGCATACGCGCAGTCTGATCAGAGGCTTTGCTTGTCGCCTGAATATTCTATGAGTGTTTAGCTACCTACTGAACGTCATTTAGAGTTTCCAAGCTCAAAACGAGAATGCACAGGCTCGTCTGAGTCTACACTTGTCAAAATGCCACATTGTTGGAAATCACATGTCATGGCTCAATTTTCTTGCAATATATTTATATCAAATGCTCACGTCACACCATTCCATATACGCAAAACGTCTTTTTATGGGACATACGTAGGCAAACCGTAATGCAGACCCAGACTAGACACCGGATCAGTATCTTTAATGTTTGCGTACAGAATGTTCTTTTAATAATAAAATTCGAAAAAAAATGAAATTTATATATCAACCAACACCCCTAAAATAGCAAATGGGCTCGTCATACTGATAACGGTTTGAGTTAATGTCCATCCAACGTTGGCCACAAGCTTTTTTGCTTGTTCGGAATATAAACTTTAGTTTTGAGAACTTAATGATAAGTAACATATTATATAACGATACTATCTCACCACTAGCCATAATGCAATCTCGGCCCACTATCGACCCACTAGCAAAACGCCGTTTGAATGGCGTTCCACTGGAGGGCTGATAGAGGCCTGCTTTTACATGCTCGCTGAGATTACAAATAAAAAGATTATAGGTGCAATTTTTAATAGGAAACCCAAATGGCAACTAATAAACCATTAAATTTTACTTTTTTTGAAACGAGGTACAACTTCAAGGCTCTATTCGGCATAATTGGTGTAATCAGATGGTGATGTGATGCCATTTTATTCAATTTTCAGGAATGTTGGGAAGTCTTGTATGCTACAGTGTTATGCCGAGGACAAATTTCCAGGGGAATATGTTCCTACAGTGTAAGTGATTCACGCTTGGTCTCTCTCTCTCTCTCTCTCTCTCTCTCTCTCTCTCTCTCTCTCTGTTGGTCTCTCTCTCTCTCTCGCCCCGCTCCCTCCCTCCCTCCCTCCCTCCCTCTCTCTCTCTCTCTCTTTTTCTTTCTCTCTCTGTGTCTCTCTGTGTGTGTGTCTCTCTCGCTCCCGCTCCCTCTCTCTCTCTCTCTCTCTCTCTCTCTCTCTCTCTCTCGTTTTAGTTTGTGTGTAGCCCTGGCAAAACAGATATGAATGTCATCGCATCTCCGGCATTCTAATCTCCCTCTCTTTCAAATACCTCGAAGGGGAATTTTCATACTTGTATTTTACAGTTAGCCCTTTTAAGTCGAATGGAATTTCCAAATCTTATCAAAGGGATCAGTATGTTTCTATTTTAAGGGTTGCTAGGTAGAATTGATCATTTTTATTCAAATTTTAATAGAAAATTTTGTAAGCAAGTTGCAAACAGTGGAGACCCTGATCAGACGCCGCGTTCTGCGGCGTCTGATCTGGGTCAACACTGTTTTCATATGTCCCACAAAAAGGACACTGGGCTTAAAAGGGTTGATCAAATAGCCACAATATAACATTTGTTTTAGTTAATTAAGGACTGAAAATCGAATTAACATTTGTTTTAATTAATTAAGGACTGAATGTCGAATTTTAAGAAATATGGCTTTAAATACACAGGCGACAAAATTTACGTACAAAATTGTTAAGTCTTTCAATGGTGTGCATTTTACACTGTCAAAATAAGTGAAACTTTACACACCAAATTTGGTGGCAGCTTAACTGCTACTCATTTGGTGTAGCTTTTCGCCTGCTTTAAATACTACGTTTGTTCGATTGATTTTATCCTGAGAATATATAGCTACATCAATAGCAGGTAGAAAGGTTGGTCTCAAGTAGTTTCTGGAGGAAAGTATGTGTAAGTTTACACCAAAGGTGGAAGCAGTTAAGCTTCCACCTCTGTTGGTGTTAATAAACACCTATCTTTTACAATGCATTTTTATATTTGATATAGGTTTGATAATTTTTCAACGTGTGTAAAAGTCGATGGAGCACCCCTTGTGTTGAACTTGTGGGACACAGCAGGACAAGAAGACTATGATAGACTTAGACCACTATCTTATCCCCTTACGGTAAGACCATTGCTAGGGTAACTTGCTAACTGATCTATTCATAAATTAATTCGTCACCTGCTAATTGTGACTTGTGTGCAGCTATCATCGACCAAGGGGTAGAAAGACAAAATTTGGCCTGAGACTTTATTTTAGAGCCAGTTTGTCAAAATATTCCATGTTTTGCCAATATAATTGTGGTTTTGAATATGAATTAAACTATTTCCAGCCTTTGTTATTTGCATAAAATAACACGTTTCAATGTCTCGAAAAGGGGGCTTTATAGTTAAAATGACCAAAATTTCAGAAACAAGAAAAAGAAATCTAAGAAAAAGTCATTAAATGGGAGAACGTCAACCTCTATTGTTATCCATTGCATAGCAGAACCTTATAACATGCCTAAGTTTTAGGTACACTATATTTACGCCAAATGTTCAAAAAGTTAAAAAAACATGTGATAGGGACAACTTTGTACTTCTTGCTGCCACATGTTTAACCTTTTGTGTACTGGATATTTTTGCATGCATTCATTTCGTCTGCTGATTTATTTTCCTTTTTTCTTAAAAATCCATGAATTCAACAAGAGGATCCAAATCAGGCCCGACATATTGATCCGGATCGAAACTTATCAGCAGAGAAATTGTCACAAGAAGACAAGTTTTGGTAATAATCATCGCGTTTTCACTCTTAATTTTGCTCAACTATATTTTTTTCAGGATGTCTTTCTTGTGTGTTTCTCACTGACCTGCCGAGATAGCTATGAGAACATCAAACAAAAGGTGAGGGATACGGAACAGGAGAATAGTTTCTTTTTATATCTCATTATTATTAAATTTAATAGATTACCCAGTTAGCATATGAAACGGACAACTATCGACCCACATTTATAATGTATTTTCATTGCCGAGCCTTTGGCCCGATACTGTATGCTGGCTTAGATAAGTTTTACATCCTGCTTGCAGAACTGCAATGATGATTAAACATTTTTACACGTTACCCACCTCCACTATCTCTCTGGCAATGCATATCTCCGTCTCTCTCTCTCTCTCTCTCTCTCTCTCTCTCTCTCTCTCTCTCTCTCTCTCTCTCTCTGTCTGACAGGCATTTTCGTTCGAATCTCTAAGAAACCATTGTAACACCACGAGGCCCATCTCCGCAAGTCAAGAATACTCAGTCCACTTCGTTCCTTACGCGTGCGTACATGTGCATGTATATATAAGATACATCTTCTCGGCCTATAAGTGGTCTCTTATTAATTCGAAGTGTTTTTTTTGAAACCATTACACACACTTAAGTATTGGTTCGGATCTAGTAGAAGATATTTGCTCAGATGTTAACACTATATAGACCTCTCAGTTGAGTGCAGTGACTCACTTAGTTGATCGTCAGATTGGGGGTTGAAGGGTTGCTAGTTCGAGAGTCCTCTCCGGCGGAGTCACTGTGTTGTGCCCCTGAGTAAGACACTTTCATTAGAGCTGGTTCAACCCAGGAAGACAGGGCTGAAAAATTAATGACTGGGACGAAAAGCATTAAAACAAACACACACTTCCATTATTAAAATGGGTCCACCATATGGCTGCAAAAAGTTTAGATCCTGATCTACTGGTTTCTAGTGAGCACAGGTTTAGAGAAACAACAACGAAAAAAAAAAGAATGTAAAATTGTAAATATTTTCTTACCCATCAGTTTTAACATTATGTTCTGGGTGCTCAAAAGAACCGTCCTAATAGAGATGGGTCTTTTGAGTACCAAAACATATGTTTTGGTTGAGAAATAAGAAAAAAATAATATTTTGTTACGCATAAATTCGGCTGTTCTGAATCTACACTGTTTTCAACAGGAGCAACGAGATTTGCATAAATTATGCACAAATCCCGCTTGTCGGATCGAATATGGCAATTTGTTTTGTAATTTCAGTGGGAACCGGAAATACGTCATCATTGTCCTTTTGTCCCTTGTATTCTGGTTGGCACAAAGACAGACCTGAGAGATACATTTAGCAAAGATAAACAGAAGTCCAAAGACGTTGTCACTACATCAGAGGTATGAACTACAGTACCCACATATTTTTCAAAGCTACATGTATTATGTTAATGCTATGTTGCATGGTTTGGTCTCGGAGGGGGGGGGGGGGGGGGGGCGGGGTAACTTGAGGGTAATTTAGGTACGGGTGTGCGGGCCAGTTTTTTGAAACCTACCCCAATCATATACCTGGTCTTCGAAAAAAATGACCTATTCATATACGTGAATGAACAATATGTTCAAATATTCATATACCATGTATACTGTTCTTTGATTTTTATATACCCTCTTTGTTTTCTGTAAACAAAGTTTGCAAATAAATATTACAACTTTGTTTTCTGAGCTGAATATCTGAGCAAAAATATAAGTATTTTCAAACAGAGATGTCAGAAAATGGGACCATTCATATAACAATGATGAAAAACTGGGTCAGTCATATACTTTTTCTTAGAAAAAGGGGGCTTACCTGACAGCGCTGAAATAGGGGCTATTCGGGCCGCATATCCGTACTACGTCATATATAGGTAGTTACCCCCTTGAGGGTTTGGTTGATTTAAGAGCGACTTGTAGTCATTTACTAAAAGAATATTTGTATTTAAAAGATGCAAAATATACTAGCATCAAGCAAAAAGGCCTCAAGATATGAGTATGTAATAAAAAAAAGTTCTTATTCTCAGTTTTACACAAAAACGACATGACTGAAAAGGTATATGAGAGATCTGGTAAAAACCTATTTTGGTCGATTAAAAATTCAGGTGAAATTTTAGATAAACTTAAAGCAAGAGATTTCAATGCGACCAGTTTGTCTACTTATGATTTTTCTACTCTTTACACTACTTTACCTCATAATTTAATTAAAGATAAACTTATTGATCTTATTGAAAGTACCTTCCAGAGAGAAGGCTCTCCTTACCTTGCATGTAGTGACAGAAATGCATTTTTTACTTCAGAAAAACCTAAAAAATATCATGCATGGTCGTGTCAAAATGTATGCGATGCGCTGACCTTTTTGTTGGACAACATTTTTATTCGATTTGGCACCAAGCTCTATAGACAAGTTGTTGGGATTCCTATGGGCACTAATTGTGCTCCCCTGGTTGCAGATTTATTCCTGTTTTGTTATGAAAGGGACTTTATGATGTCTCTTTCTGATGATAAGCAGGCTGATGTTATTGATGCGTTTAACACTACTTCCAGATATTTGGACGATATTTTAAATATTAATAATGTTTATTTTGACAATATGGTTAGTCAAATATACCCTTCAGAGCTCCAACTTAATAAAGCCAATGCCTCTGATACCGAAGCCGCATTTTTAGACTTGCATTTGTCAATTACTAATGATATTGTTTCTACCAAAATTTATG
Source organism: Loripinus fragilis (assembly GCA_964019695.1). NCBI lineage: Eukaryota > Metazoa > Mollusca > Bivalvia > Lucinida > Lucinidae > Loripinus > Loripinus fragilis. The sequence goes on along the minus strand of OZ026516.1, from coordinate 43,604,962 downwards.
ACAAACGTGATGACTTTGATTTTGAAATTGTCAATTTCCCATTTTTAGATGGTGATGTTCCTCGTTCTACATCCTATGGAGTCTATATCTCTCAACTCATTCGTTTTGCTAGAGCATCTAGCTATGTTGCTGACTTCAACACTCGCAATAAATTGTTAACTCAGAAACTTCTTAAACAAGGCTATCGGGTTCATAAACTTCGCAAAACATTTTCAAAATTTTATAGACGATACTATGATTTGATTTCTTAATTCCAAGTTGGACTTAAATCTCTCTTGCGCCAAGGACTTTCGGAACCTGATTTCTATGGTGACTTGGTGTATAAGTTGAGGAAGATTGTTGGCTCTAATAATTTTTCAGCGCAGTTCATTAAAATAATTTCCCATTATAAAAAGATTGGCTATAACATTAATGTATTGCAACAGACTGCATGCTTGGTAGTCAACCCAATCACGGTTGGCAACTTTGCTTTCCTCTTTAATTGCACGCCGGTGGGTCGGACTTCAGACTCTATGATGGTTCCGACTTAAAGACTTATCTATTGATGAGATGGTAGAGGCCTGATGCTTTGGCTGTTTGTCGGGCCCACCGGGGTTTACCTGTTGGATTTCTTTTGCTCCGTTATTCAGTTTAATTTACTGTTGAGTCCTTATCCTTGCTTTATCTCCTTGTTATATCTTGATTTATATGTTTTAGGAGATGATGCATTGATAAGTTAGGGGTCTTTCATGCAAACCAAATATCTATGTGTCTTGATCCACATCTGAATTAAGGGTGAGGTTGGCGCCGTTAAACCGGTTTAAGCCCTCCAGTAAAATATTTTACTGACCGTTCCAAGGCGGTACTTCTTTTGTGGATCTTTTATGTTTTTGTTCTGTCTTGTGTTTGCTATGTTTTGTGCGCGTCTGTTTATTTGTGCTTTGTGGTCACCTGCTGGGAAAGGGCTGACCTCTTGGCTCTCGTTTGTGGTGTCTTCTGTGAGTTTGTCACTTTCCCATTGGTATCCTGGGTCAGGTGTGGTACTTGATTGTATCGATTCCTGATCTTTGCACCATTACTTACTTTTTTTGTATTAAATTTGATGGAAAAGAGAACGATTACAATTTTATGCTGAAAATGCCTATTTGGACCTATGGCAGGCTAGCAGATGCTAAATTTAATCTCTAGAAGTGCCGCGCAAACTTTATAGTTTCAAACTGGATGAAACATTCCGTCGGTTTTCAAATACAGGTCATGAAAACAGGTACATGGACCAGCACATGGGAGTTTGGTACTTATCACATTTGCACAAAAGACTCCAATAAATAGTCATGCAGTCTAAATTCTAGTCTGAATCTTCTCTATAATAGATACTTGATGTATTGGAGCAGCTAAGGCTCTGCTGAGTCTGTGTTTTTCTCACAGGCTCGTCTGAGTTTTCGTTTCTCGAAAGTGCGATAAGGCATGCGCTGGCCCAGATAATATATATAGTAGGTATAAATTACAAGTAAAGAAAATGACGAATCCTATTTACATCCTCTTAACCCCCACTTGTACATGTACATTGCTGATAATAATTCATTGTAATCATAAGTAAACATTTTTCAATGAACAATGCAAATTACTTCCTTTCTTCCTGGTAAAGTTCACTATGTACATGTACCAACTAATAAGTACAAAGGAGACGAGACTGCTAGATTCGTATACAGGTCAATACCGGGGGTCAATACCAAGAGGTTATAACGGTACTTTTATTTTACTTTGGATAGAAATTAGATAAATTTGATATCTCGTATATTGTTTGAAACACTCTGAATTTTTCATAGACATCTTTTATTGATAATCGATCTTATGCATGGAAAAGACTTGTATGGAAACATGCCTATATCACACTGGATAGGCGGCAATCGAAAAAGCTCTTAACAATCGACGAACACGGATCAAAAATCGCTAAAACATTCGGGCGACAAATGGCAATCGAAACCTCTGTTTCTTACGATTTCTAATCTACGCTCGTCGATAGTATTAACGTTCTCTATTGCCGCCTATACGAACGACAAAGGTACAGCTTGGCCATCCCCGTTGTTATTCACTGCGTACATGTAGATAGTAAAATTTGGTTGAATCGAGATATGTGTTCATTAGGACCCCGAGGCTATAAAACTTTTTTCATGCCCAACTCCACTGACCACAAAATTTCAACTGCTCATAAAAACGAAAATACCGACAAACAAAGAACTTTTCTTGCTTTAGAGCTCTGAGATGCTGCATTTATCCTGCTCTTAAATGTTAAAATGCCAACAATTGTTGGCATTTTAACATTTATGAGCAGGATAAATTTCGTGCTCAGCTGAGTTGAGCATAGAAAAACTTTTATAACCTCGGTGCCTATAGGGATGATTGATGAGACTGCGCATAATTTGTCTCTCGTCCGGGTCATCGCGGCTCCAATATATGTTAGGAACCAGCATCTCACGAGTTGGCTCATACTATATATTTTCTTTTTCAGGGTTTAGCTTTAAAGAATAAAATTAAAGCCTTGAAATATGTTGAATGCTCAGCTCTAACTCGAAAAGGACTCAAACATGTTTTTGACGAGACTGTTCGCGCTGTCCTAGTGCCACAGAAACCACATCGACCACATCGATGCCCAATCTTATAGTGCTACTAGAAAGCATGCATTATTCCGCAATATCGGACCCAAAAGTATCGATCATCGAACAGCCTAATTCGATTAATTATCGATAGTGCAATCGGAAAATAAACTGTATTTAGGAGATGCATGACTTGTGACGAGAACAGGACAGCCCTAAGAGTAGACTTAGCACTAGATGAGGCTCAATGGCAGCAGTATTCTCATTTCGTGAACACAATCTAGGAGTCGCTTCCAGTGAGTTCATAAAACATATGATTTTGTGGAGGATGGAGAATGAAATCAATATAATATGGAAACCTTTTATCAAAGCTATATTGTGATTAATCGATAGTACATATATACTGACGGACTTTAAAAACGCAACACTTGGATAACAGCTTTAATTTATGTCTCGAAAAAGAAGGCAGAACAATAATTTTGATTGAATGTTAAAGAGAATTCATTTGTTAGTAAAACATGGAAAACTTGTCCAACTAGGATGAACTTAATGCCTTAAAATGTAAACTTTTTGAGATAGAGTTCAACTTTTTCGTGTGACCAAATGTTATGAATGAAAGATTCCCTACTTCTTTAAATCAAGCAACACTAGAAGCATCAAATTTGTATCATGGACTTTGTTAGTCATCAAGAAATTACTCTCATATTGATTGGCAGTTCTGCGGGTCAGCTTATTTGTGTATATGACGTTTATCTGGGTGTACCCTTTCATTTAAAAGCTTAATATCTCCTCTACTTAAGAAATGTTTAAATCACTTAATTCTTATGGTGCAAATAACGTCGTCCAGTTTAGGTGTACATTAAAAAATTAATAGTTTGCTTAAGAAGCCAACTCATGATGACATTATCGAAGCAAAGGAAGTTTACATTCAATGGTCTTTTGGAAGATATAAGGGGAAGTTAGTGTTGCATAATTAAAGTCTGTCAGTATACATTATATTGATATCTTCTTATTGATGTGCAAATTACTAAATCGATCTCTGCGATTAATCGGCGCAAAGCTAGCTAATCTTTTTGATGTTTCAAATCAGCGTCATGCCTTCAGACAATCTCAACATATCAAGTTGCATGAACAGACAATTATCGCAAGTGTTCAGTATGTACGATTGAATAAGCGAGTTAGAAGATGCGCTGAATGCCAAAGTAAATTTTGACAGTCCATGCATCAAGATAAAAGTGCGCAATTAAATTGTTAAACCAAAACATATGTTGTCGGTACTCAAAAGAACCACCTCAATGAGACGGTCCTTTTGAGCACCAAAAACAAAGGTTTTAAATCGATGGTTAAGAAAATATATATTTACAAAATTAATGTATGCTCAAAGTTTTTGATTTATCTGAACCTATGCCAGTCCAAGAGCTTCTGATACTTATCACAGTAAATTAAAGCCATTCTTTACACACACAGTCACAACTATTTAGTGGAGCTACAATTGTTCAGCGACAAATTCTCAGATGCACAGTCTCACCAGAGATTTGCTACTCGCAGACATAAACCAGGAACGTAGATGACGACTAAGGCCTAACTTGAGACCTTGCATGTTTTCAGAATGGCTTTTCGGACATGCGACAAGTACCAAAATCGTCGGAGGTAAATGATTAACCCATTTAAGCCGAATGGAATTTCCCATTCTCACCAATTGCATCAGTCCATTTCCATTTTAAGGGATGTTGGTGGTATTTTTCAACTTTATTCAAATTTTAATAGATCATTCTGTAAGCAAACAGTGGAGAACCTGATCAGACGCCGCATTCTGCGGCGTCTGATCTGGTTATGCACTGTTTGCCCATGTCCCACAAAAAGGACGCTAGCTTTATATGGGTTACATGTATCTGTGTGATAGTAAACTGTATCAAGATTATTTTGGATGAACTTAGCTTATCTGACGAACTTTTTGAAAATAGTATTAAATGTTTGTTTTTGTATATATAGAGAATAAAATATTTTAACATGCTAAGGCAATGTTGAGTTCTTATAGCAAATTATATCATGACTTTGCCGCCTTTCCTTTGATCTATGCTGTAAATAATTTCCACAAGACCCTGTCAATGATGGAGCTTATAATTGACTGATGAATACATTAAAAAGTGGTTGTTTCGGTTTAAACAGTATTTTATTTCTTTATACATACAATATTTAGCAATTTACATAATCAATGGACCAGGATCTGACAGTAGGCTAAAAGCCAATACGAGTTGGTTGTTTTATTGGGCATGATACAAGAATTTTATTATACTCGTGAATATACAAATATTCCCTCTTGTAGGGGGGAACTCGTCCTCGACTCGTCCCGCCTACAAGAGGGAATATTCGAAAACATGCCCACATGTATGCACAATGCCGATGCGGACATTAGTATGTAACTGCCACCGGAATTTTTTTGCCAAACCAGTTTTTGGCAAAATGACCTAGTACTTTTAGTTGACATAGAAAGCTAAAGTGACTTATTTCCAGTAGAATAGACCCTACTGAGGAAATTCTATAGGTTTTTGGCTTAAAATCTGTAATGACCTAGAAAATATTCCACGACAAAGGTCAAAATCCCCGCGGGGATTTGCAAATCCCCGCGGGGATTTTTCACCATCCCCGCGGGGATTTTTTCCCCGTGCGAAAAATTTCCCCGCGGGGATTTTCGAAAATTCTAAAACTCATCTTTTTATTCAAATATGACAAGATCTCATGTTAATGGTGTGTAAAAATGAATGTCCACCAGTAATAACAATTTTTCATTTTTCCCCGCGGGGATTTTTCCCCGCAGGGATTTTTGGAGAAAAAATCCCCGCGGGGATTTTTAAAAATCTGTTTAAGGGTCTAAAATCAAGCTTAGGTTCACTCTTGCAATCTGTTTGACACATTTGAGTATGTTTCAAGTATATATTAACATTTTTATTTTCCCCATGGGGAAAAATCCCCGCGGGGATATTTCCCCGCAGGAATTTTTCCCCGCAGGAATTTTTCCCCATGGGGATTTTTTTCTGCACAGTATTCATCCTTAGAGGATTTTATTCAATGGCAAAGTATTTTTTCTGCATTTATTCACATTTATATTGTATATGGTATGGATCCAGCTCAGTTGCTGCATGTTGTAGTGAAGCAAGCAGGTAAACTGTATTTTAGATTTACTTGATCACAAACCAAAAGACAGTTTTTCACATTATGCTGCCCATATACCTGTATTCACAGTAAAGCTGCACCTGTTAGGGCCACCTGCTTGTTCCATCTCTTTATTCACTTTGCAAAGAGTTTAGATCCAGAGCAGGCCCTACATCTCAGGTACAGATTACAGGATCAGGATCCAAGCTGTTTGATATTGTGGTGTTTTTTTCTGAATTTGCTTGGGCATAGTAATAAAACTAATATTGTTAATATCAGCTAATAAAAATAAATCATTTGTCTTCTTTAACAGTTTAAGTTAAATAGTTGAGAGGTTATATGATTTTAGCATTTAATGTTGTCTGCTAATTCTTCATGATTTAACTTCTTCAAAACAAATTCAGTCAATATCAATAGAATGACAAACAGTTGGATTCAGACTTTGTCTTAAGGGATAATTAGTAGGTTTGTTTTGACATGCACAGTCAAACAAACCCTGCCTCCTTTAAGCAATAACTGTTTGAATCCAGATCAGGCCCAACAATGTGTTAGACCGGATCTTTGTCCAAACTGTTTGCTTAATATTTGTTTATCAGCAGACAACATTAGCGGATAAAAGGTCGGAGAGGCGATATGCATATGACTTAATTACTGGCAATAGTACAGTGTACTGGGCCGACCGGATTAGTACTCTATGTGCCAGAACAACCACCTAAAACAAGAAAACTGGACACTTTAGAGTACTCCACAATAAATCAAGTTATACAAATATTTACACCCATGTAGGCAGTGCTCCACCATCTTGTTTTGGAACTAAAAAATCACCACCCTCTACCACCTGACCGCCCCCGCCCCCCTTCTGATTTTTATATTATGCTGCCTAATAACTGTATTTACTGTAAAGCTGCACCTGTTAGGACCACCTGCTTGTGCCATCTCTTTATTCACTTTGCAAAGAGTTTAGATCCAGATCAGGCCCTACATCTCAGACCTGATCAGAATCCAAACTGTTTGACATTGTGGTGGTATTCCTGAATTTGCTTCGGCATAGTAATAAAACTAATATTAATATCAGCTAAGTATACATAAAAAATTCCACTTTAACAGTTTTTGTTAAATAGTTGAGAGGTAACATAATTTTAGCATTTGTGTTGTCTGCTGATTCTTTATAAAATTACTTTTCAAAAATTCAGTAATACCAACAGAAAGCGAAACAGTTTTGATCCGGATCAGGCCCAAATGAAATATGTATTCATAATTTTGATGACTTTTTGGCCATATGCTACACTACAAACTTCGCCACGCGTAGAAATCATATAATAATTATATGATTCTTATATAAAAACTTTCATATAATACTTGTTAAAAAAGGCAGCCGCATGCGGATCTTATAAAACAAATTATATTATTCTTATATAAGAATGATATAATTTTACGTAAATTGAAATACACATGATAATCAGATGATACTGATAATCATTTTCACATAATAATTATATAAAAAATTATATGAAAATCATATCATTGCCCTTTTATATAAATATTATATATGTGCCTTTATATAAATTTACATAAAAAGGCAATCACATGTGAATGATGTGTAATGCACAGTATATGAAACTTACATTAAAATGTTTACAAAACTTAATTCACCACACATGAATACCACATGTATTAGTTTACTTATAAATCTTATATGACTAATTTTGTGTAATAATCATACAAGAATCCAGGCCTCCTGTATGAACTTCTTTATTGTTCAGCATCTCAACAGCCAAGCCTGAGGTTGTTTCTTTTTTGGTTATTTTTTCATGCTCAATCAACTAAGATTGAAATTTCAAATGCTAAATGAAATGCTGATAATAAAGTCTTTTCCAAACTCTTAGATGTTGTAATTATCATGCTAATAAATGATAAATTGAATTTGTAACATTTATGAGAATGATTAATTTCATGCTCAATTGAGTTGAGCATGAAAAAAAAGCTTGATAACCTTAGAGCCAGGTTTGTAGGTAGAATAAGAGCAGTTTCTACTGTACCAGTTCTTTTGTTTTAGATAGGTATTTAAACAAACCTATTGCAGTGATGCACGGATTACAGACAAAAGTCCTCAAAATTTTGAATGGAGATATGGGGACAACATTGAACCATGCAATAAAATGATGATATCACTGTCAGACTGATAAAGTATAAACATTACAAAAACAGATAACAACATGTATTTCGATCTTCTAATTTTTTTTAATATAACAGCAAAGACATGTTATAATGAAATACATATATATATAGCAGGAGTGAAATTTGAAATTTTCCAAAATCCTGATTTTCAAAATTCATATAATAAAATTTTAAAACATGCTGTATGCTTATGACAAAGTATTAACAAATTAAAGCTTTAAAGGTCAGTTATCTTTAGATTTAGTCTGAAAACAAATCAAAAGCAATAATAATCTAGGAATTCAGCATTTTGAGGCTGACTTTCCATAGAATAGAAAGTCAGCCTCAAAATCCTAAATTCAGGAATTATCCTGAAAACATCAGAAATGGGGCGAATTAATCGTTAATGCTAATGCATTATTAATGCATTACTTTATTCCAGTAATTCAAGGTAATGATTAATTCACCAGTTTTTGAATTACTTTAATGCTAATTCAATGCATTTCTTTAGTCAAAATTCACTGCATTACTTGCATTACTTTGAATTACTGTCTAACATAAGCCTTGCCATATACAGACTGCACAATAGAGAAATGAGATACACAACAAAAGGATGTGTTTCCATAAGTTATTTCCAATCACAGTTTCCTTTTGTTCAACTTGCTTGTAAAGACTTCTATTTGACTAAGGAATATGCAAAATGATCTGTGAAACTTGCAAGTAAAGGTTTTGATTTTATATCAATAATGTGAAACAGCTTACAGTTACTGGCAATCCCACATGAACCTAGAATAGTGAAAATGTAGTTAGGAAGTGTTGAAATGTAAGGTATTTTATCCCATTTTATAAAAGTCAAATGTTTTTAAAATCTATAAATCATTTTAAAACTAATTAAATGAGTTTAAATGGTGTGAATATGTTACAATCCGATATCAAAGAAACAAATGTGAAATGTTTTGATCACACTTGATTGTTCTGTTCATACATTTTGACACTTGACCACTGACACTAACAGTGTGTCTTTTAGGTCAGTTTTGCGGCAGGGTAAATATATTGGATTCAAAAAAAATAAGAGATTAGGGATTAAGATACAGCCTGCACTTAGTTGATTGGACTATCCAGTCAAGATACTCAAATTGTTTATTTTCTTCCCATAAAATATACTTCCAAATAAGAAACTATTTTGGAAAGCTTCGCAGTGGTATAATAATAATATACAATGAAATATGATTACATTGGTTGCTACATCTCAGTGATACTCCCTCCAATCAGTGACCTATATTAGAGTGACTGGACACTTCATTTTTCAGCCATATAGGTATGTCCTGGCATGTGTCACGTGACTAACGCCTGGTGCGCATTTTATCGTACACACTCAATATGGCTATGCAGCTTGTGAAACCGCTGCATTTATAGGTACATTAAAGAGCGTACTTCGTCGTAAATATCGCTAATTGGTAAATATTGTTAATAACAATCGAAAAAACATATATGAAATATTGCTAAATGCTTTGTTTCTGCAATGTAAAAACTAATCCGATTGAGTTATGACCGTGTAAATATCGGCCGATTTTAAAAAAGTTGCGGAAATTGGCAAAAGTGGCTTCAAAAATACCACTTTCACTCTGACTAATAAAGCTTAAAACATGGCTATATCTGTGTCTCGATTTATCAATATTCATAAACTAAGATGTCCAATGATTCATAATTATCGGAATTATATAATTTTGGTGTTTATAAAGGTGTTAAAAAATTAGGTAAACAATAGAGAAATTACGCTGTGTATTCAAAAACAGCGGTAAAAGCCAATAGTGTAGATAAATGATATCGAGTTTCCCTCCTTTACCTGTGTAAGATACACGACAGTGTTATTTGAGTTGAGTATTGGAATTTTATTGGTGTTTCTAGTCACTCTTATATAGGTCACTGCTCCAATTTTCAAAAAAAATATGAAATTCCAACAAATGTTACTGATAAGATTATAAAATTCACTACAAAAAGTGTACATATTGTAGCCAGTGTGGCTCATTTGAAATATTTATATATATATAAAATATCTATATGCGAAATTTACATGTTTAAGGTATGCACATATTTTGTTCAGTGTGTTAAAAAATGTGTGCGGCCTGGGCTTCAGAGATAACAGTATTGTAGGATTCTGTTTCATGTAAATGAAAGTAATGCTTAATTCAATGCATTACTTTCTTAAATAATGCTAATTCAATGCATTCCTTTTTCAAAATCAAGTAATGCTAATGCTAATTCAGTGCACATTTTTGGCAAGTAATGCTAATTCAATGTGTTTCTTTCCGAAGTAATTCGCCCCATGTCTGGAAAACATTCACCAAAGGGGTAGGCATGGTAGGAGAGGCATAACTGACTTTAATATTGTCTATTTGTATTGTATGACACTATCTTCCTGGTCTTTAAGAGTCTACCGTATATCTTCCTACAAAAGTCATTCCAAAAATTAGAGCAGGTCTTCTGTCTAAATAATTTCTTCTGAGCTACCAAAGATTTCTGAAAAAGAATAAAATAATAAACATTATTTAGGAATATTATATTGACTTTATCATCGATGTATAAACTCTCGCCAATCACTTGCAAACTTAAAGCCCTTCTGGCTTCACCATTAATGATTGGTTAATTGATTAAACAGAGAGTTAAAACATCTAACAATTCACAACTAGAGAACCATAGGTTTTAAATTGCTGAATATGACACAAAAACAAAAGAATTTTGATTTTCTTAACCATTTTCTAGCTAACATTTTTGGGGTCTAGAAATTCTAAAGTCATCTGCTTAGTACATCTGCTGCTTATATCAGTGTATCATAGATGCAATTCTATGAATCCAGATCAGACTGCTTCAAAGGGAGCAGTCTGATTAAGGTTATTGTTGCAATACATGTATATTATGCCACAAAGTACTTATAAGCAGAGAAGTAAGAGCAGAATGAGTGTGAAACTGAGGTCATCCAATTCAGAATGAGACTTTCTATAGTGAGGAGAATTTACATGCTAGACTTATGAAATCTCGTACATACCTAGCATGTCCCTTTGTTCACATGCTAATTTTCCAGATGATAAATATCTTCAGTTTGTGTTGCTAAGCAACATTTAAAAGAAGACTAGGTAAACATAAATGGATGGCTTAAACTTGGCGGTAATCATGGCAACAGATTTAGATATATGATATATTTTTCAATTGCTCCTGTAATCTGTCTTTAACCCCAGTGATTTTTTTACCTGCGCGTCCTGCGTCTCAGACGCATGATTCTCACAAAGGACGCATGATTTTAAACCATGTGAATCCCGCAGGATGCATTAAAAATTGTGGCGAAAAGTCTGCATTTAAAAATTTGCAACTTTCGTTTTGAACGTTTTTTTTTTACTTGCGCACCGTGTCTTGAATAATATTGGTAAAAACCGGAACCGAAATACTCCCCAACAGTTGAGCGATCATTACTTCCCTTGAGAAACATGTGTTTTCAGATATTCACGGGGAGTTTACTGGTAAAAGCCAGTGCCGATAAACCAGTACCGACCAAAAATGAAGCATTGGAATAATGCGTTTTACCCGCAAGTTTAAACACCCTTTCCATAATGCCCCTCCATAATGAACACAGCATGCTTTCATGAGAAGATTATGTCTCCAAAAATAGACCCTAAACAGCCCAAACTGGTGTTCTTAGCAAGAGGCCCAACTTAGAAATAAACGAATGGCATGGCATCAGAGTCTGACATTTCCGAGGAATATTAAATTGCCTTCTACCGACCAGGTATGTGCCATTTAGTACTCTATTTTCCAAAAATCTATCATTCTGGAGAAGAGGGTGCTCTGATTACATTTGTTTATATTCAAATCAGACACCCCTCCCACTCTTCTCCCTCTGTCTTTGTCCAACACTTTTGAAGGCCAAGGTTATTGTGGTTGGGGGGTGAACAGAACAGGCCAGCGCCTAAAGACAACCCCTTGTTGGGGGGGGGGGGGGGAAGGGCTGGTGGGGCTTTTTTTAGAAAATTACCATTACCCATTTGATTTGCAGGTTGGCCCCCTTTTGGGAACACAGGGGGAGGGGGGGGGGAGAGAGTTGGCCCCTTCTAGACAAATCCTGGAATCAACTCTGCAAATAGAATTGTTAAAGTATTACTGCAGGCTCATGAAGTACGGGGGCTGTACTGTGAACAGATGGTATTAACAAAAATTAATATGGTATCATCACCGTATGTCCAAGGGCTCAGTAACTTCCAGCAGTACACTTGTAGGCATGCAGAGTTAGATGAACACAAGCTAATGGCCTGGGCTCTAAAAATTATTTTACATGACAAAGTAAGCTTGCTCTTTATTGTAAGTATGACAGTGTCTTGTTTCTCAAATTGGCTTGTATGAATGGGTCGGATTTGTATGGATACATAAAATTTATGATTCAAAGTGGGCCCCATATGGGATGCAGAACTTCGAGTTTGGGATGCAAAGAATTTTGGCCTAGTGAGTCCCGGGACTCATAGAAACAAATTTGTAAAAAAATCACTGTAACCCCTACCAGAAAAGAAACATTTCACAGTGTACACAAACACAATTTATAACTATTATCATGGAAATAAAGTGGCATTTAATAAGGGTCTACAATGTTTGTTTAGATAAAAACAAAAATACATTATTTAAGTAAAATTGTGACCAGTAACCCCTTGAAAACAATTCCATATTTATTGTATCAATGTACTCTGTACAATTTACATTCAGTTTTTAAGCGAGTTTTTATTTATTTTTTTTGTAAAAAGTAATCATAAAGTAATCACTAAGTAATCATGATTGCATGCTATTTAGCAATGTAATCAATTATATTACTATTAGTAGTTGTATTCATAAAAATCCATGATTACAGATTAATTAATGATAACTGAAAAATTTAATAAATTACAAGTAATCATGATTACAGATTACAATTAACCAAAGTCTGTTGCACTTTGTTGGTGTAGACCACATGCTCTGTGTCCTCCGTTCTTATCTACACTATTTGCCTATGTCCCACAAAAAAAGTAAACTTTAAGACTTTTCCTACTATTTTAATTCCAGCTGATGACCTTTGCAAATAGGATGGACCCAGATCACGCCCAACAAAGCCTTGGGCCAGATTTGGACCCAATATGTTTGATAATCTCAAGATCTTTTTGAAAAAGATGACTTTGAAAAAAAACAACGCAGACAACCAAAAGGCATGCCAAATTACCCAATAGGTGTCCGATCTGGGTCTGCACTGTTTGGCTTTAACCCTCGAAAAGGATATTAGGCTTACTTTGGTTATTTTGTTTGTTTGATTTGATTCTTTACATCCCATAAACAACCTTTCAGTTATAAAGGGATGGGCCTTCCTGGGTTGATTTGTCTGTTTGTTTGATTTGGTTATTTACGTCCCATCAACAATCTTTCAGTTATGTAGGGACCGGTCTTCCTTGGTTAAACCAGTACTAAAGTAAGAATTAATGTGTCTTGCTCAAGGACACAACGCAGTGACGCTGGTGAGGCTTAACCCTTGGCCACTCAGTCTAAAGTCAAGCACTCTACCACTGAGCCACTGCGCTCCCGATTATGTTGGTTATGGCTGTCTACTAGTGTTTTCTGCTTGTAATCTTTGCAAAAAGGTTGAACCAAGATCAGGCCAAGCAAAATGTCGGGCCAGATCTAGATCCAAACCAGTCAACATTCTAATGGTAGAGACCTTCATCAAACCCCACATTGTGTATTTCTGATCTGGGGCTACACTGTTTGCATATACCAGTTGGAACCAGATCAGGCCTGACCAAACAAACAGATTGGACCTATGATCTTGATCCAAACTTTTTGCGAACTGAAGGTGGAGACAACGCATTCTGTGGTATCTGATCTGGTCTACGCTCCACAAAAAGGATATCAGGCTCACATTTTGTTAACTCTTTGCCTTCTACACTAATGTCATCTGCTGATGGATTAGATGAGACAAGACAAAACAATTGGTCTGATCTGGATTCAATCTCTTGGACGCTCTAAAGAAATTTTCGCAAAAGATGACTTTGGAAAAAATCAGGAGACGACAAAAAAGCATGCAAAATTACAATAGACAGATAGTTTAAAGGAGTTCTTTGAGAAAAAAACCCACATCTTTTATATATTGAGATACTTGTTTTACTTTGTTGCATACATTTTGTCATCTGCTGACTTTTTCAAAACCATCTCTTTCGAAAAATTTCTTCAGGAACACCCTGAGAGTGTCAAACAGTTTGGATCCAGATCAGGCCCAACACATTAAATGTCATAAAATAGTCAGAAAAGGTGCCTGGTTATTGACACTTGTATACTGTACACTGACTTAGCCAGGTGTTTTACGTAAATCATTCAGGAAAACTATGAGAGTGTCAAACAGTTTGGATCCAGATCAGGCCCAACACATTACATGTCATTAATTTGTCATAAAATCAAATCTAGTTGTGCCTGGTTATTGACCACTTGTAATGAGCTGTATACTGACTTGATCATGTGTATAACATAAATCACATAGCTAATATGTTCAAAGCCCCAACAGAAGTTTTTTTAAACTAGAGTGCAGTGGTCTAGATAAGGATTTGGACCAAAGGGTATTTCACCCCCTACTTTTTAATTTAATGAGTATTTTACTCCATATTTAAAATATCAAATTGCAGAATATGCAAAGCCTTGTAAAAAGACCCAATTATTTGCTTAACATATTTTGAAGAAAAGTTGCTTGTATCAAATGCATGTTGCATTTTTAGGAAAACTTCCAAGATTTATAAAATTGGTGTATATATATTAGTTTTTTTTCTTACTCAGAATTAAAAAATCACCACATAAATTTAATATCAGCACTGAAACCTCAAAATGCAAAGGGTATTTTCACCCTTCAATTTAATTTTCAATGCTGAATTCCAAAAAATCAATGCTGAAATACCCTTTACCCCCTCTTATCTGGAGCCCTGTAGAGTGGATTAGGTTTGATGACTTCAGAGTAAGGTGCTTGGAGTACACCATGTATTCTCTGCTCAGCCGCCTGCTGGTTTCTTTGAACTACTCCCATTTCATTATTGTCGTATTTTTTTGACCCTGAAGTTCAAAGGTAGTGACCTATGCTAATTTTATATAGGACCTGTTATTGAAAGTTTTCGCCAAATATACTGGAATAAATTAGGTTTTCTAAAATTCAATGTATCATAACAGTAGGAATTTGACAATATTGTCCGCTGTGGTGTAGTGGCCTAAGCCTTGGACTCTTATTACAGAGAAGGCAAGTTCGAATATAGCAAGGAGGGTTTTTTTTCCAGTAAATTACTTTCTATGTACCGACATAACGCAAAACTCTAGAAAAGCGTGAACATGCTTAATTTTTGTGCAATCGTGTATATGTACACGTGGTTACACATGTAGTGGCTAGTGAAATCGAGATTGGTTGACCAACATTCTTGATTTACTAGCAACTGAAGTGTTATCCTGTGTACATTAAAAAAACAAAAACAAAAACAACATCATTTTCTCGCTTTCCTGTGTTTAGCGCATACCATCATCATTTTCTCGCTTTCCTGTTTTTAGCGCAAACAGTTCCTAACAGGAAAAAATTAAAGAAACGCTCCTTGTGATGTTCGTACTTACCTGCTATGTGCTAGGAGTCCTGCTCCTAATCCACTACACCACTGCGGACGATCATATTGAACTGTTACTTATATCAGATCGTCCATTTCAAAAAAACAAATTAATTGTGTATATTCGGCGAAAACTACCAATAACAGATCGGAGATAAAATTAGCATATGCCACACCCTTTGAACTACAGGGTCAAAAATATATGACAATACTCATAGTTTAACATTTGCAAGGGTTTTTAACACTTTGGCATCTAGTGCCATCTGCTGATAACCTAAAAAATGCAAACAGTGTGCATCCTGATCAGGCTCGACTGATCTGGACCGAAACTGTTTGACACTCTGATGGTATTTCTGAAAGAATGTTTGTAAAAAAAATCAGCCGATGACAAAAAAGCAAGCAAAATTACCCAGAGTACAAAATGGACACATATTAAATACAAAATCACAACTTTGGTGCAATTCACTTTTATTCTTATTTTTTCTCATAAAACAATTTTCTTTTTCCAGCTGTTAAAACTTTATGATGCTATGCGACCAGATTATATGCATGGATGAAGTGAAAGAAATTTACCTACCCCAGATCAAAATTCTAGCACTTAAAAGTTGGTATTTACAAGAAATAAATAAACCCTGACAGACCCTCTTGATCGGTACTCTAATCTATTCCTAAATGCTTACATAAATCACCATGTACATGCTGAACATTCCACAACAATTGAATTCTATAGTCCCTTTGGCATACAGTGTGTTTTTCTATGTACATGTAGTATTAACACCAACAAAAATGGAAATACCTACCACATCCGCTCTATGTGCGTAAATACGGGTCACAACATGTCTCCCATAATAAGTCTATGGGGATTTTTCCAAAGCTCAAGGTCCTAATGGTTGGATCTTGGCGAATTTCAAACCAACAAGAGATTTTATGGTTGTCCTTGTTACCTGCAAGAATAAAAATGAAAGTGTTAATTCTGATATAATTATGCTCCCTTATAGTCTGGGTCTTGTCATCAGTTTTTACTACCAAAATTGAATTACCAAACCATTTAAAATGCTTTTAACTCCACATCATCTGTGATGGATTATCGCACACAAATTGATTGTCTATTTTGTATGTTAAAATTTCTAAAAAATTGTGGAACACCGGAGTGACTTGTATACTATTAGCTCACCAGCGGCAAATAGTCGTCTGCTGCTGATCTTTTCATACAGTTTGAACCCAGATCAAGCCAGACAAAACATTGGACCTGATCTAGATCCAAAATGTTTTACACTGCATGTCCCTTCTGAAAGATTTTTAGAAAATTTTATTTTAAATAAGTCAACAGATGACAAAAAATCATGAAAAATTACTCAGCAAGCTGATTAGTTTATGCTCTGTTTTAACCACATTGACCTACAAGACTATAAACTGATTCTTTGCATGCAGGGGGTGGAGAAGTGAGGGGTGGAGTAATTTTGTTTTCGCTGTCATATGCTTGCTAATGGTCTGTTTATAAGTTTTCTCGGTATCTTAGATCCTGATTACAATAAACATGGATTTGCACATATTGTATTTGAAGTAGTTGCAGATTGGAATCTCTATAAACTCTTTGCATTCTGGGTACATGTAATTGTTTATTCTTTTTCTTTTGTTGTCATCTGCTGACTTCTTTTTCTTGAGGTTTTAAGTAGCATCTAGTTCCTGAAGATTCTACATTTTGATGATTTCCATACAACCTTCACCCATCCACCCCCACCCAAAGCATACAATTTCAGCCACCTAAAGGGGACTCATAATGCTCCAATTGGCACTATTTTTCCAAAAATTCTTCATCTCTCATACCCTACCCCATCCCCATTGCGGCTTAGTTGTATTCCTGCAAAACCCAAAACCTACTATGCCAAAGAGAAATTAAATACCATACTGTTTACTTTCTTGTTAATGAATAGCCTAGGAAAACAAGCAGTAAGCCCAGGCTCAATTGAAATAATTACTTTGTCTTTCTTGGTGTATGTTTTTAAGACTCATAAAAATTTCTCGTTACACTTTTTTTTTAAAAAATGGACAAGTACAGTACTCTTTTGAAAATAAACTTATCTAAAGCCCTGTACATATATGAAAAATAGATAACTCTGGACATTTAAATTATTATTATTATTATTTTTATTATTAATCATAGTTAGCTCTAAGGGCACAGTGCACTTTAAGGGAGGAATACAGCCAATACTTGATCAGTATGATAAAATTTGAAAGTGGTTTTATAATAAGTTACCTGGCCATAATGAGATATAATTCATGACATCTGTGTATTTACCTATCTGTAATTTTTTGATTGCAGATACTGTAAAAGTATAGATAAGAAGCTACTTATATACTTAGATTAATATAAGACTATATACTCAATATGAAGGACAAGTTTCAAACAACCAATTTTTTTTTCCTGTATAAATAGGTTCTGTTAATTTACAACAGGAAAAGGTTGAAAAATATCTTGAAATCAAGTCTGTGTAGTAAGTAGATTTCTCAGCAGGACAAGGGTAAACCATGGCATGACTTTAACAATTTCCTTGCTAGCAGCAGCTTTTGTCATCTGCTGATAATATTGGAAAACAGTTTGGATCCAGATCAGGACCAACAGAATTATCTTGATCCAAACAGTTTGACAACTTGATTTTGTTCCCCAAAGATATTTTGAATGAAAGAAGTCAGCAGACGACAACAAAATCGCAAAACAGTATGCAGCATGTAAAAAAATGCTTACTTTTTCTCCTCTTTTGTGTTTTGTCCAGCAATTTTAGTTCCTTGCTGAGCATTAGCATATTATGTTTACCAAGGTCAGAGAAGTCTGGTCAGACTTTACAGGACTTGACATTCCCAAATATATAAAGATGTGGGGGAGGGGGGTTCGCTTTGCCGATTTATTTCATTTTTATTAAATATCCTGTGAAAATGAAACAATTTGGTCTCACTGAGACCAAATTATTTCATAGCATATTTTAAAGTGGGTGTAGCAGAGGGGGTTCAAACAATAAACTCTGGATCCGCCACTGAATACCACCTTAGTGATCACACATTTCAGTTTTAAATGAAATCCACGACCCTATAATTTACTATTACCACTTTTTCACCTTGTAAGCAGTTTAAATTAGACATTTTAGTGTCCAGGCTAGTCCTGATCCATGCTCAAATCAACTGAGCATGTAATTTATCATGCTCATAATGTTAAAATGCCAACATTGTTGGCATTATATTTATTAGCACAATAATAACAACATCTGAGAGTTTAAAAGTAAAGCATTTTTTTTCCGCTATATTTTGTAGAAATGTTGTAAAGTTGTATTTAAATTCTGAAAATGCTGCCTGCTCATTATGTCTGCTGCATTGATTCATATGCATTTAAGACAAGTTTTATCATGGAAGCAAACACTATGAACCCTGATCAGAGGAGCCGTCTGAAATGGGTTCATATTGTAATAGAAGCCACCAAAGTACATCAGCAGATAAAAAATCAGCCAATATTTGAGCCTCTACATGATATTTCCAAAAATGTGGTATGTGAAACCAGGGAAGGCTCAGACCAGCCTGCCCATATGCACAGTCTGATCAGAGCCTTTGCTAGTCGCTTGATTATTCTATGAGTGTTAAGCTACTGACCGAACAGCCTTTGGAGTTTCTAAGCTTAAAAGGAGACTGGACAGGCTCGTCTGAGTCTACACTATTCAAAATGCCACATTGTTGGAAATCGTGTCCCGGCTCATTTATCATAAATAGTAGGAAAAGGGTTAGCTCTGTATTATTTCAAACAACTGACCATTGATCTTTTAATTTTATCATGTTCAAATGATTAGAAATTTTCTGTTGTCCGTCCATCATTTCATTGATTATTTTATTATGTAGTATTAGGTAGCCTTGCTCCTTGTATTCCATTTAATGTGTATGCCCGGTATAAGCATATCAAACAAAAAGGGACCCAACTCTTTTAGTGCTGTATTGATGAAATTGAATCTTCCAAATGATGATCTGAAGTAATCTGTCTTGTTATCAATAAATAATTTGCTGAAGAAAGCAAAGACATATAGATAACATGTTTAGATAAACAAAAATTTTCAGCGTAAAATTGTAAATATTTTCTTACCCATATTATTTGCGAATGTTTTGGGTGCTCAAAAGAACCGTCTCATTGAGAGGGTTCTTTTGAATATCCAATTTCTTGTTACTCTTTACATAAGGCCTGAGATTCTGAGGAAGATTAAAGTCTACCAAAGTACATAATATCAGTTGAGATAGTTGAGCAAGCAGACGGCATTTGTAGAGAATGGCAGAAAATGGTTAAGGCCATTTTTGTTTAACCTTCTTATTGTGTGTGTGTACTCTTGTATGTCTGTGTTGACTGTATAAAAAGATACAAGTGAAAGATAGGGGTATCCATTAACCTATTGCACATGAAATGAACTCAATGCATGTTGTTTTGGCCTTTCATGGGTAGTATTAACACTTTGCTTGCCAGCGCAGTTCTCACTAACTCCAAATTTGGATTATTTTACTCCAACTTTTTGATTCTGACTCCAACTTTTTCTAAAGTGCCAATAGAAAAGATTGGTAAAACTCTAAATTTTTCTGGCAAACAGCAATTTTACTCCTATTGTCAAAATCCTAGTGAGAGACTGCCAGCGGCGAATTTTGTCATCTGCTGATGATCTTTGCAGTTTGGACCTAAATCAGGCCCGCTAGAACATTGGGCCTGATCTGGATCCGAACTGTTTGACACTGAAATAATTATTTGAAAAAGTGAATTTTGAAAAATGTCACGAGAACACCAAAAAGCATGAAAAAAAAAAACAGCATGCAAAGAGTTCATTTGAATCAGAATCAAATCTACTGTTTGGCGAAACAGAGTTAACTTTGTGTAGTACATGGGAAAAAGTTTTCAGGATAAATAGAAAGTTAGCCTCAAAATACTGAAGGCTGTAGCAAGACTGCGTAAACAGTACTACACACTGTGCAGATAAACTCTCACGCCATGGATGTAAACAAAGGCAGATACATACAGACTCCTATAGGATTATTGATTTTTTGAGGTTATAGGTCATGTCAGTGACCTATATTAGAGTGACTGGACACTTCATTTTTCAGCCATATAGGTATGTCGTGGCATGTGTCACGTGACTAACGCCTGGTGCGCTTTTTATTGTACACACTCAAAATGGCGATGCAGCTTGTGAGAGGTACTTTAAAGAGCGTACTTCGTCTTTAATATCGCTTATTGATAAATATTGTTAAAAACAATCGAAAAAACATATATGAAATATTGCTAAATGCTTTGTTTCTGCAATGTAAAAACTAATCCGATTGAGTTATGACCGTGTAAATAACGGCCGATTTTAAGAAAGTTGCGGAAATCTGCAATAAATGGCTTCAAAAATACCTCTTTCACTCTGATGAATAAAGCTTCAAACATGGCTATATCTGTGTCTCGATTTATCAATATTCATTAACTAAGATGTCCAATGATTCATAATCATCGTTTTTATATAATTTCGGTATTTATAAAGGTGTTAAAAGTTTAGGTAAACATAGAGAAATTACGCTGTGTATTCCAAAACAGCGGTAAAAGCCAATCGTGTAGATAAACGATATCGAGTTTCCCTCATTTACCTGTGTAAGATACACAACAGTGTTATTTGAGTTGAGTATTGGTATTTTATTGGAGTTTCTAGTCACTCTTATATAGGTCACTGGTCATGTTTACAGTGCACAATGTGGAGTACTGTACATGTGCAGGCTTGTCTGAGCCTTCACTGGCAGCATATGTCAGGCCTTTAGTTAAGAGTGTGTACCAAAAAAAAAAAAAAAATACTTTTCTTATTTTAAAACCAAGACATATGTTGTGGGTACTCAAAAGAACCGTCTCAATGAGACGGTTCATTTGACACCCAAATCATATGCTAAGAATTATGGGTAAGGTGATATTTACAATTTTACGCTGCAAATTTGTGTTTATATAAACCTGTGATATGTTATATGTACCAAAACCCCATGTACTGGCCCATATTATGAGTTGAATGTTTCAAGGTATGCATGTGTAATAATTATGATAATAAACTTTTCCTGCTAGATCTCATTGTTGTTTATTCTTGCATTGTATTAAGGCACTAGGCTGAAGCTATATAAAAAAAATTGACATACCTTAAAAAAATATTTTGTTGAAACAGGCCCATTTTTTTTTTTTAATTTATAACTTCCAGGCTTGATCTGGATCCAAACTATTTGCAACAAAGAATTTAACATCGGAGTTCAGTAAATAAGCATTTATTAAAAAAATAGTCTCAGATCAGCATACTTCAAGAAGAGCAGTCTGATCAAGGACTATTTTTATTTGGTTCTCTGAACAAAATAATATATTCAAAAGGTAATTCCAGGACACTTTTTTCTTAAAGGACATGACTTGAAGATTTAACTGTTAGTGGCTTCTAATCTGTATCTACCCCATTTAGTTAAAGCTAGTATGTGCATTTCAGTAATAAACCTGAAAATTCTGTGTTTATTAAGTCACTAGGTGATAGCAACTCACCATGTGGTCAAAACCTACTATTTGTTGTCATGGTAGCAACAAAAACATCCTTCAATTAAGATGAACAATAAACTTCCAGACCAATCTGGTCATGCCCACATTAATGTTTTGCGGTCTGCTGACTTTTTAGAAATTGACTTTCTCAAAAATATTTTTCAGTAACACTTTTAGAATGACAATCTGTTCTATAGTAGATTATTAAGACAGAAGACAGAAAGATCTTTTTCTATCATTTATTTTCAAGCTTTTTTCATGCTTTTTTATTGTCTGCTGACTTTTAGCATTCAAAATTAACTTTTTAACAAAATTTCTTTCAGGAACACTATCAGAGAGTCAAACGGTTTGGACCCAGATCAGGACCAACAGTCTGCCTCCTATATAATTGTTCACAAAGGTTATCAGCAGATGACAGAGGTGGCTAAGCACTAACAAGAATAGGTAAAATGATACGAGTTGTTATTTTTAGATCCAGAAAAAAAAACTGTCCATCCTATTCTATTCTTTATATAGTTCTTATTTCAAACTGCCCAAATTGACATGAGACTGATTAATTTTCGCCAAAATCTTGGTGATATTCGTGCTTTTTCTTGAAATACTCCGACCTTGATCATAAACAGTATAGATCCGAATCAGCTGGTTCCTGAAACCAGCTGATCAGGATGCATATTGTTTTCTACCCTGCTTGTTTTGTTTGTTTGTTTGTTTGATTTGATTCTTTACGCCCACTCAACAATCTTTCAGTTATGCGGGACGGGCTTCCTGGGTTGAACCTGTACTAAGCTAGGATAAATGTGTCTTGCTCAAGGACCACAACGCAGTGACGCTGGTGAGGCTCAAACCCGCGGCCCTTCGGTCTCGAGTCAAGCACTCTACCACTGAGCCACTGCGCTCCCTCCAATACCCTGCTTGTAAATGCATACTAATAAGTGGAACCCTGCAAGTTGGTTAGATATACACTGCTGAAGTTACTCTTTGCCTGAAATTGTTGTCTGCTGATAACCTTTGCAAACAGTTTTAGAACCTGAGATCAGGACCGACAAAATGTCAGACCTGATCTGGATCCAAACTGTATGACTCTCTGATGGTGATCATGAAGGAACTATATAGTAAATTAATTTAGAAAAGACAGCAGATGACAAAATACCTTAAAATTTTCCTGGTCCTGAAGCCAGCTGATCAGGATGTATATTGTTTTCTACTCTGCTTGTAAATGCATACTTATAAGTGGAACCCTGCAAGTTGGTCAGATATACACTGCTGAAGTTACTCTTTGCCTGAAATTGTTGTCTGCTGATAACCTTTGCAAACAGTTTTAGAACCAGATCAGGACTGACAAAATGTCAGACCTGATCTGGATCCAAACTGTTTGACTCTCTGATGGTGATCATGAAGGAACTATATAGTACTAGAATTTAGAAAAGACAGCAGATGACAAAATACCTGGTCCTGAAGCCAGCTGATCAGGATGTATATTGTTTTCTACTCTGCTTGTAAATGCATACTAATAAGTGGAACCCTGCAAGTTGGTTAGATATACACTGCTGAAGTTACTCTTTGCCTGCAATTGTTGTCTGCTGATAACCTTTGCAAACAGTTTTGGAACCAGATCAGGACCGACAAAATATTCGGCCAGATCTTAATCCAATCTGTTCGACTCTCTGAGAACAATATAGTAAATCAATTTTAAAAAAAAGACAGCAGATGACAAAAATATAAAAAAATTCCAGCAAGCAGAGTAAAATAGAAATGGATGCTTGTCAAGATAAATATGGTTACTATATAATAAAAAATGCACTTGTGTAAATATCAAATTAACCCTTGTCCTGCTGAACCTAGATATATCCCGTTTTTAGAAACACTAACAGTGTGGATACTGATCAGCTGATCAGGATCCACAGTTTTGCATCCAGTTTACGGTCTTGCCAAAATTTAGCTATTTTAAATTCCACACAACCCCCTCCCAAAGCATACAATTTAAGCTACCTAAAGGGGACTCATAATGCTCCAATTGGCACTATTTTTTCCAAAAATTCTTCATCTCCCGCATCCTACCCCCATCCCCATTCAGGGCTCGAAAATTGTACACGTCCGCTCGTATTTACGAGTGGAAGTTCAGTAAGGGCGAGTGGAAATTTCCATTTGCTAGCCCGACAGGACGAGTAGATTTTTTTGGTTTTGTAATTATTTTTGAGAAAAAAAAAACAACTAACTGGCATGTTTTACAGCCTGCAAAAGCAACGCAAACACAGTGAAGAACGATCGTTCGGTAATTGTGACCGAATGTTTACACTAGTCAGCAGTAAATGCAATCCGGTAAAATCTGGTTGATCTTTGAACTAAATACCGGGACACATTGGAAAATCAATTCGGCATAAGGGTTTTGAAAGTATAAAGCCGACGTTCCGGATTTTATCTCTGTATTTGAAAATGGGGGTCAGTCTGATTACCGCAGGATACCGCAGGCTACCACAGGATACCGCAGGATCCCCTGATATTGGCGTTTTCAATGGAATTTACCATATTATTACATGGAATATGCATTATATAATAAATAACTTACACCGTGCAGTTATTGATGCATATGAAACTCTTGTGGGACTTATGAATTCTGCTGAGGTGCAGCACATGAAGCATATTATGATTCTTATTCTCATTATGCTGACAATCTCACCAACAACTGCTGAATGTGAGGGGTTTTAGCTCAGATAACAATATTAAAACCACTGCAAGAACAAGCATGAAACAGGAAGCTTTTTCTAGTCTTGTAAGAATTAAGGTTGATGGTCCTGATCTTATGGAATACAATACCACAGAAAGCATTATAAACTGGTTAAACAGTGGTAAAGGGACTAGACACATTAAGGGGCACATATGTACTGGTCCGAGGGGTCGAAAGGCTGCTGCACCTCAGTCTGATGCAGAAGACTGAATAGTCTGATGGCTGAAAGGGAATAGTGTAAACCACAGTTTTATTTGTTTTGACATATATTACTAGTCAGTTGATGTCACATGTCACCTAAAACTAATTGTAAATAAGTTACTGAATTATGTGTTTTGTCTCTTTTAAAATACCAGACTTAAGGACGAGTTCAACTGGAGTAAGGACGAGTGAAAAATTTAGACTACTTGCCCCACAGGACGAGTAGGTCCAAAAGAAAATTTCGAGCCCTGCCCATTGCGGCTTAGTTGTATAACCAAAACCTACCAAAGAGAAATTAAATATCTTACTGTTTACTTTTTTGTTAATGAATAGCCTAAGAAAACACGCAGCAAGCCCAGGCTCAATTGAAATAATTACTTTGTATGTTTTTTTAAGACGAACAGTCAGTACTCATAAAAATTTCTCGTTACACCTTTTTTTAAAAAATGGACAAGTACAGTACTTTTTTGAAAATAAAGCTTATCTAAAGCCCTGTATATATATGCAAAATAGATAACTCTGGACATTTCCATTATTTTATTACTATTATTATTACTATTATTATTATTATTATTATTATTATTATTATTATTATAGTTAGCATTGAAGAGTTAGGCTATAGACAAAGTGCACTTATAGGGTGGAATACAGCTAATACTTGATCAGAGACAGTATGATAAAATTTGAAAGTGGACATATAATAAGTCACATGGCCATATTGAGCTATAATTTGCAGACATCTGTATATTTACCTGTTTGACAGTGTGATTTTTTGATTGTAGATAGTGCTCAGCAGTACAGGGTTAAACAATTTAATTTGATAGTTTGTGTAGAATGGTTGTTTTTTATGTGTGTACATATTAGTTATTTTGAGGGCCTCATGGAAGATTACTTGTACTACTAAATGTTGTCACCCTCTTTAAATAAAGACTTTACTTACTTACTTAAGACTATTAAGATAATGTCAATTCTTAAATCTATATGGTCTGATAGCCTAGTGGTTAGTTAACAATTTGAAAAAGATCACCCAAACCTGGATCAAATCTTTGGGTGGGAGACATTTTTATGACTGTCCAATGTATGCATTCTTTTTAAGTCAAAGTTGTTCATATATTTTATGCCACCTTCTGATTATCTTTACATCTTTTCATTTGGATATTCAGTATTAATTCCCTCGGTTTTATTCACTCTTTCTTTGCCAGAGGCTACTTTTGTTGCCTGCTGATAGTCTTTGCAAACAGTTTGGACCCTGGTCAGTACCGACAAAACATTGGTCCTGAACTGGATACAGACCGTTTGCCATCGTCTGATAGGGTTTCTGTAAAAGTTTATTGAAAAAGTTGACTTTGGAAAAAAGTCTGCTGATGACATAAAAGTATTAAAATGACCCAGCATACAAAGTGTTAATTACATGTGAGCTTATATTGAAATCATGCACTGTGCTAGTTGTAGTTGATAAGATTTTTATAGTTATTATATATTATCCATTTGTGCACAAAATTTAAAAAAAAGACTTAAAGAGACTAAGTCTGCAACTATGAACGTTTTTCGAAAAAAAAATCTTTTCTTTTTAAATCATTTGTAAAAGTAAAATTAAGTTATATTTTCACAAACTGCATGATAAAGTGAATTATCTTATTAAAACATCTGTTTTTTCCCTTATTGGTAATTATTTGCGTACCTCCAATAATTATAGGCAGTTAATTTTTAACATAAATGCTGTTGTTTTGATCGATACTGATAATTTGTTAAGATTTACTAAATTGGTTAAATGTATACCTGAATTTTAGTTTTTTTACTGTGTTCTTGAAAATTAGAAACATTATTTCTAAAATTAAAAGATCAAAGTTACAGACTATGCATCTTTAACAAACAAAATAATGAAAAAAGACTAAAAAAAAAATAAATAAAAAAAAAATTAAAAAAATAGAACCAGATTTGAACCCACATCTTTTGAATGCTAAACACATCCTGTTAAATGTACCCATTAAGCTATCGAGAAATTGTAGAATTCTTTCATTCATACGTATTACAAGTAATTGTACCACAATCTAAAGCTCACTTTTTACGATGATTCCCGAAGATTGGATGAAAGGACAATGAAAATTCATGTCTCGGGTCAATTTTGACAAACAATAACTATAAACATAGAACATTACAAGATATATATAGATATATAATGTACATCACACAAAGGGGGTTCATAATATATTAAGGTGTGGGGGTTCGCTTTGCTGATTTTATCTCATTTTTCCTAAGTATTCTATGAAAAAGAAATAATTTGGTCTCACTGAGACCCAATTATTTCATTTTCATAGGACATTTAAAAATGGGGGGGGGGGCGGGGGAGGGGGTTCAAGGGAATCCCTGAAACTCCTCTGGGTCCGCCACTGCTTGATCATTTAAACCAGAAAGATCTTTTTTAAGTTGTTGAATGCTTTTCATGCTTTATGTAGTCTGCTGACTTTTTTTCAAAATTAACTTTTTTCAAACACTAGTTATTAGAATGTCTAACATTTTGGACCCAGACCAGGACTGAATTTCAATAAGTGCTGATCTAGGTCCTAACTGTCTGCAAGGTAATTAACAAATGACATTGTCTGATAAAATGGACTTGACCTAGACCTTCATTGCCTGTGTATTAAACAGGGCAATGGTAAACCTTCAAAAATTGGACTTTTTGTGATTTTTCTTTATGCTTTAACTATGAATGCTTTAACTCTTAGCATGATTGATAATTTTGTTCATGCTTTTGCTGTTGTCTGTAAGCTGCTCACCCTTACGTTAATCTATACCCTTTATGTTCTTTCATACTTTAAAAGACTGTCATGTTTTTATTCTTCTGTGGTGTTACTCACACAAAAAAATGCTGAAAGATCGCAAGCATTTTACAAAAGTTTTAACTTGTAATGTATGAATAATAATTTGTTTAAAGGGAAAAAACATCAAAGTTTTACACTAATGATAACATTATGTGTCCAGTCTGATCTGGGTCCAAACTGTATGCCAACCCCTTTTTTGGTGGAGCAAAACTGTTTGTGCAATTCTGGTAGGGGGCATCATGAGGAACATTTCTGTGAAATTATTTAAAATTTGGACCATTGGCTCAGGAGAAGATGTCATTTAAAGACATTTCTCATCATGAGCTCTGGCAACCCCTGTATTAAAGTAAGTATGGGTGCAAAGATCAGGAATCAATACAATCAAGTACCACACCTGACCCAGGATACCAATGGGAAAGTGACAACCTCACAGCCTGACACCACAAACGAGAGCCAAGAGGTCAGCCCTTTCTCAGCAGGTGACCACAAGGCACCGGGCCGGGTAGCGCAGTCGGTAACGTGTCTGGCTACAGATGCGTGTCTGACTGCAGATCCAGGGGTCGCGAGTTAATCGATCCCGGCCCGGTCCCATACTTTCGTGGAGATTGATCATGAAATAATTTCTACGGTCATTCTCCTCCCTTCCGCTGATTCATTCAAGAAGGGTTGTTGTCAGTTACAAGCGAAAGTATGTGCACAAATTACTGGTTAACCCCTTGTTCAAGCCTGCCCAGGAAAAAGTGTGGTTAAGTGAACTGACCGTCCCGCAATGACCATAGCTGTTGACTTGGGACGTAAAGCAACAAAAACAAAGCACACATAAACAGACGTGCACAAAGGCATAGCAAACGAAAGACAGAAAAAACATAAAAGATCCACAAAAGAAGTACCGCCTTGGGACGGTCAGTAAAATATTTTACTGGAGGCCTTCCAAACTGTTTGCATAGAACATCAGCAGATGACAAAATTATCACTAGCTGATATAGGGGTAATTTACTTACCCTTTTTATTAAGCAAGCAAACAAAACAGACATCTTTGCTCCTAAACCACTGTCACAAATTATGTGGGGTACATATCGGCTTTTGTGCTGATCCTGTTGGCGTTGTGAGTCCATGTCACCATCTGTGTAGCTTAGAGGGTGTAGCTTCTGTTCCGCACATTTTCTGCAAAACCAATGATAGAAACATTGTTCAAGCCTCCAGATATGTGAGCATATTTGAAAATCATATTTCATTTTTCTAAAAATAAAACATATGTTGTGCCAACGTGGGTACTCAAAAGAAGCGTCTCAATGAGCCGGCTCTTCTGAAACACAAAACACATAATTATTCTGAAAAGGCTCAAATTTTTGTTTATCAGGGCCTTTGATAGTTAGGAGGGTAGGGGGAGGGGTATTAGGTTTGAGTTCAATTCATTAACCTTAATTTCAAGGTCAGATCAGCACTTTGAAATGTCTAATTTTGACCAAAATAAGAATTCCCCATGTTGTTTCCAAATGAATTGAGCTGAATTCCTGCGCCAATTGTAAATAATTTCACACAAATGATCCCCTTAACTCTTTTTAGACCAATAGAACATCCCATAGATTTTTATAAAATGAAGTTGGGATTGTGCATTGTATATATATTAAAAGGTGACAGGTTAAATTAAAAAAAAATAAATAAATTAATGTATGGCCAAAAAATGGAGGAGCTTTAACAACAAAAGAACAGACTTGAAATTCTATCCCGAGACATTATCAAGCTCTAGATAGATAAATGACTATTTTAAATGTGAATTCTGACATTCTCACACCTCCAAGTTTGACACTCAACACCTTTGGTACAATGCAACCTGTCATAAAAGCTATCCTTTTCAAAAAATGTTCTCAGCAATTTTTATATGGATTTCCATATGAAGCAACAATATCAATACATGCAGGGGTCCAAGAATTCTCGTCCGGGAGGGTGGATTCAAGGTGTATCTGCCGATATATTTTATATAAGTTTAATTTTCCATGGTTCCAGAGGGGGTCCATCAATTCTTCCAGTGGTAAGGATGGTAGTGTTGTTCGATTATTGGATTTTTCATAATCGATCATCGAAAATAATCAGTCAGGAGGTTTCGATTGATGATTGATTATAATCGGAAATTATCAAATGAAAGGGAAGCACAGGTTCCATCCCATAAAATGTCTACCCTTGTACTGCTTGAAACTCTAATCTTAAAAAAATGTTAGCTTCAGTGTCATACTATTTTATGTACAGTATCAAATACCACAACTGGTCTTGAAAGAAATCTCAAATTAACAGCCATTGGCATTTCAAACCCCTTATACACTTATGGATTTTTCCTTCTGGTTTGAACCATAAACTTGGGATGGTCCATTGTAAACATCAAGGGGTCACAGGTTATCATTCCCAAATAAATATTTATTTCTGTGAAGATCTTTTATGTCCTTAATAGCAAACAGTGTAAACCCTGATGAAATGCCGCATTTTGTGGCATTTCATCAGTTTCACTCTGCTAAAGTACACATTTAGGTGTCATTAGCATACAACGGGTTCAGATTACACTAAAAACTTCTTATTTGTGATTTTAAAGGGGATAGTATACACAGCAAACCACTAAACCAGGCTACAGTTTATTTCTTTATTCCTCACATTCTATAAACCTTTGAATTTATGGATTGCATTTTCTTGAAGCAAAGTTGCAGATTTAGAATAGATCTAGGTGTGAATCTTTTCGATTATAATCGATTATTACCAAACACAATCGATTAGTAGAATCCAAAGAATTTTTCGATTGATCATCGATACAACACTAAAGGATGGTGTCCAACTTTTTACAGAGGGGGGGGGGGGTATCCAGGTGCTTAATTATTCCCTATCTAAGCCCATATAACTTGTGTTTTTCAAAGGGGTCTGGTCTCCCCTCTGGATCCAAGCATGCAGTACTTGGATTATCTGGATGCTGTGACAAAAGTTAGATATTTGAAAAAGTTATCAATTTTGAACCTCCCTGAATACATGGTGTCTGGGAAAACAGCCATAGAGGCCTGATATTGGCCTAAATTAAAATTTTATTTTTTTTCCCCTTACCCGACTGACCCTGTAAAAAGTCCAGTGATTTTATTTGGGATTTTGGGAAGCTACCTTTTCCTACACATTGGGAAAATATTTTATTAAAATTGGGAAAATAAGAGCTAAAATACATGAAATTGGGAAAATAAAGGCCATTTTTGGATTGGGAATGACGCCCATATACGGCCTCAAAAATGGCTAAATAAAATCACTGAAGTCCCTAAACAAAAAATTCTATAACAATCTTTTGTTAAGATTTTTTTTTAAATTTCATTGCAAACTTAGAGAATTGTCAATTGTAAACAGTTATCTTTAAAATATATTCTTAGCAAATTGTTTGTTTTGTTTGTTTGATTTGATTCTTTATGTCCCATCAACAATCTTTCAGTTATAAAGGGAAGGGTCTTCCTGGGTTGAACCAGTACTAAGCTAGGATAAATGTGTCTTGCTCAAGGACTACAACGCAGTGACGCAGGTGAGGCTCGAACCCGCGGCCCTTCGGTCTCGAGTCAAACAAATTGTTTGTGTGCAGAAAAACCTGCCTAAAACAACCACTCTCAAGAAGAGTAAAAATTGCTTTCATGACAAACCATCACTTAATGCAGGTCAAAAGTATTGCAGAATGCTCCATATTTCTAAGGTTGGCCTAACCCTTATGGTTCTGACAACTTTAGGTCAAACCATTGCAGTTTACCCTTTGCATTAAATCTGTAACGTTTACAACAGTTTCGACCCAGATCAGGTCCGGCATTCTGTCTGGGCCTTATCAGGTTTTAGACTGTTTGACACTTTTGAGCTTATGACAAGTTGAAGTTGAACCTATGTATTTTAACTTAGCAAAAAACATTTACATGACATTGTCATCTGCTTATAACCCTTTCAAATAATTTGGACCCAGATTAGGCCGACATTTTGTCCAGACTTATCGGGGTTCAGAATGTTTGGCACTTGAAAGGATATGACAAGTTGGAGTTAAACCGATGTTTTTTAACTTTGTGTTACATCTGTACATGACATTGTCATCTGCTGATAACCCTTTCATACAATTTGGACCCAGATCAGGCCCAATTTCTTGTCCAGGCCTTATCGAGGTTCAGAATGTTTGGCACTTTAGAGGTTACGACAAGTTGAAGTTGAACCTGTATTTTAACTTTCCATTAAATTTTCATGTGACATTGTTATCTGCTGATATCCATTTCAAACAATTTGGACTCAGATCAGGCCTGACATTCTGTCCTGTGTATTTCCTCTCTGCATAGAAGCTTTACCTGAAATCGTCATCTGCCTTTAACCTTTGTAAACATGATACATCAGTACATAGAACAGTCTGCTGAGATGTAACATCATAGACCAGCTCACAACAGAAACTCTATCTACAGAGGACATTCTGCTGAGAAGAAACATGATACACAAAGTTTGTAGCTCTTATCAACAGAGAGCAGCCTGCTGAGATGAAACATGATAAACAGGTTTGCAAATCTATCTACAGAGGGCAGTCTGCTGAGTATAGTGTGATACATCGGTTTCCAGCCATATCTACAGAGAGTAATCTGCTGAGAATTAATATGAGAAACCGGTTTACAGAGGGCAGTCTGCTGAGATTAAACATAATATAACAGTTTGCAACTCTATCTACAGAGTGCGGTCTGCTGAGCTGAAACATGATACACAGATTGCAATTCTACCAACAGAGAGCAATGTGCCGAGATGAAACCTGCTACACTGATTTGCAACTCTACCAACTGAAAGCAGTCTGCCAAGTTGAAACATGATACACCAGTTTGTGATTTAACATTTATTTTAATTTTGCAACTGTAGTATCCACAGAGGGCAGTCTGTTGAGATGAAACATGATACAACTACAGAGGGCAGTCTACCGGGCAGAATAGCACAGTCGATAATGTGCTTGCAGGGGTCATGAGTTCGATCCTGACCCGGTCCCATACTTTTGTGGAGATTGATCCTGAAACAATTTTTACCATCATTTTCCCTTCCGCTGAATCATTTAAGAAGGGTTGTGGTCAGCTACAAGCGAAAGTATGTGCACGAAGTACTGGTTAACCGCTTGTTCAAGCTTGCCCAGGAAAAAGTGTGCATGGTTAGGTGAACTGACCATCCAAAAATGACCATAGCTGTTGACTGGGACGTAAAGCAACAATACAAACAAACAAACAGAAGGCAGTCTGCTGAGATGTGACATGATAGATGGCTTTGCAGTCATGAATATCTACACTCCTTGTGAAGACCACAATTATGAAATTGAGCTACCCAAAGAAATTGACATAAAAAATCCATAGTGTATAACAACCCATACTGTACTCACTTTTCATTGAAAGTTCAGGATATTTCAGTGACTAATCTATCTATCTATCTATCTATCTATCTATCTATCTATCTATCTATCTATCTATCTATCTATCTATCTATCTATCTATCTATCTATCTATCTATCTATGTGCACTGCGACAAACATATCTGTACTGAAATGGTCTTTTAAAATTGTTGTTGCTTAACTGTTGACATATAGTGTCTATATACGAATTCACGCAACACCAATGTGACTGCAAAGATCGATATTTCTAAGCGTTTGACATAATAATTTGGAGCTAAATTCAGCTAAAGACCTGTATTTTCTCGTCTTTCATCGTGTTATGATTGTTGCAGCCTACCACAAACTATGATTTTGCCATTTTTTGAAGGTTATCTTGAGGGAAACACAAAAATCAAAATATCGATAAAACATGTGGTTTTCATATTCGGCAGTACTTGACAACCACTGCTAACTGGAAGTGCGGTCCTGAGTCAGAATTGTTTAAATGGATACAATGACACATAGGAAAGCTCCTGTTTTAAGGATACAGTAGTTTGCTTTAATAGATTCTTTTCACATTGTTAGTGCGCATGTGCCTAAGTGTCTCGTTCTGCGTTATCTCCACGAGAAAACACTTTAAGGGGCAACCTTTATACAGCTGCCTTACAATACACAATGGAATATGGAAAACAATTTAAAAAAAAATCGCAAATAAAGATTTGACAAATAGCAAAATTAAATGATAAATGTTACAAAAATAAGCGATTGATTCCAATATTCTGAATATTTGAGATCAGAAGATATCTTTAAGCATATCCACGACTGCATTTTTTCCAAATGAGCGGGTGCATTACTGTGTTGGTCATACATTATAACATACACTGTATCAATTATTTCCTTCCATACTATGCGTTTGCGAGCAGTGAAGAGTCTGGTTAGCTTCATGTTTATTCAATGTATACATGGTCTATGATTACATTCCACACACTTGGCCTCTAAACAGGGTCTTTCTGGTTAAAATAAGTGGTAAGATACATTTTAAAGGCCATCCCGCGAGAAAGCTGTCTTGCTGGTTTCTGACTGAGTAAGTCTCAAACCAGTCTGTTCAGCTACAGAGACAAGCTAAAAATGAAATTTTGCAGTAAGCAAGTTCAGATATTATACTTTGCAACAAGTGAACAATAAAGGCGCTGATCAGACTGCGTGGATACGAAGACAGGCCTGCGCCTTTATTGTTCGCATGCACAAAAATCAGGCTTTCTCGCGACGCAATCGAGGCCCATTTTAATATCTCCCACTGTGCATCCTATCCTTTAATCCTATGCCTGGGGCCCTTTAAAAGCAATAAGAGCACACGTGCCTGGCACGGGTATGATTGATTTATGAAGTGATTCTCTAATTTGTACTTATTATCACATATACGTAAAAGGCGCCACACAGTCTTAACCAGTGGACTGGTGTTTTAAAAACATAGATATGAGTCTTCATCTACATCCATAATTTGTGTGTGTGAGCAGCGACTGTTCTCGCTAGCCTGCGCATAAGCGGACATTGTGTAGAAATGATGTCATTTAATGGGTATATGATTGGAGGTAATTACTTTTCGATTTCCACACTTATCGCATATGCTTAGTCATTATGGCCATACACGCAAGTTTATTTGGTAGCATGCAGTACCCTGCGTGCGCTACTGCCTGCTTATCTAGTGGGGCTGGAACCCTTAGGTCTGTTTTTTGTCTGAGCCTCTGTTTACCACATGCACCGTCTTTCTTTATGTGCGCTCAGACACAACATTGGATCCGATGTGTGTGCGAGCAGCAAATGCCCTGGTGAGACTGTGCATTTGCCCAGGCTCGTCTGAGTTGTTGATAGTCACATTTATAACAGACTCGTGTGTCTTATTAGTTGGCATGTGTTTCAAAAAGTTTTTGCGATTTCGTGCCTGAAGTGGAAGCGATTTCGTGCCTGACGAAGCAGATTTTAGCTCGAGATCAAAGTACATTTTGCACTAAATAAAGCTATAAATACTGAAAATTTATAAAATATGTAAATGAAAACACTAATTTATCTAATTCCTAGAAAAAGATATCTTATTCTATCAGTGAAAGGCCAAAACAATCGGCTTATAAAGCATCACTATGTGTTTTGCCAATGTAACTAATGATCCATAATAAGCAATCTGCCCCTTCATTTTCAAAAACGGCTTTATCGATTTTTCAATTGAAGAGCGATTGCTAAGGGAGATAACAATGTGAAAGGGGTCTATTAAAAATAAAAAGTTATCGATGTGAAATTCCGTATCAGGCCTTGTGGCACTATCTTCTCCAATGTAAACGTCTCACGATGTACTATCCTGCCAGCCAAGAGTGACAGTGATGCCAAGTTTTGTTTACAAAGTTATCAAGGACTTAGAATCGATAGATCATTGGAACAGGATAGGATTAGTACGTTATCTGTCGATTCGCATTAGCCCAAGTGGAGTGTAAAAGTTAATGTTTTACTTAACAATTGTAAACAAAACACGACGTCACTGTCACTCTTGGCTGGCACGACAGTAGGTTGAGTGACTAAAATGTAAAGTTTCCACAAATGTAATTAACATATAAAACATCAAGCTTACTGATTTTGAATCTTTGAAATCATTTTAGTGTAGATCTATCTGTCAAAAGATGAAAATTAAAGGGGTGGACATTTTAAGTTATTTTAATTAATTAAATGCCTTATCTAATTTAAGCTTTTTGCTAAGCTTCCAAAGTGCCACTATAATCCGTAGTTCTTATAATTTTATAAGCGTAAATTTGGTATGATTTTTCTTGCCAATATCAAGCATGTGTCTTGAACTCTTCTTAGGTGCTCAAAAGAACCGTCTCAATGAAATGGTTCTTTTTTGTACCCACAACATATTTTTTTCTCACCAATATTAAAAATGTGTTTTGGGTGCTCGAAAGAACCGTCTCATTGAGACAGTTCTTTTGAGTACCCACAACATATGTTTTGGATGAGAATTAAATGGAGAAAATGGTTTTCCAACGGGCGCTCTTATCTGGAAGCCTGAATAAATCATAGGTGTATTATATACAGCTGATAAGGTCTGCTCTCCTCTGATCGACCTCATCTTTTGGTCTATCTGCGCCCTATCTAGGTTTCGTCTTTCGCCTAAGAGCCTTGAAACCATGCAGCCTTCATGGTGATCAGGGTCTCTTGAGCCCCTTTTATCCCACTTTTCGAGTTTCATCAATTCCTTCCCCTTGATAGATCGCAAAGAAGGATCTCTTATTTATATGCTCATAATATATATTTTAACAATAGAAAATATACTTGTACAGTCTTTCACTTTGTGTGTCGGTAAAATAGCCTTGCTGGCTAATGTTTGATATGTTAAAATTGAATGCCGACTTTAAATAAAGTTTCTTGTATCTTGGTAGAAACTTTCTTTTCAAATTTTAATCTTGACAGGACAGAGGCCTTGAGTGCCGCCACCCTTTACAGCAGACATTTAGCTGAAACGACAAGCAGAATGAATAAAGCCAATGGACTGAGTACGAACTGCTTTGGGGACGAAACGCAACATTTTTTTTCGCTTCAACAGACGAATTAGGAATGAAACAACGCGATCTGTATGATTTCTTACCTCCGAAACATTCTTTCTCTCTTTTTCTGCCATTGAATACAGATGACTAGTTATTTAAACAAAAGAAAAAAACATTTTCTGTGGCACATTTGTTCGTACAGTACACACATTTTGCTAAGTCACGGCCCAACCAAGTATCGGCTTTTACTAAAAGTAACAAAGAAGGGAAAGATCAGGAATCGATACATAATCAAGCACCACACCTGACCCAGGATACCACTGGGAAAGTGACAAATTCATAATTAGACATCACAAACGAGAGCCAAGAGGTCCCAGCAGTGACCACAAGGCATCAATAAACAGAGGTGCACAAATGCATAACAAATACAAGACAGAAGTAACATAAATGATCCACAAAAGAAGCACCGCCTTGGAACGAAGAGTAAAATATTGTAATTGGAGGGCTTAAATAAAATCTCTTTAGAGAATGTGAGTAAGAGCAAAATAAACATTATATAAAATTGTTCCGTGTCCGGATCCAGAAAGATTAATTAAATTGTTATCATACCAAACTTAGGCATGGATCCAGGAACTCTAGAGTTTAAGTAATTTAAGTCTGGAAGTGTGTGTGTGTGTGGGGGGGGGTATGTAGGACCGATCCTGTTCCTTACTTTTATAAATGACCTGCCGGATAACATAAGGTCTTCGATCTGTGGCCAATCATTGGCAAATGAAGTTCAATGTGGCCAAATGTCACTCTATGAGAGTGACTCGGTCATAGAGTGACTAGGCATCAGCATTACAAACAAATTCTCTTTGATTATTCCCTTCACAAGAAAACTTTGGAAAAGTTCAGTCAGCCAAATACCTTGATATAACCATCTCTGATAATATGGATTGGGGTCAACACATTTCAGAAATGTCAAAGCAACTAAGGCACTCGGTTTCCTTCGCAGGAATTTGGCTTTTGCAACTACGAGTACTAAGGAAGTTGCATACAAAACTTTGATTAGGCCTAAACTAGAGTATGCAGCACCTTTTTGGAGCCCTTACTCAAAGCTTCAGATTAATCAGGAAGAGAAAGTTCAGAGGACAGCAGCCCGCTGGACATGCCGGAGATGGTGAAACACAGGTAGTGTCGGTGATATGCTCGATGTGCGTGAGTGTCATCTCTCGCGGCTTGTAGGGATCGGTTCTCCCTTCTCCTCTTTCATAAGATACATTGTGGTGCTGTGTCTATAGAAAAAGACAAGTACCTGACCCTGCTCACATTTTGAAATCTACCAGGTCATCAAGCAGTGCCCAATATTGTAGATACCAGGCATACAGTTATTCCCTGAAGAATTTTTTTTCCGCGGACTATTCCACAGTGGAATAGTTTTTCTCCTTCTGTGGTCAATTCCCAGACCACTGAGGAGATTAGGGCACTCCTAAATTAGTAAAAAGCACAGCCAGCAGATTCTTTTTTCTTTTTTTCTCAAAATTCTAAAATTTGCGTAATGATCAGTATCGATTGAGCAAGTGTCTAAAGAAAAAAAAGAAAGGGGGGCGGGGGTGGTCAGGTGGTGAATTTTAGTTCCAAAACAAGATGGTGGAGCACTGCCTACATGGGTGTAAATATTTGTATAACTTGATTTATTGTGGAGTACTCCAAAGTGTCCAGTTTTCTTGTTTTAGGTGGTTGTTCTGGCACATAGAGTACTAATCCAGTCGGCCCAGTACACTGTACTATTGCCAGTAAATAAGTCATATGCATATCGCCTCTCCGACCTTTTATCCGCTAATGTTGTCTGCTGATAAACAAAATATTAAGCAAACAGTTTGGACGAAGATCCGGTCTAACACATTGTTGGGCCTGATCTGGATTCAAACAGTTATTGCTTAAAGGAGGCACGGTTTGTTTGACTGTGCATGTCAAAACAAACCTACTAATTATCCCTTAAGACAAAGTCGGAATCCAACTGTTTGTCATTCTGTTGATATTGACTGAATTTGTTTTGAAGAAGTTAAAATAATGAAGAATCAGCAGACAACACAAATGCTAAAATCATATTACCTCTCAACTATTTAACAAAAACTGTTAAAGAAGATAAATGTTTTATTTTTATTAGCTGATATTAACAGTATTAGTTTTATTACTATGCCCAAGCAAATTCAGAAAAAAACACCACAATATCAAACAGCTTGGATCCTGATCCTGTAATCTGTACCTGAGATGTAGGGCCTGCTCTGGATCTAAACTCTTTGCAAAGTGAATAAAGAGATGGAACAAGCAGGTGGCCCTAACAGGTGCAGCTTTACTGTGAATACAGGTATATGGGCAGCATAATGTGAAAAACTGTCTTTGGGTTTGTGATCAAGTAAATCTAAAATACAGTTTACCTGCTTGCTTCACTACAACATGCAACAACTGAGCTGGATCCATACCATATACAATATAAATGTGAATAAATGCAGAAAAAAATACTTTGCCATTGAATAAAATCCTCTCAGGATGAATACTGTGCAGAAAAAAATCCCCATGGGGAAAAATCCCTGCGGGGAAAAATTCCTGCGTGGAAATATCCCGCGGGGATTTTTCCCCATGGGGAAAATAAAAATGTTAATATATACTTGAAACATACTCAAATGTGTCAAACAGATTGCAAGAGTGAACCTAAGCTTGATTTTAGACCCTTAAACAGATTTTTAAAAATCCCCGCGGGGATTTTTTCTCCAAAAATCCCTGCGGGGAAAAATCCCCGCGGGGAAAAATGAAAAATTGTTATTACTGGTGGACATTCATTTTTACACACCATTAACATGAGATCTTGTCATATTTGAATAAAAAGATGAGTTTTAGAATTTTCGAAAATCCCCGCGGGGAAATTTTTCGCACGGGGAAAAAATCCCCGCGGGGATGGTGAAAAATCCCCGCGGGGAAATATTTTCCCCGCGGGGATTTGCAAATCCCCGCGGGGATTTTGACCTTTGTCGTGGAATATTTTCTAGGTCATTACAGATTTTAAGCCAAAAACCTATAGAATTTCCTCAGTAGGGTCTATTCTACTGGAAATAAGTCACTTTAGCTTTCTATGTCAACTAAAAGTACTAGGTCATTTTGCCAAAAACTGGTTTGGCAAAAAAATTCCGGTGGCAGTTATGTACCAACAACATTCGAGGTTGGTAGTCAGACCTACCGTAAATATTAACTCTTTTCTCGTCAGTCGCATACTTCAACTTGAGCAGTCTGATATTTTACACAAAACTTATCCTCTAAATATACTTTTAGAGTTCGACCTCGGCATTTTGCGCAAATCAGTGGGTGCATAAAGAAAGAAGAAAAGTAAAAATTATAATAATTAACACTGCGATTTGTGCAACAAATCAGGCTTTGCTGCAAATTATCTTTGTTTATCATCATCTTAATAGACTAATGATTTCCCCCAACTATTTTGACACCGCAGCACCCAGAACACAGTAAAGTAGAATTTGTACCCCGGCCCCCTGCCATAAAATCGTTTACCCCTCCCTCATCTCAGCAGATTAACGATAACCCTACCCTTAAAGGCGAATATGCTATTGAACTACTTTGTATTAGTTTGAAAACCTCTGTTCCATATCATTTTTATCCACAAAACATACATGTATTACGAATACATGTATACGATTCTCACTTTGTCCCGATTCTCACTTTGCGCACGGACAATTCCGGAATATTATTGTACTCCGCAAAGTGAGAAT
This sequence comes from Loripinus fragilis, assembly GCA_964019695.1. Taxonomy (NCBI): domain Eukaryota; kingdom Metazoa; phylum Mollusca; class Bivalvia; order Lucinida; family Lucinidae; genus Loripinus; species Loripinus fragilis. The sequence continues at coordinate 43,564,482 of OZ026516.1, read as the reverse complement.
TCTCACTCTTTCCGCCAATTAAGGAATTCTCACTTTGCGCAGAGCGATTCTGGAATTGTCCAGATTCTCACTTTAAGCAGAACATATACACTCGTAAAATTGTACAGTAAAGCTAACTTGCAATTGGTTAAGAATGTCAAGGTAATGATGTGGCTTTGTGTGCCAACTTATTGGTCAGATCTTACACATGATGTTTTTATACATGTCAGATATTTTGATAGTGTTGTGAACCGCACTCATACCACAAACCGTATTTGATGGTTTGCTTATACTATGGCAATATTTCTTCTTAAGGAGTTTCATATTTTAAAAAATCTGGTCTAATTAATACTTGTGACACACGAATAAACTAAATCTGAATGAATTGGGTTTTAAGTACCCTATTTAATACATCAAAGTATATTAAACTGATTTGAAAAGAAACTTGAATTTAGTAAATTTTCGAATTCAGGACTGACTCTTATGTTAATATACTTGTATATCTTGCACACTGGATACGGATATCTAAGATTTTACCCTGGGATAGAAAATCTTATATTACCCATGTTACATAACCCAGGCTGCCACGTGAGTGATTACATTGGTTGTATTGGATCTCACGCACATGGTCGTCAAAGTAAGAAAAAGGGGCAAAGATCAGGAAGCGATACAATCAAGCACCACACCTGACCCAGGATACCAATGGGAAAGTGACAACTTCATCATAAGGCATCACAAACAAATGCCAAGAGGTCAGCCCTTTTCCAGCAGGTGACCACAAGGCTCCAAGTGACAAGACAGCACTACAAAGATAAACATGAAGCATAAATAACAAAAAGAAGCACCGCCTTGGAACGGTCAGCCAAAATCAGTGGAGGGCCTAAATGTGTTTAACGGTACCAGCATAACCCATGGTTCTGATGTGGATCAAGGCACAAAGATGTTTGGTTTGCATAAAAATCACTACTTATCGATGTATCATCTCCAAGTTCATATAAATAAAGATATAAAAAGGACATAAAACAAGACCAAACTCTGTTCTGGACATGCTTTGTTAAAAAACTGATTGCATATTGATATATATATTAGGGGATTAGGGGAGACTATGTAAGTTCATTGACCCATCCCTTTTCCCCCCCAAACACACACCTGTCAAGGAATTTTGATGAGCTTTGTATGTATGCAAGGTTTGTATAAAAAGGAATGGAAGCTGTTGGCGTTACAGAATACACAAAGCAGGCACCCCATATGTGTTGCGGACTTAAAAATGTCTAAGTTCAACAGCCAAGAAATGCAAAAAGCCAATAAGCAATGCTTATTAGATACCCCCGCACAGTAAGAGTCAGTAATAAAACTTGGCAAGTTATAGTTAAAACCAGCAGACCTTAGTTTTGAAAAGAAGATTTCAGTAGAATCTGTGCAAACAAAAATTATAAACTCCTTCATGCATATGTTCAATGTGTCTACATTGTCTTGGCAAAGTATCAAACTGCTCCATCAAAAGCTGTGGTAGAAGTTGATCGGCCCATAAAGGCACTATCCATGCATATACAAAAGCCATATAAGGGAATAATTGTGTAAGTTCTCACAGCTGTCATTTTGTCAAAAAATATGTTTTCTGAACCAAACTCCTTCATGCATATTTTCAATGTGTCGACATTGTAAAGGCAAAGTATCAAATTGTTCCATCAAAAGCTGTAGTAGGAGTTGATCGGCCCATGAAGGTACCATCTATGCATATACAAACACCTTATTAGGGAAAAAGTGTCTAAGTTCTCACTGCTGTCATTTTGTCAAAAAATATTTTTTTCTAAACTAAACTTCTTCATGCATATGTTCAATATGTCTACATTGTATAGGCAAAGTATCAAATTGCTCCATCAAAAGCTGTGCCTATAATAGCATTAGCAAAAACCCTATATTAAAAGCCATTTAGAACTACAAAGGGAAATAACTCTTATAGAATTGGCCCATAGCCCTTACTTTATTGTCTTAAGTATTTGTCTTGCATATATTGTCATGTTTGCAAGGTTTGATGAAAATCCAGCAATGACTCTTCAAGATATTAAGGAAACAAAGCGTTCCGGACGGACACACGCACACAGGGACACACGGACGCACGGACAACGTGAAAACAGTATACCCACAACAAACAAAGTTTGCGGGGGGTATAATAAAATAGAATATTATTCAAAACTGTGCAAAATAAGATGTGCACATCTTCAATATGTCAGGAATCAGTATGCACGATTTGAATAAAAGGGGATGACAACTGTTTGAGTTACAGATTACACAATGTAAACATCCCAGAGGTGTTGTTAACGTAATAATACCCAAGTTCAACACTCCTAGAATATATAGAGGATATTCAAATGTTTTTTTTTTTTTAAAATATGTCTTTTATTTCACGAGTGAAGTGGACAATATTTATATTTCATGAGTGGCGAAGCCGCGAATGAAGTATAATTATTGTCCACTTAACGAGTGAAATAAAAGACATATTTAACAAAAAACATTTGAATTTTCTTTTTATTATCTACAAATTTCCCATAATCTTTTATGGTAAAGAGAAGCAAATCTTACTTTACATTTTAATTTAGCTTTTGTTTTGATTTCTAGTTGTAGAAGACGAATTTATAAAAGCTCTTTCTTTTATTAAGCTGCTAAGCGACTCTGACTTTTTGTTAACATAGAAATAGGAAACGCCAATAGTTGTTTCCCTTAGAAAAGAAACAGATATGCCATAAAGAGTTGCTTCCCTTAGATCATATTGAGAAAATAGAAAAAAGTAGTTCCAATCTTATGCTTTCTTTCCAGTGAAAATATCAAATCTTGTATTTTCACTGCTGTGAAAATACAAGTTTTTATATTTTCACAGCTCTGAAATATTTGCATTATATTTAATCAATATTTTCCTGTATTTCATTACAAAGTAGATAATAAAATGATATATTATCAAATGTGCACAAAGTAAGAGGTGCACATCTTTAATGAGTGGACAATCATTATGCAAAGTTTGAACTTAAACGAATGAAAACTGTTGGAGTTACAGGTTACACAAACCAGACACCCACTAAGCATTGCGGATGGAAAAAAATGTCTAAGTTCAACTTCCCTCAAGAATAAAAAATATTTATCAAATGTGCACAAAATAGAAGGTGCACATCTTTAAATTGTGAACAATCATTATGCAAAGTTTGAATACAGAGGAATGAAAAGTGTTGGGGCTACAGATTACAAGCATTTTAGACGGAAAATGTCTTAGTTCAATACCCCCTCCCCCGTAATCGAAAATACATCAATGAAAGGTGCACCAAATAGGAGGTGCACATCCTCAATGTGTGGACAATCATTTTACAAAGTTTAAATAAAAGGTAACAAAAAGATAAAGTGAAACCTTCGTGCAATTAAGGTGACAAGCAAAGCTGTCTGAACTGTGCTGAAAAAATATTAGTGCCAACATATTTCTTTAACTTATGCACTAAGTTGCCACTAAATTCCGTCTCCGAAAGTACCTGGTGCAAGAGAGATTAAAGTCAGACATGGAATTTAGATATCAAGTCATAGTATCGGCGACAAAATTTAGATAAAAAGTTTTACGAAGTTTATGATACCGATAGCCTTGTTTAAGAAGTTTTTTTTCTGTTAAAAGTTTATTACGAGTATTGAAGTCTGCAACATGGCTAGATGCTCTAGCAAGCGGATGAGTTGAGAAATATATACTCCATAGGAGCGACAATCATCACCATATAAAAATGGGAAAATGACAATTTCAAAATCAAAATCGTCACGTTTAAACGTAAGTTTTGGAAGAAACATTATCATTAGAAACGGACAACTGCAAAGCCGAAATCAGAGGTATTGGCTTTATTAAGTTGAAGCTCTAAAGGGTTTATTTGTCTTACCGTATTTGTAGTGTTGATTGAGCCTACATATCATCAGAAAAAGACACAAAACAAGAATAAATCCACAACCCGGAGAGCACAATTAATGCCCATAAGAATCCCTACAACTTTTCTATACAAATTAGTGCCAACTCGAAAAAAACAGTTGTCAAGAAGAACGGTCAGCGTCTGACGTACATTTTGAAAAGTAGACCATGTATGATGTTTTTTCGGCTAACGCGCTTCTGTCGTTACGTACATGCAAGGCAAGGTTGCATTCTCTTTGAAACTGAAGCTGGATGAAGATTTGCAGCTATTCTTAGCTGTAGGCCTAGTGTTATTATACCCGCCTTCTTCTTTAGAAAAAAGGTTTATCAATTTCGTACAAAAGTCGGTCCATCGTCCGTCCGTACATCTGTGCATCATTTCGCCACATTTCTTTTAAATGTATCTCCGCTATTAAAAACAGTTAGACGTAGAAACTTCAAACTTTTGTAGCTGTATAGGTCATAGATGTAGAGGGTCCTGGGCAATATTTCGTGGAACATTGACCCCAAGGTCAAGGCCATAGGTCAAATAATGCAATTCCTTGAACTTCACATCCTCTTTAACCATTAGACGTAGCAACTTCAACCTTTTCGGATGCATAGGTCACATAATGTAAAATGTACTGGCCAACAGTTGTGTAGCCTTGACCCCAACACACTGGTCAATGTAAACGCACCGGTGGTTACTACAACGAGCTGGTGGTTGCATTTTACAGCACCGGTGGTTGCGTAAAAGGTAAAAAATCTATACCTGTTGACTTTATTATTTATTTATAAACTTGCATTCATTTTATTTGTGATGCCACCTAGCGCACAGACCACCGGTAACATTGCAGTTTATGGCTCTGCCAAGCAATTGGTGATTTAATTCATGGTTTGGACTGCAAATCCAACAAAGTTCTGGAGTTTTGCCGTGACAGGTGCTTTTTTCAAGTGTAACTGCCAAAATTGAGTGAAATCTGCACGTCTAAGTGCAGCAGTTGTCATATTCCCATGAAATATCATCCAAAAAAACGATTACTACTTTGGTTTTTTTTCTTGGTAAACTAGCAAATGTTTTATTGAGGATTTTTTATTAGAACGCACTGGGAGCATTTTATGACGCATTGATACAACGCACTGATGGTTGCACAGAATTCCTGTGGTTGCTGGTGCAGACTCACCACATCATTCGCTGTTCACAAAAAGGTTGCAAAAATCGCCATTTCAACCAGCACTTGATATTTCGATACTGTATAGAAGGCTCAGGCGAGCCTGTGCAAACGTGCATACTCCCAAGAGCCTTTGCTGCCAGCACAAGAGATCTTGATATTTATTACATTGTCCAGTGACTGCCTGCGCAAATGTGCAGACTCACCAGAGTATTCGCTGCTGACGTGAATAGCACACAAATCGCCATTTAAGGCAGCACAAAAAATTTTGTACAGTGACGAAGGCTAAGGTAAGCCTGTGCAAATGTGCAGACTCGCCAGATCCTTCGCTGCTCTTACAAAATGGCATTCAAACGCCATTTGAGTCACCACATGAGAATTTTAAACTGTGACGAAGGCTCAGACTAGACCAAGCAAAAGTGGCCAAAGCCATCGCTGTTCGCATGAATGACACCCAAAAATAGTGAGTATCACAATCATAAACTGCAGACAAACCCATGGCACTGAGAGGAATAGCCACACAACAATCACGAGACACCAGGAAGACAAACTAAGCAAAGCAGCCAGCTCTCTCGCTCTTCCCCATCAAGATGATTGCAAAACAAGAACGGACATAAAGTAACAAAATATACAACAATTACAGAATCCTGTAATGGGAGTAACAATCGACAACGAATCAACAACAACATAATCACCGCCTTAGGACAGACAGCAGCCTATATCTCTGGGGTGCTAAAATTGCATTTTACTGGTACCAAATCTTCGCCCTAGAATCTGCTGTTGTTGAAGCACAAAAATTTTAAGCTCGCATAGAGGCTTCTTAACTATTGTAATTTATCATAACAGACAAACAATCTCATTAAATTAAAAGTTTTGGGGCCAATCTGAAAAATAGGCGGAAACTCTCTCAAAGTGCGAACAGGGGTAGCTCTGGAGCATCTCTGGTGAGGCTACACATTTGCAGTCACGCTTGAGCCTTCATCAGTGTACAAAAACCACAAAATCTATGCCTATTGACTGTATGATTTCTTTATAAGCTTGCATTTATTTTACTTTTGATGACCCAATGCGCACAAACCGTCAGAAACATTGCAGTTTATGGCTCTGCCATGCAATTTGCGTTTTAATTCATGGTTTGACCGACAAATCCGACACAGTTGTGGAGTTTGACATTGACAGGTGCTTTTTTCTATTGTGACTGCCTAACTTCAGGAAATTCTGCATGTCTAAGCACAGCTGCAGCTATGTTATCATAGTCCCATGAAATAACATCCAAAAACGATTACTACTCTCTATTTTTTCTATGCAGAGAAGGCTCTGGCGAGTCTGTACATTTGCACAGGCTCACCTGAGTCTTCTTCCTGGTACTGAAATATCATATGCTGGCTCAAATAACGATTTATGTACCATTTATAACAACAGTGAATGCTGTGGTGAGGCTGCATCAGCAACCACAGGAATTCTGTGCAACCATCAGTGCGTTGTACCAATGCGTCAAAAAATGCTCCCAGTGCGTTGTAATAAAAATTCCTCAATAAAACATTTGCTAGTTTACCAAGAAAAAAAAACAAAGTAGTAATTGTTTTTTTGATTGTTATTTCATGGGAATATGACAACTGCTGCGCTTAGACGTGCAGATTTCACTCAATTTGCAGTTACACTTGAAAAAGCACCTGTCACGGCAAAACTCCAGAACTTTGTTGGATTTGCAGTCCAAACCATGAATTAAATCACCAATTGCTTGACAGAGCCATAAACTGCAATATTACCGGTGGTCTGTGCGCCAGGTGTCATCACAAATAAAATAAATGCAAGTTTATAAATGAATAATAAAGTCAACAGGTATAGATTTTTTTACCTTTTACGCCACCACCGGTGCTGTAAAATGCAACCACCAGCTCGTTGTAGCAACCACCGGTGCGTTTACATTGACCAGTGTGCCCAAGGTCAAGTTCAAATAATATACCTTCTTGTAATTGCATATCCTCGTTAACAATTGGGCGTAGTAACTTCAAACTTTACAGGTGCATAGATCCCATGATGCAGAGGGCTCTGGGCAACAGCGTGTGAGACCTTGAGGTCAAAGCTAAGGTCTAAGGACAAACAATGTATCTTCTTGTAAAAGCATCCACTCCTTAACCGTTAGATGTGACAACTTCAAACCCTGCGGGTGCATAGGTCACATGCTGTAGAGGGTACTGGGCAACATTCCATTTGACCTTGACAGTGGGGTCAAGTCAACGGTCAAATAATGTATTTTCTTGCAAAAACATCTTCTCCTAAACCATTGGACATAGCAACTTCAAACTTTGCAGTTGTATAGGTCACATGATGTAGAGGGCATTGTGAAACATCATGTGTGACCTTGGAACAAAGGTCAAGGTCAAAGAATGTATATTCTTGTAAATGCATCTCCTCCTAAATTATTGAACCTAGCAGCTTCAAACTTTACATATGAGATTATGAAAAACTTACCACGGTGAGGTTTCCTTTTGATTTCATAAATGGACAGCCGATGCATAAAACAATGTGTGTATGTCCTTAGCAGGGTGGGTAGTCACGTGTTTTTTGCTTGGATACACTTTACGGATGTTCGAATACACTGTACGGACATTCTGATCGAATGTAGGTAGATTTCTCTATGTTTTCTCATCTATACCCAGAAAGTTATACACCATTTTCCAGCCCACATTTTCCCCTACCAAACGCTACCAGGATAGCATCTTTTAGCTTCTTACTTTGAGTACTAACCCTGCCACAAATGTTGTCCGTACAGCTTATTTCCAAATTCAGGCCCAATCTTCACCGCTAAAAAATTTGTGACAGAGTCTGTACTCAAAGTAAGAAGCTTTATGAGGATATCCTGGCATCGTTAGATAGGGAAAAATGGGGGCTGGAAAATGGTGTATAACTTTCTGTGTAAAGATGAAAAAACACGCAGAAATATCTACTTACTTTTGCTTAAAACATCGGTGTGGAAAGAAGTCCGCCATTTTATCCGTACAGTGTATCCTAACAGAAACCACGTGACTACCCACCCTGCTTAGTTCCATTTGTTATGTTCTTGACGTACAGTAAAACCTGTGTAAAACGACCACTCTCAAAAAGACCAAATATTGGTTTTCAAGACTAATTATTGATTAATGCAGGTCAAAAGTATTGCAAAAATACTCCTGGGGGGGCGGGGGGGGGCATTCTGCAGTACGTTCGACCTTCGAGCTTCATTATATCGGCAGTTTACACGTGTTCGCGTGTCTCTTTCTGCCTGCTGCCATAGGTTTGTCTATGAATGACAAATCCTTGTCATAACGATGTGCTTGGATGGCGGATCGTAATGCGCATTAGGGTGCCGAAGATAATGTAAACATATTACCTACAAAGCGAGTTCGATCCCGGCCCGGTCCCATACTTTCGGTAGAGATTGATCATGAAATAATTTCTACGGTCATTCTCTTCTCTTTCGCTGATTCAATCTAGAAGGGTTGTTGTCAGTTACAAGTATGTACACGAAGTACTGGTTAACCGCTAGGTCCAGCTTGCCCAGAAAAAGTGTGGTTAGCTGAACTGACCGTCTCGAAATGACCGTAGCCGTTGACTGAGTCGTAAAGAATCAAAACAAGCAAACAAAATCTACCAACGGCGTTGATTTAAGAGCCTGCATGGTAGCACACAAGAAAACATCGACCATCCTGGCATTTTTTCAGTTGAAACAAGTGATGATACAATGCTTGACAATACAAAATGAGCCGTGACATGAGATTTCCAACAATGTGGTATGTGCGACCAGCTAAGGCTCAGACCAGCCTGCGCATACGCGCAGTCTGATCAGAGCCTTTGCAAGTCGCTTAAATATTATGTGACTGTTAAGCTACTTGTGGAACAGCATTTGGAGTTTCTAAGCTTAAAAGAAAGCTGCACAGGGTCGTCTAAGTCTACACATGTCAAAATGCCACATTGTTGGAAATCACAAGTCACGGCTCAAATGTAGTAGTTATGCTCTGAGACTACCTGCCATTCGCTAGAGATTGAGCGTAAAATCGAAATTAAGTTAATTTGTGTCGAAAGGATTGCATTTTTGTGAATCTGAATATAAGGCATTTAATTCCAAAACTAGATGAACTAAGCTTACATGTAGCTCTGACAACAGGTACATTTTGTAGTCGTCCAGATATGCTCATGGGGTTGACTTTATGCGCCAAGAAAGATCAGATATGCAAAAAATACACGGCCCGAGGCTATAAAACTTTACTTCATGCTCAACTCAGAGTTCATTTTGCTCACTCGTTGGCATTTTAATACAATGTAGCAGGATAAATTATTTATTAGCAAGATAAATACAAAATGTACAACATCTGAGAGTTTTAAAGCCCAGGGCCTTACATTACTGAAATTCGTTAAATTGCGAACACCGACCCGAATTGGAGATTCCTAACAGGAGACATTATGGTCAGAATTTACTTTGTCATATACTGGACCGTTCCTAGAGTGCAGCGAAAAAGAGATGCAAGAACACATACATTGTACTATCAAACTATACACACTTAAAAGCAAGGATGGCGAGGTGGCGCAAAGGAAGAGACTCCCCCTGTGATCAAAAGGTTCCTGGTTCGAGCCTCATTGGGGGCATTGTGTTGTGACCATGAGTTATAAATATATCCTGCGAACTGAGTTTAAGCAAGGAAAGTAAACAGGTATGACTGAAAAAATGATGACTGGCACGGAAAGCATCACCGCAAACAAACGTGAACCAAACGATCAAAGATAAAAGCTATCACCTCATTCTTCCCGGGCTAGGTAATGGCTGAACTGGACAGGACACAAAGTAATGCTTAATAAAACATTGTTCTAAAGTTATTAAACCTTTTCAATGCTCAACTTAGCTGAGCTTGTAAATCACTTCATTTTCCTTTTTCTCTACACGATAAATTAAATATATTTAGTTTTCGGCGATTTTTCAACCTTCATATTCAGAACTGGCGGCTCTGGTTATGAAATTTCCCACCCGTGTACTCACGAATCAGACCAAGGAAACTGCGATAAAACGAAGAAGAAATTAATATTCCACAGCAAAGAAAAAACAGTGGGCCCAGACGTTTTCAACTTTTCCACTTGTGCTTTTAAACTTCACATTTCTATAAATAGAAAACCTGTCTCCGCTAAGAGTAGATATTTACACCACCAAGTTTAATATATTGTAGATAGTTAAATGTATACATGTATGTATGAATATGCCTATTCATGAGATTAAATGTGTTGTTGTTGGGGACGGGTATGCATTTTATTTAATCATTAAACACCAGTTTAGAAATAATTTCTAATATAAACCTTCTCGCCAACTGTTTGTTTGTTGGGCGTGTCATTTTTGTTTGCAAATTGCGTCATCATATCATGCGAAGTGTCATCATCTGAATGTATATGTAATTGTACATGCATGATCCAGATAGGAGGATGGGACTGGGGCTTCGTTCGCACCCCCTTGGAAACCGACGAAACAAGCTGTAGGCTTCTTTAGAAAAAAGGGTATGGACCCCCAACCACGACCACCAGAAACTATGAAGCCAACATCCATCATTCAGTGTCAGACCATCAACGTCACGCCAGCACACTTCGCTGGCAGGCCGATGGTTGCCGGCTTTGTTTACTGGGTATAGGTTTTCTTGTGAATACTGGTATCCCCATCCCCTCTGTTAAATAAGTTCCAATGATAACTAAAGATATGCCTATATATACAGTGAAACCTGTCTTAAGCGACCTCTCAAATATAGATAAAACAATGCCATTATTAAATAAATACTCATTGGTATGTTACAAATGAGAATAAACTTAAATGTCAATTTATCCAGTTAACGCGTTTTACTAAACATGTACTTAAAACGTGCGTTCTTTCTTTAACGCGACATAAGTTGATCTTAGATAGGATAACCTAAAGTTTGAAACATTTATGAAAAGCTTCATCTCCGAAATTTGATCAAATATACCATGTGCCTCAAGAGTGATGAGCATTTTCACTAACTGACCACGACCATATGAATGTGCCTAGTGTCTCTAGTCGTTATTATAAAACAATAAAACACGCCGCGTCTCATTTGGGGAAATAGCCCGCATTATCGCCAGAAATCCTTTGATCAAATATACCATGCGTTTCAATAGTTACGAGAATTTTCACTAGAAGACCTCGACCGGCGGAAATGATGCTCGTCCATCAAAAAGATTGTTACGCATGCCAGTGGTAAGACAATGTTGACATGCACACATGCATGCAAAAATTGATCAAAATATACATGTACAGGTACCATATCATATGCATGTGGTTCAAGAGTTATGAGCATTTTCACTAAACTGCTAAAGGACGGACAGACAGACGGACTTACTGCGCTACTGCTAACTTCACCCACGTATAATAGTGCACGCCTGCGGATGGTGCAATATTTCTAACAAGCTATAGCGAGTGGATAATCTGCTGCATGTGCGTTTGGTACATACATCAGTGTAGACCTTGCAGATAACATATTATATCGCGCTAAATTGTATATAATAAAACCGAAAGCATCTTTATTTTGTTTAACCTGTTTAAGTCGAACTTCCCATTGTTATTAATTGGACCAGTCCATTTCCATTTTAAGGGTTGTTGGATGGTATTTTTTTTATTGATATCTTAATAGAACATTCTGTAAGCAAACAGTGGAGACCCTGATCAAACGCCGCGTTCCAGTGCGGCGTCTGATCTGGTTATGCACTGTTTGCCTATGTCCCCGGTGACAAAAAGGACGCCAGGCTTATATGGGTTTTTATAACACGTCTTAACAGCCAAAAATATTTTGAAATTTCACAGTATCAGCAAACATTTATAAGCAACCATTACAACAAGATAAACTATTCAGGATTGACATTATTGTAGTAAACAAATTCGCAGGGATAATGGTCACATGATGACATTTTATTCAATTTTAGGAATGTTGGAAAGTCTTCTATGCTACAGTGTTATGCCGACGACAAATTACCGCAAGAATATATTCCTTCAGTATAAGTCTTTATACTGTATCCTTCAGTGATTCTCTCTCTCTCTCTCTCTTTTCTCTCTCTCTTTTTTTTCTCTCTCTCTCTCTCTCTCTCTCTCTCTCTCTCTCTCTCTCTCTCTCTCTCTTGTAGGTTATGTTCAGGGAATGTTTGTTGCTGAGGAAAAACAGATAAATATTCAGACAATTTTAGTAAATGAATACCATGCCACCATAATGTTCATGGAGGCTTGACTTTCATGGTCACAATGTGTAACACTAATGTTTAACTAAAATACACACTATAAATTATCAAGGTCGTACACCACCTTCAATGAGCAAGCACATAAGACTATGGTGCATTTCAAAGTAACTCAGTTGAATACTCACACTGGTGTAGCTTCCATTATGCAATTACGCACGTGCGTAATAAAAATAGTAACATTCAAGAGAGGTCACCTAATATGGTAAAAGCGATTTTCCATGCCATAATATAAGAAACTACTCTTAAAGGAAAGAATTCGCTCCCTCTGGGAGCAAATTCTTTCCTTTAAGAGAAGTTACCATTATGAATAGGGACGCAATTGCAGAGAATCACTATTTGATTTGAAGTAGTCTTCCTTTGATCTGTGTAAACTTTTCAGCGTTCTGGCTACGCCATTGACTCAGACCAAAATGCAAACTTCTCGTCTCGTTTAATTTACACTGGCAACGTTTATTAAATTTGCTCATATTCGATGTGAAAACTGATGACACACATAGCCTTGCCACATTGTGTATTGTATTTTTATATTCGATTTAGGGTTGATAATTTTTCAAAGTCTGTGAACGTAGACGGAGTACCCATTGTGCTGAACCTGTGGGACACGATCGCACAAGAAGACTATGATAGAGTTAGACCACTATCTTATCCTCTTACGGTAAGAACACAGCTAGGATGTTAATATGCATGCATTCAAAAATATTGTATCAAACCTTGTCCTGCTGAACCCAGATTTATCTTTTTTGACAACGCTGTAGAACCAGATTAGCTAGCTTCTGGCGAAGCCATCTAACCAGGATCGACACTGTTTGCCACCCCGCTTGTATATGCAGATCTATACTTATAACTGGAATACTGCATGTAAACTGGATTAAATTTGGGGAGGAGCGTACATGTAGTATATATACCATTGACATACTGTTAAGCATATTGTATTACCATTGCCTAAAAATAATAAATTCTGATTGTCTAACATATAATGCTTTTTAAATGAGTTAACCATACTTATTTTGAGTCGAAAACCGAAAGGACCTTGGACAGTTTCCTATTCAATCTGCCCATATTTTGACAGCCTGTGGCTAGGATAATGCATAACTGACAACTATAGTTTTGTGCTTAAATCAAACCCTTGCATTTAGTGCGCCTAGCAAAATAAAAATATTCTGAAAATATTGCATAATTATGCCAGGACTCTAGGGTTTAGGGGGTATTTTTTGTGACCCAATTTTATTTCACAGAAAGTCAAAGTTTCGTCGAGTATTCATCTAAATACATGTAAATATTATGTTTGCGGCATAAAACTTGAGACGAAAGTGATGCGTTTGCATAAAATTCGGGTTGAGAAGATTTCATTGTTTCCTCTAAAGAAGTGAGCTGTCAATTACTTCTGATTATCACCTGTAATGTTCCAAGTGAACCAGTTTGACTTGTGCACTGAGGCGTATCATATCTGTATACTGTATAAATCATACTCTAGATAAACACAGTTTTTGAGCGTAAAATCGTTAATATTTTCTTTCACATCAGATTTAACCTATAATATGGTGTTTAAAAGAACCGTCTCATTGAGACGGTTCTTTTGAGTACCCAAAACATATGTTTTGGTTGAGAAATGAGACAATTAATTACTTTGTAAGCATTCATAACTAAAGCCCTGATCTATGCCATTGCAGATTGATATTTACCTACAGGTGTTATTCAAAAAAAAGTTTCTAATACGTTTTTATGATAAAGTGTTTTTGAGCATTTTGACTTCGTTCCCCCCGTGACCAATCATGCCGTTCTTATATGATGTGTGAAATGTAAAACTACAACTGTATGCAAAAGGATTAGTTTGGTCAGGGGGGAAAAAGCACTTCAGTAAAATGTTTTCCATTTTCTATATGTTGAATAGCAAAAACAGAGTTTTCAACCCATATTTTTCATTCGTACTTGTCCAATGAAAAACTGCTTTTGTGGATAAGTCGAGGGTTGAACCTACTATCTTTTTCATAGAAAAAACATCGTTTTCTTTGAAACTTTTCTCTGGTCATTTCATTAAGACTGTCCAAGGTCCTTTCGTATTCCGAAACATATTCATTCAAAAGGACGGATTTTCTGGCTCAACTCTCAGCATACAAAATGCCAAACTTCGATGCTGTGTACAAAGAACGGATTAGAAAGGGCTAAGTTTTTCGGACTTTTTAGACCAATGTTCCCTCTAAGTTGTTACAGCAAAGTTTGACATATCAGACGATCTGGTAAGAAGCGTTTTGAAAGCAAAATTGTACAAATTTTGTTCATGAAATGTGCTAGTGAAATGCAAATCATACAACAATTTTGTTATTTGAGTGTTTAATCTGTCCCAATTTGCTGCAAAATATTGCTTGGTGATATGAGAATAATCGTTGTGGCATTTACAGACGATAAGATTCAGTAAACAGCCATTATCCTAAATGCAGCCTAGTCTCAAAGGGCTAAAATTCGTCATTATTTAAACCCATTCGAAATTGCCAGAGCCATACAACTATGCCGATGTGCTTTAGTTTGCAAACTTTGACAGAAAGTCAGCAAAATCATTCCCGAATTTTGAGAAAATCGACATTTTGAGCAGCAGGTATATAACCATAGCAGTACTAAAAATAGACATGAGTCATAATATGGTATTGCGTCATCAAAGTAAATAGTGTGCAATCAAGATGGCGGCCAGAAAAAAAACATCGTCACAAAAAATCCAGTTTAATGTCATTGCAAAGAATTAAGAATAAAGGCGCTGATCAGCTTGCGAATTTTAGCACCTTGATCGTTTGCTACTTAGATAGTATAATACCTATGGTTTCTCTTTTTAATGTAAACCATGTGTTATATTCAGCAGGCTGGTTTGAGTCTTTAATCAGTCCGAAACACCCGAGACGGTTTTCTTGCTACACTGCTGCCATTGTTGTTGAAATACTGTACACCTGAATGAACTTTAACTCATTTTAACCTTGTCTCGGATGTCATGATAATTGATGCAATCAACGAGATTGTATTTTTATCGAAAAGCTTCATGTTTTGACAGTGGGGACTCTGATCAGGCTAAATATTATTATACACTGAAGAACCATTTTAAGCCCCCTTAACCATATTGCACGCTAGCAGAGCGGGTTACAAGAGTATTTTACTATAAAAGAAAGAAAGAGGGGCAAAAATTTGTCTTGTTTGTCTATATACAGTGACTGATACTTTTCCTTTCATCAGCATATCAATTACACAGGGTAGATACCATTGCACTATTGATTATGACTCTTTCAACAATATTTGAGTTGTATTGGGGTGGTGATGCATGTGTATATTTGGCAGATTATGTTGGTCAGACTGCATTTTAGTGAAAAGTTTTGTACAAACTCTTACGAGCCTTCGCTGCTCGCTGACACAAAGTATGGATGTAGATAAAGACTCGGTCAAAAAGTCAGACCTATAGCCCCACTAGATAGCTTCGCGTAGCATGACTATACGGATACGCGATAAGTACCGTGGTTCTTTCATGATCTGGTCCCAGAAATGCTTAGGCGAACCTACGCAAATGCGCTATCGCCCTCAGACCCTTCGCTGCTGGCATACACAAAAAATGTATGTAGATAAAGACTATTGGCATGTTCAAACTGCAACCCCAATGACTTTATGAACCATTGAGAAAGAGTGACAATATATCAGCATTTACAAACATATGTCTGTTTTTCATATGTTTTAACCCATATAAGCATTGCGTCCTTTTGGCGGACATAGACAAACAGTGCAGACTCAAATCAGACACTACAGAAAGTGGCGTCTGATCAGGGTCTCATATGGTTGCTTTCAGAAGGTTCTATTAATATTTGGATAAAATTAAAACTACCTACTGGAAAACCCATAAAATGAAAATGGACTAGTCCAAAAATGTGAAGAGTATGAAATTCTATTTTGGCTTAAATGAGTTAGAATGATGATCAATTTAACCTGTATTTTATTGTCGTATATATGCTTACAAAAGTTAAATGTAAATTGTATATATGCAAAATTGAATTTATGATATATTATATTTTTGTTGATGTCTTATTTAGCTTGCAATAATGTAACAAGAACACGAACTCTCGAAAAGAAAATACGAATATGCGCGTTTTAATTAGTTATGACACTCACGATTTTAATGCGCAGTAAGATTCTTTTCGATATATCATGTTTTTGTTACAAAATATCCCCCACCTCCAAGAAATCGCTGGTCTGGCCATCACACATCACAAAATCATACTGATTATTTAACACAACAAAAACACCTTGAATAGCTTAACTCTTGGTATCAGATTGGGAACATGTATATCCGAAATAATGATGAGAGGTCATAGAATGCATTCAGACCATCTCAATCTTTTAGTCAAATATTATGCATACATCACTTTCCCAATGTAACTGAAAAAACTGTTGAAATGGTCATAAAACCACATTGAAAGAAAAAAAGTCACTGCATACTGTTGAAAGGGCCATTAACATAAGAATGAAGTCCAGAGATCCATAACTCTGGCCTGTAAATTTATTCAGTTATTCTCATTGGAACATTAGTAAATGGAATTTCATGTTGTGCGCTCTATAAGTTAAAAATCGTTAAAGCCATTTGAAAAAAACTTTGTATACTTGTAAACCACGATGAGACCATGTGTCATGCATAAGAAACATATCTCTGGCTTATATATTTTAGATTTATACCCCTTTGATTATTTTGATACAATTCTATGTCTACACAGAAGATATTTGATGAAATTTGATAATTTGTAAAGAATTATGAGAAGACATGTCATGCAAAAGATTTATCACTCTGACTTGTATCTTTTTTCGAGTTATTTTCCTTTGATCAGTTTAAACGCAATTTCGCGTCTTGTCTATAATTTGAAAATCGTTCAACGATACTTTGGTGAAACTCAATACATTTTATAGGCGCATGAGTAAACTGGTCATGCACAAGATCTATAACCCTGGTTTGTTCATTTTGGGTTATGTCCCATTGATCATTTTAATTGCAATTCAATGTCCTCTCTAAAATTTGAAAACAGTTGCTGTGCAGATATGTTGATGAAACTTCATCCATATTGGAAGCATTATGTGATGATATATGATGTAGAAGAACTATTACTCTGCCTAAGATATTTCTATCCTTCCAACAACAAAATGGAGAAACATCTTATTTTCTTAATTTGGAGGAAAAAAGCAAGTTCTAATTTCACTTACATCTGGTATATACCTCATGTTCTGTTTTTAACGGCCATCTCAAGAGCATCACATTTTTATGAGGGAATCTGGCTGCAATATATTGTTTTAGGTTCTTTTAAACGTATTTTTGATTACCTTTTCAGCCCTCTCAACAGTGTTTTAGTTGAATGGTACTAGTACTGGGCACGTTCATGTTATGATTAGAGGTGGTGGAGGCTATGCTGTAGTGCTTACAGCCAAAAATCACTATTTTTTGTCCTTGAGCAAGACATTTATCGGCTACATAATACTTATTCAACCCAGGAAGACAAGAAACCGTCCAGACATGACTGAAAAATTGTTAAATAGGACGTAAATAAACATAAAAACGATCATATAATACATATCAAGATTTTTATCAAAACTAAAATATTATTTTTCCAGAATGAAAAATACTTCTTTAAAAAGCGAAATTAGTTACTTTACATATGAAAGTTATTTTCTTCAAAAATAAAATACTTTTTATTTTGACAATGAAAAACAACAAAATCGTTTTGTTTGAAACGAACTGATATATGATAAAAAACATGCAAAATTAAATTGCATGCAAAGAGTTAACCCTTTAAGCCAAGACTGTTTAAGTATTTTACACCAGGGAAATGGGTAAATACTGTAAAGCTTCTGCACTGGCTGGAGTGGACAGCGCACAGACATGGAACAGGCTGCTTCTAGTAGGTGCGCTTGAATATTAACGCAATATGTTTGTTTATCTTCGAAAAAGCTATCATTTGCCAAGTTGGGCACATGATATATGGTAAGTGTGATTACAGAATGGCTATAAAGGTTGTTTTCCCATTGTGCAGCTCTTTCTTTACACTTCTTTTGTATAATTTAGATCAAGTTGAGACATGTTTTACTAAATATACCGATTACAACACTTTCTCACCTATAAAAGTAATATATTTTTTCAATACTTGAATCCAAAGCAGACGAATTTTCTTTCTATACAGGTAAATCTTTGGTACCCTGTTCTCTAACGTCGCACAGGTATTATCATAAAAAATGGGGTATCAAAGTCAAAGAAACAGTTTCGCTTTCCCCTATTGAATATAACATTTAACAGAAAAAATAGTTTTTTTTCTTGGATCAGACAGCTTTGGAATGTGTAAAATAGATTTGCCTGCAAAATTTTGTTAATTTTATACAATAAACGTGTTGCTTGAACTCTTAGCGTCGCCTGCTGATAATGTTTGCAAACAGTTTGGATCCAGATCAGACTGAACAGAATGTCAAGCCTGATCTAGACCCGAACTGTTTGACACTTGAAAAAACATCAGCAGAAGACAAAAAGGCTTGAAACATTTCCTAGGGGCAATCGTTTAAGTGGGGGAATCCCAATATTCTAAAAATAAAACATTTGTAAAAAGAGAATTTTCATTTGTGAAAAATTAATTTTCATTTGTAAAAAAAGTATTTTCGTTTGTAAAAAAGTATTTTTATTTGTAAAAGAAGAATTTTTATTTGTGAAAAACTAATTTTTATTTGTAAAAAAAAGTATTTTCGTTTGTAAAAAAAGTATTTTCATTTGTAAAAAAGTATTTTTATTTGTAAAAAAAGAACTTTTATTTGTGAAAAACTAATTTTTATTTGTAAAAAAAAGTATTTTCGTTTGTAAAAAAAGTATTTTCATTTGTAAAAAAGTATTTTTATTTGTAAAAAAAGAATTTTTATTTGTGAAAAACTAATTTTTATTTGTAAAAAAAAGTATTTTCGTTTGTAAAAAAAGTATTTTCATTTGTGAAAAAGCTATTTCAAGCATATCCGGAGTATATCTCCTATATTATATGTATTATATTTAATGGATACCACAAGATGAAATGGATTGGTTTGACCATAGTTATGTGACAGAATTGAGCTTCTACCCCATCTACTACTAAAAAATCATTTTAAAAGGCTTATAAGCACCAGAGCATAGCCAATTTAAGGCGGAAATTCTTACACTTATCAACAAAAGAGTGAGTGAAGCTAAAAAGAAGGCCACACTTATCAAGTTACGGACAATACTTCCAATTGTGCTCAAACCTGTTTTATCTTTGATCAACAATGGCACGCGAGCTAATATTGATGGCAAAAGAGAAATACCAGGTTCTAATGAAATCTTGTCAGGCGACGAAGGACAAGGACAGTCCACAGACCCTTGACATTAATTCCCCAAACAACTCGTATTTCGGAGACAATATGATTCTGGAGGAGAACGTGCATAAAGCCGAATTGTGCTGTGAACAGAACATGCCTTTATTTTCTGACATTTTGCAGTACGCTATTTCAAAACCAATGCAACGAAAAGCTATGGGACTGTTACAGTATCTTCATGAGCATGGAGGTAACACAATCAAATGGAATCAGAGGGGACAGATTTTAGTGAATGGTGAAGTCATTCCGGGGACTCATATTGTTGACCTTGTTCGCCATGCCGTTTGTTCCAAAACTGTTCGAACACCTGTTGGATCTGATATTTTTTACAAAGCTTTGACAGATGTTGACACACCTTCATCACTGGTAGCAACAAATATTATGCATACATCACTTTCCCAATGTAACTGAAAAAACTGTTGAAATGGTCATAAAACCACATTGAAAGAAAAAAAGTCACTGCATACTGTTGAAAGGGCCATTAACATAAGAATGAAGTCCAGAAGATCCATAATTCTGGCCTGTAAATTTATTCAGTTATTCTCATTGGAACATTAGTAAATGGAATTTCATGTTGTGCGCTCTATAAGTTAAAAATCGTTAAAGCCATTTGAAAAAAACTTTGTATACTTGTAAACAACGATGAGACCATGTGTCATGCATAAGAAACATATCTCTGGCTTATATATTTTAGATTTATACCCCTTTGATTATTTTAATACAATTCTATGTCTACACAGAAGATATTTGATGAAATTTGATAATTTGTAAAGAATTATGAGAAGACATGTCATGCAAAAGAATTATAACTCTGACTTGTATCTTTTTTCGAGTTATTTCCCTTTGATCAGTTTAAACGCAATTTTGCGTCTTGTCTATAATTTGAAAATCGTTCAACGATACTTTGGTGAAACTCAATACATTTTATAGGCGCGCGAGTCAACTGGTCATGCACAAGATCTATAACCCTGGTTTGTACATTTTGGGTTATGTCCCATTGATCATTTTAATTGCAATTCAATGTCCTCTCTAAAATTTGAAAACAGTTGCTGTGCAGATATGTTGATGAAACTTCATCCATATTGGAAGCATTATGTGATGATATATGATGTAGAAGAACTATTACTCTGCCTAAGATATTTCTATCCTTCCAACAACAAAATGGAGAAACATCTTATTTTCTTAATTTGGAGGAAAAAAGCAAGTTCTAATTTCACTTACATCTGGTATATACCTCATGTTCTGTTTTTAACGGCCATCTCAAGAGCATTACATTTTTATGAGGGAATCTGTCTGCAATATATTGTTTTAGGTTCTTTTAAACGTATTTTGATTACCTTTTCAGCCCTCTCAACAGTGTTTTAGTTGAATGGCACTAGTACTGGGCACGTTCATGTTATGATTAGAGGTGGTGGAGGCTATGCTGTAGTGCTTACAGCCAAACATCACTATGTTTTGTCCTTGAGCAAGACATTTATCGGCTACATAATACTTATTCAACCCAGGAAGACAAGAAACCGTCCAGACATGACAGAAAAATTGTTAAATAGGACGTAAATAAACATAAAAAAACGAAAATATAATACATATCAAGATTTTTATCAAAACTAAAATATTATTTTTCCAGAATGAAAAATACTTCTTTAAAAAGCGAAATTAGTTACTTTACATATGAAAGTTATTTTCTTCAAAAATAAATACTTTTTTATTTTGACAATGAAAAACAACAAAATCGTTTGTTTGAAACGAACTGCCATATGATAAAAACATGCAAAATTAAATTGCATGCAAAGAGTTAACCCTTTAAGCCAAGACTGTTTAAGTATTTTACACCAGGGAAAGGGGCAAATACTGTAAAGCTTCTGCACTGGCTGGAGTGGACAGTGCACAGACATGGAACAGGCTGCTTCTAGTAGGTGCGCTTGAATATTAACGCAATATGTTTGTTTATCTTCGAAAAAGCTATCATTTGCCAAGTTGGGCACATGATATATGGTAAGTGTGATTACAGAATGGCTATAAAGGTTGTTTTCCCATTGTGCAGCTCTTTCTTTACACTTCTTTTGTATAATTTAGATCAAGTTGAGACATGTTTTGCTAAATATACCAATTACAACACTTTCTCACCTATAAAAGTAATATATTTTTTCAATACTTGAATCCAAAGCAGACGAATTTTCTTTCTATACAGGTAAATCTTTGGTACCCTGTTCTCTAACGTCGCACAGGTATTATCATAAAAGATGGGGTATCAAAGTCAAAGAAACAGTTTCGCTTTCCCCTATTGAATATAACATTTAACAGAAAAAATAGTTTTTTTTTCTTGGATCAGACAGCTTTAGAATGTGTAAAATAGATTTGCCTGCAAAATTTTGTTAATTTTATACAATAAACGTGTTGCTTGAACTCTTAGCGTCGCCTGCTGATAATGTTTGCAAACAGTTTGGATCCAGATCAGACTGAACAGAATGTCAAGCCTTATCTAGACCCGAACTGTTTGACACTTGAAAAAACATCAGCAGAAGACAAAAAGGCTTGAAACATTTCCTAGGGGCAATCGTTTAAGTGGGGGAATCCCAATATTCTAAAAATAAAACATTTGTAAAAAGAGAATTTTCATTTGTGAAAAAACTAATTTTCATTTGTAAAAAAAGTATTTTCGTTTGTAAAAAAGCATTTTTATTTGTAAAAAAAGAATTTTTATTTGTGAAAAAACTAATTTTTATTTGTAAAAAAAGTATTTTCATTTGTGAAAAATTAATTTTTATTTGTAAAAAAAGTATTTTCATTTGTAAAAAAGTATTTTTATTTGTAAAAAAAGAATTTTTATTTGTGAAAAAACTAATTTTTATTTGTAAAAAAAGTATTTTCGTTTGTAAAAAGTATTTTCATTTGTGAAAAAGCTATTTCAAGCATATCCTGTGTATATCTCCTATATTATATGTATTATATTTAATGGATACCACAAGATGAAATGGATTGGTTTGACCATAGTTATGTGACAGAATCGAGCTTCTACCCCATCTACTACTAAAAACATCATTTTAAAAGGGTTATAAGCATCAGAGCATAGCCACCACCACCTCTGGTCATAAAATGAACATGTCCTCCCAATTTTGTGTTGTCAGAAAGATCGCATTTTAGCCAGAGATATAGTTCTTCTGCACAAATAATGGTTATAATATGGATGAGGTTTAGCCAAACAATCTGCTACAGTGTTTCAACATTTATAACATAACTGCACTTTAATCAACGAACGTCAGTTCCTATATTATGGAGCATATGTTAACAGAAATTACTCAAATCTGCCTACACTGTTGAGAAGTCAAAGCTTTCGCTTGCTTTGCTCTAAATAGATAAGACACTTAAATGCATAGGCACACAACGAATTATTACACAGATTATATGGATTAAACCCATGACCCTTCCACTTTTGTTTTCAGCAAATCAGATCCTAAGAAAAAAAGCATATGCATTTGCCCCGCCCACTTCCTTTTGTTTTCAGCCAATCAGGTGCAAGAAAGAAAATTGTATTGTATTTACAATTGAACAATACAATTTCCTTTCTTGCACCTGATTGGCTGAAAACAAAAGGAAGTGGGCGGGGCAAATGCATATGCTTTTTTTCTTAGGATCTGATTTGCTGAAAACAAAAGTGGAAGGGTCATGGGTTTAATCCATATAATCTGTGTAATAATTCGTTGTGTGCCTATGCATTTAAGTGTCTTATCTATTTAGAGCAAAGCAAGCGAAAGCTTTGACTTCTCAACAGTGTAGGCAGATTTGAGTAATTTCTGTTAACATATGCTCCATAATATAGGAACTGACGTTCGTTGATTAAAGTGCAGTTATGTTATAAATGTTGAAACACTGTAGCAGATTGTTTGGCTAAACCTCATCCATATTATAACCATTATTTGTGCAGAAGAACTATATCTCTGGCTAAAATGCGATCTTTCTGACAACACAAAATTGGGAGGACATGTTCATTTTATGACCAGAGGTGGTGGTGGCTATGCTCTGATGCTTATAACCCTTTTAAAATGATGTTTTTAGTAGTAGATGGGGTAGAAGCTCGATTCTGTCACATAACTATGGTCAAACCAATCCATTTCATCTTGTGGTATCCATTAAATATAATACATATAATATAGGAGATATACTCCGGATATGCTTGAAATAGCTTTTTCACAAATGAAAATACTTTTTTACAAACGAAAATACTTTTTTTACAAATAAAAATTAGTTTTTTCACAAATAAAAATTCTTTTTTTACAAATAAAAATACTTTTTTACAAATGAAAATACTTTTTTTACAAATAAAAATTAATTTTTCACAAATGAAAATACTTTTTTTACAAATAAAAATTAGTTTTTTCACAAATAAAAATTCTTTTTTTACAAATAAAAATGCTTTTTTACAAACGAAAATACTTTTTTTACAAATGAAAATTAGTTTTTTCACAAATGAAAATTCTCTTTTTACAAATGTTTTATTTTTAGAATATTGGGATTCCCCCACTTAAACGATTGCCCCTAGGAAATGTTTCAAGCCTTTTTGTCTTCTGCTGATGTTTTTTCAAGTGTCAAACAGTTCGGGTCTAGATCAGGCTTGACATTCTGTTCAGTCTGATCTGGATCCAAACTGTTTGCAAACATTATCAGCAGGCGACGCTAAGAGTTCAAGCAACACGTTTATTGTATAAAATTAACAAAATTTTGCAGGCAAATCTATTTTACACATTCTAAAGCTGTCTGATCCAAGAAAAAAAAACTATTT
Organism: Loripinus fragilis; assembly: GCA_964019695.1. NCBI lineage: Eukaryota > Metazoa > Mollusca > Bivalvia > Lucinida > Lucinidae > Loripinus > Loripinus fragilis. The sequence continues at coordinate 43,540,010 of OZ026516.1, read as the reverse complement.
TTTCTGTTAAATGTTATATTCAATAGGGGAAAGCGAAACTGTTTCTTTGACTTTGATACCCCATCTTTTATGATAATACCTGTGCGACGTTAGAGAACAGGGTACCAAAGATTTACCTGTATAGAAAGAAAATTCGTCTGCTTTGGATTCAAGTATTGAAAAAATATATTACTTTTATAGGTGAGAAAGTGTTGTAATTGGTATATTTAGCAAAACATGTCTCAACTTGATCTAAATTATACAAAAGAAGTGTAAAGAAAGAGCTGCACAATGGGAAAACAACCTTTATAGCCATTCTGTAATCACACTTACCATATATCATGTGCCCAACTTGGCAAATGATAGCTTTTTCGAAGATAAACAAACATATTGCGTTAATATTCAAGCGCACCTACTAGAAGCAGCCTGTTCCATGTCTGTGCACTGTCCACTCCAGCCAGTGCAGAAGCTTTACAGTATTTGCCCCTTTCCCTGGTGTAAAATACTTAAACAGTCTTGGCTTAAAGGGTTAACTCTTTGCATGCAATTTAATTTTGCATGTTTTTATCATATGGCAGTTCGTTTCAAACAAACGATTTTGTTGTTTTTCATTGTCAAAATAAAAAAGTATTTATTTTTGAAGAAAATAACTTTCATATGTAAAGTAACTAATTTCGCTTTTTAAAGAAGTATTTTTCATTCTGGAAAAATAATATTTTAGTTTTGATAAAAATCTTGATATGTATTATATTTTCGTTTTTTTAAGTTTATTTACGTCCTATTTAACAATTTTTCTGTCATGTCTGGACGGTTTCTTGTCTTCCTGGGTTGAATAAGTATTATGTAGCCGATAAATGTCTTGCTCAAGGACAAAACATAGTGATGTTTGGCTGTAAGCACTACAGCATAGCCTCCACCACCTCTAATCATAACATGAACGTGCCCAGTACTAGTGCCATTCAACTAAAACACTGTTGAGAGGGCTGAAAAGGTAATCAAAATACGTTTAAAAGAACCTAAAACAATATATTGCAGACAGATTCCCTCATAAAAATGTAATGCTCTTGAGATGGCCGTTAAAAACAGAACATGAGGTATATACCAGATGTAAGTGAAATTAGAACTTGCTTTTTTCCTCCAAATTAAGAAAATAAGATGTTTCTCCATTTTGTTGTTGGAAGGATAGAAATATCTTAGGCAGAGTAATAGTTCTTCTACATCATATATCATCACATAATGCTTCCAATATGGATGAAGTTTCATCAACATATCTGCACAGCAACTGTTTTCAAATTTTAGAGAGGACATTGAATTGCAATTAAAATGATCAATGGGACATAACCCAAAATGTACAAACCAGGGTTATAGATCTTGTGCATGACCAGTTGACTCGCGCGCCTATAAAATGTATTGAGTTTCACCAAAGTATCGTTGAACGATTTTCAAATTATAGACAAGACGCAAAATTGCGTTTAAACTGATCAAAGGGAAATAACTCGAAAAAAGATACAAGTCAGAGTTATAATTCTTTTGCATGACATGTCTTCTCATAATTCTTTACAAATTATCAAATTTCATCAAATATCTTCTGTGTAGACATAGAATTGTATTAAAATAATCAAAGGGGTATAAATCTAAAATATATAAGCCAGAGATATGTTTCTTATGCATGACACATGGTCTCATCGTTGTTTACAAGTATACAAAGTTTTTTTCAAATGGCTTTAACGATTTTTAACTTATAGAGCGCACAACATGAAATTCCATTTACTAATGTTCCAATGAGAATAACTGAATAAATTTACAGGCCAGAATTATGGATCTTCTGGACTTCATTCTTATGTTAATGGCCCTTTCAACAGTATGCAGTGACTTTTTTTCTTTCAATGTGGTTTTATGACCATTTCAACAGTTTTTTCAGTTACATTGGGAAAGTGATGTATGCATAATATTTGTTGCTACCAGTGATGAAGGTGTGTCAACATCTGTCAAAGCTTTGTAAAAAATATCAGATCCAACAGGTGTTCGAACAGTTTTGGAACAAACGGCATGGCGAACAAGATCAACAATATGAGTCCCCGGAATGACTTCACCATTCACTAAAATCTGTCCCCTCTGATTCCATTTGATTGTGTTACCTCCATGCTCATGAAGATACTGTAACAGTCCCATAGCTTTTCGTTGCATTGGTTTTGAAATAGCGTACTGCAAAATGTCAGAAAATAAAGGCATGTTCTGTTCACAGCACAATTCGGCTTTATGCACGTTCTCCTCCAGAATCATATTGTCTCCGAAATACGAGTTGTTTGGGGAATTAATGTCAAGGGTCTGTGGACTGTCCTTGTCCTTCGTCGCCTGACAAGATTTCATTAGAACCTGGTATTTCTCTTTTGCCATCAATATTAGCTCGCGTGCCATTGTTGATCAAAGATAAAACAGGTTTGAGCACAATTGGAAGTATTGTCCGTAACTTGATAAGTGTGGCCTTCTTTTTAGCTTCACTCACTCTTTTGTTGATAAGTGTAAGAATTTCCGCCTTAAATTGGCTATGCTCTGGTGCTTATAAGCCTTTTAAAATGATTTTTTTAGTAGTAGATGGGGTAGAAGCTCAATTCTGTCACATAACTATGGTCAAACCAATCCATTTCATCTTGTGGTATCCATTAAATATAATACATATAATATAGGAGATATACTCCGGATATGCTTGAAATAGCTTTTTCACAAATGAAAATACTATTTTTACAAACGAAAATACTTTTTTTTACAAATAAAAATTAGTTTTTCACAAATAAAAATTCTTTTTTTACAAATAAAAATACTTTTTTACAAATGAAAATACTTTTTTTACAAACGAAAATACTTTTTTTTACAAATAAAAATTAGTTTTTCACAAATAAAAGTTCTTTTTTTACAAATAAAAATACTTTTTTACAAATGAAAATACTTTTTTTACAAACGAAAATACTTTTTTTTACAAATAAAAATTAGTTTTTCACAAATAAAAATTCTTCTTTTACAAATAAAAATACTTTTTTACAAACGAAAATACTTTTTTTACAAATGAAAATTAATTTTTCACAAATGAAAATTCTCTTTTTACAAATGTTTTATTTTTAGAATATTGGGATTCCCCCACTTAAACGATTGCCCCTAGGAAATGTTTCAAGCCTTTTTGTCTTCTGCTGATGTTTTTTCAAGTGTCAAACAGTTCGGGTCTAGATCAGGCTTGACATTCTGTTCAGTCTGATCTGGATCCAAACTGTTTTCAAACATTATCAGCAGGCGACGCTAAGAGTTCAAGCAACACGTTTATTGTATAAAATTAACAAAATTTTGCAGGCAAATCTATTTTACACATTCCAAAGCTGTCTGATCCAAGAAAAAAAACTATTTTTTCTGTTAAATGTTATATTCAATAGGGGAAAGCGAAACTGTTTCTTTGACTTTGATACCCCATTTTTTATGATAATACCTGTGCGACGTTAGAGAACAGGGTACCAAAGATTTACCTGTATAGAAAGAAAATTCGTCTGCTTTGGATTCAAGTATTGAAAAAATATATTACTTTTATAGGTGAGAAAGTGTTGTAATCGGTATATTTAGTAAAACATGTCTCAACTTGATCTAAATTATACAAAAGAAGTGTAAAGAAAGAGCTGCACAATGGGAAAACAACCTTTATAGCCATTCTGTAATCACACTTACCATATATCATGTGCCCAACTTGGCAAATGATAGCTTTTTCGAAGATAAACAAACATATTGCGTTAATATTCAAGCGCACCTACTAGAAGCAGCCTGTTCCATGTCTGTGCGCTGTCCACTCCAGCCAGTGCAGAAGCTTTACAGTATTTACCCATTTCCCTGGTGTAAAATACTTAAACAGTCTTGGCTTAAAGGGTTAACTCTTTGCATGCAATTTAATTTTGCATGTTTTTTATCATATATCAGTTCGTTTCAAACAAAACGATTTTGTTGTTTTTCATTGTCAAAATAAAAAGTATTTTATTTTTGAAGAAAATAACTTTCATATGTAAAGTAACTAATTTCGCTTTTTAAAGAAGTATTTTTCATTCTGGAAAAATAATATTTTAGTTTTGATAAAAATCTTGATATGTATTATATGATCGTTTTTATGTTTATTTACGTCCTATTTAACAATTTTTCAGTCATGTCTGGACGGTTTCTTGTCTTCCTGGGTTGAATAAGTATTATGTAGCCGATAAATGTCTTGCTCAAGGACAAAAAATAGTGATTTTTGGCTGTAAGCACTACAGCATAGCCTCCACCACCTCTAATCATAACATGAACGTGCCCAGTACTAGTACCATTCAACTAAAACACTGTTGAGAGGGCTGAAAAGGTAATCAAAAATACGTTTAAAAGAATCTAAAACAATATATTGCAGCCAGATTCCCTCATAAAAATGTGATGCTCTTGAGATGGCCGTTAAAAACAGAACATGAGGTATATACCAGATGTAAGTGAAATTAGAACTTGCTTTTTTCCTCCAAATTAAGAAAATAAGATGTTTCTCCATTTTGTTGTTGGAAGGATAGAAATATCTTAGGCAGAGTAATAGTTCTTCTACATCATATATCATCACATAATGCTTCCAATATGGATGAAGTTTCATCAACATATCTGCACAGCAACTGTTTTCAAATTTTAGAGAGGACATTGAATTGCAATTAAAATGATCAATGGGACATAACCCAAAATGAACAAACCAGGGTTATAGATCTTGTGCATGACCAGTTTACTCATGCGCCTATAAAATGTATTGAGTTTCACCAAAGTATCGTTGAACGATTTTCAAATTATAGACAAGACGCGAAATTGCGTTTAAACTGATCAAAGGAAAATAACTCGAAAAAAGATACAAGTCAGAGTGATAAATCTTTTGCATGACATGTCTTCTCATAATTCTTTACAAATTATCAAATTTCATCAAATATCTTCTGTGTAGACATAGAATTGTATCAAAATAATCAAAGGGGTATAAATCTAAAATATATAAGCCAGAGATATGTTTCTTATGCATGACACATGGTCTCATCGTGGTTTACAAGTATACAAAGTTTTTTTCAAATGGCTTTAACGATTTTTAACTTATAGAGCGCACAACATGAAATTCCATTTACTAATGTTCCAATGAGAATAACTGAATAAATTTACAGGCCAGAGTTATGGATCTCTGGACTTCATTCTTATGTTAATGGCCCTTTCAACAGTATGCAGTGACTTTTTTTCTTTCAATGTGGTTTTATGACCATTTCAACAGTTTTTTCAGTTACATTGGGAAAGTGATGTATGCATAATATTTGACTAAAAGATTGAGATGGTCTGAATGCATTCTATGACCTCTCATCATTATTTCGGATATACATGTTCCCAATCTGATACCAAGAGTTAAGCTATTCAAGGTGTTTTTGTTGTGTTAAATAATCAGTATGATTTTGTGATGTGTGATGGCCAGACCAGCGATTTCTTGGAGGTGGGGGATATTTTGTAACAAAAACATGATATATCGAAAAGAATCTTACTGCGCATTAAAATCGTGAGTGTCATAACTAATTAAAACGCGCATATTCGTATTTTCTTTTCGAGAGTTCGTGTTCTTGTTACATTATTGCAAGCTAAATAAGACATCAACAAAAATATAATATATCATAAATTCAATTTTGCATATATACAATTTACATGTAACTTTTGTAAGCATATATACGACAATAAAATACAGGTTAAATTGATCATCATTCTAACTCATTTAAGCCAAAATAGAATTTCATACTCTTCACATTTTTGGACTAGTCCATTTTCATTTTATGGGTTTTCCAGTAGGTAGTTTTAATTTTATCCAAATATTAATAGAACCTTCTGAAAGCAACCATATGAGACCCTGATCAGACGCCACTTTCTGTAGTGTCTGATTTGAGTCTGCACTGTTTGTCTATGTCCGCCAAAAGGACGCAATGCTTATATGGGTTAAAACATATGAAAAACAGACATATGTTTGTAAATGCTGATATATTGTCACTCTTTCTCAATGGTTCATAAAGTCATTGGGGTTGCAGTTTGAACATGCCAATAGTCTTTATCTACATACATTTTTTTGTGTATGCCAGCAGCGAAGGGTCTGAGGGCGATAGCGCATTTGCGTAGGTTCGCCTAAGCATTTCTGGGACCAGATCATGAAAGAACCACGGTACTTATCGCGTATCCGTATAGTCATGCTACGCGAAGCTATCTAGTGGGGCTATAGGTCTGACTTTTTGACCGAGTCTTTATCTACATCCATACTTTGTGTCAGCGAGCAGCGAAGGCTCGTAAGAGTTTGTACAAAACTTTTCACTAAAATGCAGTCTGACCAACATAATCTGCCAAATATACACATGCATCACCACCCCAATACAACTCAAATATTGTTGAAAGAGTCATAATCAATAGTGCAATGGTATCTACCCTGTGTAATTGATATGCTGATGAAAGGAAAAGTATCAGTCACTGTATATAGACAAACAAGACAAATTTTTGCCCCTCTTTCTTTCTTTTATAGTAAAATACTCTTGTAACCCGCTCTGCTAGCGTGCAATATGGTTAAGGGGGCTTAAAATGGTTCTTCAGTGTATAATAATATTTAGCCTGATCAGAGTCCCCACTGTCAAAACATGAAGCTTTTCGATAAAAATACAATCTCGTTGATTGCATCAATTATCATGACATCCGAGACAAGGTTAAAATGAGTTAAAGTTCATTCAGGTGTACAGTATTTCAACAACAATGGCAGCAGTGTAGCAAGAAAACCGTCTCGGGTGTTTCGGACTGATTAAAGACTCAAACCAGCCTGCTGAATATAACACATGGTTTACATTAAAAAGAGAAACCATAGGTATTATACTATCTAAGTAGCAAACGATCAAGGTGCTAAAATTCGCAAGCTGATCAGCGCCTTTATTCTTAATTCTTTGCAATGACATTAAACTGGATTTTTTGTGACGATGTTTTTTTTCTGGCCGCCATCTTGATTGCACACTATTTACTTTGATGACGCAATACCATATTATGACTCATGTCTATTTTTAGTACTGCTATGGTTATATACCTGCTGCTATTTTGGTTTTCGGATGTGTTTTAGTAGATACAGTTCTCACGTTCCTATGACGTCATCAGGATTTGTAGAGTTCTACATTACTGACTTTTGGATTGTAGAATAACAGTACGTTTAATAACAAAAGATAATTTTGTAAAAAAATGATATTCTGGTAAAAAATTGCAACACAATCATAATATGCTTAACTTTATGTCATTAGTATAGAATGTTCATCGTGACAACTGATAACTGGTACCTAGTGGGCCACCCAGCGAAACGCCGTTCGAAAAGCGTTTTGCTAGCTGGCCAATTGTGGGCCGCTTTTATATGCTTTCGGTATATGTCAAATAGATCTAACAAACGAGACGTTTCATAAGAAATCCGTTTTTATTACATGTTAGTAGGGACCAGCTCATGAGATTTGGCACTTATTGTCATGTTTAAGCATGTTTGCGCAGCTAGGATGTGCAAGGGTCGTTTGGGCATTCGCTGCTCCTTATGCATTCCATGAAATAATTTGCATGCAATATTATGTTCAGTCTCATACATACATGTAAATAATGAAGGTAGTGCTGCTTTTATTATATTCATTAATGAACCCGTGACATGAGATTTCCAACAATGTGGTATCAGCATGTGCATGCGCGCAGTCTGAGTAGAGCCTGTGCTAGTCGCTTTGGATATTCTATGACTGTTAAGTTACTGGCTGAACATAGTTTGGAATTTTTAGGCTTAAATGGAGGCTGCACAGGTTCATCTAAGTCTAGACTTGTCAAAATACTCCATTGTTGGAAATCATAAGTAGTGGCTCAATTGTTTTGTTTTACTGTTCAAATGGTCCCTTCCTGTTAAATGATCTTGTATCTGCTTGCAATTAGATATGTCTCGGCCAATTCCGTGGAATCAGATTCTCGACCAATTGATCTGCTTGGTCACGTCTGGATTTCAACTTACTCAGGTTACGAAATTACAACTGCTCGTAAAAAGTAAAATACCGACATATAAAGAAGTTTTTTGCTTCAAGTCTCTCTCTCTTGTTCATGATAATAAATGTTAAAATGCCAACAATTGTTGGCATCAAAACATTTATGAGCAGGATAAATTTTGTGCTCAGTTGAGTTGAGCATGAAAAAAGTTTTATAACCTCGGGGCCTGTTTATTAAACCTCTATTATCTGGATACCAGTAAACAGGTGCATGCACTTTGAGATAAAGAGTCATCTCAACAGGGTATGCACTGACAAAATAATCCTCAGGGAACGAAATCCATCAGTTTATAGAAATTTTGACTGACAGCTTCTTAAAATACCATAACGGACAATTCAATGCTTATTTTATCATTATGTATGGGATAATCTATCAGATTAAAAAGGAACCAAGGGCAGTGTTTTCATAGTACGGAGGAAGGCAAAGATCAGAAATTGATACAATTAAGTACCACACCTGACCCAGGATACCAATGGGAAAGTAACAAACTAACAATTAGACATCACAAACGAGAGCCAAGAGCTAAGCCCTTTCCCAGCAGGCAACAACAAGGCAACAATAGACAGACGCGCACGAAAGCATAGCAAACAAACAACAGAAATAACATGAATGGTCCACAAAAGAAGTACCTCCTTGGAACGGTCAGTAAAATATTTTACTGGAGGGCTTAAACCGGTTTCGCGACGCCACCTCACCCTTAGTTCAGATGTGGATCAAGATACGTAGATATTTGGTTAGCATGAAATACCCCTAACTTATCACTGCATCATCTTGAACAAACATGTATCAAGTACTTCAAATTAAAATGGGTTGATCTTTTAAGCCGTTTTGTCCTTCCAAAATAGCCATTGTTTTGTGACACAAATAAAGAAAGTAACTATATTGTATAATAAATTAGAATAATGACAATAAAACCCCACCCTTACTCATCCACAAAGTCAGTTTAGCGCCCAACAAGAAATCGTCTTTTCGTATTTTCATTATTACTTGCCAAAATATATGTTGTGGTTGCTCATTTATCTTACATTGCACATGTATCTGTACTAATCGTTTCTGACGTTTCGAAGTATAGCGAGAATTTTTTGTCCTAACGGTAAGGTCGGGTTTTCAAAGGTGTTTAGTCTGGTGCCACGTGTTGGTGCGAAATGGGCGTTATGCGGCTTTAAATGATCAGTTTTTGCGAAGCCTTCACTCGAGGCAGTTCAGCTTAATTTCACAACAAAGTTTTTGTTTAAAAGAAATATGAAAAGAGCCTGGGTATTGTTATGGATGAGGTTCGACACCTACCCTGGAGATATGCTTAAGCATGGCATCGACTCACGTTCTAGAGTTATTTTTCCACATAAGGTTTATATTCGTGAACGGCTTGTTTACCGAGGAAGGGGGTATTTATTTTGGCCATATAAAAATCTGACTGTCACCGATCAATTTTGACGATCAAAACAGCCAATTTCACATGTTTGAAGCATTGCATACACTTTCATGTTCTCTCCATTGTGCATTAAAGGCTCGCATCAAGTATGCATTAAGGCTCGCATCAAGCAAATGTGGCATTTGTGTTTTCTATGAGTGTGGTTAAGGCATTCAGATATATATGCTTGGTAAACTTGTAGTTCCAGCAAAACCAAAAGTCGCAAGAAGGCAAAATTTTGCTAGCATTTAAACACGTTTTATTTTTTCTTAACTATATTTCTTTTTTAGAATATCTTCCTCGTGTGTTTTTCGCTGACCAACCGAGATAGCTATGAGAACGTCAAACGGAAGGTAAGGGAGTACAGAACCGAAGTTGATTTCGCATCCACAAATGAGCCGTGATATGTGATTTCCAACAATGTGGCGTTTTGACAAGTGTAGACTCAGATCAATTTGTGCAGCCCCCTTTTAAGCTTAGAAACGCTAAAAAAATAATGTTCTGTCAGTAGCTTAACGCTCATAGAATATTCAAGCGACTAGCAAAGGCTCTGATCTGATCTGAGGCTTTGCTGGTCGCACATACCACATTGTTGGAAATCTTATGTCGTGGTTCTTATATTGTTTTCTTATTAATAATTATTCTATTAATATTCGTGACAATGGCATTGTAACCAGAAGTACATTTGAAGATAAATGGTACACAATAAAGTTTGTGAGGCTGCAAAAATTTTGCATAGCTCTAGCTTTGCAACCTTTTTGTTGGTGGCCTCTTTAACACCCCACCTTTTCGGTGTATGTCAGGATGACATATGTTTTATGTCATTCATTTGAATAACAAATCACATGTAATTTTGTGACATGTATCATTGATTATTTTGCATATCATCATTTGGTATATAAATGACATTTTAACTCAATCTTTGTTGTCATTTGGTACCTCAAACAAGCTTGATCTTCTTGTTTATCTGCTGGAGAATATGTCGCAGATAAAGTTAATTGGAAGATAAACAAATTTGGGACATTTCGAAAGGTCTCTTTCCTATCCGAAAATGCGGTATTGATTCTGTATTTTGGTATGCTGTGTTTTAGTTTTTTATCAGTGTGATTTCTATTTCAGTGCAAACAGATGTGTAATTCATCATCTATACCCTCCCCCTCCCCTTATACCTACCTAATACGTGTATGTAAGTGTGTATATGCACGTGTGCATGTTTATAGATGTGTGTGTATGTAGGTGTATAAATGTATATGTGTATGTATATGTGAGTGCGTGTGTGTGCATATATTTGCATTCATTTATTGTATAGAACCTTGTTTTTCATGTGGGCCTTTTTATCACCCCGCCTTTTCGGTGTAGGTCTGGATGACATATGTTTCATGGTCATTCTTTTGAATAACAAATCACATGTAATTTTGTGACATGTATTGTTGATTATTTTGCATATCGTCATTTGGTATATAAATGACAATTTCACTCAATCATTGTTGTTGTCATTTGGCACCTCAAACAAGCTTGATCTTCTTATATGTTCATCTGCTGGAGAATATGTCGCAAATAAAACTAGATTATCTAAGTTGTGTTTATTTTGTCTTGAAAAACAACGTGTTGCCAAATCGTACACATTTAGGTATTGGACATTCCGGGTCCACTAGAGCACAAATGGAATCATACTTTATGTGGTAGAGTTTTGAGTGTCAGTCAAATTAGCTGTACACATTGTGTGTATTTCCCCCCTCTACCTGCGCATGCCCGGAAGCGTGTTAGCGGTAATCCCCTTTAAAGAAATTTAGCACGCGGGCCTAAATATATAACATGACGTGGTTAGGTGTACTTATTTACTACCGCTATATAATGCACTGTTACTTATATTGATTTTGTCTGGCTTTGACCTATTTTAAATACACCAGGTATTCTTACCCGCAGAGCTCTAGATAAGAAACTTTTGACTAATTGTACCCTAATTTCTTGGTTGACATCAGCCATCCTACAGTATGTCTTTAGCAAAAGTGTGGGAAGCTGCGCGGCGCCTCATCAGGGCCTCCAATATTTGCTATTATAGTAATACCAGCATATCTGTCGCCCCAATTTTGAATATGCGCAAACCTACCCGAAAGTCTATCCCTACAAATATGGGTAAGCACTTTCCAGCCAAAAATTTATTACTTTCTTATAACGTCGCTCCAACATGAATTTGCAGAAAAAGTCATTCTCATACAGGGCGATCATGTATTTGTGTATTGTATTCAAAGGAGGCTATAATCATATGTATTATGTTTAATGCCTAACAAAATTATGTTATGTTATGTTATGTTATGTTATGTTATGTATTCATCGTGTGGCTATTCCGATCATATGGCTTCTAGTGAAGTTGGCTATTCTGGATCTACATTCAATTTGTTTTAATGAATTAGGTAAAGCGATTTGAATAAGCTTTTCACAAAGATTTTTTTTTCCCGTGGGAACCCGAAATACACCACCATTGTCCCCTGGTTCCCTGTATTCTGGTTGGCACAAAAACAGACCTGAGATATACATTTAGTAAAGACAGACAGAAGTCCAAAGACATTGTCACTACATCAGAGGTACAAATTGCCCATTAACCCATATAAGTCTAGCGTCATTTTTGTGGGACATCGACAAACAGTGCAAAACCAGATCAACCGCCGCAAAATGCGGCGTCTGATCAGGTTCTCCACTGTTTACGTATAGATGTTTCTTTTCAAATTTGAATAAAAATGAAAAATACCACCCAACAACCCTAAAATTCGAAATTGACTAGTCCAATTGATAAGCATGTGAAAATACTTTTGGCATAAATGGGTTAACGTTTTTTAGAGTTACAACCACAAAACTATCAATTTTAGCAACATATTCCAATGGGTCGTCGTAATAAGCTGTTAAAGCATAAACTATGTTGTCTATTATTGCCATCTAGATACATGAAAGACTACACATTCATTTCTACATGTTCGCTTCACTGAAACAATGACAGTAGTTGAACACTTAATCGCTTGTTAAAAAAGTTTATGGTGAAAAACTTCTTTATTTGAAATGCCAAATATATTGCCTCTTTGAGAAAATCTAAATTTGTACCAACAACATATGTTCATTGTCTTTGCCTCTTTAAAACATCTCAAGCTGCCAATCTGTATTAAAATACCTGTCACTATTGCATAAATAGTATATATATATATATAAAACATTACATCCACGAATATATCTTCAAATTCGATACCATGAACTAACGATTTGCTTACCTTAGTTGTGTGGTTGTAGTGCTCGATAACAAACCGCAGCATCTCAACAGAGTCTGCACTGTTATAATTAAGCTTAAAATGTGGCCAGCTTCCCTCAAAATATTCAATGGCGGGATCAAACGAAATGTATTTATTTTATTAACTGCTTGCTTAAAATAGCAAGTGTGTATTTCATCACTAATCCCAATATTTTCGCGTTTTGTTTGATCTCAAATTAGGAAATAGAATAAATTGAAGTTCACTACATATGCTGCATATAATGTTTGTGAATATAATAATATTGTGTGTTTCCTTCTAAAGTAAAGAAGAAGACAAAGATCAGGAGTCGGTACAATCCGGTACCATACCTGACCCAGGACTTTTATATGGGAAAGTGACAAACAAAAACATAGCATACAGAAGAGAGCCAAGGTGATAGCCCTTTCCCAGCAGGTGATTACAAGGCTGCAGAGTATAACAAAACAGATATGAAACATAAATAACAAAAAGGATCCACAAAAATATGTACCATCTTGTAACGGTCAGTAAAATTATTAAAGGACTTTAACATATTTAACGGTACCAACCTTACTCTTAACTCAGATGTGGATCAAGTTATATAAAGTAAGTAAGGGTGCTAAGAACAGGAATCGATACAATCAAGTACCACACCTGGCCCAGGATACCAATGAGAAAGTGACAAACTCACAGTTTGACACCACAAACGAGAGCCAAGAGGTCAGCCTTTTCCCAGCAGATGACCACACGGCACATATAAACAGACGACCATAAAGGCATTGCAATCACAAGACAGAAAAACAGAAAAGATCCACAAAAGAAGTACCGCCTTGGAATGGTCAGTTGAATATTTTACTGGAGGGCTTAAACCGGTTTCAAAGCGCCAACCTCACCCTTAATTCAGATGTGGATTAAGACACATAGATATTTGGTTTGCATGATAAATGTTTGGTTCGCATGAGAGATCTCTAATTTATTGGTGCATCATCACCTAGTACATAGTAATCAAGATATAAAAGATAGATAAAACAAAGATAATGACTCAACAGTATATACAACTAAATACCCTTGAGGGCATGAGCAAAGAAACTAAATCAGGCCACAACCTAAATACATGTAATCATGTAAGTAAATATAACGTGTTTGTTAACATTTTGTTCATTTTCTAGTTAAATCTCAAGGAAAATTTTGGTAATTAAATTATCGGGATTTGCTGAAATTTTCATTTTTTTTACTCCTGCTCAGGACTATGGTATCAGTTTTGGCCGACATTGCACGTTATGCAACGTCATCATTAATATGACGTAATGTGTGAACGTGTATGACGCCATTTAGTGCAAAAAATCTGTCGCGCTTATAATAATAAGTTCATTTATTTCACTTCGCCACTCATGAAATATGCATTTTTTGCTTCACTCGATGAAATAAATGGCATATTCATTCCAAAAATTAGAAAATCCTCTATATATTTTATGTTTCAGGGTTTAGCTTTAAAGAAAGCAATTAATGCCATGAAGTATGTGGAATGTTCAGCATTAACTCGAGAAGGACTCAAACATGTTTTTGACGAGACTGTTCGCGTTGTCAATGCGCAAGATAACCACTATCATTATTACCGTCCGTGTCTAATCTTATAGTAATACATGCACTTGAAACTCCCAAAACAATCGATAATCCAATAACCAAATTCGATTGATAATCGTTGATACATGTAGCATCGGGTAATTCACTGCATTTATGATACTTAGCCATAGCGCGAGATGCGACCCAATTTTTTCAGTAAAAATGCTAATGTTGTTCCCGTTTGGAGTATACAGTCAACGAGTCGCTTCCATTGAGTGACCACAGAACAAGATTTCGTGGGGAATGGAGATACAGGTCTTGTTCATAAATTAAGTAGATCTAGCATTTCTTGAAAGCTATTGAATTGCTTTACCAGCTATTTCTTCAAACGTAGACAGAGAGTAGGACTACCAGGTACTGAATATTTACGGACCCGCTTAAAAGCAACTGGTCCCCAAGGTTCTGTATTAGACCTTTTGCAACTTGTGCAAGCTCATATAGCTGGACCACAGTAACTGAAAATCCTTCGAATGTAAAGGAGATATGGAGAGGACATGGAATTGAAGCATAAACGTCCGTATCTTGTTTAGATCATTTCTGTACCGAAATACTAGGCAATTTGGGTTTCCCCTTGACCCTTAAGAGGACTCGAATTTATACACTAAAAAAACAACAACAAAAAACAAACGCCAGTTGAAATGTTTTTAGACCTATTTTTTCGCGATAACTTTATACCACGTCATTTTTCAAAATTCTGATTCCGATGAAAAGTATTCAGGAGCATCTCCGCCAACTTCTCTAAACGGTTCCAACCTCGAAGATGCTGCAGTTACATCTATGCATAGATGCTCTTTTTGTAGTATATTTTAAGCAAATCGCAAATAAAGTAAGTCAAAGATGTCAGTCAAAAAGTTACATTGTACCGCACCAATTCACTTGTCAAAGCAATGTATGGCTTGTTCAAATATAAAAGAAGTCGCGTCTGATTCGCTCGTGCGTTAAGCTAGTGGGATCATCTTGAAAACATCAATTTTGAAGCACGAGCATAAGGAAAAAATGGCACGTCATGCAAAAACCCAACCTTTGCTCCTACAAATGAGCCTGTTTGAAGTTGATTCTATATATGCACAGTTAACTCTGAGCATACAAACGTCAGTTATATGTTAAACACAACCTTTGAATGATGGATTCACCTTTTACGTATATGTTTTGAGATTACCGCTTTCTGCCACGCTTATACGAATTTTACCTGTCCATAAAAGACTTAGAAGGACGAATTCAATTTGTTGCATAATTTTCATCTAAGAACTGAAAAAAATGTTTGTGCAACAAACACCACTCCTTTTGGAGAAGTTGGCAGAAAGTCTCCTCTACAACTTTCATTGTGAACACCCTTTGCTGAAATATTAGATAAAAAGTTATTGCGAAAAAGTAGATCTAAAAACATAACAGCTGGAGTTTAGTCATTTCTTACAAGAGAACAGTGGGGACTTTGATTTTTTTTCAAACCATGGCAGTTTTCTCCATCGCATATCATGTTTTACTTTATACTGCCATGTTTGTCTTTGTATATCAAATGCCCCACATTTCCCCCGCACTAAGGGAACAATGCAAAAGGTTAAAACACGTACATTTGCCATGCTATAATCCCCCCATGTCAAGGGATTGTCAAAGGACTGACAACTACACTATACTTATTGTGAAAGAGCTCACCTTAGCAGAAAGGTGATGATTGAGATATAAGTATCAGGCACGTTCCTGGGGCATTTTATAGAGTTCACACCCTGAAAAGGGTCGGCAGATAATCCCCTTATATAGAGCCAGGGTTTGGCCCTTTTGTGGAAAATGGTTTTAGGGCATCTCAACTCAGTTGAAATTATAGGAAGTTTCTGATTTATCATAATGTCTCCTAATGATAATTCATTTTTTACTGAAATTTTTAGTACAGAATCACCTGAAGCCTTAACTGGCAGTGCTTCTGGTTTAAAGCGTCTCAGAAGATGGGCTACGGCTTACATTATCTTCCATCAGATTGTTGGAGCCATGGATAGAACTTGGTACCTCTGGATACAAGGTGAGTGACTTCACTACAACACGCCAGCTCCTGTAAAAACTTCTGCCACTGTTAGTGGGACAGGTTGGTTTATGGTTGGATTTTATGTGTGGGAACATTCGAAGGTTAACCCTGCAGCGGAAGAAGAGGAGGCCTTAGGCTAACGTCTCATGTGAAAGACTTGACGACCTAGGGATCAAACTCGGGAGAATTATTCAGGCGAGGATCAGAACTATACAGACTTATAGGACAAGCCTAAGAGTTACACAGACCCTTCAGAGTGTCAAGGGGTTGAAAGTCCTCTCATTGACAGGGAGGTTGCTGAGAGGGAATTTGTTGTGAGGAAATATCGACCCGTTGGTGTGACAGTTTCTGTCACATTGCATGACATACAAGGTCATCTTGTAAAGAATCGTCTTTATCTTCTTTGGCAGCACAGTCAATAGTATCACCTCTGTTATTCTTCATTCTGATTTATTTTTCAGCTATTAATTTATTTTTCTTACTATCAAAGTTGACACGGTTCTCATTAAAAGCCAAATAAAGTTTACTTCAGCCTATTCATGCAGCTTTTAAGGATGAGTACAAGGATATTAATAAGTACTTGCGGCTACATGTAATATACTCGTATTTGTTTTGATCAGTTGTAGTCCAATGAAATAGGATTAGTAATATACATGTAGGTCAAGTGTTACTAGAATAACTGTTACAGCTTCCGTACTTATCATTGTTGATTGAAATTGTTGAAATGCGTCACGCACTTAATCATGCGCGGATCCAGAGGTGGGGGGGGGGGGGCAGGGTGTCCAGACCTCCCTTGAAAAATCACGAGCGTACAGCAAAGATTCAAATCAGTCTGCAAATCCACACACTATCGTCAGAGTATTAGTTTTCTGAGAAGATGGGTTCGTAGGTATTCTTAAAATATTTCAAAAGCTCGCTGATGATATGGGATGATACTACATGGATCACACCAGAAACTCAAAACATCGTTCTTTGGGGTCAGAAATGCTGAAACCGTTAACGATCCTTTGATATTTTGAAAACTTAAATATGAAAAAAATCGTCCGTAAATAAGAACAAGCTGATGAGTTTTATTCTAAAGATACAAGTACAAACTAATAAATGGGCCTCAGCGCTAGAAAACCTGACTTTGATGTATGCGCACAAGAAAGGCAAATACCATCCTACTGATCAGCGTTTTTGGTTTCGTTTCATGCAAATAACGCTATCTAAAAGTAAGTGAGTATGATCACGGAATACCACAAGCACACACTGCAGACCACCCCACGACATACATAATTACAAGTTTCTAGTCAGTCCCTGTAGCTCAGCCGGCTGGTTAGAGTATGACCTGGTCGGAAATCCCGAAGACAGGTATGCTCGCGACCAGGCCATTATGTATTATGTATCAACAATTTCCACGAAACACTAGAAGGGAGACCCATCGCTTAGAGACCTATCGCCAATATCCGCACGTATACTAAATACCGCATATCATTGCCATCCACTTGAAGGGTAGCAATTATAATTGACTACGATTGAGACCTGTATGGTAGCACCGGCTAATGGTGTAGCATGGTGTAGCTCGTTCTGTGTAAATTACCTGTATGTGTCACAACACTAAAATGACCCACCCAGCTCATCGTCATCTTCGCTTGCGGAGATGGCGATGAAGTGGTTGTGTCATTTAAAAGATCATCACTTTCATTGAAACAGCTTTCAAATGGCGACTGTACTTTCAGTCAATAGACGACAAGTGCTGAAAGCTGTCAAGCCGTTTTGAAAAGCTTATACGTGTGACATTTCTCTGTCTCAAACAGAAAGTTCAAACCTCATTGTCTTGCGCAGGCGATCGACCTGTCTGCTAAGGCACATCACGACGGAAAAATCGGATTTGTATCAATACGCGACGTGCATTACCCGAAACACTACCTTATAAAATAACATGCACTGAATGGCTTTAAATAATCCGTTTATGGAGACATCCAGTAACCTTTGGTAGCTAAACAATAACAATGATTGGTATTATAGTATTTAGCGAAACAATGATAAGATTTTCTACACTAAAATATTTTTGGGTCAAAAATTTGGTTTCAGTGACACGCGATGACGCAGATTGATAACAAGTATGAACCAACCAATCGGGCAAATCACATGATTTGATGACGCTATCGATAAACAAATATGTCACTAGCGCCCATAATGCTCAAATCAGACAGGTTAGTATTTGAAAGATGCTTTCCGGCGGAGACATTGGTTCAAACCTTTGTTGTCATCTTCAAATCATAGACAAAACGAACCACTTAAATCTAAAATTGTATACATGTATAGACATATTTGAAGCTACATGTAAGTTCATGGTGACCTTAAACTCGTATATCAGCATTCCGAAACCTTCGGGGCCTAGTAAGCATTATTCCTTGTACTTATGAGCCTTATTGGCCCAGTCAACAATATACCGGGTTCTTATGAATCTTCGATGCAGAGTCAACATTATTTCTGGTACGTATGAAACTTCGTATTGCTTCATAAGAAATATGCAAAAAGCGCAAAATAAGCTCTGTATTCACTCAGCGCCTGTGTTTTACGCTGCATTGGGTGAAGAATCGGCAAACTGTTTAAATCCGAAATTAAAAGACAACTGGATGTTTCTGTAGCTAAGACAAAGAAATAAAAAGCTTCCCCTTAATAAGTTTACCATCGCAAATTTATCTGTAGTCAAGGTCATACGAAATATTGTCAAATACCCTCTCCATGATGCTACAATTTCACCTGCAAAGTTTGAAGTTGCAACGTCCAAAGGTTCAGAAGGAGATGCAGATATAAGAAAATACATTATACCCTTGGAATCAATGTCACACGAAATGTTGTGCCCATTTCCATCGACATTATGCAATAAGTGCATCTACAAAGTTTGAAGTGGCTACGTTTAAGGGTTTAGGAGAATGTTTTGCAAGATATGTGACGGACGCATGCACGGACAATCGGACGGACGACGGACATACTTTGGTACGAAATTAATTTATTATTTTTTATAAAGAAAAAAAGTGGGTACATGTATACTCAACTTTTACTCTATGATAAAACAATGGGGGCCTCGTCCTCCCAGGCTTTTACATGTAATACAAACACTCAGTGTAAGCTTGATCTAAAGAACAAAACAATCATGTGACTGTTTAACCACGGTGGGTCGAACAAAAATCATAGATACACTGTAAATATAATCTGGTATTTGTGCTCAGATATTATTGATACTATTCAAAACTGGATGCAGATAATTGATAAGATGCATGGCAAACCCTTACATCGTATCTTTAATTTTAAAAAAATCGTACTCATTTATCACAATTTTGTCACTGATTAAGTACCAGTTTTTCACATGCTTGGTACCAATTTTGAACATGTGTGAGGATTTGGTACCAGTCCTTCACACGTGCGAGGATTTGATTCAAAGTTATCGTATGTGTGAGGATTTGGTACCGATTCTTCACACGTGTGAGGATTTGGTACCAATTCTTCACATCTGACAAAAATCGCACCAGGTTAAAATATGAAAAAAAACTGAAATTTGAGCACAACTTTTGTCCCAAAATTTTATTGATATTGACAGTACATTTATTTCACATTTGCCAAAAGTGACATATTGGTACCAATGTTTTACATGGTGTGAAATTTACGGAGCGTGAAATTTGCGGTTCAATACTGCTTCATGTTCTTCCCCTCCCTTTCTTGCTATTGCTCTTGCTATCATTGTCTCTTCTGCTCTGGCTCTCTACCGCTCGCTCCCACTCTCCCGCTCACAATCTCCCTTGATCACCCTCTCTCTTCCACTCTCACTCATTTTCTCTCCCACTCTCTCTCAATCTCACTCTCTCCTGTTTTCTCTCTCTTCTTAGTTCTCACTCTATCTCCAACTTTCTCTCTCCTGGGCTCTCACTTTCACCCTCTCTCACTATCTCCCACTCTCGCTCTTCACACTCTCACTCTCTTGATATCCCACTTTCGCTCTCTCTCACGCTATCCCCGTCTCTCTCCAATTCTCTCACGCTCTGTCTCGCAATCTCTTTTTCTCTCCCGCGCTTGCACTCTTCCCACTCTCTCTCCCTCTCTCTCTCCCGTTTGTACTCTCACTGTCTCTCGCCCTCTGGCTGTCTCTCCCCCTCTCTCTCTCTCTCTACTTTACCTCTCTCTCCTGCTCTCACTTTCTCCCACTGTCTCACCCTCTCTCTCAACCGCTCTCACCTCTCTCGCCAGTTATCACTTTCTCCCTCTCTCCCGCTCTCTCTTGCTTTCGCATTCTCTCTGATCTCACTCCCTCCAACTCTTGATCTCTATCCCTCTCACTCTCTCTCCCATTCAAACTCTCTCGCTCTCTCTCTCTCCTCCTCCCACTTTCACTGTCTCGTGCTCTCATTCACTCTCCCCCCTCTCTCTCCTGATCTCTCCCCTCTCGCGTTCTCATTCTCTCTCTTCCCCTCTCTCTCTCAACTCACTCTCTTCTGTTCTCATTCTCCCCCTACCTTTCTATTTTCAGCTCTAACGCTTTCATTCTCTCTCTCTCCCGCTCTCACTCTCTCTCCCTGTTTTTCTCCCCCGCTTATACCCTCTCTCTCTTTCTTTCCCTCCTGCTCTCTCTCTCTCTCTTCCGACTCACACTCCTGCCCTAATTCCCTCTCTCCCTCCCTCCCTCCCTCTCTCTCTCTCTCTCTCTCTCTCTCTCTCCCTCTCTCAGCCTCTCTCGCCGTCTTATCTGAATGAGGTAAACAACCTTCATATACTCCTCGACAAATAGGATACAGACAAAACCGTACATAATTTGCAGCTCGCATCAGCTTAGATTAGAAGCTAGAAGACCAGAGCCGAGCACTACATTCTCCTTTTTTTCGTTATTTTACACCATATAATTACCGAATGGAAAACTTACAGTTTTAAGGCTTTTTTTCAGCCTCCATATACAGAATCAGAAAGACACTCATAAGATTTCCTCGTTTGCGAGATAGACTTTTCTCATATGAGTGAAAACAGCGGAAACCCCGATCTTGATTGATTCTTTTTCTTGCTAACCACTGTTTTAATTTATTTATTTCGTTATTTATTTTAAAATAAGCTTCCAGAAGTCTGTGAATACGATTTGATGCAATTTTTAATGATGACGTGACTTAACGTCCTGGGTAAAATAGCATAGGTAAGTTAAGGTTTTATATTCCAAGATAAAATCTCAGATATCCTTATCGGATATACAGTCTGGTCTGCACCTGTGTTGTTCGCATGCAACAAGTCAGGTTTTCTCGCGTCGCTGCCCATTTCATAACATGTACATTCAACGATATGGAATGCCATAAACCATGTTAAACACGCAATCATGCAAAATCTGCAAGTGTTGAATGGAATTCAAAATGTAGTTAAATTTAATTTCGTCATTTAACAAGTAAATCCTTGGACAACTTTTATTACATAATCAAAAAGATATCTTCCTATACTGGTATATAATTTGAGCATTGTAATAACAAATGTTGCTCATCCTCAACCTCAGAAAAAGTATTAGTCTCACAAAACAAATATATTATATAGTCTTTTCAAAACTTTTTCATTTCTGGGCTGCATATGACCATACTGCTGAATGGTTTCATATTCTCAATTAATTATTCTGGTTACAAAAATGATACACCTGTCCATCAAGGATTAAGGCTATCCCACGATTGGAGTTATACATCGGATTGGGCCTGCATATGTAGTAAACAGCGTGTTATTCTGTGGTATACCACACGCTTTAACACTGAAGAATACGTCATACATATTCTTGATCATGGCCGCTTGTGTCATGGTACAAGTACCGATAGTCTCTAACGGAGATGTTGATGAGCAGACCTTGTAGTTTTTCAATATTCTGAAATAACAAAATTTGAGCCGTGTCATGTGATTTCCAACAATATGGCATTTTGACAAGTGTAGACTCAGACGAGCCTTTGCAGTCTCATTTTAAAATAAGAAACTCCAAATGATGTTCGATCAGTAGCTTAACAATCATAGAACAGTCAAGCGACTAGCAAAGGTTCTGATCAGACTGCGCGTATGCGCAGGCTGATCTGAGGCTTTGCTGATCGCACATACCACATTGTTTGAATCTCATACCGTGACTCAAAAAACCAGACTTTTAACCCTTTTTATTTTGGTGGATAAATCCATACATATTGATACAATACGTATGGGACTGTCCATTTGTATTTTAAGGGGTTACCAGTCAACATTGCTATGTTTAAAGAGCAGACCCTGATGAAATACCGCTTATGTAACATTTCATCAGGGTCTTCTCTGGTTGCCAAAGTTTCTGTTCATCGGTATCCAGAATGAAAAGGGTTGAAAAATTTCTGTGTTCTACTTTTGTATTTTCTAAAATTCTGTTGTTGTAGATGGGGAATACTATTATTGTGTCATACTGTCTTGGCTGTTCCTTGCAGCACTGTGGTCACCTCTTGGCTCTCCTTTTTGCGATGTTTTCTTGTTTTTTGTCACTTTCCAATATTGTGTCCTGGTTCAAGTGTGGTATTTGATTGTATGGATTCCCGATCTTTGCCTTCTTCTTAACTTTGTAATAATTATTCAGGCTTTACCTATCACACACATGACTTACGTGACCATAATGGCTCAAAGCAGCCAGTGTGCGACCAAAGTAAAATATCTTACCCACCTACAACTGGGCAATATCGAACATACTTTAAAGGGCAATGCGTAGTAAGTTGCTCCAAAAGGCGTAAAATACTACCAATGTTCAAAAACAATTATTATGATATTATATTTATAATTAACGAATTTGATAATGATTATAATTAGTCCATCGACCAGGAGGGGTCACCATGAAGCCCATACAGAACCTGTGGGAGTGGAATAATAGATTTCATTGGACCACCTGATTAAGAATCTAGATGTTTACACTCGATATTTTGGGTCCTACCTGCCATTTTGGATGGTTTTCAAAATGGCCACTATCAAAAAAACAAAAACAGGACAAAAGCCTTTATATCATAATATCAGCCTCCTACCATTTGTTATACTTACTTTTATGAGCAGAACATCTATATTTAAGACCCCCAGCTTCATTTCTGATATTGAAAGCTTAATGTATGGTCTTGACATAATGCATTCAAAATGGCCGCCACTTTATAGAACTTTATAGGGTATGAGTTATGGCAGGTATGATAGCTTTATCTTACGAGTATGATAAGTGGTAGGGTATGAGAATATGTTTATGTTGGAAAATGCCACTGAATGAGCTACCCTGCCCATAGCCTTACCGTACTATAGTTTCTACAGTCTCTACCCAATCCGCCATTGTCCCTACTTGCAGAAAAGAAAGAAGATGTGGAAGATATGAGTAGCTGCAATGTAGGTTATGAGTAGGGTTAGACATAGTATGAGTTTGTGTATGGGTCTGGACTTTGGTAGGTCAGGGATAAGGATAGCGTAGCCTGCCTTACCATACTCATACCCTATCTTACCTCTACCTTCACCCAACCTATACCCAGATACACATCCTAAACATACATCCACTAATACCCACATGGGTATGGGTAGATATGGGTAGGGGCAGGGCATGAGTAAGGCGTGTGTGCTAGTTAGATATATAGGATATAATAGGGATATTGATATAAAGGATAGGAAAACGTAGGACATGTTAGCAGCAGGTTTTAGTAAGGGATTGGCTAAGAATGCCATTATTAGGAATAGGGTAGTTTTAATAGGAGTAGGAAAGATAGGTGGATTATAAGTAGGGTTATTTGGGATGTTGTAGGGTAATGTAGCATCTGAGATGGGTTATAGTTAGTAAAAATGTGATCAGGTAGGAAAGGTGTTAGTATGGGTATGTTATGTTATATGTTATAAGTAAATTTAGGGTTATCATAGGAGAAGGTAAGGAGTGAAAAATCAATAATACATGAACACTCGTGTAAGATCCTCCTCTATCATGGTATCAGCTCAGATGTTAGAACGTAGTAGTATAAAAATGGTTATTCATTTCTTATTCACTCAGAGAGGCCACGTCTCTTTTGAGCACGAAACATGTTTTTTATTTTTTTTTATTAGTTTTGAAGTTATCTGTATGGTTATGATTCTGTATCCCATTACCTGCAATATCCTTGGGAGTAAGCATTCATATCGAGTGTCATACTTTGCCCTAGGTTTACCATATCACCGAATGCTTTGGAAACACAGGGATCTGATATCATATAAGCGCCACAGTTTTTCATTGCTGCTAAGGTGTCTGAAATGGTATGCATACAAAAACGATATGGCGAGGTTATAAAACATTTTTCATACTTTTCATAAAATGGGGCTTTCGCCCCTGCACCCTCTTGGCATTAAATATCAGTATATTGTAAACATCTTCAGGTACAATTCAAATATATTTATATATTAACCCATATACGCCCAGCGTCCTTTTTGTGGGACATGGACAAACATTGCAAACCAGACGTTGTGTCTGATCAGGGTCTCCACTGTTTGCTTACAGATAAGTCTATCAACATTTGAATATAAATGAAAAAAAAACACCCAAAAACCCTTAAAACGGAAATGATCTGGTCCAATTAATAAGAGTGGGAAATTTCATTTGGCATAAATGGGTTAACCAACACAAAAACACAGCCAGTCCATAAAGACCAGTAAAGTGCATTCTAGCCCAATAAATCATCTGCTTGACAACATATACGTGTATTTCCAAAGACTAAATCGTCACTTGAAGCCCATATATGAATAAAGTCATAATAATGTTGGCATTTTACGTCAAGGCCTAATTGCGCAACTATACCGCAACAAAAAATCCTGCATCCTTGGTAAACATCTCTTTTCTTCGATCTTAACCTATAAATGACATTTTGGTACTTATCGCATATGCGACAAGTACATATACAGATGCCTATATAGATGAGATATAGAGGAATGCTCGTCATAAATTAGGTCTTCAACCCCACTATTTAGCTTCGCATGCATGTGTAAAGAATAATCTTACGGATGCGATCATGAAACCGCCCACATATAGTATCATACTATAAGAGAAGATAGGCAAGTGGCCACTGGGGAGCGGAATAGCCATTCAAATGACAGATGATGCGCGTTATCCAATCACGCTTGATCTATACTGTCCTGCCAGCCAAGAGTGACAGTGACGTCATGTTTTGTTTACACAGTTATCAGGGACTTATAATTGATAGATTACTTGTGTATTAATCCTATCCTGTGGATAGGATTAATACACAAGTGATCTATCGATTCGCATTAGCTCAAGTGTAGTGTACAAGGTAATTATTTGCTTAATAACTCTAAACAAAATATAACGTCACTGTCACTCTTGATTGGCACGACAGTAGCTTAATAGAACTGTTTACCTTGTGGATTGGCACATGTAAATCTCGTTTGTACTTTCTGTGCCTCCAGGTCTATCGTATTACCAAGCGTTTGTAAACATGGCCTGATAGCATCGTCATAGCACTGGACAGAACATTCTGTACGGCTGGTGAAATAAAGAAAACAGAATATGTGTTAGCTGTAGTCTCCAGATATGGCCTACTTTTTATTTTATATTGTAATGATGACTCATGGTACCTACCTATCTACATGTATCTAGTATAGGATACTACCAACCAGTCTGACCGCCTGCCTGTCCGCTCGCCAGTCCGTACGAACAACTGAGCTCCTTACTTTGATGCATGCGAACAGAAAAGGAGTAAAAATACTAGTACTGAAACGATGCTAGGCTGAAGGAGATGTGACTTGATCTAGCGACCAAGATAGTTCGCGATGTATATTAATGTCCATTTAGAATTTCCAAGTTTAAGATCAGTAACAATTTTCACAATTTTATAATATAATTAAATCATTCTAGTCAAAGTTATAAATAACTTTCCTCTAAGCCGAATCTAATGATCTCACACCAGGCTTCAGGCTTTTTGAATGTACGTAGCATGGTATTTTATCTCAGAAACCGATTAACAAACCCATTCAAGTTTGGTATCATTTTAAACAGCAATTTTTCGTCTATGTTAAGACATAACTTTCAACAGGATGTTGTAAAGCCGACACGAAATATACTATCATGAATACATGTACTGTTTGTATACTGGAAAAAGCAAAATGTCCATGTTTTACATTTTGAAAAGTGTGCGAACATTAACAATATTTCCATCTTCGCAAGCCAAGGGTACTAACTCCACTTCGTTCCTTACGTGCGTAAGGAACGAAGTGGAGTTAGTACCCTTGGCGCACGTAAGGAACGAAGTGGAGTTAGTACCCTTGGCTTGCGAAGATGCAATATTTCATGAAATTAGATAGTTTTAGGCCACCATCTGGTGAAGTTAATATATAAGTATTGACCGATTTTGTTGTTTTAAATAACTGAATACCGAGACAAGTTTAGCGACAAATCTTAACGACTAAAAAAATCAAGTCACAATGCATATATTTTGAAAATATATAACCAGCAGTAGTTAAAACATGATCTGCGTCGGCAAATTTGCTTTCCTCTTTAATTGCACGTCGGTGGGTCGGATTCCAGACTCTATGACGGTTCATACTTAAAGACTTGTCTATTGATGCGATGGTAGGGACCTGATGCATAGGCTGTTGTCAGGCCCACCGGGGTTTACCTGTTGGAATTCTTTTGCTCAGGTATTCAGTTTTTATTTACTGTTGAGTCCTTATCTTTACTTTATCTCCTTTTTGTATCTTGATTTATATGTCTAGGAGATGATGCATTGATAGGTTACGGGTATTTCATGCAAACCAAACAGCTATGTGTCTTGATCCATATCTGAACTAAGGGTGAGGTTGGTGAACCGTTAAACAGGTTTAAGCCCTCCAATAAAATATTTTTACTGACCGTTCCAAGGCGGTGCTTCTTTTGTGGATCATTTATGTTATTTCTGTCTTGTTTTTGTTATGTTTTCATGCACGTCTGTTTGTAGATGCCTTGTGGTCACCTGCTGGGAAAGGGCTGACCTCTTGGCTCTCGTTTGTAATGTCTAATTGTCACGTTGTCACATTCCCATTGGTATCCTGGGTCAGGTGTGGTGCTTGATTGTATCGATTCCTTATCTTTGCCCTCTTTCTTACTTTGGTATTTTTGTCAAGCACACTTTGTGTAATTTGTAATAAAACCAAAAGAAATTTTGTAAACCAGAAAAAGGGAAGATAACTTTTAAAATATCCTGTAGAGACACAATTTAAAGAAAAAAATATAAAGAAAAGTCCCAAAAAGTCTACCATTTTTCTATTAGTCAACATTTTCAGGATGTAAAGCCGTATTATAAGTAGTGCGAGCGATGATCTAAGAAAATATCTTAATAAAAATAAGTTGGCACCCAATCGTTATTTTATCAAAACATGGTCCCTCGGTTTTCCTTCGATTTTTCCGAACATCTTGCTTCAAATTTGCTTCAAATTTCCGCCAATGTATAGACACCTACTCATTTTAGCATGCACTGCACGTGCTCGCCAAGTTCTTTTTCGTCAAAGATCAAACCATCAAGTAGCCATGAATCCTAGTTTTCAAAAATGTATTGTTTGTTAACATTTTAACAACGTATTGAGGAGTTATAATGTCATGCTACGTACTTTGCAAATGACCCTCGCACCATAATGTCACATGATAGTAGCTGTAAACAGCGCCATTCTAATGACATCACCATTAACCAATCATATTTTAAGTTAACCATAAAGCACCCTTTACATATGTACGCTTCCGGCTTATGCCCTCCAGTAAAATATTTTTTACTGACTATTCCAAGGTGGTACTTCTTTTGTGGATTATTCATGTTATTTCTATCGTGTGTTTGTTACATTGTATGCTTTCGTGCGCATCTGTTTATTGTTGCCTTGTGGTCACCTGCAGGGAAAGGGCTGACCTCTTGGCTCTCGTTGTGATGTCCAATTGTGAGTTCGTTTCTTTCCCTTCGGTATCCTGGATCAGGTGTGGTACGTTATTGTATCGATTCCTGACCCCGCCCCTCTTTCGTACTTCCATTTATATCAACCAATCAGAAGTACTATTTAGCGCGACCTTTCTAAGGTGTTAACACATCCCATCAGAAATGACACACTTATAATGACCTTTATGTAATAATAACAAACTACAGCAACGGCGAATACTGTCACGTGTTTCCCATAGCAGCGGGTGATATTATAAAATATCAGGGAGGTAACACGATGCGCAACGCCGATGCGCGTACGGTTCGTTCACGCCAGGAGACGTTCAACAGCAATGGCGGACATGACACATGATTTGGCGACGTTAAACTCCAAATAACTTCGTTGTTTATGGTCAGAAACATAAAGTGTGGGTACTCGTTTTCTTAGTTAGGACGAGAGGAACACGTTGAGACCAAATTTGAGCGGATTTGGCGAAATTTTCTATTTTGCAACAAAACCGCATCTTATACAGTATCTCCATTTAAATGACACTGCTTGGTATTAAGTTTGACGTCATCAGCTTTTATTACGTAATTTGTTAAACGAAACGTCAGCGGTCAGGTCGAGCAGAAAACCATTTTTGTGAAAGATTTAATTTCATTCAAGTATATACATAAGAGGCTGTTCATTATTTTTCCTTTGGATCTTCTCTCACCATGATAGGTCTATTGAGAGAGAGGTACTTCAGAAAATAAGGGAGGTAATGTTCTGTTCGGTATAATAAAATAAATATTACATTTCCTGCTAGGGTGATAGTCGAAAATATCATCCCTCGAAATTTGATAATGAACCTCGGCTGCGCCTCGGTTGATAATCACATTCCTCGGGATGATGTTTTCGACTATCACCCGCGCAGGGAATGTAATATTTATATAATATTGTAAATCCCCACAGGTGAAGGCACAAATATTCACAATAGGTGAAGCATGTTGTCTTACATTTTAAAGAGTTTAACTTAATCTTAATTAAGATAAATTCTCCAAGCTCTTTTCTAGTACAACATATATACAATATACATAAACTAATTCTCATCGACATAATCACCACTATAAGCAATTTGTGAATAAATACATGCATGCAACAAATCATCATATAAATAAATATCTTCAATATACATGCATCAGCAAAATACAACATTTATAAGGCTATTTACATAAGAACACTTGCACATAACAGCATTAACATTAGAACTATGTTTCCACTCAATGATTGGCCACCCCATCAAGTGTGCAATCATCTCAAACTCTCCCGAATATACAAATGCCATGAGCAAACACTACAAAGTAAGGAAGAGGGCAACGGTCAGGAATCCATACAATAAAATACCACACTTGACAAGAACACCATATGGGAATGTGACAAAATACAAGAAAGCATCACATACAAGAGAGCCAAGAGGCCAGCCCTTTCCCAGCATGTGACCACAAGGAACAGACATGACAGTATGACACG
This sequence comes from Loripinus fragilis, assembly GCA_964019695.1. Lineage (NCBI taxonomy): Eukaryota > Metazoa > Mollusca > Bivalvia > Lucinida > Lucinidae > Loripinus > Loripinus fragilis. Next base: position 43,510,249 of record OZ026516.1, on the reverse strand, counting down.
AAACACAAATAACAAAAAAGGACTCATAAAAGAAGCACTGCCTTTAAAAGGTTAGTAAGAAAAATACGGGAGGGCCTAAACATGTTTTACGGTGCCAACCTCACCCTAAGTTCTGACGGGGATCAAGACATATTGATGTTTGGTTCGCATGAAATATCCCCAACTTATCGATCTATCATCTAGTACATACAAATCGAGATATAAAAAGGAGATAAAACAAAATTAATCCAATTAATTCCCATTGAATTCACAATACAATGTCAACCCTTTACTCACAATACATACAATACACATGATGAATCTCATGCACAATAAGGTCAATTGTCAATCCAATGTTACCCCTGTACATTTTGCAGAGACAGATGTATACACTTGCCCAAAGTTCTAAGCGGTCACCTTAAAATCACCATGTATTTGTCCTATTAACACGGGCATTTGGTTCTTCATTAATTTCACGTGAAACATCATGGATGATTTTTTGTATGACATCTCTCAATACAATATATCAAAACATGAAATTAAAACTAGTTAAAAATGATGAAAAATTTTGTCAAAATTTTGGAATTGCTTGGTGACCGCTTAGAAGTTTGTGTGAGTGTATATGTTAAGCTTTTACAATGGAGCACACCATGAAGCAACCCATGCTCACCAAATTGTTAATTAGCCCATCAAGCAAGCAGCAGCTTTGAAGATCACATTTTGCACATTAATTAATGCTTAGTGAGGTTTTCAAAGCTGCTGCTTGCTTATCCACTCATACACAAAATTAAAGACATCCACCACTTATATAATAATCCTATTCTCAGTCGATATACATGATAAGGTCTATGTACAATAAGGTTCGTCTTCACTCCTCCGCACCTATTTGGATTGGATCGTACAGGCCTCCAGATAAGAGTGCGTATTGTAAATCGATTTTCTTTATTTCTCATCCAAAACATATGTTGAGCACCCAAAAACACATGTTAAAATTAATGGGTAAGAAATTAATTACAATTTTACGCTAATAAAATTTCCTTGTCTGGATCTATGTGTCAATCACAAGTGTCAACAATACACTTGCATTGAACATCTGCATCCAACTGAATCAAGCATTCACCAACATTGTAAATCCCACAAGTGTACTCACAAATAGTGTGATTCATCTCATGTGAAGCCTGTTTTCTACCAACCCTCGACCTCAAGTTATGTATCACAGAGCCACTGCACTCCTCATACAACTGGTAAACGGTGATTGCACGATATTTGTCAACACATGGACCAATAACATACAACAAGAGCGTTGTCAAAATTAAATAGATATTTCCTTAAATGAAAATGACAGCAATAAAATGTCAGTATACTAAAGTATGTTGAAACTTGAAGTGAAGTTTATCATTTTCGATGATTCTTTTCTGTAAACCAACAAGTGAACGATTATATATCTGGATACAAAGTGATAATAGCTAAAGAAATTAAAAATAGATGATCTAAAGGTCCTGAGGCGCTCACCTAATCTCCTTAATATCGTTAAAATAGGTCAAGGTCAACTACAGCTTATAATGGAATAAATTTTGTTTACTATACATGGGAGTTGCATGGGGGTTGCAGCCATTTTGGTCAAGTGACCTAAACAATCTAATGAATACTCAATCAAACAGCCCAGTGATTTCTGAGAAAGAGATGTTTAGATAGGTGTGTGGCAGTCCAAATGAGTGGCCTTGGATACAAGGTCACAGGTCAGCTTGTCATTTGGTACTTAAGATAAAACCATTGTCTCAATAGGTTTAACTATTATAAATCAAGCTTGAACAGTTATAGGAAATGGACATTTTAAGATTTTCTCCATATAAATGCTTTAGGAATCAAATTTGGCATTGCCATAAAGTAGGCCAAGGTCAACCTAGATTCATCATTTATGCAAACCTGGTAGGGCCCACATCCCAAATGTTACATACCAAGTCCCAATGCCAATGGCCTTTTGGTTCCAGAGAAAGATTTAAAGAGTCTTTAACATATATGGGCGTGGTGACCATCTTAGTCATGTGACCATAGCAATTTGTATAAGTTTTGACTAACCAATCATAAGGAGTTGTCATATGAAATTTGAATTCAATTGGCCAAGTGGTTTCTAAGAAAACTGTGTTTTAATATGTTGATGGGACTCCAATATGAGTTAACCTTGGCTGAAAGGTCAAAGGTCAACCTTGACCTTTGAAACTTATTTATAGACACTTGATTGAACATATCAAGTGAGAATAATGACTTCGGTTTTAACAGTATTCAAAAAATCAACTTTTCAAAAAAAATCCAATTTAAATGCTTTAAAAAGCAAATTTGACCTTAACGTTAAGTAGGTCAAGGTCAACCAAGGATCATTATTGAACAAACTTTGTAGGCCCAATACCCCCAATGCAACATACCAAGTCCCAAGGTCATCGGCCTTCTGGTTCTGGAGAAGAAGATTTTTAAAGGATTTTTACCACATATTGGCATGGCGGCCATCTTGGTCATGTGACCCGGACCAGTTGAACAAACTTTCGTTCCTGCATCCTAAGGAGTCTCCATAAATTGGCACAGTGGTTTCAGAGAAGAAGATGTTTGAAAATGTTGACGGACGGACGACAGACGACAGACGCCGGGCGCCGGAGTGACTGGTATACTATTAGCTCACCAATGAGCATTCGGCTCAGGTCTTAGACTATTAGAATTCAAGTAATATAATTGTGTATGGTTTCATTTTGTACGACCATATTGACAAAAGCTCTCTGTCAGGTTTGCTATTGGCATTACGTATCTTAGCTCCGTTGTTATAATTATTCATAATGGGTGAAGCTCAGTTTGAAGTTTCATGAAGGAAAGGGTTAAGTAAAAGTACCAAAATATATTGTACATTGCAATACAGTTAAATGTCAGGATTGCTTAAATACAAAGACGGCAGGTTTGTTCTATATCTAGACCTACATCTTTGAATTACACCCATTCTACAATTACACTCCTTCAGTTTATCAATGGCACATTGTGAAGTACAAAGATGATTTCAAAATTTTCTTTTGAAATTCTTAAAAAATTTCAAAGCTGATAATAATCTTATCAAAGTATTTGAGATTGTCCGAGCAAAATGCATTAATAATGTATAAAAAATCCACAAAATCAGGCAAGCGATTTGCGAAATGATTTCTTACATTACTTGAGGTGTGTTTCGTTATTTGAAAATAGAGCCAGTGTGATGTTTTTGTAGATACTATGACATGGCAATCTAGGTCCTTATGTTGTGGGATTAAATGAGAAGGTGGTGGAAAGCCCCAAGAAACCCAAGAAAGCCTCAAGTAAGTCATTTTACTTAACCAATTACGCCTTGTGCGAGAACATGCATGAAGTGGAGAGATGGACATTTAAGAGCTGTTGTAACATATCAATGAACTATTAATGGTAGATTATATAGTCAAAGAAGAGGTCACAAAGGGGTTAGCATGACGATTTCTGGAAACTGTATTGTAGAACAGATGTAACTGAAGTACAGTAAAACCTGCCTTAAGCGGTTACTCAAAACGAAGACAAAATATTGGTTTACACGACCAATTATCGCTTAATGCAGGTCAAAAATATTGCAGAATGCTCCAAGAGAACATTCTGCAATACTTTCGACCTTCATTAAGTTACCATCTGTATTCAAGAACTATGTTTTGTCTATTCTTGAGTGGTCGCTTAATTCAAGTTTTACCAGGTTGCCAGAGAATCAACTTACTTGCAGATATGAGCTACGGCTACCTCAGCCTCGGTTAGGTTTTGCATATTTATGGGAAGACACTTAGCAATTCGCGCTTGAAACGCCTGAGGTAAACATTCCGGTGGTGTACTCGGTATCTGTGCTTTGCTTCCAGCATTCAGAATAAAGGACAGCACTGAAATGGACATGTTTAACAGAGAAACCATTCTTACACACCGGATAAGGATATCTGAGATTTATCCTGGGATAGAAAATATTACCTGCCCATGCTATCTTACCCAAGACGTCATGTAACGTCATCGTGTGAAATTACATCTTAGCGTATTCAAGGACATCTGGAAGCACATTTTAAAATAAATAAATAAATAAATAAATCAATTAATTAATAAATGAATAAATACATACAATATTGTTGAAGAAAAAAAATCCATTAGTCGTGTGAAGGTAGGATAGAAATATCCTTCCTTAGGGATCACCGTTTTTCATCACTCTGTAAGCCTCGTGATGCCAAACGGCGATCCTCGGGATGGATTTTTTATATCCTTTCCTCACACTTATTATAGGTTCTTACATTCTTTTTGTATAGATGTTTTGTAGAGGAATCATTTTCAACTGAGTTAAGTTCTGCAGTGTCAGAGTGGTTGGCATGAATTCGAGAAGTATTGAGTCTAATCAGGCCCAATATTATAAAACTTGTTTCATGCTCAACTCAAATGAGCATAAATTTGTCATGCTCATAAATGTTAAAGTGATATTATTTTCTGAAACATTTATTAGTATGATAATTTTTGTATGATAAATAAGTATGCTAAATTAGTACATGTACACTACTCAAACTTTGATAATAATACTATATTTCCATAGGGTTCAATGCAATGAACCTATCCCATTGGCACTCGATAACTTTTGGTGATTTTCATTAATTTTAACGTAATACGTACGAATGCTTCAAGCTACAAATTCAAATGCAGATCACACACAGGATGGTCGAGTGTCCATTGGTCGAAAAATAAAACATATTTTGTTGTTTTCTTACAGAAAAGTGCATAATTTTCAAATGGTGATTATTGTGTTCAGAACTATTCATATCAGTTACAAACGGGTTTCAACCGAATATTGAAACTTGGGTTGATAATGTGCTCGTCAAACACATTTTTTGCTTCTGATCTTTTGGAATAAGGGTGAACTAAGGTTGAATTTTCTGGTCTGGTACACACTGTATATATATATATATATATATATATATATATATATATATATATATATATATATATATATATATATATATATATATATATATATATATATATATATATAGAGTGAGAAATAGGCTAATGCACCAAACGAGATATCTTTCCTGTGGCACTGGATCCAGTAAAGGATGCTAAATTGATTTGAGAAATAAATATAAAAGGATATAAATCAAAAAACAGTGCTAAATTTATTTTGAAACTAAGCGCTTTCGGCTTTCGCCTTCATCAGAGTTTCAAGACACAATAGATAAATAATTCATGTATATAGTTATATTTTGTTAACTATTCACCTAATCTATTGTGTCTTGAAACTCTGATGAAGGCGAAAGCCGAAAGCGCTTAGTTTCAAAATAAATTTAGCACTGTTTTTTGATTTATATCCTTTTATATATATATATATATATATATATATATATATATATATATATATATATATTATGGGAGCGCAGTGGCTCAGTGGTAGAGTGCTTGACTCGAGACCGAAGGGCCGCGGGTTCGAGCCTCACCGGCGTCACTGCGTTGTGGTCCTTGAGCAAGACACATTTATCCTAGCTTAGTACTGGTTCAACCCAGGAAGACCCGTCCCTGTATAACTGAAAGATTGTTGATGGGACGTAAAGAATCAAATCAAACAAACACACTGTATACCGCTAGAGATTCAACATAATCTATACATATAACATAGTAGCATATTTTAGAATAACGAGGTCACATGAGCGTGTATCATAAGTCATAGCATATGATATATATGTATAAATATACTGATCTATTAGAAAATTCCTGAACACATTTTGAATGTTAATTAAACTGCCTTGGGAGATTAACTATAACAATTTAGTCAGCACTGCAAAATAAAGTGCATATCTCGAGCACATTTTTGCATTTGGTTTTCCGTAAATATGATAATCAGTATATCTATTTCATATGTATCTAAAGGTTTCATTACTCATTTTGCTATAATCATCAGTTAGCCTATAATTTTCAATAGAGCACATGTTGCGTTTGCTAGGCATCGCCTTACCCGTGGCATTGAGATTTCTGTATACGCAGACAGTGGGTACCATGATCAGTCCCTGAACTAGCATAAAATGTAATGCGTTCGTTTATAAGCGCATTAATTTAGTTCTACACAACTAAAGTTGACGTGTATACGCCAACATTCCGATCTATGATCATGATGATAATTATATGACCATCGCATTATGGGTCATAATCGCACGTTTTGAACTGGTCTTCTATATAAAGCTACTTAATTCTTTTTATTAGCCTTTTCTACATATCGTGCGGTCACCCTGAATATTAAGACCAGCAAGGACATTAAACCAGTCAGATCAGCTCATTCACTGTGGGCTTAAATGGTTAGCACGCAAACTCTGATCAACAATGTCAGCTGTCCTGACTGATCTGAGAAATCGCTTGGCGCACGGGTCATTTTGATATTTTTCAACTTGCAGATATTGTGTTATGTGTCATGTATGTGGCATATACTGCAAAATTTAATTTGAGCTGCGACATGTTATTTCCAACAATGTTGCATTTTGACAAGTGTAGACTCAGACGTGTCTCTGTAGCCTCCTTTTAAGCTTAGAAACTCCAAATGCTGTTCGGTCAGTAGCTTAACAGTCATAGAATATTCAAGCGACTGACAAAGGCTCAGCCTTTGATGGTCGCACATAACACATTGTTGGAAATCTCATGTCACGGTTCAACTGTATTTTTTACTGATGGGTTTACTCACTGAGCGTAATACACACTGACAGATAAAGCCTCATCTTTGCCCAGGCAACTGGAATTATAAAAGTAAAATAATCAACAACATACATAATACATATATTTTATGTAATACAGTTAATCCTATTTTATAATACATGTACGAGGGTTGTCCAGTAAATCGTGAACTTTTGCTATAATACATGACTGTGCACAAATAGCTGTATCATATTTAAAGGATATGTTCATATCGTACATATGGGAAACATCTTTGTATAAATATGGGTGGAATCGCAATTTAGATCACAAATTTATGAACCTTTACTTGACGGTATGTCCGGGTGAGTGGCGCACGTCAAAATATTTTTCAATGAAACTCATCTAGTCAAAAAGGTAGTGTAAATTTAATCAAATTTCGCTATTGCATTGCAAACAATGCATCGCCACATCAACTATTTACTATGCAAGGTAAAGTGTTGAAAATTTGAAACGTTTGTGGCCATTCGCATTGATTTTATAAAATATTTTACACACCTACTACATTTCTATTTTTCAGAAAAAGCTAACGTTATGAGAATGGTACGGCGCAAAAAATAGACTTTCAATATTTTTTGGCTAATTAAACACATAAAACAACGTTTTTTTAAATGTTAAATGATTGGTAGAACAGTCACTAGTATCGTAAAATGGTTTCGTGTAAATTTTTTTTAGTAATCTCACAAAAACAAGCTCCTTTTCGTCAATTTAACAGAACACATGATATTTTTCTGTTAGTTATTTTAATTGTAAATATGTTCTCTCATATTAAATCTTTAAGATATCGCGTGTTTGTGTGCTTAACCTATCTAAACTAACTATACAGTCATAACTTGAACCAGGCGGAGACTTGCTCAACAAATAGATGACAATAATTGTTACCATTTAAGCTTATATATAAAAAAGAGTAGAGTTAAAACATTTGACCACCCCTCTTTGAAAATACAGCAAAAAAATTTGCGATGTGCTCCGCATACGCTGAGACACCCTAAAGCAAAGGTTCATAACTTTGTTATCTTAACTGTGATTTCATCCATATTTGTAGAAAATGTGTCTTTGATATATATAAACAGATCAAACGAATTTCACAGAATTCCTGATACACAGTCTTATTTTATAACAGAAGTCCACGATTTACTGGGATAGCCCTCGTATATAGACATCATAAGGTACTAGTACAGAGAAAAGAATCATCTTTGCCCTGTCAACTGGAATTATAAAGGCAAGATTATCAAGCACACACATAATACATGTATTTTATGTAATACAGTTAATACAATTTTATTATACACGTATATAGACATCATAAGGAACTAGTTCAGAATAACAACTCATCTTTGCCCTGGCAACTGGAATTATAAAAGTAAGATTATCAAGCACACACATAATACATGTATTTTGATCTAATACAGTTAATCTTATTTTATGATACACGTATATAGACATTATAAGGAACTAGTACAGAAAAAAAACTCATCTTTGCCCTGGCAAATGGAATTATAAAAGAAAAAAATATCAAGCACATAATAATTCATGTATTTTATGTAATACAGATAATCCTTTTTATAATACATGTATATATATTTAAGGTACTAGTACAGAAAAAAGACTCATCCTTGCCCTGGCATCTGGAATTATAAAAGTAGAATTATCAAGCACATACATAATACATGTATTTTATGTAATACAGTTAATCCTATTTTATACTACATGTATATAGAGGATCTTACATAAGTGCTCATGTTTTATTGAATTTATTAAACGAGTTGGGGAAAAGAGATAAAATGCGAGGCTTGCCGAGCATTTTATCTCTTTTTCGCAACGAGTTTAATAAATTCAATAATACAAGAGCACGAATGTTAGATTCTATTTATCATATGACAAATACTTTGAAATCTCATTTCTGGCGTAAAAACGTAATAATTTTGTCATTATGTACGCAACGTTGTCATGGACGTTATAACGTTTCGCGTAAATCTATAAACCACTAGTGGTTTATCGATTTTATTGCATGGTGTTATTTCACTCCATGACGCGACGTCATATGATAAAAACATTTAAGGTACATTTTTACTAGTACAGGAAAAAGATTCATTTGCCCTGGCATCTGGAATTATAAAAGTAAAATTATCAACAACTTTTTTTTATTATTCGGTTATTGTGTCGGTGTGCCGCGGTCCCTGCGCACGAGACATATATAGCACACACGGAAATTACCAACAACATACATAATACATGTATTTTATGTAATACAGATAATCCTGTTTTATAATATATGCATATAGACATTATAAGGAACTTAAGTACAGGAAAAGACTAATCTTTGCCCTGGCGACTGGACTTATAAAAGTAAAATTATCAAGCACATACATAATACATGTATTTTTATGTAATTCAGATAATCCTATTTTATAGACATTATAAGGAACTGGTTAGTACATCACCAAAGAAAGAATACAACATTGAGCATTTTCGTCTATTTGGATTAAAGAGCCAACATGTACGAACAATATAGATGATTCGAAGATATACGCAGCACCAAAAGTAAGGGAACGCTTGTATTTCCCGAGGAACTTTGTGTTGCACTTCAGGAGGAATGGCAGCAGTTCCGAGAGCTGATATTTACCATATCATCTTTAGAATGTCAGACAGGTGATCTATGAAAAAAGGTAAATATCGGTTAATATATTATCACAGCTAAGGACAGTATAAGATATATACCTGTAAAACGCACCAATTACCTAGAAAAGTACATATATTCGGGGCTTATCATCAATTTTCCATGTCATCGATTGAGCGCAAAACTTACTCTTCGATTGAGCGCAGATTTCGTGTTCACTCACCTATATAATTCTTTCGTTATGGGCTTACCTGTAGTAAATACAAGCCCGGGTGGGCATTATCAGCTTGTGTGCATCCTTTCCAGGTAAGACGATAATATTTTAGACTAAGCCTAACATCTAGAACATAGGACAACACAATGACAAACAGTAAGACCAAGTTCACACTCATCCAAGATATCGTCAGGGGTAGGGTATCCAAGCCCAACTAACAGAAGGGTGGGGGGGAATACCTATGGAAACCTATATAACTCGTGACTAGAAACCTATAGATCTAGTGAAGGGGACACTGCTTTAAAGGTACCTTTACATGTGACTGCCCAAAACAAAACAGTTGCGCTCAATCGAAGAGCAGCGTCTCTGAACTCTATAGAAATCATGCATTTTCTGCGTTGAATTGATGAGCATTTGCGCTCAATTGATGAATAACCATATTTTGTTTACAACGATTCTCATCAATCTTTGAATCGACAGTGGCTAAGTTAACGTAATATTGAAAATTCACATCACTTCCAGATATGCTAGTTCTTTACTTAATTTGAAATAAAAATTAAGTTGATGAGATGCAGCTTAAAAATAATAATAGTAATTACATTTTCCTTTTCATCTATTTTCAAGGATGAAACCCCCAATTCTCGTTAAAATATGAAGATTATAAAGTTATCAGTAGGACGATCCCATTTCCAATTTTAGTCGCGTTTGAGTGTTTTTTTTTCCAAATTTTAAGCAAACAGTTAGGGTCCTGTCTGATCTGGGTCAGCACTATTTGAGCCGTGACATGAGATTTCCAACAATGTGGTACATGTATGCGCGACCAGCAAAGCCTCAGACCGGCCTGCGCATACATGCAGTCTGATCAAAGCCTTGACTAGTCGCTTGAACATTCCATGACTGTTAAGCTACTGAACGAACAGCATTTGGAGTTTCTAAGCTTAAACGGAGGCTGCACAGGCTCGTCTGGGTCTACGCTTGTCAAAATGCCATATTGCTGGAAATCACATGTCACGGCTCAATTTTGTCTGTCCCATAGAAAGGAAGATTTATGGTGGTATGTTAACTGGAATACGAGTAGTTAATGATAAAATAAAAGTTTACCGTGGTTCTTGTATCTTACTGTAACACTGGCAGAGACTTAAGTACTGTATTTAATTTATGCGGAGTCATTCTGATAAACAGTCAGTGCCATATATTGGAACAGGTGGTGAATGAGTCGTAGATAAATACCACAGAAAGTAAGTGAGTATGACCAAGAAATGCCACGATCACAGACTGCAGACCAACCCACGACACCGTGAGGACGAGATACAGAACACAGACGGCCCATTCGCGGATCCTGAAAGTTTGTCAGAGGGGCCCACCTTTGAGAACGTTTTTTTGTTGTTGTTTTTTTTTGTTAGTTTGATAAGGGGAGAAAGGACCAATATACCACTTAAAGTGGGTCATTATCGGCCCGCCAGCGAAACGCCATTTAAAAGGCGTGGCTGGCGTGCCGATGACGGACCAACATTGAATGCAGGCTTGGTAGCTTTGTGAGTTTTATGGGATCCGGACCAGTATTGCTAAGAAACCCCAAATTATTGTGAATTTCGGGGGGTCCGGACCCCCTGCCCCCTCCCCCTGGATCCGCGCATGCGGCCACAACACAGTTGAAGTAAAGCAACCACATCTCTTTTCCAAAGCAAGATAGCTAGAAAGCACACAAAAACACTACACAAAACAATGGCAGATTAAGTTTCTTTTCATTATCAAAATCAAAGTTGTAATGTGTTACTTTGGGCCCATTTTTTAAGTTCTTTTCAGGCTTAAAAAACGGTCCCAATGGATGTCACTCTGTGTCCATTTTTTAAGCCTGAAAAGAACTTTTTTAAAGATATAATTGGCCAAGAGATGACTATCCTGGTAAGCTTGAGTGACTAGCTGTGAATAACTAAATTTTAGGGTTATTCTGGTTGTGACACTTTCCTGGGCTGTTGAGAATAACTTGGTTTATTTGAGGGGTATTCACGCTGGTACCATAATACCCCTCTAATAAACTAAGTTATTCTCAGCCCCAAAAAGACATTACTACAAAAATGGACCCAGAGTGACATCCATTACTACTACCAACATATTTCAGATTTAAACAAAAAAAAATGAGCCAGCTCATGAGTTTAGTACTTATCGCATATGCGAGAAGCAAATGCTCACAAAAGCACGCGCACCCGCACAGTCTCATCAGAGACTTCCGCTTATATAAAGTAGGTATTAAAGTAGAGAGTTAAGACCTCTAGCCTCACTAGATAGATGCGCATGCGCGTTTGAAGAATGACTTTCCGCACATCACGGTTTGATCGCTGTTATTGCATGCATTCAACGAAATAGTCAAAGCAAACGATATGGTATCATATCGCAGGGGCGTAGCTTGCCTAAAATTCAATGTACGCAATTACGGGGTCAAGTATGCAAAATATTCCAAAAATGGGGCATTTGCAAATAGCGTAGACCCAGAGGAGACGCCGTAAAATGGGTCTCATCAGGGTCTATGCAATTTGCCATGTTACGCATATTTTTGGCAACGGTAGACACTACTAAATCTTATATTAATCAGGACCTCTAAATCACTTCGTTAATGCGTGTTAAAACCCTTAAAGGGGGTCTTAGAGCAGATAATGTCATCATATATAGCCCCTTCCAAAATTGGAATTGGACACATTAGAATTGCTTTTCCACACATATTTTGTATGCGTATCACCAAGAAACCGTCAGAACCGGGATAGAATAATCCCATATTTTCGGTTCAAGTGTATACGCCAAATGCATTTTTGCGTATATGGTGCTACGCCCATGTATCGTGTTACCGTTTTACAATCAACACGCGAGATACGTATAAGAGCTATAGCGGAGCTGTTGCAAACAGTATGGCATAATGCGGCATTTCATCAGGGTATTCACTGTTTGCCAAAGGATCCGTCTGTAGGTATTCAATATGAAACTGGTTAAAATGATTTTAGCCTTGCAAACAGTGCATACCCTGATGAAATACCGTAGCATAATGCGGCATTTCATCATGGTATTCACTGTTTGCCAAAGTACCCGTTTATAGGTATTCAATATGAAACTGGTTAAAATGAGCGGTAAATGTACGTTTATAAGGTACATTTCAAACACCTGTAGCTTGTAGCACTTTAGATGATATTGATAATAGGTTAATTTTGACATTTTAACGTGTAACTATTGTTTCGATGGAGGGCTATTAATCGGACTGATGGTATTATTAATGTTTTAACGAATCTCTCTCTCTCTCTCTCTCTCTCTCTCTCTCTCTCTCTCTCTCTCTCTCTCTCTCAGTTGACTTTTCAGTTGACTTTTCAGCACTGTGAATGGGTTATCGGTCATGGTAAATATTTAAAGTTATTGTGTCCACATAGTGAGCAAACAACCAGAAATCCGTTCAGTGCCGAAAATGAATGACGTTAAGTCATGTTTATTTTTAAATAAAGCCTGGTATGTTTTAACAAAATATGCCCTAAGGAATTTTTTTACTTTTAATGAGTCTTTTTTTTTAAATTAATGTACATGTAAATATCCTTTAAACGAGATTTTGATACTGATCCCTTCGACGAGAAGACAAAGCTAAGGCAAGCAAGACTTGCTAGAGAGTCTTTGCTGCTCGTATACACAAAGTATGGATAAAACCTGTGTAAAATGGCCACTCAAAAATAGACCAAAAAGTTCTTAATGGCAAATGATAGCTTAATGAAGGTCAACAGTATTGCAGAATGCTCAACTTGCGGCATTTTGCAATATTTTGACCTGCATTATTACAGCGATAATCGGTCTTGAAAACCAATTTTCTGTTTTTTAGAGTGGACGTTTTACACAGGTCTTACTGTAGATAAGTTAGACCTATACATGCAACACTGCCGAATACGTTAGCATCGGTGGGTACTGGAGGGTTTTGCTACTATGCGATGTATGAAAAATCTAATGCGCTGGTTTGGATCAGGCCCCCAGTTTAGAGTGCGTAACTGAAAATTATTTTCTTATTTCTCAACCATATGTATTTATTAAACGAGATTTTGATACTTATCCCATCCTGCGGCGAGAAGCCAATGAGACGGTTCTTTTGATCACCTAAACACATGTTCAAATTGATGAATAAGAAAATATTGGACTCGGCTTGAAGTATGAACGTAGCTGTGGAATCAAATCAAAACATAGATCATGCAGCCGCACTGGATAGTTGAGCGCTGGGAGCATAGATAACAATAGCGCGGCTTTCGTGGTGCGGTTCATAGTACAATTATATCATATTCAGAAAAAAGGAAGAGCATCATCTACTTTATGTAGGAAGAATAATAGGTCAATAGGGGTCAAGGTCATCCTCCATTAACCTTACAATTAAGCCATGTAATGTCATTCATAATCTCTTACGATAGGTTGGTAAAAAAATGTCTGAACTGAAAGAGAGCCAAAATCATAAGACCTTCGGAGTGTGTATGCTTTTAAAGTGCAAAATATTACTGTGACCACATGTTTAAATGCAAGATTACAAAAATCAAGTATAAATTAAAGAAAAATAAATCTTTACATGCTGGGTAAATTTGTATGACTTTTCACAAGTGTACCCCTCTGATTTTCTTCAAAATGAACTTTTTTAGAAAAATAACAAAAAACAAAAAAAACAAAAAAAAATCAGAAATACCTTCAGTATCAAACAGTTTGGATCTAGATCAGATCCGATGTGATTGTTGGGACCGATCCTTATCCAAACTGTTTGCGAGAAACGTCAAGCTTGATCTCGAACCAAAGCTGTTTTTGGTTGACACAAGCAGATAAAGAGTTAACAAGTTTCTTCATTTCCGCGACATTTCTATTGGTTTTAACCTTGTATGCACTTAATGGATTCTTCCTTCTGATTAGTTGCGTTAAGTTTGGGATAGTCCATTATATATAGAGAACGAGGGGTCACAGCTTATAATTTCCAAATAGAATTGCATTTCTTTCTCTGAAGATCCTTTTTTGTCATACATGAAGCAAACAGTGTAGACCCTGATGAAATGCGTTATTTCGTCAAGGTCGTCACTGTTTGCCAGACGGTACATATTTATGCCTCACCAGTATAAATTATTTGGAAAAAATATATATTTGTCTGCTCATATGATAACGGTGCTTTATATGCATTCCCCAAAATCGGTCCTTTTATCTAAGAGGAGTGAAGTCTCAAATATACGGAGGTTCAACCTTTGCGATAAAGGTTATAAATTCATGAGCTGGGTCGCATGACCGTTCCGATTTTATCAAAACCATAGAATGCATTTTTCCAAATATCATTGACGGTAGGTCGTAGATAAATCCCAAAGAATGCTCCTTAGAAGTCGTGACAAGTCTTACATCTCCGAGATTCGTGACTTATCTCGCGATTCGGTAATCGCGCGATCTCGTGTGACCGAGGCATAATTTACATCTATTTATTGAGTTTCTAAAAATTTGGCGACGTAACATATATCCCAACATTTGAGGTCGATATTTTTTATTTTGTTCAATGTTCTAAGCATACTGATTCGTCACTGCATTGCTCCAGACTCGTTAATATTCGTTTTCCAACAGTTGGCACTCTTCTTACTGTCAATATAATTGAATTTAAGTACATTTTGACAAGACGTAACATGGTTAGACACGAAATATTGCTCACCAACAAAATTTTTGAAAGCGATTTTATTTAAAAAAATATTTAATCATTGATATTTTTTTACGTTTCAATCTGGAAGAGTGTGGGCTTTTAGATAAACACCAAAAGCTTGTTGTATTTCCTAAGGTTTCATATTAAGTTTGCATGAGCGTTAATTTAACCCCCTTCTCAAAATGTCACTTGAAATGTCCAAAATTGCCATTTATATTTTTTTCCTATTACATGATCACACAAAACACAAGCTTTGGAGTTTAACAATTAGAGAAGGTACAATTCTTTCTGTTCTAAGCAAATTTTGCATTACATGTCACACTAGAGAAAAACAATTTAGCATTTGGAGAATTGTTGGGGATGTAACCAAAAGTGACTGGACGAAAGAAACGTGTCCATATAAAAAATATATACATGTTTATTACTGATGCAAAACTTGCTTTGAGTAGTATAGTATTACATACATGTATTTAAATATTTTTGTCTGTGAAAATGTATATTTTAGCGTATGCGTACGCGTATAATGCCCTTCATGTAGAATAGAAATATAATCTTGAAAATAGTTCCATTGTATGTAGATGAATGTATGTGTCTTTGTGTTTAACGCCCCAACAGACGAAACCACAGCTTTAAGTTTCAGCTGACTGGTTTATTACAAAGTGAGTGTTTTATCTGCTACACATGATGATTCTGATAAATACATTTGAGCCAGTGCATAAGATTTCCAACAATTTGGTATGTGCGACCAGCAAGCCTCAGATCAGCCTGCACATACGCGCAGTCTGATCAGAGCCTTTGCTAGTCGCTTGAGTAAGCTACAGACTGAACACCATTTGATGTTTCTAAGCTTAAAAGGAGGCTGCCGAGGCTCGTCCGAGTCTACACTTGTCAAAATATCACATTGTTGGAAATCACATGCACTGGCTCAAATTTTTATTTCTGGTTATGCTTCTTTGTTTCAGAATATTTCAGTAATGAAATAAAAACTATGACTTGGAAAATAAAAGCTGCATCATATTTCGCAATATTTTCCTGGATCTTATTATGTATTGGTTGGTTCCTACCATTCTGGTTTGGACGAGTCTACAAGTACAGCTCCAAGAGACAATGGGGGCTATTCTATATCATCCAATGCGAAATAGGCAACTGCACAACGATAGCAGGTCCTATCAAAACGGAGTCTGTCGACTTTCTTGGGTCCACAACAACTGGTAGGTATTTATACATGTATAAGTACTTTTTGGGTCGAAAATGCAACGACTCAAAAATCTACTTCAAACTGACTTTTATCTGTAGCACTGCTTTCGCTGATATATTCCAAAATAACTGTCGGGATATGAATAGGGTTTTATCCCTTTTGCCAGGCTAAGCGATTCAGACGCATTTTTATGATGAAAATTTTGAGAAAAGCTTGCTAAATTCAAAAGTTATTCATGATCCCCACCCCACCCCACCCACACGCACCCTCTCAGATGCACACAATGTTTATCATGAATTTCAAAGCGGAAATGAAAAAAGAACGTCAAAATCGACACTTATGTGATAACCTGCAACCCCTCGCTCCCTACGATTAGTGAAATTATAATCACATACTGGGAATTACTTGCTCTTTCTCGAAAATCGAGTGTGAAATATGTTGGTGGTAGGTTGGTGCGCTATCTATTGCAGCTTTCAGAAAGATGGCCGTCATATAAGGTCTGTTGGCGGAAAAAAAATCGCTTCACTTGAGTGGAGGGTGGGACTCTTTAGTCTTTCCCATCTTTTTTTTCTCTCCCCTCTCTCTAGGAGGAGACCTGACAAGACTGAAATATTGTTGACTGGGACTTTAACCCTAAGTGTGCTGAAATGATTACGGATTGGGCTTTAAACAGGTAGTACTCTTGTTTGTGACTTGATTTCACCATCAAATCAAATCCGATCTAGTCGCAATTTTGTCTGTAAATTTGTTGAAAGCAACGTCACTTCCACCCACAATTTCCGAGTAGTCACCTTATCTTCATATATGGCAGTCACGTGATAAACCGGGAACCGTTTCACGGATATAAAAGAACACACAAAAACAAAACAATAGAGTTAAGCGCTCACTGCGTGGCAAAAGTGGTTACATAACTAAATTCCCCAAGCAATTCTAAATCTTAAACACGAGTAACTATTTTCAAGGGATGGAGGTGGTTTTCACAAAATATGCATGGACAGTCCCGAACACGTGGCTGTTTCAAACTGGTCACTTGGGTCCGATTTTTGGGCACCTCATATGTACAAACACCAGGAGAGCTGTATATTCGTAGTAAAAGTGAGGCCCCTCCTGAAGCGGCACACCTGCGCTGTGATGTTTTAATCGTTGTTTAACTGAGCGCGCACCTTATATTATAAATTGTAGAAAAGTTATTAGCTGTTTAGAATTTATTCCTCATATATTGTATTATGCAATCTGAGAGAATAAAAGTTATGTTATGTTATGTTATGGTATGCAAGCTGTAGAAGCTGCTTACCCCCTGAAACGATTATACTCATGCTCCACATTCTAAGGGTTAAGGCTATGCTCAATCCAAAACTGTGAAATATTGTTGCAAATGGCCTAGTGAGTATATGTGAGTTACACTTACCTATATCCTCTAAGAAGGAGATAGTTCTCAAAAAAGTAAGTGAGTATGATCAGGAAATACCACAATCACAAACTGCAGACAAAACTGTCTTGAAGGTTACCGAGGACCATACACCAATGCAGACTTTATGACGTCATAATTGGCGGGAACAGTGGATTATGCAGTCCATGGTGGTAGATGGGTGAGCGTTGTTCACGGATGACTGGAACTCCCCAGAACTTTCAAGTAGAAGCTCTCACAATAATATATCTTTAGCGGCATTCGAAGACCACAAAACCTTGATTACAAAAATGAATTCCAGTAGATTTTCATGTATTATACGCATATGTACCCTTTGTAAGAGTATCAATGAATCAACAGACTTTGTTTGCTCCAATAACACCGAAGCTTTTTTGCTGACAAATAATTTTGAGCGCACTTCAGAAAATGTTATTAATCCAATAACATGTTAACAATAGCATACACAGCATTTTGGACAGACCCACCAAATGGTTTCAAAGATAATGAGAAGTCATCGATTTGACATGTGCCATTATCCAGATAGTTTCAAGTGTTTCTACGATATATATATCAATGAAACGGCCAACACTTTGAAGCTGAATGACCTGGGCTATTGGGGGAAAACCTACTGGATGCATTGCTTAAATACCGTTTATATCCAAATGGAATGAGTTCTAGAGTATTGTACCGAATTCCTAGTTAATAACTAATTTGGCATGGGTTTGTGCATATTTTATGCATATACATTATATGCTGTTTGTAGCTATTTATTTTCATGTTCATTAATTATAGGTGTAAATCCTTTATAGCGACAATTTGTATCATTGATACAGCTTAATGTATTCACCTTGATGTGCACGTTTACTAAAACGCCCTAGATAGCCTCATGTAATATGGCGTTTTTTTTATGTCATGTCATTTGGCGATAATGATATCAGAGTAACGTCATACATTATTTCCTGATGACATAATATACACGCAATCATTTGAGTTATGCTGAGTTTTCATTTTAATTATCTATTTTCAGTAAAACTTATTGCTATTCCAATACTAGCAACGATGTCACTAGGGCTTTCATGTCTATCAGTGGTCCCTGCCTGCTTCATATGTAACAGTTGTTCCAACAGAATGGATAAAAAACCTCTTTATATTGGAATGGTGACTCTACAGATAATATTAGGTACGTGTAGAGAGTTGGGCGATAACAATACATTTGAAAGTTGTATTTCATTGTAGAAAAAATAACTTGATTCCTGTGGTTTGAAATGTTTAGCATTTTCATATCTTTGCTGATAAGGATATTTCTTCATATTGGTATCAACTTCAAATTCTAATTAATAACATATTTTATTTTGTGACTAGCGATATATTTCAACCACAAAACTACGAATTTAGCAATATATTCCAATGAAACGGCTAAATATAAAAGCTGTCAAATGTACAGATATGCAGAATATAAATAAATTTATTGTTGACATTCAGGTACATGACAAAGTATATGAAACATGTTCATCTCTACATACTCATATCACTGAAACAATGACAGTAGATGAGAGTTTGTTAAAAAACTGAAAAACGCATTTATTGAAAAGACGTTGGAATGGTGGCAGTTCCAATGTGTACCACCAACGTAATTGTGCCATGACATGATATTTCCAACAATGTGGTATGCGTGACCAGCAAAGCCTCCGATCAGCCTACGAATATGCGCAGTCTGATCAGAGCCTATGCTAGTAGCTTGAATATTCTATGAGTGTTAAGCGAATGACTGCACATCATTGGCAGTTTCTAAGCTTAAAAGGAGGCTGCACAGGCTCGTCTGAGTCTACCCTTGGCAAAATGCCACATTGTTGGAAATCACATGTAGCAGCTCAATTATGTTACTTAGATAAGGAAAACTATTTTGTAGAATACACTGCCCAATCAAGCATGTTACTTAGGTAAGGAAAACTATTTTGTAGATTACACTGCCCAAATATCATGTCCATTGTCTTTGCCTCTTTTAAGCATCTCATATTGCTCATCTAAAAAAAAATCAAATACCTGTCACTTTACCACGAATAATTGTTTATATTTTCATGACAGCTATATCTCCAAATTCTTTCATTAACAACTATTTGCAAAGCTAGAACATGTTGATGCGTTGTTGTAAAATTGATTATCATATGACGTCGCGTCTGGGAGTGAAATAACGCCATGCAATAAAATCGATAAACCACTAGTGGTTTATAGATTTACGGGAAACGTTATGACGTCCATAACAACGTTGCACACATAATGACAAAACTATAACGTTTTTACGCCAGAAATGAGATTTCAAAGTATTTGTCATATGATAAATAGAATCTAACATTCGTGCTCTTGTATTGTTGAATTTATTAAACTTGTTGCGAAAAAAAGATAAAATGCTCGGCAATCCTCGCATTTTATCTCTTTTCCCCAACTCGTTTAATAAATTCAATAAAACATGAGCACTCATACCGGATCCTCTATATACCTTTGTTTTCATACATTTCAGGTATTTTAGTGCTTGCTACAGTAGGCGTGGCTGTGGTAGCGAATATACAGTTCTTTAACCAGAAACCAGCATCTTCAGTGATCGAGATTCCATGGTCCATTGTTTGCTTTTGTATCGGCGAAATACTACTTATAATGTCTATAATACTTCTACTGTTGATAGCAAGGCAGACATTGATTGAACGGCACATTGAACGACTCAACGAGCGTACCTTTAACATAGATAAGTCTTTATTAAGCGACCAGAGTTCACCTCATAGAGACCAATCTAAACTTTATAATGGAGTACTTGTTCATTCTTCTGATAATGAATCTAAGCATACAGAACCAGAGTTACATCGTTCAGGGGCTGCTGTAGCTGAGGTTGATGTTTATGAACCACCGCCTGATTACGATATGGACTCTCCGCACCAACTGAAAAAGTACAGAAAATCGAATACTTACATTGGAAGAATCCCAAATAGATCATACCATGGAAATAAAGTGGACCTTAAACGCTCCCAGATGCTAATGTATAAGAACTGTACTTGGCATGCGAAAACAGTGTTCTCTATCAGTTAGTTTTTCTGTACTGGGGGTTTCTTAATATGAATACGTGTCGCACATGCCTGTTTTACAAATTCATTATGAAACAATCCGATCTCCGTGAAAGCAGAATAATAAATAAGTTTTCCGATAACAAAAGCATTTTATGGGACAGCACAAGCTATTTTGATGCTTATCACATAGGTGAATCGCGATGGCCGAGACTAGCTTTTCTTGCCTGCGTGCATTTAGTTTGGAAGAGTGGAGACTCATACCAAAAATAGGCATATAACCCAATATATAGCTTCGGATGCAGTTTCATAAAGTACGATTAGTACCAAACTCGCATGGACTATTCAATTTATCTTAATTGATAGCTAGACAGCTATCCATGATTCTTTTCATACGAAAGTGGACAACCTAAGCACACTAGATAAATCATGGACAATGTTATAAGACCATGTAGTACATGTATAGTTATTATTTGTCAAGGTATCTAGAAGTTAACGTTTTGATCATACTTTATTTTCTAAAAACTTAATATCTAACTATCAAAAAGTCTTTAAGGAATAAAATCAGATTGTCAAACATTTTGGATCTAGTAGATCTGGCCCGTCGGACCAGGTATTGGTCCAAAAATTTTACAAAGGCTAAAAAGGAGCTAGCTAGAGAATGTTAAGAAACTCTACAGTTAAGAAAGCCTGCAATAGCAATTAAACTCACCTAAACTTGCATAATAAAATGAAACAATTATAAATAATCATAAGCAGTGTTGTCCCAGAGGAGTCAAAGCGCCATCTCAACACGTGGAGGTATTCTTCAGCTCTGACTATCTGAGAGTCATGAGCCCTTTTCTTTGTATCATCATAATGTGTTAAATTGATTTAATTGTTTCTCTAGAATGATACATTGCATTAGTACTGAAGCCTCCATGCGAGCTAAACAATTTTGTGTTTTAACAACAATCTAGGGCGAAGATCTAGCGCTAGTAAAATGCATTTAACCCCCAAGTGGCTTAGCCTGCTGTCCCTTCTAAGGCGGTGGTTCTTGTGTTGTTGATCTATAGTTTATGTACTTTCCATTGTTTGTGGGAGTTCTGTGTTTGTCTTTGTTTTGTTATACATTTCTTTGTGTCCATTTTAGTTTTGCAATCATCTTGAAGAGGAAGGGAAAGCTGTTTGCTTTGCCATTGTTGTCTTACAGATGTATTGTTACTATAAATAGTCTGTGGCTCTTCCTTACGGTGTCGTGGGTTGGTCTGCAGTATGTGATTGTGGTATTTCCTGATCATACTCACTTACTTTTTGCACAATTTGCAAAAATATAATGAATGTATTCAACATCCAAGATAATTTTAAATTCGGACAGCAAACTCGTTTAATAAAAATAGACCATTTACATCAGACTAATGGCAACGTTACGGTTCTTTTTCACATAAATGGGGGAGAATCGGTAATGACTTCTAATCTGCAGAGAGTACGCCGGCAGCATATTGGAACCAGTAAATTATGATTGTGTACATTAATGAGTCTCTGAAAATATCTGACATTTTGATATATGTGGTCAATAATAAAACTGCAAGTTTTGATTGGTTTTCAATCACAATTCTATTTTTGTAATTTATATTGCCTTCTGATAGCAAACATGCTCGTATCGAATACGTATTTTCTGTCATTGCGTCAACAATGGCCGAATCATCTGTTTGCTGCAAGTATAACGGCCATTTGTTTATTTCTAGGGTATAACACCAATCGGACGGTTCTTAGTAGTTCTAATATTGAATGTTGTAATTATTCGAAACATGTCGTATCTTTTCATACGCATTTTTATACAGGCAAACACAACACTTTAAGAACGCGGAAACATGCGAGTATTTGCGTGTGTGTTCAATCCAGTGGCTGGTCCATAGTTGTGTGCGACTTTCAGACGACTCCAAGATACATTGTGTTTAGTAAAAAAATACTGCTCACACAAATAAAGAATTTGATGAACGTTGTAACACACAGCCCCACTGAGTAGCTGCACATAACGTGGACCTCGACATGACAAAACCTGCCTTCTGGGTTTCCCACAAAGCGATACTCAAACCAGTCTCCATAGCGACAGAGACTAGCCAGAAACTTTAATATTTGCTGGTAGCAAGTTTAGATATGATACTTTCCAATAAGCGAATAACAAAGGCGTTGATCAGATTGCGCGGATGCGCAGGCTGGTCTGTGCCTTTGTTGTTCTAAAACCCCCGAAGACAGGTTTTCTCGCGTCGAGGCCCATTAGTATAATGTGTATTGCATAATAAGCACCGTTTTCACATGTCATGCATCATGCTTCTTAGTCATTCCGGAAATATTAAAAAAATAATGTGGAAATTGGAATTTGATAGATTCTCTTAGGAGATTCAAACAGTTTAGGTCATGTTATGAGTCTGTTAACATGTAAATGCGTGTTCGCAGAATTTCATTGAACATACAAAGAGGCTCATGTTTTATTGAATTCATTAAAGGAGTTGAGGAAAAGAGATACAATGTGTGGGTTGCCGAGCATTTCATCTCTTTTTCGCAACTTTTTTAATAAATTCAATGATACAAGAGCACGAATGTTAGATTCTATTTATCATATGACGTTAAGATTACTTTGAAAGTAGTAAAGAGGGCAAGACGCAGGAATCGATACAATCAAGCACCACACCTGACCCAAGATACCAATGGGAAAGTGACAACGTCACAATTATACATCACAAACGAGAGCCAAGAGGTCCGCCCTCTGCCAGCAGGAGTCCACAAGGCACCAATAAACAGGTGTGCACGAAAGCATAACAAAAACAAGACAGAAATATTAACATAAATGATCCACAAAAGAAACACTGCCTTGGAACGATATGTAATTTTTTTACTGGAGTCAAAGTTAATTTCAAAGGTTTTAATACCAAAGTTTGTGCGTGTAATCACAAATAAACGATATATAACATATTGAACGGGATATTAATTCTGTTGCCTGGTTCATGCCCCAGGGGTGGGACCTGGGGGTGCCGGGTGTCAACAACTTGAGCGTGAGGATTTGCAATGGAGCCCCATCGACTGCGCGTTCTAGTTCCAATTTAGTCTCATTTATAGGAGTACCATTGCATTTCTGCTATAAATGACATGACAATGGTACTGAGTCAACAGATATGTATATTATCTCTCTCTTAATTAATTCCCCGACATTGACAAATCACAATGTTATAATACACAACAATATTATCACAACAGAATGTCATGCATTGGGAACGTCATTTCTTCAGTGAGTTTAGCATGGTGAACATTTAAACAAATATAAATTCTGAATATAGGATACAAATGAGCTACGACATGTGATTTCTTACAATGTGGCATTTTGACAAGTGTAGACTCAGACGAGCCTGTGCAGGCCCTCTTAAGCTTGGATATTTCAAATGGTGTTCTGTCAGAAGTTTAACAGCCTTATAATATTCAAGCGACAAGCAAAGGCTCTGATCAGACTGCGCGTATGCGCAGGCTGATCTGAGGCTTTGCTGGTCGCACATACATGTACCACATTGATGGAAATCTCATGTCGCGGCTCAAATATAGATCTGGGTTATACATTTCACTATGAGCCAGCCTATCTGAAAGTAGTGCATATTGTATAGGCAAAAAATACATGTATCTTGAAATTAAACGATAGAGCGCAACTAACTATCCAGTGGGACTGAAAGGTAAAAACGCACTTTCTCTGGACCGTCAATCTGCGTTCACATTGCATACATGTATATGAGTGAGCAGTGAATATAGTTCTTCAGAATTTAACAGTTTAAACTGATATAATAGAATACAACTCCGCGAAAGTTTTGATTGATAATATTCACAGCGTCAAAAGTTAAGCACCACTAACTTCGTGGCTAATTTTTTTCACAGCAAGGTTATGAAATGTACATAAACCTTATAAATAAAAATAAATACATCTCATAGGGATAAGATAGTAAAAAAAATCATGCCATTTTACCAAAGCATGTGATGGTGAGTTGAACAAAAAGCACATAGGGGTCAATTTATTTATATTGTAACCTTTTGTACGTGAATACATGTTGAAAATTGTGTGAAAAAGGATTAAAATTTGGTTCAAGATGTTGAGGGTTACAAATTAAAGATTTCGGGGCGATAGCGCGAAGTTTTGATAAGTCGCGAAAACTCATGACTTTGTAGCCAAATTAGGATGCAGAGTTTCTAGATATAGATTTTCCTTGCTCGATAAAATTTCTTCACGGGACATTGAAAATTGTTTCATCAAAATATAGGTGGTGCTTAACTTTTGACGCCGTGCATACTAAGTATTCTTTAAAAACATTATCTTAACCGCGGCAGTAAAATAACAGTGCTTGGCAATAAGATTTCCTGGAACAACGCCCGCCATGTACACATAAATAAACACAAATATATAACAAAAGACATACTGGTAGAACTTCGCACAGATATATAAGACTAAAGATAAAGACACACTGAAATAACGTGTTCGAAGCATGGGCGGCGATTGTGTACCTGGGAACGCGGTTCCTCAAGTGGAAGACTTTGATCCATACATGTTTGTATACGAAGAAGCTTTGGCTGTTCCTGACCCGGTTCCAGTTTGGGAAATTGTTATAAAACTCATGTTCTATGCGATAATTTTCTTCATTGATATCATTGGAAATATAACAGTTGTCCTTATAATAATAATGATAAAACGAATGCGGACACCAACGAATATCTTAATTCTTAATCTTGCTGTAAGCGACCTAATGGTTGGCGTGTTCTGCATGTGGGTTCATGCTGGGAATCAGATAACTATAACATGGCCATTTGGAGAATATGTATGTAAAGTAAACACTTTTATACAAAGTGAGTACAAAAAAACCTGTCTTAAGCGGCCACTCAAATTGATCCCCAAAAATTGGTTTTCAAGACCAATTACCGCTTAATGCAGGTCAGAAGTATTGCAGAATGCTCCAAGGGGAGCATTTTGCAATACTTTCGACCTTCATTAAACTACCATTTTCCATTAAGAGCTTTGTTTTGTGTATTTTTAAGTGGCCGCTTAAGAAATGTTTTACTGTTTACGATTTAAGTCACGACATAGCTAATCCAGCCAAATATTAGGTGTGCCCAAGAAGGACTCAAATCCAATCTGAGCCCTTTGCTATACACTGAAAGGATGATCAATGTACTATGTATCGTTCATACAGACAACGGAGCATCTGGACAGACTGGGAAGATGCCCAAGGCAGACCTTAAGCATTGCAAGACGTATATGTATTTGGTTGCATGCGCGGACCCAGAAAGTTTCGTCAGAGGGGGTCCAACTTTAACAAACGTTTTTTTTGATGAGGGGAGGGAGGATCCAATTACCACTATAAGCGGGCCACCCCCTGAAAAATCACAATAATATAGGGTTTCTTAGCAATACTAGTCCAGATCCCCTGAAAATCACAAGCATTCAATGTTGAGCCATCATCGGCACGCCAGCGAAACGCCTTTTAAAGTGTGAAGTTATTATACTATCGAGAGAGCGTAAAACACTCCTGAAAATCAGACTGGTTTAAACCCTTGTTTTTCGCACAATTGCGGATCCAGAGGGGGGGACAGGGGGTCCGGACCGCCCCTGGAAAATCACAAGTTAGATGGGTTTCTATAGGGAATAAGCAATTGGACCCCCCCCCCCCTGGAAAAAGTTGGACCCCCTGGAAAATGTTGGACCCCCCTCTGGAACCTTGAAAATGATAGATTTCTTTGTAATTGACCATTTGACTTCTGTAAAACAAGCTAAAGACTAAAAAAAAAAAAAAACGTTGTAAGAGCTTTTTTTTGTCAGACTGACCTGGATCCCCCCCCCCCTGACGTAAATTCCTGAATCCGCGCGTGCCGCATGCAACAAAATCAGAATTTCTGGCGATGAGATCCATTTAATAATCGTTATTTAGGCCTCGCCTAGACAAAACCTGTCTTTGGGGTTTCCGACAAAGCGGGACTATTACCAGGCTCCTCAGCTACAGAGACGATTTAGAAAATTGAAAATTTGCTTGTAGCAAGTTTAGATATGATGCAACCCAGTAAGCGAATAACAAAGGCGCTGATCAGACAGCACTAATGCACAGGCTCGTATGTGTCTTTGCGGTTTGCAAACGCCCAATTAAATCTTGTTTAAAAAGCTACGCTCCTTATTTTTGTTTCATGCCAGTTCAAGATTATAAGACACCATTAAATTAATTTATTGAAAGCTGAATTTTGTAGAAAATGGACGCAGATGATCATTACTCATTAATGACTCCGTTTTTCCCGAAGATGTTCTTACATGATATGATTCAGTAAAATGATTTGTAACGGTTTTGATATGTCACAATGACCAGTTCTATAATTCGCATGTACAATTAAATAGGCATAGCTTTAAGAACATTAAATATTTTACCAGACCCACAGATACATGTACAATGAATTTTATAGAATGTGAATTTAGTTCTGCTCGAAATTGTTTTACTGATCTATTTAACCAGACATCGTTCTCTGTTCTCTTTATGATATTAGTTCCAGCGTTGAAAGCAAGTGTACATCGGTGTCAGTGGAGCGATCCGTTGCTATAGTTTTACCTGTTTAAATAAGTAAGGGTGCAAATATCAGGAATCGATACAATCAAGAACCACACCTGACCCAGGATACCAATGGGAAAGTGACAAACTCACAGCAGACGCTACGAACGAGAGCCAAGAGGTCAGCCCTTTCCCAGCAGGTGACCACAAAACACATATAAACAGACGCGCACAAAGCCATAGCAAACACAAGACAGAACAAAAACATAAAAGATCCACAAAAGAAGAACCGCCTTGGAACGGTCAGTAAAATATTTTACTGGAGGGCTTAAACCGGTTTAACGGCGCCAACCTCACCCTTAATTCAGATGTGGATCAAGACACATAGATATTTGGTTTGCATGAAAGACCCCTAACTTATCAATGTATCATCTCCTAAAACATATAAATCAAGATATAACAAGGAGATAAAGCAAAGATAAGGACTCAACAGTAAATAAAACTGAATACCGGAGCAAAAGAAATCCAACAGGTAAACCCTGGAGGGCCCAACAAACAGCCAAAGCATCAGGCCCTACCATCTCATCAATAGATAAGTCCTAAGTCGGAACCATCGTAGAGTCTGAAGTCCGACCCACTGATGTGCAATTAAAGAGGAAAGCAAAGTTGCCAACCGCGTTTGGGTTGACTACCAAGCATGCAGTCTGTTGCAATACATTAATGTTACAGCCAATCTTTTTATAATGGGAAATTATTTTAATGAACTGCGCTGAAAAATTATTAGAACCAACAATCTTCTTCAATTTATACACCAAGTCACCATAGAAATCAGGTTCCGAAAGTCCTTGGCGCAAGAGAGATTTAAGTCCAACTTGGAATTTAGAAATCAAATCAAGTCAAGTTTGCGAAGTTTATGATACCGATAGCCTTGTTTAAGAAGTTTCTGAGTTAACAATTTATTGCGAGTAATGAAGTCAGCAACATAGCTAGATGTTCTAGCAAAACGAATGAGTTGAGAGATATAGACTCCATAGGATGTAGAACGAGGAACATCACCATCTAAAAATGGAAAATCAAAGTCGTCACGTTTATCATAAATTTTGGTAGAAACAATACCATTAGAAATTGACAAATGCAAGTCTAAAATGCGGCTTCGGTATCAGAGGCATTGGTTTTATTTAGTTGGAGCTCTGAAGGGTATATTTGACGTACCATATTCTCAAAATAAACATTATTAATATTTAAAATATCGTCCAAATATCTGGAAGTAGTGTTAAACGCATCAATAACATCAGCCTGCTTATCATCAGAAAGAGACATCATAAAGTCCCTCTCATAACAAAAAAAGGAATAAACCGCATCTGCAACCTTTTGTGTAAAGAACTCTACTCCTTCTATTTGTTTCACGTAAAGCCAAATAAAACATTACATGTATTTAGGGTAACCCGACCCTACCTAAATTTACTGGTGAAACCTAGATTGTTTTAGTGTTTCTAGAAAAAAAATATAATTTTATCCATTTTGAACGGCAAAATGCCTTTCAAAATGCGTAAAATTATATTTTTTCAAGATAAAATAAAATACAGCCTGCCCTACCCGCAATTTTCAGACCCGTTTCCTGAAACAGACTTTTTTTTTTTATTTATTTGGCCTAAGTTCAAGACTAAATGACACCAATAAATTAAGTTAATGCAACCTGAATTTTGTTGAAAATTGACGCTAATTATCATAACTCATTAATGATTCCATTTCACCTGAAGATTTCTTATTTAGTGGGAAGCAAGAAAAGGAATCCATTATTAGTTTTAGGATGAGATAGAAAAATCCGTAACTCGCGATCACCGTGTTTCATTACTCGGCAAGCCTCGTAATGCTAATAGGTGATCCTCAGGACGAATTTTTCTATCCCACTCTCACACTCATGATGGATTCAGATATTTTCTTTATGTTTAGTTCTAGCGTTGACAGCAAGTGTACTAACCTTAACGTCGGTGTCGTTGGAGCGATTCGCTGCTATTGTTCTACCTTTAAAACCGCGCCTGAAACCTCTAGCGACGTCTATTATAGTAACAGTGACATTGGTTTTTCCCAGGTTTGCTGGAAAAAATATAATTTTATGCAATTGAAAGGCAATATGCCTTTCAAAATGCATGACATTATATGTTTTCCAGAAAAAACAACAAAAAAAAAACAAAAACAATATGTGTGCCTACCATACCTACAATTTTCAGACCCGTTACCTGAAACAGACTTATTTTTTTTTATTTATTTGGCCTAAGTTCAAGACTAAATGACACAAATAAATTAAGTTAATGCAACCTGAAATTTTGTTGAAAATTGACGCTAATTATCATTACTCATTAATGATTCCATTTCACCTGAAGATTTCTTATTTAGTGGGAAGCAAGAAAAAGAATCCATCATTCGTTTTAGGATGACATAGAAAAATCCGTAACTCGCGATCACCGTGTGCCATCACTCGGCAAGCCTCGTGATGCACATCGTTGATCTTCGGGACGAAATCTTCTATACCACCCATACACTCATGATGAATTCTATATATAATAATGAGCCAGTGCATGAGATTTCCAACAATGTGGTATGTGCGACCAGCAAAGCCTCAGATCAGCCTGCGCATACGCGCAGTCTGATCAGAGCCTTTGCTTGTCGCTTGAAAATTCTATGACTGTTAAGCTACTGACTGAACAGCATTTGGAATTTCTCAGCTTTGAAGGTGGCTGCACAGGCTTGTCCGAGTCTACACTTGTCGAAATGTCAAATTGTTGGAAATCTCATGCCACGGCTCATTTTCTTTATGTTTTAGTTCTAGCGTTGACAGCAAGTGTACTAACCTTAACGTCGGTGTCGGTGGAGCGATTCGTTGCTATAGTTCTACCTTTAAAACCGCGCCTGAAACCTCTAGCGACATCTATTATAATAACAGTGACATGGTTAATATCCATAGCAGTTGCCACTCCACAACTTATATATCGTCAACAGTTGGAAATGTACTGGAAAGATTTTCACGAAGTGTGGTGTCAAGAACAATTTCCAGAAGTTTATATTGACATAGACTGCAACACCGAGAAAACTGGTAAAAAGACATACTATATGGTGCAGATAGTGGTGATGTATTTCCTACCAATTGTTGTGATGGTGGTTGCCTATACGTTGGTTATACTCAAGATGGTCTTCTACAAAACTCCTGGACAGAGGCGCAAACTTTCTACAAGGGAAATGTCGAAACAGAAGGTAAATAGTAAAATCATTAGATATTTTTGTATAATATTTACACTTTTTACATGAAATTGATTTATCATATGACGTCGAGTCTGGGAGTGAAATAACGTCATGCATTAAAATCGATAATTTAACCACTAGTGGTTTACAGATTTTCGAAAAAAAAACGTTATGAAATGACACTTTAAACGTCACGCATATGGCAAAACCCTAACGTTTGTACGACAAAAAAATATGATTTCAAAATAATTTAATGTCATATTATAAATTCGTGCCCCTATATTATTGAATTGATTAAATTCGTTGCAAAAAAGAGATAAAATGCTCGGCAAGCCTCGCTTTTATCTATTCCCCAACTCGTTTTATAAATTCAATAAAACATGAGCACTCTTGTAAGATCCTCTATATATCACAAATGTCATGTGAAATTTTAACATCATATTGAGGTATCTTAATGCCAAAAACGTTGATTTCAGATTAAATTTGATAGCATATGATAAATATAATTCTAACATTTGTACTCCTGTATTATTTAAGTCGTTAAACTCGTTCGAAAATGTAGTTTTATCCATTTTACCCAACTCATTTGACAGATACAGTAAAACCCGAACACTCATGAAATATTCACTATGAGATTCGAGATTTATAAGATTGCGATTAAAATCAATTATGACGCTTCAGAGTACGCTCAACATCAGCATGGAAATGACATGAAAACCATTCATATAAAACCATGCTTTTAACATTATGTTTCTCTGATTGCGTTTGGCAGTTCCTGTTTAATTATGGTTTAAAATAAATGCAGTGTTGACTTTTGTGCCATTTTAAAGGTGGCAGTCATCTCGCTGGTGAAGAGAGTGTTGGTCATAGTGATTAGCGTGCGTGTGTGTGCGTGCGTTTGGGCGTGTGTGATGTATTGGTAGTGCTCCTATGTCTCTTTCACTGGGCTAGTCTGTGGTGCGTGAGTGTGACATTTCTTGTTTTTACCATAAATGTTTATGGAGGAAAATAAATAAATAAAAATAATAAAGTTTGGCATGAAAATGAGCATGACATTGTTTACCTAGTAAGTAATGGTTGCAATCGTAGCAATCACTTAAAAATCTCAAGTTGAGCCACGTACAAAGCCACGACTTAAGAAAATAATCCTACACCTACTACTGATGGCAGTATTACATGTAGGTCAGGGTGGCCATTAAAGCTGCATAGTCTGTAACTTTGAACATTTTTCGAAAAATTTTATTTTATTTTTAAATCATTTGTAAAAGCAGAATTAAGTTAAGTTTTCACAATAAATCTGTACACTATAGCTGAAAACTGCATGGAAAAGTGAATTATCTTATAAAAACAGGTGTTTTTTTCTCTTGTTGGTAATTATTTGCGTCCCTCCAATAATTATAGACAGTCAAGTTTTAACATAAATGCTGTTGTTTGATACTGATAATTTGTAAAGATTTACGAAATTGGTAAAATGTATGCTGCCTGAAGGTGTTATCGCGTTGCATTTGTTCTCGTGTTAGTCTTGTTTCTCTGTTATTGTATATTGCAGCGCCACCTACTTTCTATCAAATTTTCATGAATAATGGCCTATTTCAGAAAACGAAAGTTGAGTTTCATGACTGACCTAATTTCATGAAAAAATCATGACATGCATTTACTTGGCAAAAATCCTAAACAATCTCATACCCCACCCATTAAAATCAAATTTTCGAAAAGAAGGAAGATCCATCATATATCCAAGTGTTATCATTAGGCCAACAATAGATTATTCCAAAATGGCGGACATTTGTTTTGCTGCCGTATAGTCACGTGACAATTTTCCCCTCCAAAATTAACAAGCTAACGCGAGAACACATTGACCTCTGAACCACAATGTCGACGGTAGGGTACACATGTTTGCAACAAGATACAATCAATCTGAGTGATCAGAATTCTATTGTTTTTGCTCATATGGGTCAGTCAGATATTGATGAAGGAAAATAATGAATTTATAAATATTTTTCAAGCATGGCCAATCTTGTCTCAAGCCAAATAGCTTAGTTACCGCGAGATTAGCTCAGACCGTCATATACCTGAATTTTAGTTTTTTACTGTGTTCTTGAAAGATAGAAACATTATTTCAAAAATTAAAAGATCAAAAGTTACAGACTATGCAGCTTTAATTCTAAAGCCCAACTTGCTGCAGTGCAATGAAGTAGGTTGGGACAAAGGGTGTGATATCTATTCTTTATTTTATCTGACTTCTTTGTTTGTCTATGCTGATACATGGAGTACTTAGGCTGATACATTGAGTACTTAGGATGCCTACTTGTGAGCTAATCATTTTTAAATAGAGCATCTGTATAATGCAGAATGAAGATCTGGCCAGTACAATCTAATCAAGCCCCCTAGTGACTGCTGTCTAAGGCTGTTGTTTAGTTGTTGCTTTAGTTGTTGCTGGTTGCTATATCCCAAGGACTGTGGCATATCGTATTGCATGAACTTGTCGTACACAGGAGGGACATTTGGAAAGTACGTAGCATGGGCTTTTATCTCAGTAACCGATAAAGAAATCCAGTTCTTGATTTGCCTCATTTTAAACACTATATTTCCTATATGTTGCAACACAAAAAATAAGGATGTAATTGTGAGTACGTTTGTATTCAAAATAAGTAACATTTAAATGCAAAAGGTAAAGATATCACACAGTAAGAGTATAGTCCGTCATGGATAGAGTCCAATAGAAAACAGGTGTAGCCTGTTAAAACCGTTATTCATTCATTCATGTTCATTCAGAAAAAATAATACCACTGCAGGTAAAACGATTGTACGGATTTAGCGTCAAATAATGATCATGGCATGTAAAGCCTCAGTGGCTCAGTAAGTAGAGAGGCAACTGTAATAATATGTAAAAAAATTACAGGTTTGAATTGTTTAGAATTTTATAGGCTTATTGATATGCTCTATTTTTTCATTTTTTCCATTGTGTATTTTCTTATTCTAGATATTTTCTTATTTTGTGTATTTTTTAATATTTTTTAATATTTTATTTTTTCAATTTCTATATTTTAAAATCTTATTTTACGAATAGCATTTCATTTCAATATATACATGATATAAAAGTTCATAAAATAATGCCAGCGTAGTGAGATTTTGATTTTTATCGCAATACTGAGCATCAAAGGTTCAGATGAGCCTGCAGAAATATGCAAACTCACCAGAGCGTTTGCCGCACTCATTCACAACCTACTGTGTGGATGTAGCTGAAGACTCATTTTAACTTTAATTCTTGCATGGGAATTCGTTACGCGAAGCTGTTTGAAGCCGCAAAATCCATGTTCAAAT
Organism: Loripinus fragilis; assembly: GCA_964019695.1. Taxonomy (NCBI): domain Eukaryota; kingdom Metazoa; phylum Mollusca; class Bivalvia; order Lucinida; family Lucinidae; genus Loripinus; species Loripinus fragilis. The sequence goes on along the minus strand of OZ026516.1, from coordinate 43,476,274 downwards.
CATGAGATTCTCGTGCTGTTTGAACATGGCTTTTACTTGAAAAAGCCTAAACTAGGCCCTGATTTGTATGCATGACTTTACAAGGGAAAGCGTTGCGGCCGTGACTGGTCATTTCGCCGATGCTTTCGTTCGCGAAAACGTTGCACGCGTATATATGACGTTGTTGCGACGTAATGACGTTCGAAAGTTTGACGCTGACGCCATTTTGTTTAGAGAAATCAAGTGTAAGAAAAGGAATAATTAATGTTTTAGCGACGTTTTCAGCGTGGTCTATGCTGAATCAGGTAAAACATGCAAGAATAACGATCACACATGTTTGTTTCATTGCATTAACACTTGCCGGGTCCCTCGGACGATGTTTGAACACTCGGCCTATCGGCCTCGTGTTCAAACAGCTTCCTCGGTACCCGGCAAATGTTAATGCATGAAAAAACATGTGTGATCCCTATATTATTGCATAAAAAACCCGTGTCGCACGCTATTAACAGCCATGTTAAAACTGGCAAAAACCCATGTATTAATAAAGCAATTCACGTGCTGTTGATGCACGGCTTTAGTACTTTACATATACGCATTCTAGGTCGTCACAAAAATTGACGTCATCAACAGTAGTGTGTATAGAAATAAACGTAATTCAGTGACGTTAGGATGACGTAAGTCTTTGCTCTGGAACAGGCTTTTTCAAAACCTACGGATCCTTCATGCTTTTGCACGCAATTATAGTTATAAATAAAATTAACTTTTCGAAGCGTTTTTCCAAAGTTTTCAAGTGACAAAATGACTTTATGCAATAATATCGACAAACATGGTTTTCTGATATACTAACATCTGCCAGACCCCTCGTGGGGTCGTTTAAACCATCGCCTTTCACTTTTTTCCTGTAAAGCCTGAAATATCGACATAAACCTTTTTGTTCAAAGGTGGATCCACGACTCTTTGAGAGGGGATTCAGATAAATTAGGGAGGGGGTCGATTTGCAGATGATCTCTCATTTTTCTTGAATATCCCTATAAAAATTAAATAATCTGTTCCGAAGCCCCCTAAACCCCTTCTGGATCCGCCACTGTTTATTACAGTGCTAGGTAATTCAAACTGCCCACTGAAGGAGTAAAGGGAGCGCAGTGGATCAGTGGTCGAGTGCTTGACTCGAGACCCAGCTCACTGGCGTCACTGCGTTGTGGTCCTTGAGCAAGACACATTTAACCTAGATAAGTACTGGTTCAACCCAGGAATACCCCTCCCTGTTTAACTGAAATATTTTTAATGGGACGTAAAGAATCAAATAAAACAAAACTGAAGGAGTAGGGAAAAAAGAAAAAAAAAGAAAAAAAAAAGAAAATAAAAACTCAGGGATTCGAACCCTCAGAAATAAAAATACAGGTTCGAATATGTAAATATCGCTACTTAACCACTGGACAACTTGTCTGTGACACCCAATGATAGCTTTAATACATTAGTAAGGATATAACTACCAATATCCTCGTTTGTTTACCTGCATAAATGTGGGATATAGTGCGAATCATGTTTACTGTCGTCGCCCTGGGCCCGGTCACCTGTTAAACTAATGGTACCGAGAACCAACTCACGACAGTAAACGAGAAACGGATTATACCTTTTAATAACAATAGACCTCTCTGATTACAGTAATAATAAGTGAAGTCACTGTACTCTGATTATGTTATGCATGTTACAGTACTTGTTTACCTTTTGAAAAGTGTACAGAACAATAACACTATTTGATGAAATTAGATGCTTTTATACCATTTGGTAGGCCACCATGCGGTAAAGTCATATACAAGTTATGACCAAATTTGTTGTTTCTAATAACTAAATACCCAAACCGCAATACTACAACCGTATAGGAAGCCAAGCAGTGCTTTTATTTTTATGACAAAAATCGCATGTCAAAATGCACATATTTTGAAAATATATAACCAACAGTAGTTTAAACCCAGGGGGTTTGAACATGCCTTGCGTTTGTTTTTTTGTCAAGCAGAGTTTGTGCTCCTTGTATTGATTTCAATTATTTTAGCAAATCAGAATAAAGGGAAGATAACTCTAAAAAACTCCCGATGGGATAGAATGAGTTTAGCTATGTGTTGGCGTTCTGGTTCATTTTAATTGAAAACAGTAGCTAACATGTACAAAAGAGTAAGAATACCTTAAAAGTATGATTTAATCAATTTTCAGATGGTAAACGCGCGCGATACCATGAGAAATTCTTATCCCTTCAACAAAATATGAGGGATTGAGTTACCCCACCCACTTCTTGAAAAGTAGGGGTAGTTTTATTAGTAATACTTTTTGGAAAACAGAACTAAACAAGTCAACATTTTTTGCGCCACAAAATGTTTTGATACATTATTAGCTACAAATAATGTAAAACTTATACCAATAGGCATATTTCGGGCTCCTGTAGTGACACAATTTCTAGTAAAGGTACACAGAAAAATCGCAAAAAGTCCCACTTTTGAAAGTTGACCATTTCTTTATTAGACAACATTTTCCAAGTGTAAAGGGGCGAGTCGTGCAAGCAATGGTCGCATAATATATTTCAATAAAACAAAATTGTCACCAAATCGTTAATTTGTTGTAATCATCGTAAAAATGGTTCCCAATTTCCCTTTGACTTTTTTCCAAACATTTTGCTTAGAATTTCTGCCAGAGTATAAACACCTACTCATTACGAGAATGCGCTGCACGTGCACACCAAGTCCTTTTCCGATAAAGATCAAACCATCAAGTAGCCATTGAATTATTGCTTCCAAAAATGTAATTATTTAATGTTCTCAACAAAACAGTTAAGAAAATTGTGTTTGAAAGGCTATGACAAAAGATTTAAAATATATAAAGACGTTTAAATTTCAAAGTCTTATAATGTGTTTATTTTACTTGAGATTGATGCTGTTTGGGGTTTGTAGCGCAAAGAGCGGCTTAAATCACAAAATTTCAATATACAGATCAAGCATGGGTTTTTATGCATTAAGGTTTGCCATGTCCACCAGGAGATGCTAAGGGCAACATATCTGATGGTTATATAAGAAAACTTGGTCAGCCAATCATACATTGATGAGGTGTTGAGGCCTGAAGTCCTACCTTTTCTGTACCAGAATCAGTCTCCAGTGCTAGGCATAGGATGGCAATGCCAGAACACATCTCATCAGAATTAGCGTCGGAACAATGTTTTGGACATTGAACAGTCAGTAGCATCATCAGACATGTCTACAATTGAACATGTAACGGACATATTTGAACTTAGGGTTCGACTCATAATACTGGTTCCAAGAAACCTCAAGGCTCTCGATGCGGCGTTACAGGAGTAATTCAGCCTGGTCCGTAAACGCCAAATCCCCAGAATTTTCGGAGTATGCGAAGAGTTCTAATGTGGTGCTGACGGCGGACATACTTAACTTGTTACTGAATGCATTCTCATTCTCATTTGACCCCTAGGATACTTGACACAGTGCTACAACACGCGTATTAGAGCTAGCAAACTAAAGAAAACATTTATAATGTTTTAAAAATCGATGAAATGTATCTAAACAAATAAGTAAAAATTGCGCATTAAACATCTTTATACGATATCAAATCACAATTAATAACAGAACATTATTTTTTTGATTAATGCGTATAATAATAGCTTGTGAATCAGCCTCGTTTGGTAGTGCTCTTGTCACAAGTCGTGTAACGCTGAGACCCAAGCATTTATAAAAAATAGCCTCTATTGACCCACCAGCGAAACGCCATTAACCCATTTACGCATTGTCTACGCAGGCGCGATACTCAAAGAATCGACCTGTCTGCTAAGGCACATCACGATCGAAAAGTCGGGTTTCTGTCAATACGCGGTGTGCTTTACCCAAAACACTACATTAAAAAAGTACCAAGCTCTGAATGGCTGTAAATAATCCGTTTATGGGGACATCAAGTAACCTTTGGCAGCTAAACAATAACACTGATTGGTATTACAGTATTTAGCAATACTATGATAATAATTTCTACACTTAAACATATTATGAAACATGTGCCACATGGCCAGGTCAAAAGTGATTTTAGTGACGCGTGATGACGCAGATCAATAACAAGTTTGAATCAACCAATCGGGCATATCACATGATTTGATGACGCTATTGGTAAACAAGTATGTCTCATGCACCCAAATGCTCACATCAGATAGGTCAGTAGACGATAGTCATGGAACCTAACGGTTAGATATTGCCCATTAACGGCGAATGGAATTTCCCACTGTGGTCAATTGGATCAATCCATTTCCAATTTTAGGTTGGTTGGATGATATATTTTATTTTTATTCAAATTTTAGAAGAAACATATGTTTGCAAACAGTGGTGAACAATCAAAATGTTGGTGGCCGTTTTAGTGGTGTTTGTGTGTTGTTGGACTCCGCAACAAGTCATTAAAATGTTTATTTGCATACAATCAACATGTTGGTAGCCGTGTTAGTGGTTGGAACCCGCAACTAGTCATTACCAACAATGTTTATTTACAGACAATCAAGATGTTGATATCCGTGTTAGTGGTGTTTGTGTTTTGTTGGACCCCGCAACAAGTCATTACACTGTTTAATTTCGGACAATCAAGATGTTGGTAGCTGTGTTAGTTGTGTTTGTGTTTTGTTGGACCCCGCAACAAGTCATTAAAATGTTTATTTACAGACAATCAAGATGTTGATAGCCATGTTGGTGGTGTTTGTGTTTTGTTGGACTCGGCAACAAGTCATTACACTGTTTTTTCAGACAATCATGATGTCGATAGCCGTGTTAGTTGTGTTTGTGTGTTGTTGGACCCCGCAACAAGTCAATACACTGTTTATTTACAGACAATCAAGATGTTGATAGCCGTGTTAGTTGTGTTTGTGTGTTGTTGGACCCCCCGCAACAAATCATTACAATGTTTGTTTTCAGACAATCAAGATGTTGATAGCCGTGTTAGTGGTGTTTGTGTGTGGTTGGAATCCGCAACAAGTCATTACACTGTTTTTTCAGACAATCATGATGTCGATAGCCGTTTTAGTTGTGTTTGTGTGTTGTTGGACCCCGCAACAAGTCATTAAAATGTTTATTTACAGACAATCAAGATGTTGATAGCCATGTTGGTGGTGTTTGTGTTTTGTTGGACTCGGCAACAAGTCATTACACTGTTTTTTCAGACAATCATGATGTCGATAGCCGTGTTAGTTGTGTTTGTGTGTTGTTGGACCCCGCAACAAGTCAATACACTGTTTATTTACAGACAATCAAGATGTTGGTAGCCGTGTTAGTTGTGTTTGTGTGTTGTTAGACCCCAGGACAAGTCATTACAATGTTTATTTTCAGACAATCAAGATGTTGGTAGCCGTGTTAGTGGTGTTTGTGTGTTGTTGGACCCCGCAACAAGTCATTACACTGTTTAGTTTCGGACAATCAAGATGTTGGTAGCCGTGTTAGTTGTGTTTGTGTGTTGTTGGACCCCGCAACAAGTCAATACACTGTTTATTTACAGACAATCAAGATGTTGGTAGCCGTGTTAGTGGTGTTTGTGTGTTGTTGAACCCCGCAACAAGTCAATACACTGTTTATTTACAGACAATCAAGATGTTGGTAGCCGTGTTAGTTGTGTTTGTGTGTTGTTGGACCCCAGGACAAGTCATTACACTGTTTATTTACAGACAATCAAGATGTTGGTAGCCGTGTTAGTTGTGTTTGTGTTTTGTTGGACCCCGCAACAAGTCAATACACTGTTTATTTACAGACAATCAAGATGTTGGTAGCCGTGTTAGTTGTGTTTGTGTGTTGTTGGACCCCGCAACAAGTCAATACACTGTTTATTTACAGACAATCAAGATGTTGGTAGCCGTGTTAGTGGTGTTTGTGTGTTGTTGAACCCCGCAACAAGTCATTACACTTTTTTTTCAGACATTCAAGATGTTGGTAGCCGTGTTAGTGGTGTTTGTGTTTTGTTTGTTTGATTTGATTCTTTACGTCCCATGAACAATCTTCCAGTTAAACAGGGATTGGTCTTACTGGGTTGAACCAGTACTAAGCTAGGATAAATGTGTCTTCCTCAAGGACCACAATTCAGTGACGCCAGTGAGGCTCAAACTCCCTGCCCTTCAGTCTCGAGTCAAGCCCTCTACCACTGAAAGTGGTGTTTGTATTTTTGTTGGACCCCACAACAAGTCATTACAATGTTGTTGTTTTTTCAGACAATCAGGATGTTGATAGCTGTATTAGTTGTGTTTGTGTGATGCTGGATCCCGCAACAAGTCATTACACTATTTATTTACAGACAATCAAGATGTTGGTAGCCGTGTTAGTTGTGTTTGTGTGTTGTTGGACCCCGCAACAAGTCATTACACTGTTTAGTTTCGGACAATCAAGATGTTGGTAGCCGTGTTAGTTGTGTTTGTGTGTTGTTGGACCCCGCAACAAGTCAATACACTGTTTATTTACAGACAATCAAGATGTTGGTAGCCGTGTTAGTGGTGTTTGTGTGTTGTTGAACCCCGCAACAAGTCATTACACTTTTTTTTCAGACATTCAAGATGTTGGTAGCCGTGTTAGTGGTGTTTGTGTTTTGTTTGTTTGATTTGATTCTTTACGTCCCATGAACAATCTTCCAGTTAAACAGGGATTCGTCTTACTGGGTTGAACCAGTACTAAGCTGGGATAAATGTGTCTTCCTTAAGGACCACAATACAGTGACGCCAGTGAGGCTCAAACCCCCTGCCCTTCAGTCTCGAGACAAGCCCTCTACCACTGAAAGTGGTGTTTGTATTTTTGTTGGACCCCACAACAAGTCATTACAATGTTGTTGTTTTTTCAGACAATCAGGATGTTGATAGCCGTGTAAGTTGTGTTTGTGTGTTGTTGGACTCCGCAACAAGTCATTAAAATGTTTATTTGCATACAATCAACATGTTGGTAGCCGTGTTAGTGGTTGGAACCCGCAACTAGTCATTACCAACAATGTTTATTTACAGACAATCAATATGTTAATATCCATGTTAGTGGTGTTTGTGTTTTGTTGGACCCCGCAACAAGTCATTACACTGTTTTTTTCGGACAATCAAGATGTTGGTAGCCGTATTAGTTGTGTTTGTGTGTTGTTGGACCCCGCAACAAGTCATTACAATGTTTTTTTTCGGACAATCAAGATGTTGGTAGCCGTATTAGTTGTGTTTGTGTGTTGTTGGACCCCGCAACAAGTCATTACACTGTTTTTTTTCGGACAATCAAGATGTTGGTAGCCGTATTAGTGGTGTTTGTGTGTTGTTGGACCCCAGGACAAGTCATTACAATGTTTGTTTTCAGACAATCAAGATGTTGGTAGCCGTATTAGTGGTGTTTGTGTGTTGTTGGACCCCAGGACAAGTCATTACAATGTTTGTTTTCAGACAATCAAGATGTTGGTAGCCATGTTAGTGGTGTTTGTGTGTTGTTGGACCCCACAACAAGTCATTACAATGTGGGATTTATACAGAGATTATGATGTAAGTCAATGTAACGAACATGAAGCATTTTATCATCCTTTAATAATATATGTGCAAACACTCCAAGAGGTTGTTGTGATAATTAGAATGAACTACACCTTTCTTCAATTCGTTGAGCATATAGTGAATTTTTTTCTATACATCCACTTTCCCTTTGGTGTCTAAGTATGGTATTTCAACCTCAACGCCCGTACTTTTGGTTTCATAATAAGTGCAACAAATATGAAAGTATAGACTGATAAAACAAACAAGTGTAGACCAAAGATGATACGAGTTGTAATCGCTGTCTTATAATTTTATATAACTGCTCTGGCTGGCATATAATCATTGATTTGTTTTTTATTCCCATTATTAGCAACCAACCACTGTTGCTTTGGGCCAATCTCATACATTATAGTTGAACTTAAAATAGGACTTATTTTTACAGGCACCACAGTATGTTGTCACATTGAAGTACATAGCAGTATATATAGCCTACATGAACAGCGCACTAAACCCTATTTTATACGCCGGATTCAATGAAAACTTCAGAAAGGGCTTCAAGGAGGCTTTCCAATGTCACCTGCTTACAAGACGCAATAGAGTTACACCAGGTTTGTACAATGCTGTTATATGGTCCACCACATGAGATGTAGGCTTACTGCATACACACAATTAATGCCTTAAATGACCCAGCAAAGCCAGATGCATGGGTGAAAGTTCAAAATTTCTAGAAGCCTCAACTTTAGAAAATCAAATTTTTAGACTTGCTTATATGTGCCTTGTGGTCACCTGCTGGGAAAGGGCTGGCCTCTTCGCTCTCGTTTGTGGTGTCTAACTGTGAGTTTGTCACTTTCCCATTGGTATCCTGGGTCAGGTGTGGTATTTTATTGTATCGATTCCTGACCTTGCACCCTTACTTACTAAGCAGGATGCCTACAATAATTAATAATTCATTCTTCAATGATTAAATGTGTTAAGATAATCTGAAAATTAATCAGAGAAGCTATTATAACCTCCCTAATTCAGCATTTTGAGGCTGACTTTTTAATTCAGCATTTTGAGGCTGACTTTCTATGGAGCTGACTTTCGATGAGGAGGAGAATACTAATTGGGTTGCTTATTGTGATTATGCCTGTGTGTGTCCTAGTTTTTGTTTTGGTGGGGCATGAGCATGTCTGTGAAGTGTGATTGTAAAATTAACATATCCCAATCATTTGTTTTTAAGGGCACCAACTGCATCCATGTTTGTACTATGTAAACACCTCTTATACATCTATATTCTTATTAGGTCAACATTGTTGATACATTGATAACATACTTACCTCTAATACGTTAGCCTGATGTAAGAATGAGATAGGGTGGAATTGAGATAAGAGAACACACTCCGAGTAATTATATCTGTTTGACACTGGGTTGTTTCCCTTACTCCAGGCTGAAACATTAACTTTAAAACACATTGCCACATAGATGTGACATTACTTGTACAAGACTTTAAAGAGACTAAGTCTGCAACTATGAACATTTTTCGAAAAAAATCTTTTCTTTTTAAATCATTTGTAAAAGCAGAATTAAGTTAAGTTTTCACAATAAATCTGTTCACTATAGCTGAAACCGCATGGGAAAGTGAATTATCTGATAAAAACAGATGTTTTTTCTCTTGTTGGTAATTATTTTACGTCCCTCCAATAATTATAGGCAGTCAAGTTTTAACATAAATGCTGTTGTTTTGATACTGATAATTTGTAAAGATTTACGAAATTGGTAAAATGTATACATGAATTTAAGTTTTTTTGACTGTGCTCTTGAAAAATAGAAGCATTATTTCAAAAATTAAAAGATCAAAAGTTACAGACTATGCAGCTTTAATACAAACGTTTTATTGATTGTTGAACCGTTTTATTTATTGTAGCCTCGAGGACGAACCAAGGAACAAACAGCACAACGGCTGTACAAGAGACACATATTGACAACTAGTGCAAAACGCATCAGTGTCAGGTTTTATAATGAGATAAGATCAACGAAAGACAAAACAAACACACGTACAGGCGTGCTCAACAAACACAGTCATATCAACCGCTTAGATATATGTCAATAAAATAAGCTTCATTGCTGTGGATTAGGGTAACATTGGGTAAATTGGACATCAGGTAAATTCGGACATACGGCAAACAGTGGAAATCAGATGAGATGGCTCATCAGGATTTTCACTGTTTGTTTAGTTAATTTATTTTTTATTCAAATAATTGAACTATGAAACAAACAAGATGGCTGTCCGAATTTAGCTGTCTGTCTGAATATACCCGACTTTAACCACCTTCAAACGCATTTCTGCAGACAAGGATTGCTGGGTGATACACTGGTTCATTTTGTTTGTTTTTAAAATATACGGTTGTTTATGGCCTGGCTTTTACATGTATGTTATATCTGTATGATTCAACCATTTAAAGGAGATGTCCTGTTTGGGCGTGGAATCTTTCTAAAAGTCATTTGTGAAAAGGTCAAATTTTCAAACGGCGTTTTTTTGCAAAATTTTCGTAACTAATAATGGACATACAATCTCAAATAAAATACTCAACATGAAATATCTTTAGCAAAATAGTTGGCTGCATTTCAAATGTGGAATTTGTTTTTATATGTATTGCTATTGGTTGCTTAGTCATCTGACTGTGCAAAATATAGTTATTACGCTTACAATGCAAACATTTAATCCATAGTTTTATTATTGTAAGAACAGGGCACTAATACAAAATCACAACTTTGGTGCACTTGCTATACAAAGAACAGTCCCTTGAAATGTTACTGAAGCCTCATTCATGCTCAATTGGCGAACTATTTCAAAGGTCTGCAGACAACACTTTAAACATTGTTTGGAAATTTAATGTTATAAAAATATATGGGTTTTGACATTTTAGTGATATTTCATGACTTAATCATCAACAGTGACCTCTCTCATCGGCATCAGTATTCCTTTACATTAGTTAAACGTGCAAAATAGAGCTATTAACGCTCAGTCTGATTGTAAACAGACAAATGAGGACGATTCAACGTTTTTCGTATAAAAGTGTGTTTACCACCCTGTTTCCCACCCAGCTTCCCACTTACGTATATTGTGTAAATTCATTATAGACGTTTACATTTTCAATATTTGCTGGGTCAAGATGGGGAACATACTTTTATACGAAACAAATGAAGAATCCCCATATATCTATATACAAGTATAAGTATTATCAGCATTTGGCACGCTTAAACAGTGCGCAGGTTTACTGATCAAACAGATTGAATCAGATATTGTTAGATGAATCTATTTTACATTCTTTGATGGGAAAACGTTGTTGTCAAATTAATATAAAAACGTAATTTTAGCCATTCAACTGATATACATGTAGCATCAAAATATCATTTTAAAGCAGTTATGTTAGGCCATGTTTAACTCCATTTGCCCTGGGTTTGAACATCATTAAATATGTTTTTTTAAGAATTTATATGTATATCCATATATGGTCACGAAAAATATTACAAAAATCAAAGTTTGAAAACCACGGAGTATGACCAGGAAATGCTACAATTACATGTCACAGACCAACCCATGGTACTGCAAATAAGAGATGCAGTACACAAATGTTTGAGTGCAGTGGCTCAGATAATAGAGCATTTGACTAGGAATCGAACGGTTGCTAGTTCGAGACTCGCCAGAGTCACTGTGTTGCACACTATATAGATCGATAGCTTGTTTCTATGGAAGTACAGCCAGGCTTGATAGCATTTCACCTGTTCACGAATTTCAAATGTATGCGTTTTTATCATGCCTAATGGTTGTTATCGTATACCTGAAAATGGCCATAGGTAAATTTGTCCGACATGTAATACAAGAATAATTTTATTTTCAATATATCACTTATGAATTTGTACGGTGTGCATATGACAAATAAAAATAGTAGGTGAGTATGATCAGGAAATACCACAATCATAAACTGCAACCAAACCCGTGACATTGTGATGAAGAGCCAAACAACAAGCATGAGACACCAGAAAGGCAAACAAAGCAAAGCTACCAGCTCTCTCTTCCCCATCATGATGATTGCAAAACTAGAATGGACACAAAGTAACACATACAAAACATAGAACAATTACAGAATTCCACCTTGGGAGTAAATATCTACAACAAATCAACAACAACAGCACCATTGCCTTAGAACGGACAGCAGCCAGAGCCACTTAAGGGCTTAAATGCAGTTTACTGGTACCATATCTTTGCCCTAGATTCTGATGTTATTGAAGCACAACCCATGTTTAGCTCGCATTGAAGATTACTAACTATTGCAATGTATCATCATGGAGAAGCAATATAATCAAATTAATGCACTATGATGAAACAGAGGAAAGGGCTCACGAAACACCTCAAGTTGACCCAGGGTGTGCCCAGGTACAGCCAAACATCAGGCACCAACCCACTGATTAAAGCTTTACATCAGAGCCGTCATTGAGTCTGAGGCCTGACCCACTGCCGTGCAATTAAAGAAGAAATCATATCTATAAACCGTGATTGGGTTTACAACCAGGCATGCAGACTGTCGCATGATATCTAACTTTTTATAACGTTTGATAATTTTTTTGAATTGATCGCTATTCCAGCAAATTCTTTTGAATTTATAAACTCAATAACCATAAAATATAGGTTTTGATATGCCCTGTTGCAGAAAAGTTTACACCAATGCTTTATCAAACAATTAACTCTGAGTGTGTGTTGTAGAATTTAGAAAATGCTTTTTGAATTTTATGATATCTATAACCTTGTTTAATAACATAACTTAGCAGTCAAAATTAAGTTTCTGTTGTTGAAGACATCAACATTAGCACACACTCTTGCAAAACGAATAAGCTGCGAAAATTATACACCATAGGAACGGGAGGGAGGAACATCTCCATCAAGAAATGAGAAATCTACTATAATTCTAAAATTAAAATTATCCCGTTTATCATAAATCTTAGATGAAACTATGTCATTTGTTATGGACAAGTATAAGTCTGAAAACGGGTCTTCAGTATCAGAAGAATTTGCCTTATTTAACTAAAGTTCGTTGGGATTTATCTGACCTACCATATGTTCAATATAAGGATTATCAATATTAAGTAAGTCATCTAAATATCTGGAGGTGGAGTTAAACGCTTCAATTATATCAGTTTGATTATTGTCTGCAACAAGAGGAGCACATAAGTATCCATTGGAATACCTAGAATGTCTATATAATTTCCAGCCAAATCTTATAAATATATCGTCCAAAAGATAATGGAGAGCATCATACATTTTCTGACATGACCACAGCTCTTATTGTTTAGGTTGTTCAGAAGTAAAAAAATACATAGTTCTTATTACAAGCCAAATGAAGTGAGCCCTCTCTGTTAAAAGTTTGTTCAATTAATTCAGTCAGATTTTCTTTGATTATATTATGAGGCAACGTAGTATAGAGAATAGAGAAATCATATGTAGACAAACTAGATGCTAGAAAATCTTTAGATTTTATTTTTTAAGAATCTCACCTGAATTTTTAACAGACCAAAATGAATTTTTACCATTCTTTTCATAACAGTTGTTCAATATTTTATAAGATAGTTTTTAATCGCAGTGAGGCAAGAAGTCAAAAGTGTAGACAATTCGATAGTTGTACATGAACTAGAATTAGCAATAAAGCGCGGCTGAAGTTTAGGTACCAGTATACTAGAGTTTACAAACTAGATGCTAGAAAACCTTTAGATTTTATTTTTAAAGAATCTCACCTGAATTTTTAACAGACCAAAATAAAATTTTACCATTCTTTTCATAACTGTTGTACAATATTTATTATGGGGCAACGTAGTATAGAGAATAGAGAAATCATATGTAGACAAACTAGATGCTAGAAAATCTTTAGATTTTATTTTTTAAGAATCTCACCTGAATTTTTAACAGACCAAAATAATTTTTTACCATTCTTTTCATAACAGTTGTGCAATATTTTATAACATAGTTTTTAATCGCAACGAGGCAAGAAGTCAAAAGAATAGACAATTCGGTAGTTGTACATGAACTAGAATTAGCAATAAAGCGCGAATTAAGTTTAGGTAACCAGTATAACGTAGGAAACTTGCTATGATCCTCATCTACAAAAGCACAAAATTCAGCCGCGATATGGCATTGGTGCCTATCAACGACAGACGTCTCATCAAAAATGTTATGCTCAAATGTTTACTAGTGCTAAGTTCATGCTTTAGGGTGTTAATGTAGTACATTTTTCACACGGCCACAGCATTGTTAGCAGCCATATGACGCTGGGCTAATGTGGGTTAATGAAATGACGCTGGGTTATATGTGTTAATGAAAGACAAAACATAATTTCATATTAGTTTTATAACTTTATTACAAAATGGTATGAATCATTTAAATAACCGTATAAAACAGATCATGTAGAAACAGTGAAAACATATTCTTGGTTTAGAAAATTAATAACACATAAATCATTTAAAGAGTTACAGATGAGCCAACTCATGAACGTTAAGTACTTATCTCTTGGGCAACCTGGCCTCGAGGTTATAAAACTTGAGTTCATTCTCAAGCTCAAAACAGAGCGCAATGATTGGCTGCTTGCAGACACGTGTCCGCAAGCAGCCAATCACAGCGCTTTATTTTGAGTTCGAGACTGCTATCAAGTTATATAACCTCGGGGCCAGGGAAATTTTAGGCGTATTTTACTCTACTCGTGTACATTAAAGCCTTTGCTGCTTGCACATACCAGCTGAAATGTAGTCGTATAAAATATTAGGCGTCTAGCTTAGCATACAGGTTTGACCCATATAAGCCTAGCGCCCTTTTTTACGGGAAATAGGCAAAAGGGTGCAGACTCAGATCAGACATCTTATCATGTGGGTTCTGATCCAGGCCTTCATTGTTTGCTTAAAGAATGTCCTTTTAGGATTTTGAAAGAAAAGGAAAAACGACAACAATACCAACACCGAACACCCATAAAATTAGAAATGGACACATTCTATACTGAGGATATGCAAGTCTATTAGGCAAACAATGGTGTAAAATTGCCCTGTGTCATGAGATAAGTACAGTTATCACTTTGTCTGACTAATATACAAGGTACTATTGTATAATTTAAGAAAGTACTGTAAATTCGGAAAATTTCGCGAAAATTTATCTTCGCGAATAGCGGTAAAAGACATATTTGCGATGCATAAAAATCGTGACTAAGGCATGATTTACATGTACCTATGCCAGTAAACGACAGAGTGATTTTACTGTTTCGCGAGTATTTTATTTTCGCGAAGCTTCGCTTATGCAAAATTTCGCAAAAATAAAACCCTCGCGAAAATCACCGAATTTACAGAATGTGCTGATACACACACAGTACAAGGCCTTTGTTGACACACTAATTGTGTTATAAAGCTTTTTAGTGTTTTTTAAAGTATCAACTTGTCTGTATGTGTTCTAATGTCTCATCAGGGTGTCATGTGTTTGTCTTTAATCTGTGATACATTTCCATTTCTTTACTTAGGCTTTGATAAATTAGCTTTGATTGGTAAAATGTTTTCTGACTAATTGGCAAACCATATCTTAAAAAGCAATTATTAAGTTAAAGTTAAAACATTACAAATAACTGAACTTAATAAATTCAAATTTCAATATTTGTAGTTCTATGTATGCCTACAAAGTGTTAACAGTGCTAAACTACATATAAGTCAATTAAGTATTAATTGGGTCTCGACACGAGAAAACCTGTCTTCGAGAGTTTGCAAACAACAAGGACGCAGACCAGCCTGCGCATCCGCGCAGTCTGAGCAGCGCCTTTATTGTTCGCTTATTGGAAATTACCATATCTAGTCTTGCTTCGTGCGAAATTTCAAATTTCTTGCTAATCTCTATAGCCGAGGAGACTGGTTTGAGTTTCGTTTTGTCAGAAACCCCGAAGACAGGTTGTCGCGTCGAGGCCCAATTGTAGTATGCTGTTTAATTCAGTATTGAAAAGCTGACTTTCTGTAGAACGTTAGCATCAAAACCCTGAATTAAGGAATAAAACAATACAAGTGAGTATGACTAGGGAATAACACTATCACAATTCACTGACCAATCCATGGCGCCACGAAGAAGATACATTAAGACACAGACAAACACGGATACACATATGATAGTAGGAATACAGTTAAAATAAATTCTAACACACCTCGATGCTAAAACGTGTGATATATCAAACAACAATTCACAGTTTTGAAAGCGCGAGGAAATTGCGTGCTAGCTGACGTCATTTGTAACTGGAAAATGATGTCATTCCTGGCGTTAGACGGTGTAACGTCGTTTTTACGCTTGAATGACGTTACAAATACACGTAAACGAATGCGACGTAGTCTATGTATTGGCTGGAGTTCTTCAGAGCAATGGCGGAAAGCTGAAAGAAGCTGAAGACTTTAAATGTGTTTTCTTCGTTTATAGTGTGTTAGAATCGAAATACAGATCAGCTCCAGTGTGTGAATTGTTGAGTAATAATTCACTGTTTGTCGGCCAGTTGTACGAAGATAAATCACTCGCGCTACGCACTCGTGATTTGATATTCTTTACAACTGACCTCCAAACTCAACAATTCACTGCTAGTGCTAATCTTTTTCTTAAGTCTCTCTCTCTCTCTCTCTACAATAATATGATTACCAAACTAGAAAGTACACAAACGACTTTATAATCACACTCTAAGTCGCCTTGCACTTATAGTATGACAGTCCAGTAAATAAAAACAGAAAAAATGTTATAAAATACGTTTTGGTAAGGTCCTCTGACTGTCTAAATGAAGGATGCCCCATAAAAATGGCCAGAGAAAAGCATATAAGATAATGATTTTTTTCCATGGAAATGTTAGTAGGTTCAGTCCTCGAGTTATCCGCAAAATTGCTTTTCTCAATGAACAAGTACCGATTTCCTATGGATCTAGAAATACGGCTGAAAACTCTGGTTTTGCTATTCAACACATAGGATATAGAAAAAAATGGAAGTGCTCCCCCCCCCCCCCCGGTGACCATACTAATCTTCTTGCATACAGTAGTAATTTTACATTACACACAACATAAAAAATAACACGATTGGTCACGGGGAGCGGGGAAGTGGGGAAGGCTGTCAAAATGCTCAAGATAATTAATCATAAAAGCTTATAAGGCGTTATTTTTGTAGTACTACAAACCTGTAACTCACCAAGGCATGTAAACAGTATACTGTTATGATAAATCTCAGTGAACAGGTCAGACTGAATGAACTTGAAACATAACAGGTATACTATGTATGTGTAAGCCATTTACAGGTAATAGTCATAAGTCATTGACAGAACACTTAATATTTATAAAATACAATGAAATCTTTTAGACGCAAAAAATATGCAAACGTCACTTCGTCTCAAAATAATCTGGAAAAAACGGATCAAAGTTTATGCTGCAAACAATGTATTTCCATGTAATTGGATGAATACCGTACGAAACTATGGCTTTCTGCGAAAATAAATTTGGTCAAAAATACCCCAACCCTTGGCTTTAATATTCAATATTTTCAAATATTTTTTTTGCAAGATGCAATAAATAGCAGGCTTGAATTAAACCAAAGCAAACACCGTTTTCCATTTACATCATCCTAGCCACAGGCTCTCAAAATTTGGGCAGATTGAATATGAAACTGAAAGCCAGATTTCAAAATTAAAAACACAGAATGTGCATGTGGTACTACTACAAAGAAATTCATTGCTTTGGGGTCAAATATGATATAGTATATACTTTTATTTTATGTGTTATGGGAGAAACTAATTCATCCCTATTACCCCGGCATCCAATTAAGGTTACCCCCACCCCCTAGGACAATTTTTCATGGGTGCCAACTTGTTCATTTGGACTCCCTGAATGCGAAGCAAAGGATGGTCTCAAAATTATTTTGGTATGAGCTATGTGAAAACGCATGGTTTCCATGACAACCCATAGCGGATTTGAAAAAGGGGGTTATGCCTACAAAAGTACCCATATCTCAGCTGTTACTTATCCTAAACTACTAAACTTAATACCAACGTAAAGCTTAGACATAGGCCTATCATTCCCGAGTTGCATATGCAAATTATCTAATTTTCACATTCAAAAATATTCATGAAAACATTAAAAATGTGTTTCACAGATGGGGGTATATGTACAATAAGGGAAAATCATTAAAAGTATAGTTAGGCTGATTTTATCCCAATATTGTCATTGTTGCATGTTTTGATATAAGCAATGGCACAAAAAACAAGTCCATTCATCCAGTGGTCCTATATGAATAATATCTCATTTGCCTACCCCATTCTCGAAAACCATATAAGGGTTGCCATGGAAACCATGCATTTTCACATAGCCCATATCAAAATGTTTTGAGGTGAACTTCGTTTCGCATTCAGAGGGTCCCACTGAGCAATTTGGCATGAATTTAAAAGGCCCTAGGAGTGCAGGATAGATCGCACCTCAATCCCTCCCCTACGCTTATAGCTTTTACGCGAGTTTCCCTCGTTTTTTTATGTTTTCATGTATATTCATGAATATGCAAATGCAATATTATTCATATAGAACCACTGGATGAATGGACTTGTCAAATTGTACCATTGATTATATCAAGACATGCAACAATGGCAATATTGGGATGAAATCAGCCTATTTATATTTTTAATGAGTTTCCCTTATTTTTTAGCGTTTTTATTAATATTCATAAATACGCAAATTCTGCAAATATTTGGAGATATTGTTGAAATTGTATATATACCCCTATCTGTGAATCACATTTTAATGTTTTCATGAATATTTATGAATGTGAAAATTAGAGAATTTGCATATGCAACACGGGAATAATAGGTCTATGTCTAAGCTTTAATTTAGTATTGAGTTTAGTAGTCTAAGATAAGCAACAGCTGAGATATGAATATTTCCCCATTCTCAAATCCGCTATGTGTTGCCATGGAAACCATGCATTTTCACATAGCCCATACCAATTTTTTCAGGACACCTTCGTTTCGCGCGTACATGGGGTCCCAATGAACAATTTTGCACCAATGAAAAATTGTCTTGGGGTGCAAGGTAGCCTAAATTGGATGCCCGAGTATATGATAAAACACTGTAAAGTGAAAATGATGAACACCATTACAGAGGAAAGGATCTCACTTGCACATTTTCATACATATCCCTGGAAACCTTTATCAGCATTTAATGTTGCAATTGGTGATAACAAATTCCAGCCTTAGAGATTGCCTGACGATGATCTCTCGCTCTGGTTTAAATATTGGTAGATAATATACCAACTAGACAAATCTAGGGATGCTTAAGTGGTAGCGTCCTTAGATATCCAACATGAAACACTCTTCACTAAACATGTAACCAATATTTCCAATATAGCTATAATTATGTTGTACATTACAAAGTTAACACGTTTCATTTTCTTTAAAAACAAAGGATGGTAAAATAGACAAAATTGCTGCAATCCATTTTTTACAGCATCAAAGCATGTCTATGCAGGTGAGAAATTGGTAAAATGACTTAATTAGAGCTACCTAAATGGCATACAACTAGACTTAGCATCGCAAATTAAGGTATTTGCGCGAAAAATATCTTAATCTAGTTGCTTATATATCTAAGCTGATTTATGTTAAATTAAATAAATGTGAAATAAAAATGATATACATTTTTCTTAGCTCATATCATTATACTGTGCCTAAAACTTTAGGAACTCAATATTGGCAGTACATAGATATGAATCGTAGGTTCAAATAATATTGTTGGAAATCTTATGTCGCGGCTCATATATAGATTTTGGTTAAACCCTAAAATGTTGCATTGAATAAACACATCGTACAATTGTTTTGTATTGTTCATTTATAGCTATATTGTAATACGTGTATCTGATATGTAAGTCAATTACAATTGTGTGTTATGGCAATATATACATACAGCATGCATTTTTTTTTGTTTTTAAATTGAAAGACCAGGAAACTCGTCTCTTTATCATTTAGCAGTCATCATCGTCACAAACTCTGAAAAATAATAAAATATAAATAGTACAAAAAGGAATGTATACACGTATGCATTGTACATACCTAACAAAAATAGCAAATATCAAAATTTTGGCTTCCTTAAGATGAATGATTAAAGTAATATAAACTCGATGCATTAGTGTCATAAGTTAATTTGTCACAACTAGTGTGAACACTGTACTAGTTAAGACTTACCAGCATATTAACTATCATATAATTAGAGGATCTTACACGAGTGCTCATTTAAAATAAAATTTATTACACGAGCATTTGGTCAGTTCAATACATTTGATATGAAATGAACACGAGTGCAAGATTCTGTTTATCATATGACCTTTTAAATGGGATTGTGTTGCCTTCAAAGTTTGGCTATTTCAATGAAAATTTGCATCGTTGTCTCGGACGTCGTTATGACGTTAATTGTTCCCGCCGAATGTGTTATGTAACGTGTGGTCATACAATCATTTGTATAGCCTGACAACATTGACCTGAGACATATGTATTTTCATTGACCTTTCACCCAATCTTCAGGAATCTTCGTGAAAAATACGCTTTAGTTTGGTGTACAAGTTCTTATCTGAATTCCTGAGTGGCCCTATCTGTCGTTAGAAATCAAAAGATATGGGTTCGAACTCCGGGCCTTTTCAATCTATGATTATTTTATTATGTTTTATACATGTATTATGTTTTTGTACATTTATTGTTCGATTTGTTGACGTTGTTAACGTTAGCCAGATACCAATCAAATTATCGAATTGTGCACAAAATTATGAAAATAAAAACTTGTTGTTTTTTTTCATAATTTTGTGCATAATTTGATGATAATTTGATATGAATCTGGCATACGTTTGTTTTAAATGTATACCAGATTCATATCAAATAATCAAATTATGCACAAAAATATGATTTTTTTTTCTTCATAATTTTGTGCATTATTTGATAATTTGATATGAATATTGCATACGTTTATGTATCAGTGCTTTCAATAAGCCTTTACTCTTAATAACCGCCTGTGGAGAACACTATGGAATAATTAAAGCACACGCCACAGAATACAAATAAAAAAAGATATGCCAAACTGGACCCCCTCCTTAAAATATTACGGTAACAAGTGACTATAGGTTTCCTAAAGTCTGCTGGTACAGATCCCTACCCCTCAAGAAGCAATTGGACTCTCTCTTTATAATATGCTGATGACGTGAAAGTAAAAAATTTTCAGAAATTTATCTGTTGGACCTGGACCCTTTCTGATGAAAACTTCTGGATCTGCGCATGAAATATGTAAAATTATCCACCAGATGGCATAAACTATAAGAACAATCTTGTAAGTTTTTTTTTAAAAAAAAAAGTGCATACACTTGACAATTATATAAAAAGAGGTTTTTCCAGATTCCATCCTGTCATGTACGCTCTGTAACAAACCACTAGGCCATTAGACCATTTGCATTAAAGTATGGATATTGTCATAATCTCGGTAAAAGCATGAGTCAAGTCAGACTATTTCACGAAAACACACGAACATCACAAATGTTTTTGGCGGAAATTAATCAGCCTCAGGCCACTGTTGTCTAATCACTGAATATCACTGAATATCAGTAATGCCATATGATAAAACAAATTTATCAGACGGTTAACAATTGCTATGCAATGTCTCTAAACATACATTATGATGTAAACGATTGAGACATTTGAAGTCTCACCAAACCCAGGTATAGTACTCATGTGATTTAATATTAACTTCAGCCCAGTGCAAATACCTTATTTTGCAGATCAGTCTTCCCATTCACTTAGCCTGGTCAACGTCATTGCCATATGTTATTTAGACAAATACACGGTATTTTGATACTTATGACACATGCGCAAAAGCCACCATTAACATGCATGCTGACGTATATAGCTCAGCTAGAGGCTCTAAATATAGGTCTGAACCTCAATCCATACTTTGTGTTTGCAAGCAGAAAAAGGCTGCGGTAAGTTTCGTTGCTCGACAATATAATATGATAAAATTCAATACCAAAATCTTATGTGCTGGTGAATATCCTGATTTATTACCCAACCGTCTATACGGAGTAATTGCTATTTTTTGCTATGTCATGAGTCACTGAACTATTGACCAGTCAAAAAATTTAACTATTGACTGGCACTATACCATGGCCTGGTTTCCTGCTTCTCTATTAAAAACACAAAGGCGCTTATCGACATGCGCGACGACAATGCGCGTACCGTTCGTTTATGAAAGGAGCTTTCTCATACCATACTTAATGGATACTATACTACAAACAGGCATGAAATAACTGTATAATGTACATTGGATATAGTTAGATATACAGGCTACATCTGAATAACCTCAAATGCTGAGCCAATATGCAAAAGAAGTATATCAAGAGCCATAAAAGTACCATTTCATCAGTAGCAGCGAAAACCTGCCACATTAGCATTATAAAAATATTGTATATCATCCATCAAACTTGACAGGTCGCCCATAACCTGGTACGGACCTATTCATCCAAAGTGACACATTTGAACAAGTATAAACAGACCAGACAGTTCCTACTGGAATTGTTCGCTTAGGGTCTATTGCTAAAAAGATATTTTTATTTGCTCCTGAAATAAGCACACCAAAAACCGTACTTATAGTTCAAGGGAAATAACTTGCTAAAATCATTATTTTCTTTGTGGAGAGCTAATTACCTCTCCCAGCTACTCTTGGCATTGCAATTGAATATTAATTGATGCTAAAATACATTAGATTGCTCTATGGCGATGCCTTTTAAACCAGTATTACAAGGACAGACGGATTATGTTGCCAATTGAGGTAAGCCTTTTTGAACTCTTTGGGTTTCTCCGATCCTAAGCACGGTTGTGTTCTACATTCTGGCCTCTCACAGACTTTAAGGATTCTGGCATCAGTTGAGATAATGGTATTCTCCTATGTTTCTCATAACCTACCGTCAGCTTTTTTTCACTTTGCCATTATATCATTAGCTTCATACTCTTGTCTTCTGTGTCCTGAGAACAAGATGATCCTCACTCCAACAATACTGTCTCTCTTCTCTCGCCTGCTCGCTGCCCTGTCTCTGCGTTTTGTTTCATTTGTATGTGTCCAATGCGAGGTCACGTTACTTCTCCGTCAGCCTCAAGATCACTCATAACACAAGGCACTTCACTCCTCCATCCCTCATATTCACTCCCAGTCCCTACTCTGGTATCCTCATACCCAACAAGAGTTTTCTCATACCATACAAAATTGATAATTTACTCTTTAAAGATATTATCTTACTCATGGAGAGACTTCGTTAGCAAAAACCCTTGTAAGAGCTAGAGAGGAAAATTTAACTCAATCCAAAGCCTTCACTCAATTAGCACATTAGTGCCTGGAGGTATGTGAGTTTGTAGACATTGTAACGCTACAGACCAGTGAGTTGACCTTGGAAGGGTCCTGAACTATAACCTTTACTTGACTAGGACTGGGGTGCCTGGAAGTCTGCGAGGGTGCTAGAGACCATGGAAGACCATTGAAAAAGATTTAGGAAGAAGCCTTGATTAATAAACTATCTTTAATTTATTAGCTCTATGGATCCTGGAAGTCTATGATGGGTGCAGTGGACATTTTAAGACTGCTCTTATGGGCGGTGAATGGTTCCAGGACCTCATATCTAGACTTTACAAGATTGACACCAAAATCCTTGAAGTCTTTGAAAGGACACATTGTGTTGCAAACCAATGCTTTGGATTAGTGAGAGTTCAATGAGGTCAAATCAGGGCTTAATTAATTATCACCAGAAGCCTGGAAGTCTGTGAAAAGTCAAAACGTAGTGCTTTGGACTAGGGAAGGCCAAATGAGGTTAAACATGGCTTGGTACTTGATTGTATCGATTCCTGATCTTTGCTGTCTTTCTTACTTTAACTCAATTGACGCTGGAACCTGAACGCCTGTAAGAAGCCAGTTTAGAGTTTGAACCTCATTATAGTATAGTCTGTATGTTCTATTATACTAGTTCAAAGGCGTCAACATGGGGGAATCTAATGTATATTTTGCAATGACAAGAGTACATGTAGCTAAATAAAACAGTTTAACTCTCCATACAGAATATATGGATTTTAGTGACAGTTTTCCCCTAAGCCTATAAATTGTCATTTGACAAAAGCGCTTACTTTGACGTCAATTCCTGCAGAAGACACTAATCAGACAGCTTCTGTAGGGTCTGGTTGTGCTCTTGTATTCCGATGTATAGCTTTTGCGAGAATATTTCTCTTGCAATGAGATGATTAGCATAGAAAGACGATTAATGTAACCCCCTCAACAGAACAGGTTGATTTAAGCAACATTTATTTTGTAAGACAAACACTTTTTTATGATCTCTCATGAATAAAAGCGTTTGGTGCAATTCAAATATGTTTGATCATATGTAAGCAATTATACTTTTATTTGGTATTGACCATCCAAAGATATCACACAAAGAAAATGTTGCATAATGAAGGTCAACATTGTAGTTACGCTGTATAAACTGTTTATTACATCTGAGTCATGCTCAAAGCATGTCCTATGTATTGCAAAGTATATTACTTATTGCTTCATTTGAGAAAATGTATTTTGATATAAAATTCGACTTGCTGTGTACAACTTACTATACTTTGATTTTGGTATTTCTTTTTTTCGACAGCATATGTGTCACTCCCCTTATTATAAACATATAACACACTTCACGTGCATGTGCGCACCTTTTTGTAAACTGGAATTTGTACAGATTCCGTAGCATGGTTTTCATATTTTTTTGAATTTGCAACATATGTGAACATTTTTATCTGGGTATTGATGCATAAAAAATGGTCTTCAGAGTTTATGACCACGTAACATTAATTCTTCCACAACGGATAAGAATGTACCCTGGGATTTTACCCTGGGATAGAAAGTCTTATCTTACCAATGCTATTCACGCGTATTCAGGGACTTCTGGAAGCTTATTTTGAAAAAAATATATAAATACATCAATAAAAATAGTGGTAAGCAAGAAAAAGAATCCATTATTCCTGTGAGGGAAGGATAGAAAAAAACCGTCCCTCTTGATCACCGTTTGTCATCACTCGGCAAGCCTTGTGATGCCAAACTGCAATCCTCTGGACGGATTTTTCTTTCCTACCCTCACACTTATGATAGATTGTTAAAATCCAGCCTGATCAGCTACAAAGACTAGCTAGAATATTGAAATGTTTCATGTAGGAAGTTAACATATAAAAATTTTGGAAGGTGAATAACAAAGGTGTGACTTTGACTGCTGTCCATTCTTAGGCGGTGGTTTTGTTGTTGTTGATTCGTTGTTGATTGTTACTATAATTGTAATTCTGTAATTGTTCTATGTTGTGCGTTACTTTGTGTCTATTCTAGTTTTGCAATCATTTCAATGGGGAAGAGAAAGACATTTGCTTCGCTTTGCTTGTCTTCCTGATGTCTCTTGATTGTTGTGTGGCTCTTCTTCACAATGCCACAGGTTTGTCTGCAGTTTGTGATTTTGGTATTTCCTGATCATTCTCACTATTTTAGACAGCACAGGTTTGCATATTGGTCTGCACCTTCACATGCAATAAAGTCAGATTTTCTCACGTTGAGGCGATTCTGATCTCACATGATTATTGTAGATGGTATTGAATTGCTTTCATTTTGTTTTTATTATATATTATATGACACCACTTCATGAAACAAGAGCTTCCTTAAAACAGCACAAGGGAACTATTCCCACACCACAAAATTGAAGAATTGTTTCTTCTTCCAGTTCTGTTCATGGCAGGTAGCGTTTACCACCTGTCTACGTGGGGTCTCAGCAACATTGGGCATTCCATGCAAATGTGTCTGTCCCAACATGAAAACAATAGCCTTGGTAAAGCATACACCATGCGTTTAAATATTTATTAGAAGTTAATTGGCAGCTGCATGCTAGGTTGGCAGTACACAGGGTTTAAATGCTTGGAAGAGTAATTTGCGTTCAATAAGTAGAGTTGTGGTATACGTCATGAAATCTGCAAGAAAACAGGGTATTGTTAGTACAAGAGACTTGTCAATATATTAAAAAAGCTTCCTATTTGCATTTACATTTAGCATTAACTCGTCAGTGATTAATTATCCAATACTTGGATGGAATAAAGCACCATAACAAAGCAGATTTACAAAACCTCTTAACTTCTAAGTAGCTTACATGCATGCTATTTGATATTTACGTGGGTCAGTCAAAATAACTGAGAGTTGGTTAATATCTTTTTACTGGGTAGGCACTTTTAACTGAAACTTAATACACATATACAATGAACCTTCGGGCTTCATTGCATATAGAAGTTGCCATCTTATTATCCTCAATGTGCTGTTGCTAGGCAACCAAAGACCGTCTCTTAGTGATGTGCGTTCGCGCTGATGACACTTCTGACTAAGCAACCATGAATTAAAAATCATTTCAAATCTAAAACATTAAAATAACGGACATTTTATCTCGCCAATTGTATCAAACAATGCTGTTAGCAATGTTTTGAATAAGTGAAATCGAAAGTATATACAATACATGCGGTGTTCGTTGCCTAGCAACCAAAATCGATGGAAATTCCATTTTTAACAAAAACAACAGATTTTGTTGCTATGGCAACCGTTTATTCCTGGGAATATTCAAGATATGCATTCAGATATTAAAACCATTTACTAAATACAATGAAATGGTCATATGATATGATACTTAGTTGAAAACATTGCTCTAGAATGAACTGTTACTGGTGGGTGGGGTATATTTTGGGATTAAATTGTCCGAAATTTAGCTAATTTTCCTTTCATTTATGTAATACAATTTCAATGCCAGAATCTCAGTTGTTGCATTTTACAACATACATTCAAACACTCTATTTGCAACAAATGCACAAGTTGATGTTGCTTAAATTGTGTATAGTGTTTCCATGGCAACGCTATATTCGAGTGTGAATGCATGGCGTTATTTCACATTCTTCAGTTGCTTAGCAACAACAATCTATGCTCTGCATGGTCTTGTTTTTTTTGCATATTCTGACGCAGGACAGTTCATTGCATGCATATGCCAAAATTGACTAGTGTACGTTAGTCTACGTAGGAGATATGCATCAACTCTCAGTTATTTTTGACTGACCCTCGTATGTCATGTGTATGCAAGTTTGGTTTATTAGGCCAGGAACATTAACTTTTAAGATCAAGATAATTCCTTGAGAAATTATTTTAGCACCAAAGCACAGGGTAGTGTAGTGTAAATAGCCATAAAAAGTCCTCAAAAATATCAGTGCCAAATTCGAGAAAATGAAGATTTAAGATTTTATCATTAGTGGGTGGGGTACCTGAAAACTGGAAATAATGACTTTTGACAAAATATGCTTATAAAATTCACATTATTTTTAAGCAAATGCTGAATAGATCAGATTTGGAAGGATTTCTGATTTTAAGTGTGTAAACTGAGTGGTCAGCAGAGAGCATATTCGTTTCCATGGCAACCCATAATCCTAAATAATGGGGTGTGCCAACAAAAATATGCATATCTCAGCATTGATTTATCCTCAAATACTAAATTTGGTAGCAAATTATTTCTCTAATGTTTTCCTGACTGTTCGATATGAAATTTATCTAATCTGTATATACATGATTATTAATGAGAACATGAAAAATTAGAGAAAATGGCAGGAAATTAAGAGGGTATACCTACAAAATATCCTGTATCTCAGCTGCTAATTAATCTACAGGTCACAAATTGGTACAAAATTGATGCTGAGGCATTGTCCCTTCACACAGTGGTTTAATATGCAATTTTACTTATTTTCATATCCATCAATGCCAATGAAAAGATAAGAAATAAGAGAAATTTCTGAGGAAAACCACGAGGGTTTACCCTCAAAATTGCTTTTATTTCAGCTACGAATTTCCCTAGATTACCAAACATGATACCAAACTTATACCAAGATACAACCCTTTTACCCAGAGGTTCAACATGCAAATAATTAGCCTTAAATATCTATGACTATTGATAAAAACATATGGTATTATTGAAAAATCGCAGAAAAATGAAGGGGGTATCACTACAGAATTACTCGTATCACAACTGCTAGTTGCCCTGAGTTACTGAACTTGGTTCTAAATTGTTGCTTAGACACATTCCTTTTATCCGTTTGGTTCAACTTGAGAGTAATCTAAATCTGATAGTCATGATTATTAAGGAGAACAAAAGAAATCAGAGAAAAATTAAGTTCCAGAGTTCAATATTATATGGGGATTCCCCCTTTTGGCAATATTTTCCCCATTAATCACATATAGATTTTTTAGAAAACAAATCAGACCTACCTACCTTATTTTAATTTTCCATACAATAGTAAACTCACATTTTTTTGGCCTAAGTCATTTTGTATGTATACTCTCCTATTTATTTCTGCGATTTTTCTATCATTTCCAATGTTTCATAAATTCATATGAACATAAAATTAGATATGCATATTGAACCACATGGTATAAGGACTATGTCTAAGCATCAATTAAGAGCTGAGATTGGTAAATTAGGGCATCAAGCAGCTGCGATATGAGTAATTTTGAAAGCATATCCACTTATTTTTTCCTGAGATTTGTCTATTATTTCCAATATTTCATTGATATCTGTGAATATTATACAGTTATTTCATGCCTGTTTGTAGTATAGTCCAAACTATTACCTCTCGGTGCCGTGGACAACCTGAGGCACTATTGCATGAGGTCGAAGGCCAAGTGAAAAGTGCATCAGGTCGTCCACGGTGCCGAGGGGTAATAGTTTGACTATACTACAAACAGGCATGAAATAACTGTTTTATTACCCAACCCTTTTGATGAAATACTTAGCAGTGTTTCTTGAATGGAGTTGCTGTAGACGATGCGGTTTTGTTGCAAAACAGAAAATTTCACCAAATCTGCTCAATTTTGTTCCCAAAATGTTCCGCTCGTTCTAACTAAGAAAACGAGTACCCACACTTATGTTTCTGACCATAAACAACGAAGTTATTGGAATTTAAAGTTGCCAAAGCATGGCTCATTTTCACCTTTGTTGCACAACGTCTCATTTCATAAACGAACCATACGAGCATCGTTATCGCGCATGGCGATAAGCGCCTGTGTGTTTTTAACAGCGAAGCGGGAAGCCAGGCCATGATATAGTGCCAGTCAATAGTCAAAATATTGACTGGGCAATAGTTCAGTGACCCATGACATAGCAAAGAATAGACAATTACTCCGTATATAGACGGTTGGGTAATAATGAATTCAGTCATTTGAATGTTGAACAATTGGGTAAAAGAATACTGAGATATGAGTTTACCACGCCTTTTTTCCCTTGTTTGTCTTTTTGACAAATTTTCTCTTACTTCTACAATTTTCACTAATATTGATGGAAATGACAATTAGGTAATTTACATATTTTGCCAGAGTAGAAGAGCTTTGTCTCAGCATTAATTTGGTACCAGTTTTGTATACTAGAGCAATAAACAGCTGAGTTGTATTACCCTATTTTTTCCTGACTTTTATCTCTAATTTCATAAATATTCATGAATACTCAAATGAGATAATTTGCATACCGGACAGTCCAGAAAAAATTCTTTGACTAAGAATTAGTTTGATATCAAGTTTAGTATTCTTGGGTGAGTTGCTGCTGAGATATGAGTATTTCTGTAGGTACATTCCATTCTTTAGAATTATTTTATAGGTTGTCAGAGAAACCATTCAATTTCACATAACCCAAATGGGTTAAATTTTGAGGACAATACTTTTGCATTTTGGTGATCCAAATGAACAATATGGCATCCAGTAGAAATTGTCATAGGGGTGTAAGGTAGGTCTACTATCACAGGGTCCAATTTTCTAGTCGGTGGCATCCATTAGTGATCGTCATAGGGGTGTACGGTAAGTCTACTATCACAGGGTCCAAATTTTTAGTCATTGCTTCCTGTTTTTCTCTCCAATGATTTTCTTATCATTTTTCAAGTTTAAATAATATTCATGAATATGCAAATGGGGTAATTTACATCTAGAACCACCAGATGAAAGGACTTGTCAAATTGTATCACTTAATTATGATATAGCAACATACGATGTACATCAGTGATGTTTTGGGACAGAAATCAGTTAATCTACAGGTATATTTTTTCAATTTTTTCACATTTTAAAGTTCTCATTAATATTCATGAATATTCAAATTAGAAAATTTGCATATCTGACCATGTAATGAAAGGTCTATGCATAGTCTTTAATTTGGTACCAAGGTTGGTAGTCTAGACTGAGAACCAGCTGAGATATGGTTATCTTTGTAGGTACATCCCCATATAGGAGAATAGCATTATGGGTTGCCATGGAAACCATGCATTTAGACATAGCTAGAATAAGTTTTTTCTGGGGACAAATTTTTGGCGCTTGATTGGGGTTCCAATGAACAATCCAACACCCATGGAAACTTGTCCTTAGGGTAGCAAGGTAGGTCATATTAGATCCTATGGTACCAGTAACATGGTATTAACTGCCTGTTTTCAGCGATTTTTCTTCATTTTTCGTATTTTTTTCGGCCCCCAAAAATACCATTTCTCCTCGCATTTTTTGAGGACTTTTTTCAATAAAACAGGACACCTTTCCGATACTAAAACTGTTGATAACATTTCTTAAGGAATTAGTTGGGGGTCAAGGGTCATTTTCGGCTACATGTACTGGCCTATATCATCTGGGCAAAGCTGACTTGATAAACACCAACAAATAATGCACGTATGTAAGTGTAAATATTGGGCATGCCATTTCTTGCAGATTATAGACATGGTGTACTCTACATGTTTGGGACGATTAAGCACTGCTGTAATATGTCTAGGAATGTAAAACATTCACTTAACCGTATATATTGAACAAAAATAGTTGGCATATGCGTGGTTTAAGAAGTTTTGTTTTAAATATACCCTGTCTGAAAAAATCTTAGTGAGTCTATGGATAAATTCCATGGCAAATGAATTATGCAATAAAAACATTTTCTTAAATTCATCCAGTTTGGCCAAGATGTTTGTAATTATGGCATGCACTATTTTATCTGAAACGTATACTTGTTTCTCACCTTCATAATTGACCATACCATCACCATCTAAATCAGCTTCTTTTATCATCTCATCTACCTCCTCATCGGTGAGTTTTTCTCCCAGGTTGGTCATTACGTGCCTAAGTTCAGCTGCAGAAATATACCTGAGATAAAACGATAATGAAAACAAACACAGAAACTGACTATACCACTGATACAACCAAATATACCTGAGACAAAACGATAATGAAAAAAATCAACGAATCTGACTTTAGTACTGATACAACCAAATGTGATGCGAAATTGCGTTTGAGAGGAAGAAGAATGAAGAGATACATGTATATGGTATGTATAAAGCAGTAGCAAGATTGGTCCATTGTGCGAGGCTTTTATCACGCCCCGTGTGTAAATATTATGATCCTTGCTAGGCTTCATATTTCATGAGACAGATTGCTACCATGAAAGCTGACGTCATAATAGAACAATTTATCCGGTTAGGAGAAAGCAAAAAAAAAAACAACAGTTAAATCCAAATGTTACAAACAGGACTTTAATTATTCAAGATTCGTTGTGATAGAACTTTATTCACACAATTTATATAGTCATTATAATATATACAAGCTAGCGTTTGGATTGATTATAGTACAAGACTCTATCATGAATTTGAGGTTGGAATAGAAAAATCAATCCCTAGGACCAAAGTTTGGCATCATGAGGC
The DNA here is from genome assembly GCA_964019695.1 of Loripinus fragilis. Classification (NCBI taxonomy): domain Eukaryota; kingdom Metazoa; phylum Mollusca; class Bivalvia; order Lucinida; family Lucinidae; genus Loripinus; species Loripinus fragilis. The sequence continues at coordinate 43,444,981 of OZ026516.1, read as the reverse complement.
TTGTCGAGTGATGACAAATGGAGATCCCAAGAGATGGAATTTCTGATCCCATCCTCACACAAATAATGGATTATGTGTCTCGCTCACCATTGCAATTCCGCACTTTTTGTTAAAAAAGCTTCCAAAAGCGAAAACATTGAGATAACATGTTATATGAAGACATCAACTTGCCATAAAAATGACGACTTTTGAAGATCATTTGTGAGGGTTCCAATACAACCAATATACAGTCCTTACCCCCACAGCTTGCACTAGAATAACATGTGTAAGATTATAATTTCTATCACAGGCTAAAACATATGGCCTAGAGACTATAAAATTTGAGTTCACTCTCAAACTCAAAAATAGGCGCAATGATTGGCTGCTTGCGGACACTTGTCCGCAAGCAGCCAATCGTTACGCTTGATTTTGAGTTTGAGATTCTACTTAATTTTATAACCTCAAAGCCAGATACTCTTATACGTTGTGCACGATTGTATCTGACATTCACGTTGCTACTATTTTGGTCAATGGACTGAATGAAGCACGTCAGTTCAAGCTGTAGTCCACTATTCCCATGCACTTTATATTCGTTGTTCGTATGAACACAGATATTAATACTTGTGAAGTAGCATTTACCCGTTTCCATCTTTGTCAAATACTCTGAAGGCTTCTCTGAGTTCCTCTTCGCTGTCAGTATCTTTCATTTTCCGTGCCATCATATGTAGGAATTCTTCGAAGTCTATTGTGCCATTCCCTGCAATGAAATAAACAACTTACAGATTTTAATGTATCAATATACTTGATATACATGTTACACAATTGTTATGTTAACATGTTACATTATTGGTATTTGTACTTGCTTGCGTTGTAATTAAATTGAAGAAAAATTTACATACATATTTATCTGAATTATGATAAACGAGACGACTTTAATTTTGATAGTTAATTTTCCATTTCTTGATGGAGATGCTCCCCTTTCTATGGTGTATACATCTCGCAACTTATCGGCCAAATACCTTTACTGTATATACTCAATGCAACAATTTAATCAGTTGAATGATTACATTAATATGTTATATACCTTGAACAGTCACACTAAAAGTTTTATCATTAAATTAATTAAACTCTGAAGCAACTGGTAAACGATCATGTTTGCTTAATTGGTGCCCATTTCAGACATTTTGAATAAATTTGAATAAACTAAAGAACTGTAGACCATTTGGTGAACTGAAGACGTACTATAGCACAATGCAGTAATGAATTATGCGCTGCCATCAATTTGTAGCATGGCATCTCCACAGTTACAATTTATAAACATGTGCATTTATGCATACGCTGTAGCAAAGTAGTCCACATATACCATGGATCAAAAACAAGTTCCCCAGATTACTTATTATATTATTAACCAAATTTTTAATATATACTGTATTTGAATTCTAATGTTTACCATATATTCTTTAAATACAGTTTATCAATGGCCTCACTCTTTACTTGTCCCGTTTACAAAGTATGCACAATGAATGTACATGTAGATGAAGACTTACGCCCGCTGGATACATCGGCATGAGCATCTAAAGGAGCCTTTTGAGCATATGAGATAAGTAGTAAACTCTCATGAGCAAGTTCACATAAGAAATAAAAAGTATTTTTCTGCGTTTCACTGAGGTATGAAATGTCGAGAAAAGTACATCTAATTTGCATGAAAACCCTTCGGTTTTCATGCTAAAGTTAGATGTAATTTAAACGACATTTCATACCGCAGTGAAACGCAGAAAATAACTTCAAATCTTATCATTACAACTTCTTTCCTTATTCTTTCTCCAAAGTATATTTTAATTATGTTTTCCCTTAAATTACGTTTCCAGTTAATAACGTTTCGCACATTTAGACGATGACGTGCACTATGATGCGTACACAGACGTATCGACGTTAAAAACAAGATGGCGGCGAGATCGCATTAGACAGCTGATCGGCATGATTACTGATACTTAATGAAATACTGTAGATGTAAGTTTATCTTTGCTTTTCCACCTGAAAATATCTGTAAAGTAAAGTGTAAATAGCTGCAGATTGTCCATTTCTCTTCATAGAAGCATTGCACAGTATCACAAAAGAAGTTCTGCCGTGAATATGAAATGCAGGTCAATATGATCAAATGACCTTTCTTGACCAATCAGTTTAATGGATCTCAATAAATGTTATGACAGTTGAAATCATTGAAGAAATTATTCGATTTTTAGAATGTTAATGGAACAACAATCAAATTTATGTCTTTCATGAGGCTATGAACGGTTGCAAAAATCTAAAGATTCATAAAAAGGCTTGCTTTGAACATGTAAATATATCTGATAATAATCTTACCATCTGCATCCACTTCGTTTATCATATCCTGCAATTCGGCTTCTGTTGGATTTTGTCCTAATGATCTCATGACGGTTCCCAGCTCACTGGTCGTAATGGTTCCATCACCATCTTTGTCAAACAATGAGAAGGCCTCCTTGAATTCTGAACATAAGAATCAAAAATAATATAATCCTATCAATATAGAACTACTCATTTTGCTTCCTTTTGTCCTTTTTATGGGACATAGGTAAACAGTGCAGACCCATATCAGACACCGCTTCATGCAATCACTAAATAAGTTTGGTTGTGTGGGCTGGGCGGCGGGTATTACGCAATGAGAAGATCTAAAGGTTAACTAAACTGGGTAACTGGCAGGACTTTTCATTAGCAATTCCTATAGCATATATGTAATTGAGCAACGTCTAGAACGTCCTTCCATGTCACGCTGCTCATTTACCTTGAATAAAGCGCCGCCAATATGCAAACGGTGTTTGTTGTCTTTGTTACAGTTAAGACTCGCATATTTTGAATGTGCATCATTCACTAAGTAATAACTCTAAAATGAATCCATGGCTTTTTTTCTTCAAGAACATTATTTATACATTAAAATACAAAACGTTTAAAACGTGGCCCACGAGGAGGATTTGCCGTAATTGGATTGCTCTGACAAATATGAGACTCGACGGATTACAATACGTAGCTTATCAAAAAGGACGAGTCGACCAGAATCACTTTTGATTAACTTTTGAGAGCCTGGGGATGTGATCATACCCAAATACTAATCTAACTTACTGGAGCCACTAAATGATGTTTTCAGATGTATCTTGGAAGCAATGTTAGTTCGAGTACAATTGTTATCTTTGTTCCTTGGTAAGCCATGATCAAACTCTTAAAAAGCAGTTCGTAAGAAACGTTCAAGAATAACATCAGTAAACCCTCAGACTATTTCTATAAAATGGCTTAATATGTACCAATCCAAAATGATGGATTTAGAGGGAATAATCCAACAAACCTGGTATGATATATTGCTTAAATCGTTTTAAACTGATGACTTTCCAAAACATAGATACAATGCTGATGAAATGCAACTGATGTTCTGTAGTATACCATCGCGTTATTATACTGTTTGCTATTTACCCAATTACAGGATTTCCGGTATGAAAATTGGTAAACCCCTTACTCCATAGGCTATCTTAAAATCATGGCATCATTTTCTATGTTTAGACAATATTGAAAAAAAGAAACATTTAAGATAAGTTTTGAATACTTTTGAAAATATTTAGGAAATTTGGGCATTTGCTCCAAAAGTGTAAATGCTCCATTGTCCATAATATTTTCAAATACGTGATATTTCAAAGGCATTAAAATGCGTTATTATGAAGTAAAGCGTTGAGACTAATGTTGAGTTAACTTTATTGATATGCGTTGATTTTGTGACTTTCTACAATGGAATATTTGTGCTGATTGAGTTTTAGGTGTCACAAATAATAAGGTATTCCTGACTCTGAAAGTAGTTTTGTCTTAAACGTCGACGTTTCGTGGCATCTCATATGTTTGCTGAATGTATTTCCGTCCTTGTGGTAATGTAATCTATGACAGTCTGGAGATAAAGCTGCTTACAATGTTGTAGTTGTTTGACGATCGTATCATATTAATACTCTTAAGCGTCAGCTTGTTCACATCCAGCATATAAACTGCAGCCTTCTTTGAGTGAGAGGGTGGCTGTCGATGGACATGGTTGACACACAGCCCGACAGATGGTGTCAAAGTTGAAGAAAACCAAGAAAAAGCACCTACGTTGTACTGGTTACCTAAACTCCATGAAAGAACCCTATAAAGCAAGATGTATTGCTAATTCTAGTTCTTGTACGACTACAGAGCGTTCTAAATTATTAACATCATGTCTTACAGCTGTTAAAAACATGTTATCAAGTACTGTGAAAAGATATATGAGAGATCCGGTAAAAACCTATTTGGTCTATTAAAAATATTCAGGTGAAATTAAAAAAAAAATATAGCTAGAGATTTCAATGCGACCAGTTTGTCTACTTATGATTTTTCTACTATTTACACTACTTTACCTAAGAATTTAACTAAAGATAAACTTATTGACAATTGAAAGAACATTCAATAGAGAAGGCTCTCCCTCTCCTTACCTTGCATGTAACGTCGACAGAAACGCATTTTTACTTCGGAAAAACCTAAAAAATATCATGCATGGTCTTGTCAAAATGTAAATGATGCGCTGACCTTTTTGTTGGACAACATATTTATTTGATTTGACACAAAGTTGAATGGACAAGTAGTTGGGATTCCTATAGGCACTAATTGTGCTCCCCTGGTTGCCGATGTATTTCTTTTTTGTTATGAGAAAGACTTTATTATGTCTCTTTCTGATGATAAGCGAGCTGATATTATAGATGCTTTTAACATTACATCCAGATATTTGGATGATATTTTAAAATTAATATTGTTTATTTGACAATGCGGTAAGTCAAATATACCATTCAGAGCTCCAACTTAATAAAGCTAATACCTCTGATACCGATATGATACTTTGTCAATGTTTCTACGTGACGACTCTGATTTTGAAATTGTCAATAACTTATTTTCAGATGGTGATGTTCCTCGCTATACATCCTATGAAGTCTATATCTCTCAACTCATCCGTTTTGCTTGAGCATCTAGCCATGTTGCTGACTTAAACTCGCAATAAATAGTTAACTCAGAAACTTCTTAAACAAGGCTATTGGTAACATAAACTTCGCAAAACCTTTTCTAAATGTAATAGACGGTACTATGATTTGATATCTAAGTTCCAAATGGACTTAAACCTCTCTTGCGCCAAGGAATTTCTGAACCTGAATTCTATGGTGACTTGGCCTATAAATTGAAGAAAATTGTTGGCTCTAATATTTTTTTCAGCGCAGTTCATTTAATAATTTTCCATTATAAAAAAATTGGCATTAACATTTATTTAATGTATTGCAACAGACTGCATGCTTGGTGGTCAACCCAATCATGGTTGCCAACTTTGCTATCCTCTTTTATTGCACGCCGGTGGGTCAGACTTCAGACTCTATGACGGTTCTGACTTAAAGACTTATCTATTGATGAGATTGTGGGGGCCTGAAGCTTTGGCTGTTGTCAGGCCCATCGGGGTTTACCTGTTGGATTTCCTTTGCTCCAGTATTCAGTTTGATTTACTGTTGAGTTCTTATCTTTGCTTTATCTCCTTTTTATATCTTGGTTTATATGTTCTAGGAGATTATGCAATGACAAGTTAGGGGTATTTCATGCAAACCAAACTTCTATGTGTCTTGATCCACAACTAAACTGGTATAAGCCCTCCAGTAAAATATTTTTAGTGACCGTTTCAAGGCGGGTTTTTTTTGTGGATCATGTATGTTATTTCTGTTTTGTTTTTGTTATGCTTTTGAGCGCGTCTGTTTATTGATGCCTTGTGGTCACCTGCTGGGAAAAGGCTGATATCTGGGCTCTCGTTTGTGATGCCTAATTGTGAAGTTGCCACTTCCCATTGGTATCCTGGGTCAGGCGTGGTGCTTGATTGTATCGATTCCTGCCTTCTTTCTTACTTTTAATGATTTAGATAATAATGACATTATTTATAATGATTAGGGATTCTAACACACCTCGCCTATAGAACCAATGCTAAAGAACGTGTTATATCAAACAATAATGCCACAGTTTGGAAAGCGCGTGATTTGATCTTCTTTACCACTGACCTCCAAACAGTGAATTATTATATAACAATTCACTGCTAGAGCTGATCTATTTCTTAAACAACGAGCAAAAAATGATTAGAGAATAATGAGCCCCAGAAAAGTAATTAAGAATGCTGGACATTATCGACCAGAGTATATCAGATCCCCTATCCAGCCCCACAATGTATTATGATCTAAATAATTCTGTAACCTTAAGAACAAATTGACAGTCTATTTTTTTTAGTTTAACCCATTTCATTTTAATGGATTACCCTAGTAGTCAGGGGCGATCGGGACTCCCGTGCGAATTTGATGCCGATTTACGGTGACCTATACCAAATCAAACTTTAGGGGATAACTAATGAAAATCACCTGGTCACCCATCTGGGTTTCACGTCTGGACGTCATTATGACGTCATCAAAATCACGTATATTGCATCAGTGCAATTTAAACGGTATGTCCATTGTAGTCTATGGCGATCAGGACTTTCTTGCATTTTGTTTGCCAATTTCAGTCGAAATGCACCAAATTTATTCCTAGGAGGCTAATAATTAAAATTAACGTGTCGCCCATAGTGTTTTCGCATCAGAACAAAAAGATGACGGCATTGAAATGACGCCTAATATGTAAATACCACATATATATGTGTTTTGTCCATTTCCAACGCATGGAAATATTCCTTTAATAAACTGGCAGCCTTATCATGACTGAATACAAACTCTTTTAAATCGTAACATACAAAATATATTCAGACAGTGTGAAGTCAGTTCGAGAGTGGGACGTAAATGCCGTCACGATTTACCAATAAAAAGACAGCGGAGTGAATAAAAACACGATAATGAACGGTGTAAATATAATCCCTTATGCTTATATATAGATGTACCACGACCTCTGACCAATGACCTTTGGGTATTTCTATTTCAAACGATTGATGCATAATACGTAAAATGAGCCAGTCCGGGTAGAACATATGTGTATGTCAAAGCTTTTATAGTAAATGTAAATAAATGCCCGGACACCTTTTTTTCTAGTACAACATATCAATATTGTAAATAGAGTCACGCTCAAAAGCTTTTGGCTTATCTGTAGCTGCTTATCCTACACTCAAAAAAAGATAGTAGTAATAATCATTTGCATACACTATCAACCAAACTCAATATAGTCCGATTTTGACCACTAAAGGATCAAACGTTATAAGAGTCTACTTAGTAGTAAGTTCATGATATGGAAATAAGGATAGACCCTCTACAAGTTACCCATTGTACTTCGATAGCACGGCCAATAGAAAACTGTTACAATCTGATTTATCTTTCGCATGCTTATAGGTAGAATCGCCTTCAAAGGTCAAAATCGGACAAAAAGGCATTCTTGTTGATACGGCTAAAGAAATATCTGAATCCACATGAAAATAGTTGTTCAAAAGTCATAAGCATATTGGCCACTGGCAATATTTTACATTAGTCCTCTTCTGCTTCACGGCAACACAAATCAGTACAATATAAATGGTTTACTTTGTACTTACACCGAGATGTTTCGCATGGAGACATGCTGCAACTACATTTTATAAGCTACAGAGGGGTTTCGGGGCAGGAGGCAACATGGGCGGATCCAGGGATTTTGTCAGTCTTATTTAGTCCTCAGCTTATTTTACAGTTTACAGAGGGGGTTCAATGGTTTTATTGCTGAGAAAACTATACTTATACTTTACCAAGGATCCAGAGGGTTCCATTATTTTCCAGGGGGGTTGGGTGTCAAACTTTTTCCAGGGGGGGGGGGGTCCAAATTCTAATTTCTTTAGAAACCCATGTACGTACTTGTTATTTTCCAGGGGGGGGGGGGTGTCTGGTACCCCTATCCCCCTCTGGATCCGCACATGGGCAATGACATCACAACGGGGCAATATTTATCACAGTCCCGCTTCTGACCATAATTGTCAGGCATTGATTTGTCAGGATTAATGGCAGATGAGGTTTTCCAAATGATGCACTGGTACTGCGCACGTTTGACACCTTCGAGAAAGACAGCTCTTGGAAGTGGTAGTTTTTGCAATTCAGCTTTTTTTCTCCCAAATATCCACTACGTTAACGCTATGAGTCGAACAATATCGGTGACGGGCTAATACAAAGTAAGAAAGACGGCAAAGATCAGGAATCGATACAATCAAGTACCACACCTGACCCAGGATACCAATGGGAAAGTAACAAACTCACAGTTAGACATCACAGACGAGAGATAAAAAGTCAGGACAATTTACAAATATATTACTCCAGTGCATCCGCCACAGTGCTTTCTAAGGGCACTGAGCCGAGGTGAAAGAATGCTTCGTGGATAGAGTCTCTAGCAAAGCTAAATGCCTGCCAATATGATTTCTTGCTTTTTCCTGACATTGAACTAGTTAATATCAGCACCTGAAAGTGCATGGAATTCGATCAGAGCCCTGGTTGTGACATATCCAATGCCACATTGACATCTTTAATAAGTGTTCTGATCTTAGAAACTTGATGATATATGAGCAAGACTGTTTAAGAAAATGTAAAATATCAACACTCTGCAATTGTTTTATATATGTTTTATTTAAGCGGCGAAAACAAAATTTGCTCCTCTGCAAAACTGGGAGTAGGGTTGTGCATTAGCTCATATAAGACAAAATATTTAAGAAAGAAAAGCAAACTTTGGTTTTTGTATTCGTCAATTGAGTATAGGTTTGTTAAACCTAATCTAAAATGATATTCATTTATATTCCATAGGGAACATATTAAACACATATGATAATTTTACTCTTAATTTAATATTTCGGCCAAAGGCCTTTATCAAGAAAAACATGCACTTCAATGTCAACTTCATAGTCTCTGTTCCACCATCTTGTAGTTGACATTGAAGTGCATGCTTTCTTAAAAATGGCCTTTGGCCGAAATATTGAATTAAGAGTAAAATTATAATGATAATCTAAAACGGTTTGAAACCGAGTCAGAGCAGTCGTTACACTAAATGACGATAGCCAAAATTGCCACTTTTAAATTATTATTAAGTTCATGTAACGCACATAATACAACATGTAGCCGTAAACAGCTGTCATATATAGTAAAGTCATCCAGTTGTTTGCAGACTATTAGAATGTTCATTGATTAGCTAGTTTTAAAAGTTTTTTTCTGTAGCTCAAACTTTCAATTTTCTCATTCTCAAATTGATAAAGTAACATATGTAACAAGCTGTTACAGGTTAACACCAATGCTTACAGTTTGCAGACATCTCCAAGTTGATGCATCTTGAATTGGTACAAACGATAGAGTATATCTAAAAGAGTTTGGGATGGAGCAGGTCAATACTCAGCTTGCAGTCAAAATCTTGTTTGATGATTATTCTGTTTTTTTTTATGAGATGAGGAGGACAATTATTTTACCAGAGAAGCAGAAATAATAATCGATATTGTATATGACTTGGATAAGGATTGGTTTAGAATATTTACATTAGAAAGGGACATTTACTAAATTGTACTGTTGAATGTGAAACGATTAATTTCTATGTTCCTCTAGGATTTATCTTTATTTTAGAATAATTCATATTAGGAAATATTGAAAACAAATATTCATAGCATCTGTAACAAAGGAACAGGGGCTTAATAATTATCAATACCTAAGACTTAGGCACCAGAGGCTGGGGACTTTAGCTAGGAAAACATGCGAAATATATTCATTTTATCCTTAAATATCATCTCTTACATCAAGTTAATGCCCTTGCTCATTAATTAAGTCATGTTACATATGTTACAACCTGTAACAAGTGCTTCAATCTTGTTTTTAAACCTGCAAATTCTATAATTTTAATAATATGAACAGACAATCCCAAATATGCAAGATATCCAACAGCCGCAAATGTTTTCATATATTTTTATTAAATGATGCCTACCAAATTCGGCTCCTTAAAATTGGGTATAGCCTTTGGGATAATTAATTGCACGTATAAGGCACTATATTTAAAGTATAAAAGCAAGCTTTGGATTTTCTCCAATCAAAATGAGTTTGTTAGTTCAAGATAATCAAAACATTTTGGAAAATGCACATATCAGCTAAAAAGTAAATGATATTGGTCACAAGTTTCATGTTTAAACGGTAATCTAATTAAAGTAACGTATATAACACCACAGGAAGCTGTAATTTTGCTCCAAAAGAATTTATATGTAGCTAAAGTTGTCAATATGCAGACCATATGAGTAATTTAATTAATTAGCAATCTTTCTGAGCTCAAACTTTTAATTTTCTTTTTTTTCTCTAAATTTAATATGGTAACATATGTCTCAGGCTGTCAGAGACTAACGCCCCGGCGAACATAGCGCAAACATCTATTAAAAGACGCAGCTTGGAATCCTTTTTTAGATAGGATAAACTTGCAAAATTCCTCAGGGGGAGCAATAACATTCTCAGCCATCAGTCTAAAGGAAGCCCAATAAGCTGGGTATTTATAGGAAATCTACGGTATTTTGCATGCAAAATATAGTAATCGATAAATAATTCATTGTGAAAGTCATGTAAAGCATTGATGTAGCCATCATATGACTAAAATAATTGATATTATGTTAAAAAAGCGTTCGTGTTGGATAAATATGACCATACCAATTTTATTAACGGGCATTTTCTTATTATGGTCGCCATATTCATGACGTCATAACTAGCCTCAGACGCGGATTTGAGATGGGTGACCACCTTTAAAATGAAGGTTAGACTCCACTGAAGGTTTTGATATAGGTCACCATAAATCGGCACACAATTCGCACGGGACCAATTTTTTGTCCCTAAGGGCCCTGACTATAGCCCCCTGGTTTAAATGCCGTTATTTAATATGGGTCTGCAATGCTTGTAAAAGTACTTGTTATAACCGGTATTTAGAATGAAAGGGATTAAGATTCAAATGCAAACCAGAATTCAAATCAGTTAAGAACATTTGTAACTGTAATTTCCTGTGAGTTTCGCAATGAATAAATGGCACAGTGTGTCTAGCGTGCATTAATCATTAATGCAGTAATTGGCATATCGAACTAACTACTCATTAAAGCTTGCCAATGAACAACTTATTTCCTCGTTTTCTTTTCACGTAATCATTAAAGATGTACAATCGCGTGAAATGAACACTAAAATAATAATTGAGCCGTGGCATGTGATTTCCAACAATGTGGCATTTTGACAAGTGTAGACTCAGACAAGCCTGGGTAGCCTCCCTTTAAGCTTAGAAACTCCAAAATATGTTCAATCTGTAGCTTAACACTCGAAGAATATTCAAGCGACAAGCAAAGGCTCTGATCAGACTGCGCATATGCGCAGGCTGATCTGAGCCTTTGCTGGTCGCACATACCGCATTGTTGGAAATCTCATGTCACGGCTCTTAAATGATATTGCACAGGTTTATTGTTCGTACATTTCCTGCGACTGTGTCAGCTAATTATAACTACCATGTGCATTTTAAGTTTTCTATTTATTCACATGTTGTCGGCTCATCCTTGAAAATATTGATATTTCTTATCTGGATAGCCACTGCACAATTATAGAGGGATAATTTACTCGAATAATGTATAAATAATGATGAGACTATATAGTTCTTTTCGGAAGTTCAAGCTCAAATCTAGCTTAAAGAAAGCAGCCAGTACGCGCAATTGTCTGATGCACTTTCACACATCCACGTACTTCGTTCAGCGTAGGTGAATGTAAGATAATTGATAAAGCGCTGGAGAAAAAAAAACAAAAAACTTTATCATTCTGGATACCGGTAAAACAGTGAAAATCTAGATCAGGGTCTACACCGTTTGTTACATGTGTAAAGTAAAAAATATATAATTAGATAAAACAAAATACAATACAAGAACCAACTTGCTGAAAATGCAGCAAAAATGATGCACGGCGAAAAACACACCTCTACTCGCTTTGTATAAACCTAATTTCACCTATATTCTTCCACACCGTTCAGCGATTGGTTTGGCAAATTATTTCATTATATTTTGGTTTCGAGCATAAACATTGTCGTTATATAAAAAACAGGTTAGCAGAATGATTTCCAATTATAATTTTTTAAAAAATCAAACTTTTGCACGGGGGTTCTGGTTACGTGTATTTTCAGGCATTGATTATTTTCAGACTGGTAACTAGCAGATACTGCAAACCAAAATATCTATGTGATGTCATTCATACGGTTTAAAAGGCAACAGAAGAGAAAAGAAAAAACTAGACCTGAAGTGCTTATCTGGATCTGATATTGAGTCACAAGATCTATTTTACAATATTTGACAAGAGCATGATCAATCTAAACTCAAATATTCAAATGAGATATACAGACCCATCAACCTAATGCTACAAACCAAGACCCAAGGTAATTGATATTTAGTGATAGTCCACTTTTGTTATGTATAAATTTGGGATTACTCTGATTTAAGCTACATGATATGATTAGTCCATTATGGGTAACAATAGTTCTGGTTTGACGCAAGCATTTAAATTTTCGATAAAAATGTCAATAGAACTAGGGAATGCCATACTGATAGATGAAACCAAGCTTATAAATAGACTGTCTCCCACTCTTGCAGTTCCCTGGAAGTAAGTTCTTCAACTGATCAACAGTCTATTCCTGGTGACGCAGCCTGTTTATACAGTTTCCAATCCTACCGACAGGGGAATGTTGTCCAGGGTACGTCTATACTGTATCAAAACCTACCTATAGGGGACTGTTGGATGGGGATGCAGTAAGTTTATATGGTTTCTGAACCTATTTAGGAATGTGTCTCAAAGCAAAAGCTGTCTTGATTTTAGCCATTTATAATACATTAATAAAATGTTTTGGTCCCTGTGTCAGATATAGGTAATGGGTTCAAATATCCACATTTTTGCACATGTAAGAGTTGATTATAGAGGGGGGATGCTGAATACTGTTTTGCATGTATGATCATGGATTTGATGACTCATCAGGTGAAGTCTGGGCACTTAAAAATGTCCTGGAGGGATCTTTCTGAGAGAAAAAACGTGTTTTTATCCTGTAGTTTTTTTTATGTCCTAGTTGATTCACCCATCAAGTTCGAAATTGCTTGATGCGAATCCCCAGGAAGTTAATTGAATGCAGTGTGACATGTTTTCAATTCATATGCTTGATGGTCATTTTAAGAATATTTCATTTTAACATTTTGGCACAAATATAAACTGATTATAAATTGATTTAGTTTGAGATTTTCATTTTTCGGCCTTGAGTAACCTCATCTGGTAACTTTCTGCTGAAAAGTCGCAATTATCGAGTGATATTTTAGAAAAACGAAAGGAGGGAATGGGTAAGGATTCAAAAAACCTCCAGCTGTAATGCATTTAGAACTGTTTTCTCGCGATAGCATCATTTATCGAAAAACTTTTCTGATGAAAAGTATTCAGGAACACCTCCGCCAACTTCTCCAAACAGGTTCACTATCCAGGATGCTGGAGATTCCTCTGTGCTTAGATGCACTCTTTGGACATTTTAAGCAAAGCGCAAACAAACAAAGTCCAAGATGTCGGTCAAAAAGTTACATTGCACTGCCCAAATTCAATTACTAAAGTGATGGATTGCGTGTTCAAATATAGGAAATCGCGCCTAATGTCCATTTCATAGCACGTACATAAGAGAAAAAATTGCACGTCGTGTGAAACCCAGTCTTTGATCCTACAAATGAGCATGTTTAAAGTTGATTCTGCATATGCATGGGAAAAATCTGAGCATGTTAACGGCAGTTTTACATGTGCGCAACCTTTGAATAAACGGAATATGCACCGCTTACAAATACTTTTGAGACTACCCCTTTCTGTCACGCCTATACGAATTTTTAACTGTCAATATAGACTTAGAAATTTAGGACCAATTCAATATATTTCAAAATTTCTATATATATACAAAAAAAACCCGCTTGAGCCACATCACCAAACCATTTGGAGAAGTTGGCGGAAAGTCTCATCTACAACTTTCATTGCGAACATATTTTGCTAAAATTGAAGGTAAAAAAGTTTTTGCAAAAATCAGTTCTAAAAACTTTACAGCTGGAGTTTTTTTTAGATATTTAATTAGAATTGAGTTTAAAAAGCTCAAAGGAAACGGGAATTGAGCTGAACAGGACAATTTTATCAGAAAAAAAATCCAAGTGAAGTTGAAACATAACAATATAAACATCGAGCAAGGTTAACTCAATTTTAATTGGTTTATGCATCACTGCGTTTTAACAAATCGATTTGATTGGCTAAAGAAAAAAACCCCGCATAATTTCTCGTTGAAACGCGTTAGAGGTCGTTTAATGAATATTCATGAGTTTCAAAATGCGTTGTTTCGCGTTTCATATGCAGTTGAAACTCAACGCACGTACAACGCGTTGGAACGCACACGAAACGCGATTTCGCAGGACAAACACGCGGGCTTTAGTGTACGAACATTGAACATCAACAAACTCTATGGCGCAGATTGTGCTGTTGGAATCGTTGGTCAGTAACAAAAATCCGCCAAGCCTGATTCTGAATATAGAATGCTTATGTCCCTCGCTGCAAAATGAGGCCTCAGCTGCGATATAGATCTGGTCGGGATGATCTGAGTCTTCAATTGGCACATCTGTCATTTCGCTGTTATTGTAATGCTCTGGTTTATACATTAACCCCTCACCAACTTACACTCCAGTAACTTAAGTGTCATTAATGAGCCGCGACACGTGATTTCCAAGAATGTGGCATTTTACAAGTGTAGACTCAGATGAGCCTGTGCAGACTCCTTTAAAGCTTAGAAACTCCAAATGCTGTTCAGTCAGTAGCTTAACGCTAATAGAATACCCAAGCGACTAGCAAAGGCTCTGATCAGACTGCGCGAATTCAGACTGCGTGAATGCGCAGGCTAATCTGAGGCTTTGCTGGTCGCACATACCACATTTTTACAAATCCCATGTCGTGGCTCAATTTGTCCGTTGCTTGTTGTTGCTTCCATTTTATATCTGGTTTTGTGATAACGTACGCTGTGCTATTTAGTTAATAGATGGGTGAGCGTGTGTTGGGGGGGGGGGGGGGGGCTTTGTGGCTTGACTAAATGTGTTCGCATTATATATAGGTAACACATATTGAGATGTGCTATGTATTCCTTTCTTGTGAACTAAGTATTGTTATTGTGTCAGTTTCTCGTCATTTTAAAAAAATGACACCAGCAAAAACATTATCCTCCGCGAGCATCATTAATGTAGTTGCAATCTATAATTAAGTCTAAAGTCTTAAAGCAATCGATCATTAGGTCTAGAGATTGGTTCAGACACGGTAACTTGATACGGTGATTAAAATGGAACTGCCTGGATTTAACAAATGATTATAATTGGGCCACCATGCGAGATTTCGGTACTGTATCGAATGCTCAGGCGAGTCTGCGTATACGCATATGCGTAGACTCACCAGAGCATTCGCTACATGCATACACAAATAATGGACTGTAGTTGAAGACTAAGACCAAAACTTACACATCAAGCCTAGCCTGGTACGTCAACATATGTGTTAATTAGAGGTTCTTGTGCATATCTAGTAAGTGCACTCGCACACTGTCAAGATAACAGGCGGATAACAGGCATAGTTTTAGTGAACCTGGATTTTCGATGTATAGAAAATGTGTTTGACTGATTTTGATAGCTGAGGACCTCTGCTTAAGGAAACCACTTGATGCCACTTTGTCACCCTTGGGCAATTTAAGAAATTCAAGGTGACAGTAAAGATAGCTTACAAAACATGTTTGTTGTCATTATGGTCATTATTATGATATATACTTAAAGCCAAAAGTAACTTTACACTTTGAACTACTGTATATATCTTTACTGTTTTTGATATAACCAAATTAAATATTGCACTGAGTTGCTGGTACCCGCCCTAAACCTAATTCACGAAAAACAACTTAGGTAAATTAATCTTCTTTCGAGTTATCTGTGCTTTAATTGAAAGAACAAAATCAGCATTTCCTAACGAAATCCAAAGTAAACCTAGGATTTGAACACGCCATTTTAAGGGACATCGATCGCCCATTAAAAATACTGCAAGACGTTTTGTCTCAGATGTATAGTTTGTTTTTGGTAGCATCTTAAAGTTTGTTCACTTTGAAATTATCTCCCTTTGAATTAAAACAATAGTAAACTTTAGTCCCTGCTAAAAGCTTTATCTCAGATGACATTTGGATTTTTATCAGCGATTTGTTGTGACTTCTGCCTTGAGTATGTGACAAGATAATCTGACAAAAATTCCCATCCGTTTGGAAGAAAAACGGCAAACAATTTCTTATGGGAATTTCCATTGAAAGCACTATAAAGTTCACAAAAGGGGGTATGTTCGTAAAAACACAATTCTAGTTTGTGTTACTCGAAGTGCGATCTGGGCTGATTTGAGCTTTAAACAACAATTCAATAGCCTGTCTTTCAGACTGGTTATTTAAAATTAAAAAAATGTCCAATCGCAAAGCTACAGTAACACATCCAAAAGTGATGCACTTTGGAAAAGTTTATTTGGCCCCTTGCTTCTTTCATTGGGGCATTTTGGCTGCATTTATGACAGTAAAAACATGAAATTCAACTGTCATATGAATAATTGATTGAAGTTTAATATGAATTAAACACATTTAAAATACCACTTACCAATACCCAGAAATGGTACATATGATAACAGTGTAAAGTTACTTTTGGCTTTAAGTATATTATTTTGTAATAATGTACAAACCTATTACTCAAGCAGTGTTCTAACATCTAAATATACTTTACAAAATGTTATGTCTCTTTTTAGTAACATTACGAATTCAAAATGGCATCACAAATGGCATATTTGATGTTGACAATGGAAAAACCCGCTTATTTTTTCAGCATCTCATCTACCGATGCCTCGAAAGTGCAAACACTCAGATTTGAGGAAACACTGGATACTAATACAAATATTCAGGTTCATTGCAGGTAAAGAAGCAAACGTGGCATTCAAGATGGTTGAATGGAACTTCCATGAACATGTAGGAAACTATAAGAATTATAGTGACTAACAAACAAATCAATGGATTTTGCACTTATCAAGAATATCCTAATTTGGGGCAACAATCGCCGATCAACCGATACAAATACACCTTGCACCACCGATCTGGATGTTTTGGATTTTTCTCAAGATTACGAAATTCTCCACAGAACAGGCACTGTGTCAGGAAGCCACATACAGACTGCCAGATTGGCATGGTCGCTTCATTGGTGAGGCACTAGTGCCATTAATCATCATTTTTCATTCATTTCAGAAATCGTCCAACTTTGGTGCGAGGTGTGTAAATACACGATCTATGTGTATAAGTTGAAACTTTCATTAGACATGGTTTTAGTGAAAGTAAGTAAGGCTGCAAAGATCAGGAATCGATATAATTAAGTACCACACCTGACCCAGGATATCAATGGGAAAGTGATAAAATCACAGTTAGACATCACAAACGAGAGCCAAGCGGTCACCTCTTTCCCTGCAGGTGACCACAAGGCACAAATAAACAGACACAAACAAAGGTTTAACAAACACAAGACAGAAAAACATAAATATCCACAAAAGAAGTACCGCCTTGGAACGGTCAGTAAAATATTTTAATGAGTCTGGCATATATAACTATTTATGTGGTTTCACGACAAAACACACATTTGTCTAACACTGCTCATGAAAAAGAAATAGTAGAGGGTCTGGATGGGGGGGGGGGTCTGGTATTCACTATTCATTAAAAATTCAGCCCATTATTCATCTCATTAAAATTTTGGGTTATTCATTAAAATAAGACCAATTATTCATTAAAAGTAAGAAAGGTGGCAAAGAAATCTGATATTCACTTTTCATTAATTTTTCCTCAATTCATTAAAAAATAAGATTATTCATTATTTTTTAGGCTCTCATTATTCACTATTCATTATTTTTTTGACTCCTTATTCACTATTCATTATAAAAAAGGGCCATTATTCACTAATCATTATACCCCATCTAGACCCTCATAGTAAGTGAGTATTATCAGGAAATACCACATTCACAAACCGCAGACAAACCCACGGCACACTAGGTAGAACCACACGACAATCACGAGACACCAGGAAGACAAACTAAGCAAAGCAAGCGGCTTTCTCTTCCCCATCAAGATGATTGCAAAGTAAAAAAAGGGAAAAGATCAGGAATCGATACCATTAAGCACCACACCTGACCCAGGATACCAATGGGAAATTGACAACTTCACAATTAGACATCACAAACGAAAGCCCTTTCCAGGCAGGTGACCACAAGGCATCGATAAACAAACGCACACGAAAGCACAACAAAACCAAGACATAAATAACATAAAGATCCACAAAAGAAGTACCACCTTGGAACGGTCAGTATTTTTTACTGGAGGCTGAAACTGGTTTCACGCGCACAAACATAGAATGTACATAAACAAAACATAGAAAAAAAAACAGAATTCCACTTCATCCCTGTCTGAAATAAATATGGAAAAGGACTAAACTTGAAGTAATCAATGACAGAACAGATTTACATTATTCACTATAATCACAATCATCGTTTTTTAATAAACGTGCAGTTGCATGGGACATCGTCCCTATCAGTCGACCTCATCAGGTAACTGGATAGCTGCATGCAAAGCAGATCTCACGCCTGATCTGCAGGTGTTACTTTCCTGAGGGTCGACTGTCTTGAGGTTCCGCGCACGTAAGACATTCTCAGTCATTTTCTTTCCACGTCATCTTGGGCCTCCCTGACCCTCGCTTTCCATCAACCCGCATATCACAAGCTGTTCTGAGTGTACCAGTATGACCTTCATTATATCCAAACAGTATAAGCCTACTCTCTATCAAAATGAGATCAAGGTCATTGACACTTAGCTTAGCCAGTAGCTCTCTTGGCCTTACAACCTCTTCTGGCTTGATATTGCATATCTGTCTGACCATGGTCCTGTAGTTTTGCTGCAAGTGCTGATTGTTAAACAATTTTACTGTCCTGAAGCATGGCGCTCCAACAGCAAGAATGTACACATGCCCAGGGTTTGTTGTATTATACTTAAGACCAAAAGTAACTTTACACTGTTAATATATATACCTTTTCTGGGTATTGGTGAGTGGTATTTTAAATGTGTTTAATTCATATTAAAGTTCAATTAATTATTCATATGACCTTTTAAATTTCATGTTGTTGCTGTCATAAATGCAACCACAATACCCTAATGAAAGAAGCAAGGGGGCAAAATAAACTTTTCCAAAACGCATCACTTTTGATGTGTTACTGTAGCTTTGCAATTGGACAATTTTTAATTTTAAAGAACTGGTCTGAAAGACAGGCTATTGAATTGTTGTTTAAAGTTCCAATTAGCCTGGGTCACCCTTCGAGTAAAACAAATTAGAGTTGTGTTTTACGCACATACCCCTTTTTGTAAACTTTACAATGCTTTCAATGGAATTTCCCATAAGAGATTGTTTGCCGTTTTTCTTCCAAACCGATGGGTATTTTTATAAGATTATCTCGTCACATACTCAGGGCAGAAGTCCCAACAAATCGCTGGTAAAAAAATCAAATGCCGTCTGAGATAAAGCTTTTAGCAGGGGCTAAAATTTACTATTGTTTTAATTCAAAGGGAGATAATTTCAAAGTGAACCAACTTTAAAATGCTGCCAAAAACAAACTATACGTCAGAGACAGAATGTCTTGCAGTATTTTTAATGCGCAATCGATGGCCCTTAAAATGGCGTGTTCAAATCCTAGGTTTACTTTGGATTTTGCTAGGAAATGCTGATTTTGTGCTTTTAATGAAAGCACAGATAACTCAAAAGAATATTTATTTACCTAAGTTGTTTTTCGTGAATTAGGTCAGGACGAGAACCAGCAACTCATTGCAATATTTAATTTGGTTAAACTCAAAAACAGTAAAGATATATTCAATAGTTCAAAGTGTAAAGTTACTTTTGGCTTTAAGTATAGAAGCGCTGGGATATGAGAACTGGCAGTAGCTTCCTGAACATCTTCTAGGTGGTTTATACAGAAGTAGTGACCGCCACTTCACAGCCTCAACTAGTAGAAAACATGTCGTCAAGGTATACCGTAAAATCGGCGCCTGATCAGGGTCGTCACTCGTCACTGCATACGCTGATCGAGAAAGTTTTTTTAAATGTTTTTTCTTCTTTTTTAAGCTGATGAGGGAAGATAGGATCAAAATGCAACTAAAAGCAATGGCGTTTCGCTTGCTGACCGATAAAGGCCCAAATGACGATTTGCTGGCTGACAGATAAAGGCCCAAATCGCGTTTTTCTGGCGGACCGATGATGGCCCATCATTGAATGCTGGCTTATTTTTTCAGGGGATCGGGAATTACTAACAAATCCCATATTTTTGTGATTTTTCATGGGGGGTCCGGACACCCTGTACCTCGCCCCCTCTGGATCCACGCATGCGCTGTTTTCTTTAAAACGTTCTGATACAAATTGAGTACACATTAAAAAAAACTCTTAGCAAAGTAAGGGAGAAGGCAAAGATCAGGAATCTGATACAATTAAGTACCACACCTGACTCAGGACACCAAAAAGGAAAGTTACAAATGCACAAGAAAACGCCACACACAAGAGAGTCAAGAAGCTAGCTCTTTCACAGCAGGTGACCACAAGGCTGCAATGAACAGACAAGACAGCATGACAGGCACCAAACATAAGTAACAAATATGATCCACAAAAGAAGCACCGCCTTGGAACGTTCAGTAAAAAAATACTGCAGGGCTTAAACTAGTTTTATGGTACCAATCTCACCCTTCGTTTTGATGTGGATCAAGACAAATAGATGTTTTGTTAGCATGAAAGATCCCTAACTTATAGATGTATCATCTCCTAGTAAATACGAATCGAGATACAAAAAGGAGATGAAACAAAGATAATGACTCGACGGAGTAAAAGAAATCCAACAGTTAAACCCCGGTGAACCCAACTACAGACAGAACATCAGGCCCTAACCCTCTCATATATAGATAAGTCTTTTAGTCGGAACCGTCAGAGAGTCTGAGGTTAATTGGCCTGAATGTGTTTGTTTGAGCACTAGATTGGAACAGTTTACAGTATGCAGTCATATAAACTAATCGTAATGGTGATCTTTGATATTGTTAATTGAAAGAAGGTACACTTTATAGTGGTTTCCCTCTCTTAGACAATTTATCAGTTACGAAGTTCTAGAATCTTGGTCGCGTCTCAGGATAAACCAAACAGATCTCCAAGGAACAATTTTATTACTGTTCTCGTAAAGATTAATGTAATATTATACGTCTTATTTGTGTCGCCAAATCCTAGTCTGGATATAAAGTATCACACGGCCGTATAACGTTAAGCAATGATCAGATAATCGATTGGCTTCACTGTATCAGGTGTCAAATAAATCACTTAGCCCAAAATGGCGAATATTGAGCTGTTCTTTGGCGTCATGGTGTAGGTTAAAAGGCGTTACTCTGATATTAATCATACTAAACGAATGCATCATTTAAACGTATACCTACCACGCATATTTTCGCCCATTTACATTTAATTTACTCTATGGAGGCATAGAACGTAAACATGGTAAAGGCTAGTAAATCTAAATCCGTTGTGGGATGGTTTAAAGTAGACTGCTATTCAATCTCCTCAACTAATAATATTTTACTCCATAACACGCTGAGCTCTCTTTAACACATATAAGCCTTGCGCCCTTTTTGTGTGACAATGGCAAACAGTGCTAAACCAGATCAGACTGGTTCAAACGAGACCAGCATTTCACGTAACAATCTAAGAAACACGAATTTTATGCATACCACTGCAAAGCTAGAGACCGTTGAAAAAAAATTGGAGAGGAAGTTTCACTAGCAGACTGTAAATACATTAGTATTATGGCATTTGTTTCCCAATAAATTGTCGATTGACCGATGCAATAAACGCCCAACTTCCCTATCCTAGATGCTAGTTTAATTTACAGCTTAATTTTGGATCATTTCTTTATGTTTTGTATTTAATACCATTTTTAAAAAATAACGGCCATTTGCATTTGTTTTGAATACAATCAAATATGTACCATAGCGCCCTTGATGACATTTTCAAAGTGTCGTGTTTTTTTTGCGAATTTGAAAAGCTCTTGCATGTATCTTTGCGACTTACATGTATCATATATAGTTAAGATGTAGTACTATGGATAAAAGCGAATGCAACATGCGTGCCTTTGCATCAGCACAGTCTCAACATAGTATTCACTGCTCGCTTGTAAAAATGTACGCAGAGGAGGAATCTAACCAAAAACTTAGCATATAGCCTTGCTGGCCAGCTGTGAATAGACGTTAAAAGAATGACAGCGCGATGATCACTGTTATCTAATGGTCTAAACCAAATCATTATGATCAGCGATAAGATTAGAAGACAAAAAGCTACTAACTGACAGTGTTAGCAGGAACAGAGAGAAAAGTGATGGAAACTGCAGAACCTGTCCGAATTGATATCATTACAGGAGTTATTACTTAGAGGATCTTACATGAGTGCTCATGTTTTATTGAATTTATTAAACGAGTTGGGGAAAAGAGATAAAATGCGAGGCTTGCCGAGCATTTTATCTCTTTTTCGCAACGAGTTTAATAAATTCAATAATATAAGAGCACGAATGTGAGATTCTATTTATCATATGACATTGAGATTACTTTGAAATCTCATTTCTGTCGTAATAACGGTATAATTTTGTCACTATGTATGCAACGTTGTTATGAACATCACAACGTTGTTATGGACGTCATGACGTTTCCCGAAAATCTATAAACCACTAGTGGTTTATCGATTTTATTGCATGGCGTTACTTCACTCCCAGACGCGACGTCATATGATAAATTAATGTAAAGTCATTTCATCTGCCGTTCGGTTTCAAACAAGTAAATGAGTATTATCAGGAAATAACACAATCACACACTGCAGACCAACCCACGATACCGTGGGGAAGAGCCACATAACATTTATAGTAACAATACATCTGTAGGACAATAATGGCATGGCAACCAGCTTTCTCTTCCTCTTCAAGAAAATTTCAAAACTAGAAAGGACATAAAGTAATGCATACCAAACAAAGGCAAACACAGAACTCCCACAAACAATGGGAAGTACATTAAACAATAGACCACCACCAACAACAACAGAATCACCGCTTTAGAACAAACAGCAGCCTAAACCACCGGGGTGGGTGGGGGGGGGGGCTTAATTGCATTTCACTAGCGACAAATCTTCGCCATAGATTGTGTTGTTGTTAAAACACAAAATTGTGTAGCTCGCATTGAGGCTTCCTAACTAATTCAATGTATCATCACAGAAAAACAATCAAGTCAAATCAACACACTATGATGATACAAAGAAAATGGTTCATGACCCACAGATAGCCAGAGCTAAAGAAAAGCCTCACGTTGGGCTACGGTGGGCCCAGCGAACGACAAGCATCAGGCACCAACCAACGGAATAAAGCTTTACGTCAGGGCTGTCACTAAGTCTGAGGCCTGACCCACCGGCGTGCAATTAAAGAGGAAATACGAGCATTCAACTGTGATCGGGTTCACAACCAGGTACGCAGACTGTCGCATGTATCCATGTTGTATCCCACTCTTTTATTACGTTTAATACTCTTGTTAAATTGATCACTAAAATAAGGCTTTACAACAATTCTTTTAAAATTATAAACTAAATCGCCATATGCCATAGAAACAGGTTCTGATATGCCTTGTTGCAGAAGAGTCTTTAAGCAACCATTGTATTTTTAACAATCAACTCTGAGTGTCGGTAATAAAATTTAGAAAAATTACGGATTTTATGGTATCGATAATCTTTTTTAGTAACTTAGAAGTCAGATATGTGTTTCTATTGTTGAAGTCATGAACATGCTAACAAACTCTTGCAAAGCGAATAAGTTGCGAAATGTGTACACCATAGGAAGGGGAGCGAGGAACATCTCCATCAAGAAATGGAAAACTAACTCTTTTAAAATTAAGTTTATCATAAATTTTGATTGAAACTATGCCATTTGTAATGGACACGTCTAAGTCAAAAAAAGGGCTTCAGGGTCTGAATGATTCGCCTTATTCAACTGAAGGTCAGTGGGATATATCTGACTTACCATTTGTGCAAAATAAGGATTATAAATATTAAGCAAGTCATCTAGATATCTTGGGTAGAGTCAAATGCTTCAACAACATCTGTTTCAACCCTTTTCATTGTGGATACCGGTTAAAGGTAAGTTGGCGGCATTTCATTACGGTGTGCACTTTTTGATAAGATAAAAACCAAATTTCAAGACAGGAATATATCATGACTGGTTACCCTTTACTTCTGCAAAAAAATAGGACAACTCAATACTTACTCTATCAAACATGCATAGAAAAATCAATCAAAATGACAAGTAGGATTAAGAGGTATTTTTGAACATTTATCTTCTACCAGACTTAATGTGTGCAAGCAGTGAAAGTTCAGCGTGACAACGCGAAAGCGAATGCTCGCCTGAGTTTCCCTGGATGCATAAGGCTCCAAAAATAGTGAGTATGATCAGGAAATATCACAATCACAAACTGCAGACAATCCCATGACACCGCGAGGAAGAGCCACAAGGCAATCACGAGACACTAGGAAGACAAACTAAGAAAAAAAAAAACCTCTCTCTTCCCCATCAAGATGATTGCAAAACTAGAATGGACATAAAGTAACATACAACAAAATATAGAACAATTACAGACTCCCACAAAGGGAGTAACAATAAACAACAAATCAATAACAACAGAACCACCGCCTTAGAACGAGCAGCAGCCTAAGCCACTGGTTGGGGGGTATTAAATGCATTTTACTGGTACCAAACCAAACAAAATCTAGAGTGCGGACATGCATATGATCCATGACATGAGATCTCCAACAATGTGGTATGTGCGACCAGCAAAGGCTCAGACCAGCCTGTGCATACGCGCAGACTGATCAGAGCCTTTGCTAGTCGCTTGAATATTCTGTGACTGTTAAGCTACTGACCGATCAAAATTTGTAGTTTCTAAGCTTAACAGGAGGCTGCACAGGCTCGCGTGAGTCTACACTTTTCGTAATGCCATATTGTTGGAAATCACATGTCGCGGCTAAAATATCATTGTTTTACCTGCAACTTGTTCGTCAGATATTGTGATAACTTCTTGGTACTGCAATAGAAGAAATGAATAACGTTTAACCTGGTTATGTAGAAAAGGTATATCTTTTATTTTATACTTAGCAGTGAAATAAATGCATATCCAAAACAAATAAAAGTGATATCAATCACTAGTGAAATGATATGATATCAATCACTAGTGATTTATATCAGCCTATATTTTCACTGTAGCGTTTTTTGGATCACCTCTGACTTTTCCATTCACTTAATGCAGCTCACTTCGAAAGTTCAAACGCCTATAACTTTCTTATTTGTGAACAAAAACATCAAGTGTGTGTGGGCATTTTCTTAGTTAGAACATGAAAAACATTTTGGAACCAAAATAATTCAGAATTGCTGAAATTTTTCGATTTTGAATTTTCAACACCTCCCGCTTCAGTGAGTGAGGAAATGCATGTAACCTATGCTACGCAACGTCATCAACAAATTATGACGTCGCTTATGACATCACTTGTCTTGCACTTTGACGCTGAATAAATTTCTTTCTGTCTGTAAGTCCTGATGACAATGGATCATGTAGATTGATCCAGGTATTCTGTCACAAATACTCCTTTGTCTTATTTTACATTATTGTGATTCGGCTTGAAGCATGGTTAACAAATTGTTTAACTGAACATCTTCTAAAAAAGTATAAAATAAAAAGAAAATTTCCCTTTTTTTAGTAAATACCAAATGTATTTCATCTCCTGAGTTGAAAACATCGAAATTTTCATTCGTGCTGCGCACTCATGAAAATTCTGATGTTTTCAACCCACTCGATGAAATATATTTGATATTCACCTAAAAAAAGTAAATATCCTCTATTCATTTTTACTGCTTGCAATGACCTATCTTTCATTTAAAAGGGTATTGGACGACATGAAACACATATTCTATCTGCTTACATCAGTTTCCTTGGACTAGTTTAAAGGAAATTCAGGAAGCAATCAATGAAGAAAATAACACAAAAAAGCCTCACTTTGGCAAATTTTAGACTGATATTTAATAAGTAATAGATAAAGGATTCTTTTCCGAGGCTTTCTTGTTTAAACCGCGAGGTGGGCGTAGCCCACCGAGCGGTTTAAACAGAAAGCAGAGGAAGAATCCTTTATTTAGCTTGTAGTATGGCGCAGGTGCAAATAAACACGTGTTACTGACACCTGACGAAATTTACATTCGCTCCTCCCTGCATCCGGCCTAAGCTGTCAATTATATTACATTTACCTATGGTTAATTTTTCGCTATTTAAATAGTTACCGCCTCCATCGCTGTTTAACTAAAATTGGAAGTTAGAGTACGGTTTTAAGCTCCTCCTTCGTCGTTATTCTAGGGTGTCTGATTTAAACATCAGCAAAGATCAAAGAAAAAAGCATCGGCCATACTACAAACATCACATACAAAGAGACAATCTACTATTTCACTAATCCGCCCAAGATTTCTCTTGCACATTCCAAACCCGATTGCCAGCCTAAAATTGGTGTAAATACTAATCTGAGATTTCAATAAGTGCAAAATGTAATAATGGTGTTTCTATAGTAACCGGCTCCTGTATGTCCTTGTCTTATTGTGATTTGGTTAAGAGCCTGATTTATCATATGTCAAAATACGTCTGTCTCTCAGACAGGGATATATCATCCTAATTGAAATGGTTGTATTGAAACATACAATCTAAGTAATTTTCAAGGAAAACTGACAGAAATAAAAATCCTTCTCACACAATGGCAAAGTAAAACAAGATGTGTTAGTGAAGCAATAATGCTCTGGGAACATAATTTAATTCACAGTATACCTATATTGAGCTATAATCTAGTTATTGATAACTACTTTGCATACTAGGTCATTTATTCATACGTTTTTGTCCTCTGATGACTTTTTTCAAAATTAACGTTTTCAAACAATTCTTTCAGAAACACTGTAATAGTGCAAACATGTGGATGCAGATCAGGCCCGAAGTTATGTCAGGCCTGGTCTTGGTCCAATTGGTTTGCAAATATTACAGCAAACTACATAATTCGCAGCTGCCGAATAGACAAGTCAAGCATTTCATTAGACAATGAGGCTGAAACCCAGTTTCATTTGCTATCTTTGATAAGAAAGTCAAAGTAATGTATCAAAAAGTTGTTGATAAAACAATCTCTGCTCAAGTCAATGGCTCAAATTTTGGAATTTGAAATGTATTGAAAACGACACCTTTTTCTAGACATCTGTAGAATTTACGAGTTTGTTAATAGCGTATACTAATAATTTCTACTACATTAAAAAGCTCTTGATGGTGTTTGATTAAAATATTTGGCTTAAAATTTGGTTTTAAAATGTTTCACGGATTTTTTTGGAAAGGATTACTACATTTTTATCAACAAGCATCATCCTCGATGGGTCACCAAACTAATTATAGGACAAGGATATTTGTCTTATAAATCTAACCCACGCTATGAGTCAGATTATGAGTGCATTTGTACTGTGATAAATGGCAAAACACGTAGTGTTCCTTTAAATATGTTGAGCAGACTAGTTAACAACATTTTAATCACAGTTAGTTCTCTCTTGGTTTGGTAAAACGATGACAAAGACTGGACGTACGTCAAAATTGTGCGCACGTAGTACCAGCTTAAATTTATGTTCCACATGTACGTAATGCGTCAACGGTAGTGATGTTGTTATTAATAGTATCTGCCCCAACACAGTAGCAAATCCAATATGATAAAGCCCACTCTAATAACATCTTTACCCAAATATTTGCTAAAACAAATAGTTGTAGCTCCACATACTGATTAGAAGCATCTCATCGACGCATTTTAATGAAACCTACTAGCTATGAAATGTTTCAATGTTCAGCTTACAGCTTTTTATAGGTGGCTTCAAGAGGGGGCAGGGGATCCAAACCCCCTCCTGGAAAATCAAAAGCGGTATAGTTTTCAATAGGAATAACCCATACGGGGGAAAGATCCCCGCTTGAAAATAGGTATCCTTTTCTAAAATAAGTTGAGTTCTGAAAAAAGTTCATAAAAATTATATAAGTTGGAACCAGCCCCGATTAAAATTTCTGGATCCGTCCCTGCTTTTCATAGAGAATAGTTCATATTAACTTTTACTTAGTGTATGTGCCTTTCTTGATACAATGCGACGTTATGTCATTCCTTGCTTAAGGGAACTCTACTTGTTATTGCTTCTTGATTTTGTATTGGCATTTGGTAGTTACATATACACGTACGTTACTCTGTCATGTGCATTGGGAAGGCTATGCAACATGGTTGTATATGCTAATGACCATCCAATTTAAGACTACCTTTCATTTTACGAGCAATATGCTCATGGTTCAGACCCAAATCAGATGTATCAGAACGCGGCGTCGGCCCAGGGTTTTCAGTATTTGCGAGCAAAATAATTTATTTAAATTCGAAAATAATTAAAATTTTACAAACCAGCTGCACCAGAGTTCGAAATGGACTTGTTTAATTGAAAAGGGTGCGAAAATTCATTTGGCGTAATTGGATCAATTGTTAAGCAGACAAGATTGAAACCAAGTTGAATTGATGTTCTCTTCTTGTTTTCTCGTGGAATCAGAAATATAAATAAGAAAGCATGTTAGTATCAACAGGAAATGCGTCAATCACAGATCCCAAGCAAACTCATCAAACCATGACTCAGAGATATTGTTGGCCTGTGGTCTGTGATTGTGGCATTGTCTCATTATACTTATGTTTAGAATACCAAGAAACAACTGGATACACATACATTTCAAAGCATGAATACATAGAGGATCTTACATGAGTGCTCATGTTTTATTGAATTTATTAAACGAGTTGAGGAAAAGAGATAAAATGCGAGGCTTGCCGAGCATTTTATCTCTTTTTCGCAACGAGTTTAATATATTCAATAATACAAGAGCACGAATGTTAGATTCTATTTATCATATGACAAATACTTTGAAATCTCAATTCTGGCGTAAAAACGTTATAAATTTGTCATTATGTGTGCAACGTTGTCATGGACGTCATAACGTTTCCCGTAAATCTATAAACCACTAGTGGTTTATAGATTTTATTGCATGGCGTTATTTCACTACCAGACGCGGCGTCATATGATAAATTGAAGTAAAGCAACCAGCTCTCTTTTCCTCTGTGAGATTATTACAAAACTAAAAAGAATTCGAACTCAAAGAACTATGCCACAAAACCAGAGTAACCACCATCCACACGCAATGGGAGCAGCAACAAATACTTAACCATTTACGTCATAGAGACGTCTTTTAACACTTTTGCAAACAGAGCAGACCCAGATCAGGCAGCTCTTGCAAGAGCTGCCAGATCAGGGTTTACTCTGTTTGCTTAAAGAAATATGAATAGATGTGATCCTACATTAGTGGACCTGACAAGTAATGTCTTTGTTCTATGTAAAAACGTGAACGTTTATTTATATATAATATTCTATAGTTGGTGGAGCTTAAAATGAATATTCATGAAGGAAAGGGTCAACAAACAACAACATAATCGTCACCTTAGTACGGCCGCAACACCAGCGGCAGCCATCGTGTCTTCAATATGTACTTTATAGGCATAGTCATCGCACTAGATTACCTGTTTGTGCCATATGTGAACTTAAATGATAAGAATCACGGCGGCTGTACGCTGCATGTTTATAAAATATTCAAGTTATTCTGCCTGTCTCAAAGTCTGTATAGATTCTTATATGGCAGATATATAAAGTAGCGATGCCACAGTAATAATGAAGCCGGTAAGTACACAACACAAGCGGTAGAATAGTAAAATTACATGGGCGGATTCAGAGGGGGGGAGCAGGGGGTCCGATTGCTTCTCGAGTGAGGTGCGTGCGGCCTACTGTGAAATACGTTGATGACTTTTAATAAAAGGTGGTCAGGACCCCTTCCCCCCATCCAGCGACAATATTTTCTGGATATAGTGCTGTAGGACATTAATACAGCATCTAGGTCAATTCATTAAACATGCTACTACCATTGTTGGAAAAACAACAGCACCATACTGGTAAAATTGTAATTTAATCTTATCAACAGCAGAGCTTGAAGCGTAAAAACAGGAAAATGCAATTGAACTATTTACAGACAAATCGGTCACTGACAGACAGAATCTGGATTAGAAAATCAAACAGAATAAACTCATATCACTATGTACGAGTAATTACATACGAAATACAATTCAAATAAGAATTGTTGGAAAACCTTATTTTAGTGATCAATTCGAAAAGATAACCAAACGTTAAAAAGTTGAATATAACATGGATAGCATGCGACAGTCTGTATGTCTGGTTGTAAACCCAACCACGGTTTATAGCAATGGCCTCCTCTTTAACTGCACGACGGCGGGTCAGGCCTCAAGCTCAATGACGGCCTTGACGTCAAGCTTTAATCGATTGGCTGGTGTATGATGCTTGTCTTTGGCTGGGCCCATCGTGGCTCTCAAGCAATTTGAGTTTGGTTTCTTTAGCTCAGACTATCTGTAAGTCGTGAGCTCTTTTCTTTGTTTCATACAAAGTTTTGATTTGATTATATTAGTTCTTTGTGATGATACAATGTAATAGCGAGGAAGCCTCCGTACATACTAAACACTTTTGTGTTTTTAACAACAATAACATAATTTTTTAGGGTATGAATTTGGTACCAGTAAAGTCATTTAAGCCCACCACCATCCCCGATGGCTTAGGCTGCTGTCCGCTCTAAGGTGGTGGTACTGTTGTTGTTGATTCATTGTTTAATGTTGCCCCTATTGTTTGTAGGGGTTCTCTGTTGGGACCTTGCTTTGTTATTCCGTACTTTGTGTCCTTCTTGTTTTGCAATAATCTTGATGGGGAAGAGAGAGCTAATTGCTTTACTCTTATCGTCTTGTGACAGTAAGTTAATGTGGTTCTTCCTCACGGTGTCATGGGTTAGTCTGTAGTGTGTGATCGTAGTATTTCCTGATGCTTGCTAGTTGGTTAGATTAGAACACACCTGCTCTATGCAGAGGCTAGAAGTGATCAGAATATGCAGATACACAAATTTTATAATAGGGGAAATGTTGTGAAATGTTGCGCCTTTACATTTTTTGGGGGACCTTCATTCTTGCAGGTAACAAGGGCAGCTTTAAAAGCTTGGATGAGTTTGAATTTTGGCCAGAACCCATCACCGATTACGGAGTTAGCTACCCTTGAGTGTCTGAATCAATCTTATAATGTTATGACCGCTCTTGCGCCAACATTCTGATTGGATCGGCTTCATTCCTGTAGTTAAAGAGGTCAACCATAAAAGATTGGATGGATTCAAATTTGGACAGGATTCAACCAAGGACTGCGTAGTAAGCTATCCTTGAGCATGCGGGAAAATTCCCATAGACGTATAATTGAAAAAAAAGATGTCACCAGTCTAACGCCTTCAGTTTTTAATGGACCTTCATTCTTGAAGGTAACACGGGCAACTGTTTAGCTTGAATTAGTTTGAATTTCGGCCACACCCCACCACCGACTACGGATTTACATGTAGATGCTTTGGCGAGTCTTAAACAGCGCCGAAATTTTTCAATGAATTTTCTTAATTTTGCAGTTAAGAAAGATCACTATAAAAACTTGGAGATAAATTAAAATTTCGGCCAGGCTGAACGTCAGACTGCATGCTTAGCCGCCCCTGAGTATCTGGGAAAATCCCCATACACTTACAATGGGTGAAATATTGTGACCACTCTAGTAACTTAATTTTTGAATGGATCTTTCACATTCTTTCACATTCAAGCTTGAATGAGTTCGAATTTTGGCCACACCCCACCACCGACTACGGAGTTACCTGCCCTAGAGCATCTGGGAAATTCCACATAGAAATACATTGGACAAACATTATGACCACTCTAGTGCCTTCATTTGTATTTGATCTTCACTCTTCTAGATAACCGGGACACATATATATGAACGTATAAAAGCTTGGATGAGTTTGGATTTCATCAAATCCCCCCAGTTACTACAGAGGTACATGAAGCTGCCCTTGGGCGTCTGATAAATATAATTTACTCAGGTTTTCTTGGCCATTTTTGTTCAGATGGTTTTAATTTAAAAATACTTGTAGATAACTCGAACTGTCATAGTATATTGAGTTTTTGAATTTAAGCCTGATCGCTGTTTCAAATTAAGAGTTCCTGTCTTTGAGCATCATAAAGTATGGTGTCTCCAGACATGACGCAGACTCTCATGTGAGCAATGGTTGCCCATTGGGCTACTTGTTTGTAGACTCGATCAATGTCCTTTAAGTTCGAAATAGTGTTGTCTGTAGATCAAGACAGCAATTGCTATAACTAATATTTAATGGTAAGACTGCAAAACTGCACACATACACAATCCATTTAATTTCATTACATTTGCTTGAATATGGGTAAGTCTAAGTATATTTAGGCGTAGTGTCGTTCCAAGTGAAAAGTCACAGGCACTCTTAACTTAACCCTGCCTGTGACACACTTGGTCTGCCAATACATAAAAGATGCTTGTAGTGCTCAAATTTGTCCTGTCGAATTATGATGTATCCTCTTCAGATGAATATATTAACTGCTCAGGATCAAAACTGCATTTCATTAAGCCAGTGCATACAAAATAAGTTCATTTAAGTTAAACACAATCGTTGCAAATCAATTATTCATCGGTACACGGAGTGAAGGGATTGATGTGAGAGGACAACGTTTAATTGACAGTATCTCTAATTTTAATGACGTGGATGAAGTAAGCAGTAGCGTGATATAATGTTATTACTAAATAATTCCCAGAGTCACAGGAAGCCCATCTACAGAACCTTAAAATTTTTCGAATGTAACGCCACCAACACTTAAATTAACAATAGAATTAAGCACTCCTCTCCAATGTTCCACCCAACTCCTTGTTCAAGTATATAATATATCTTTATATCTGTCAAGTTTACATCTGGTTCGCCCAGATAGCTTCCAGAACAACTGACTTTAAAGGACTTTGAAAGTGAGACCAAACACACTCTAAAAACAAAATTAAAAGAAAACCCTAAAACACTTAGCTCCACAGCTCCTCCCCACCCATTTCATGTTTAGTATATCTCGCGCCCCTGGCCTAACGCTAATAGACGTTTGTCGTGACTCTGTGGTCGATATGCATTTACTATTCCCAGGCCTTTAGTTAAGAGTGCTTTACAAAAAAATAGTTTTCTTACTTCTCAACCTAAACATATGTTGTGGGTACTTAAAAGAACCGTCTCCACGAGACGGTTCTTTTGAGCATCCACACCATATGTTAAAACTAATTGATCAGAAAATATTTACAATTTTACTCTAAAAATAAACCCTGTTTATCTAAAGCTGTAATACTATATCTTTGTACCATTAACCCATCCATGCTGAACTCACTTTCCCATTTCCTTTAATATGACATCTCCAGTTCATATGGTAATTTTCGTTCCTAGGGAATTATGACACAAGCAGTGAAGACCCCGATTATATGTTGACTTCTTCAGTGTCTGCTTTGGCATTCCAATGTGTACCTTTGTCCAGTCCAGAAAAAGGACGTTAAGTTTATAAAAGGTTTTATTATATAACTAAGAAAAAAGACCGATTTTCATTGGCTTAGAGAGCTCACGTGGCCAGTCAATATATTGTCATATTCACTGGCTGGCGCGCGCTTGCCAGTGTATATTAGTAATACTTAGACCACGTCGCATACGTTTACATGTATTTGTAACGTTTTTCAAGCGTAAAAACGACGTTATACCGTCTAACGCCATGAATGACGTCATTTACCAGTAACAAATGACGTCAGCTATCACACATTTTCCCTGCGCTTTCAAAGCTGTGAATTATTGTTTGGCATATCACAATTATTTAACATTGGCTTCACAGGCGAAGCGTGTTAGAATTCTTGTTTGTAAATGTCGAATGATGACACTCATGCACAACGTATATGCAATAGGAAAAGGATAGTCTTATCTAGGTCTGCACTGTTTCTGCTAAACGCTTGACTGTCCCAAAACTTGTATATAAGTTCAGTATTTATTCCAGGTGCAATGATATCTGTACATCTTTCTCTAAATGTTATATAATAAAACAGTTATTGACTAATGAGGCATTGGATATGATGTGATATCGACCAGAGAATACCAATATTGACCGAGGCGAGGTCAATATTGGTATTCTCTGGTCGATATCACATCATATCCAATGCCTCATTAGTCAATAATTGTATAATAGTCGCAATATTAGAACTGATGTCTAATAACCCTTAAAGCGCCATCTATAATTTGCAGCAGACGACAATTTCAAATTTTGCCGTTTTTTTCAAAAATAATCAAAAAGGCATGTTTTTTCATGAGAATAGTCTGCCTTATTTTTACGGTCTAAAATTGTAAAAAATGTCACAAAATTTGTAGCTTGCTGCAGTCGTGATTGGCGCTTTAAGGGACAATGTTAGAAGATAGAAGACAGAAGATAAAATTTTGCTTTTAAAAGCAAGTAATCATTTTCAGAGTAATTCTGATGTGACGCACAGATATGTTTCACTTCAGCTGTGTCATAAGTCTTCAGGATACAGAAAACTCATATTAAATCAGCTTAAGTTAACGCAACGTGGAATTTGATTTTCCAGATGTAAAAGAATAATCGACGAAAGAACAACATACATCTGCCATTCATATACTCATGCTAATAAGAAGACCATCCCAATTCACATACTTGGTTTAAACTAAGTACAGGTATGAACATGTTATGATTATAAAATGATTGCTTCAGTAGTCAGTGCTATCTTGTTTGACAGCTAGCTTTATTAATGCATCATTCTGTGAGCCTTTTGGGCAAACTAAGCAGATGCATGCGTTTATTTTCTCATGGAATGCGTTGCCATTGTTCAACTAGCTGGCGTTCCAGTTCGGGTAATGTGGGAGCTGGGAAGGGATACAAGTCACGTGTCCACCAGCTAAGAATATCACAGAGGTGTTCGATTTTGGATTGATGAGGGGAGCTGGATGACCAGTCTGGAGTGTTGACATGACCGGCTTGAACAGTTCCTTACCATATTGCAGGTATAACCTAGCCTGGGTCCAGTCGTCAATATTTTGGCAATATTTTCTAATGCTAATATTCTAAAAAAATAAGAGAATAAAAATATACCACATCAAAGGTATCGGTTGTCCGTTTTTGATTTCGATTAATATTGACTGTCATTTTTGACCAAGGAACGGAAAAATAAAAAAGAAGAAAAAATGATCAGACTGGAACCCAGGCTAGGTATAACCCCATGGGGTTGGCCATTGTCTTGCTTGAAGTTAAAAGTGTTTCCAATAGTCCAACTGGCAGGCAGGACATGCGGATAAAGGACTGTGCATGGGCATGTAAAATGACACCAAACATTGGCGTTGCTCCCTTACGCAGTCAGGCACGTCCGTATTAATAATATTAACCTTCATGGGAGGTCACCTAATGTTGTAAGAGTGATTTTTCATTCCAATAGGAACTGCTATTAAAGGAAAGAATTAGCTCCCTCTGGGAGCAAATTCTCTGCTTTAAGAGAAGTTCCCAATTATTTGAAAATTGGCCGCAATTGATGAGAATCACTGCTTGGTTCAGTAGTCTCTCTTTGATGTCCGTAACTTTTTCAGCGTTCTGGCTACGCCATTGCCAAAGTGGGCACGGCAAAGTATGCAAAGTAAACGGACCAATACAATACCACAATGCAAAAAGCTCAGGGTGGCATTTGTTTTTTTAGCACGAGTATATTATACTACTACCTGCTGAAAAATTAAGTGTCATGATCAGGAAATACCACAATCATACATTGCAGACGAACCCACGGCACTGTAAGGAAGAGCCACAGAACATTTACAGTAACAAGATATCCAAAATACAATAAAAGCAAAACAATCAGCTCTCTCTTCCTCGTCAAGATGATTGCAAACCTCGAAAGGACATAAAGTAGTGCATACCAAACAAAGACCAACACAGTTATATACGTGTATTCTGTTGAAAACTGTAGATCCCTTCGGGTGTTACTTCTTTGAACTGAACCTATGTCAAACTTCCGCAAAATCATAATTCATTTGTTAGGCAGGAGTTGGGTAGGAATAACTATACTTGAGCCGCCACATGTGATTTCCAACAATGATGCATTTTGACAAGTGTAGACAGACGAGTCGGTGAAGCCTCCCTTTAAGCTTACAACTCCAAAAGAAGTTCAGTCTGCAATCCTAGAGCCATAGACTATTCAAGCGACTAGCAAATTCTCTGGCAAATGGACTGAGCTTTTGCTGGTTGCACACACCACATTGTTGGAAACCTCATGTCTTGGCTCAATTATGAAGATGAAGCAACACTATTTGCCATTTAGCTCACAAAGAGAACCCGTATACGTTTTGCAACCTTTACGCTACAGCGTCAAACAGGACCGATCCCACTCAGACGCCGTTATATGATTATTAGCGGCGTCTTATTAGAGTCTCCTCTGCTTGCTTACATAATGTTCTGTTAAAATTTGAATGCATTAGAAAATTACCACCCAACAACCCGAAATTTTAAAATGAACACTTGGTAAGTTACTCGATACCATACCTTACTTCAAATCTAAAATTGTCATTTATTACATGAGTCAGTGCATGAGATTTCCAACAATGTAGTATGTGCGACCAGCAAAGCCTCAGATCAGCCTGCGCATACGCGCAGTCTGATCAGAGCCTTTGCTAGTCGCTTGAATATTCTATGATTGTTAAGCTACTGACTGAATACCATTTGTAGTTTCTAAGCTTAAAAGGAGGCTGCACAGGCTCGTCTGAGTCTACACTTGTCAAAATGCCACATTGTTTGAAATCACAAGTCACGGCTCATATGCATTATTTTTCTTACCAGCAGCAACAAATGTACTGCCATCCGACCGTTGTCATGGTTGTAGTAGAAATATAAGGCAACAGAACTATTTACAGGCAATTCGGTCAGACAGAAAATGGATAGCCTCAAGGTTTTAATTGAAATAGCGCAAATATGGAAAGGCCAAGTTGATATGAGATATCAGCTTTTTCATGTGAAATGATGAGAACGAGACATTCCCCAGGGGATCCTTTGCGGTATAACGTCCAAGTCTACATTATGGTCATGTCGAAACGGTCAGTTAACCTGAACACTATTTTCATAGATTAAACAGTTCTCAGTGCACATACTTTCGCTTGTACTTGTAACTGATAACAGCCCTACTTGAATCATCGGAAGAAACCGTAGAAAATATTTCATGATCAATCTCCACGAAAGTATGAAGCCAGGCCCTGATCGAGCTAAGAACCCATGGATCTGCAACCGGCCTCGATGCCGATTGCCCTGCGGGGCCCGGTTGATCGGTTTCCAACATATTAAACAATTCAATAAAATGACTGAAATATTCGAACTTTGTACAACCGCTGAGTTAGGTTTATACAAAGCGAGTAGAAGTGTTTTTTTTCGTGCATCGGTTTTTTTGCTGCATTTTTAGTCATCAACGTAGGCCGTACGGACCTCCCTCAAAGAAGCAATTGCTTCTCAAGGGGATTCCGACAGAATTTCTTAGGAAACATATAACCACTAGCCTGGACCCCCTCCACCCCTTCCCATCTGGATCCACGCATCCATTGAACGTCGTTGCGATAGACCAGGAATTTCACATGGTACACTATCTTATAATAGAGGCGCGTGGAAAGATAATGATAAACAAATTTTGAGCCATGGCATGAGATTTTCAACAATGTGGTATGTGCGACCAGCAAAGGCTCAGACCAGCCTGCACATACGTGCAGACTGGTCAGAGCCTTTGCTAGTCGCTTGAATATTCTACGAGTGTTAAGCTACTGACTGAAGAAATTTGGAGTTTCTAAGTTAAACAGGAGGTTACACAGGCTTGTCTGAGTCTACACTTGTCAAAATGCCACATTGTTGGAAATCACATGTCGCGGCTCAAATATGATAAGGATATGTGCATTATCTTTCGTACCTGGAACATGCCAATGCTGTGAGACAAAAGCAAGTCGATTGTTTCGAAACCGATATAAGTAACACAGACGTCAGCACACCTCTATAAAATGGTTTTCATCAAGGGCATCTAAATACTTTAAAGATATACAGAATGTATCGCTCCTAACAGAAACGAAACCAAATGAACCCATCTAAGACAGAGGAAATTGCCTTAGCTACCTTACCAGTTGGATGAAACCGTTTTCATTAATTTGTAGTAGTATTTTATTCCCAAACAATTTAATTGCCTTAGAACAGTCTGTAATTAAACAGTGATGATCGTGATCAGACACCGTATATACATGAATACTGTAAAGTGAGCATTATCAACTTGTCGTACAAATGTACATAAAGTTTGTGATTTAATCCATCTTTTCAGGGATGAAGGCAATCGGCATTTGGCAATCAGAAAATTCTAGCATTTATATGCTGAATTGAGCAAAATGAGTTATTTAATCACTAACGGAAACAGTGGCGGATCCAGAGGGGGTTTAGCTCGAACCCCCTCCCCGACATCCGTTTTTAAATATCCTATGAAAATGAAATAATTTGGTCTCAGTTAGACCAAATTACTTCATTTTCATTGGATACAATGTATTGATAAAATCAACAAAGCGAACCCCCACACCATAATACAGTATATACGAACGCCCTTTTTCAGAAATCCTGGATCCGCCCCTGCGGAAAGCTTAATAACCAAACAGATTATGCGTACTTTATGATTCAACTGTGAGTAGCTGGTGGCGCAGTGGTATTGTGTAAGACTTGAAACAGGAGGGTCGCTAGTTTGAAAATTACGGGAGGTTCTGTGTTGTGTCCCTGAGCAAGACACGTTATCATCTGCTTATTACTGGTTCAACACAAGAAGATAGGAAAACGTCCCGACATTACTGAATAAAAGTTGACCAGGCCGTTAAGCATCGTCACAATCATACAAAATGGGTGCAAGCATTCCCCTGTCATTGAGATGTTGAGTGTGCTGGTGTTATTTCGAAAATTAGGTCGGTAAAGGGGACAAAACCAACTATTGTTATCACTATCACTGTCAAAAGGCATACACTGTCGGTCTAAAATACTCTAAATAATCTGGAAAACGGATCCTCCGGAAAAAGAGAGAACCTACAATATTTTAGTAGAAAACAGTAGACTCGGCTTTATTGAGTCTGTTCATAATAACTAATGTAAAGTGCAACAATTTTGCATTCCCCTAGAACCAGCTTATGGGGTCAATACTCCTTAAGACTATTGAAGCTTGGAATGTATTTAAAAAAGAAAATACCAAATAAGTAATGTACATGAAAACATCTTCTCACAAGCCACTGAGCCAATTAAGCTCATCTTCCTGGGCATAAAGACACAAAAATTCGCATAATTGTCCCAGTTACATCATCAAGATGCTCGTCACAACTATAATTGGTATAAACCATAAATAATACATAGCACGTGTTTGACTCTCATTGAAGAGGTGCCTTCTGTTAAATGGCATATAATAGTTAATTTAGTTTTTTTTCTATTCTAAAGTCAGTAAGGGTTTGTGGCTAGCTCCTGTTGTCTACATGTCTGCTAAGAACGAGGAGTGTTTTGCAACATTTTCGTTTATACATTTGAAAACAAATCAACTGGGCAAGCCCTCCTTTAAATAGGAAAAATTATTGTCTCCTGCTTGTAGGTTATAGTTACTGAGCTTTTCCATCTTTTAAAAAGTTCCTGTGTAGTCCTGATTATAGATCTGATAATAAAATTGAATTGCATTGACAGTTTCGGATCTCAGACTCCCAGAATTGCATAAATAATTTGCAATAAAAGTGTTTATAGCGCAGTCAAATATTCTGTGCTTCCTTCCTTATTACAGATATATTTCGCTTTTAATAGCATAGTTCTCTTTTGTTCGTGTCTTATTACAGCAATATAACATTTTTGTTTTTCGGGAACATGTGCTCATTACATCAGTGCACCCTAGTTTTAATAACCTACTAATGTAAAATAGGCCCTTCCAATATAGGAGGACATATTCTTTGAGCGTCAGCATCGGCCTCCAGGAAGTATCCTACTATTTGTATATTGCTAGATCTTAAGCCTCGGGCTTATGCTTGACCAATTATAGTCTATAGAAACAAGGATCTGTTACAGTTACGGCAAATGCTACAAGGTAATACGTCTAGCATGCAATGCATTTGAGGAAAATAATTGACAACACTGGGCATACTTTTTCTCGATTCTCTAGTAGCTATGGCGGAGGTCAGAGCCATAATGCCCCAGAAGCAGTATTATCAGGACGCTCAGTGTGATTAAGTACTATTTATGCCCCTCTTTGTGTGCATAAAAAGTTCTGCAATGCCCGTCATAAGGCAGTACCTCAATTCACGTTAGTTCCTTTATGATGTAGATACAAATCACGTATGAACGTTGACTATTGTGAGGCTCGTCTGGACGTTTTGTCAATCGAGGGCGTTTTGACATGGGGACGTTAATTTATACTGTCAAATCTACGCCTGGCTTTATGCTAACAGTATCTCCCGTGGAACAATATTGGTTCCATTAACGACTCCTTCGCAAAATTCTGCCATTCTGCGGTTAGTTAAAATAAATAGACCAAAACGTCTGACTTGGTTTTCATTTCAATGTACTATAGTCTTTGGTCACAACGGAAACCTTGGATGAAGACTGCAACCAGTTAGAGGGTATCACTATTCCATGTCAAATGCTTGCAGCCTAGGGTAAAGTCGGGTAAATTCGGACATCAGGTAAACTCGGACATACAATTGCAAACAATGGAAATCCAGATGAGACGGCTCCTGATGAGCCGTCTCATCAGGATTTTCACTGTTTGCTTAGTTAATTTATTTTTTATTCCAATAATCAAAATATGAAACAAACAAGGTGGCTGTCCGTATTTAGCCGAACGTCCGAATTTACCCGACTTAATGGCTGCAATCAAAGCTAAGCAAGCTACTCTCCGGCTTTTTTCACATTCGTTTTGCTTGCTGCTCACAGTCCAACTTAGTCAACGTACTTAACAGCAATAAGGAATTAACACGAATTGGTACTGCCTTATGACGGACATGGCAGATTTTTTTATGCGCCCAACGTGAGGCACCTAGTACTAAATCACACTGTCTATCCTAAGTGTCCGAATTTTCACAACGTGTTAGGAGCATACCTCCTATATTATTAAAGGTAGGAATCACAAATTTGGAATGTGTATGCAACTTTGGGTTGCAAAATATTGCGTATAATTTTGGGGTCACTATAAAACTTGGCCTCTGGCCTCAGTTCTAGTATAATTCTGTCCTGAGCATATCTCCTAACTTTTTTGACGTAGAATTCTCGAACTTCGTGTGTGGACGCTCCTTGGTGTTGTTGATTGTAGCGTATTATTTTTTGGGTCACTGTGACCTTAACTTTGACCTCATTTCTATTCAAATCGTGTACAGAGCGTAGATCCTACACTATGACATAGAAATCCTAAATTTGATTTGAGGATACATATTGGGGTCGTGGAATGTTGCAAACTGTGTAAGGTCACTGTGACCTTGACCTCTGGCCTCAGTTCTTGAAAAAATCGTGTCCCCAACATATCTCCTACATTATTTGAGGAAGCAATCTCTACGAGTATTTTCGTGTGTGTGTGCATCTTGATGTTGGAGATAGCAGCGAACTATTTTTGGGTCACTGTTGCATTGACCTTGATCTCAGTTCTATAAAAAACGTAAGCTGAGCATATCTCCAATATCATATGACATAGAACTCCCAAATTTGGTATTTTGATACTTCTTTGGGCAGCGATGTGTCAACTACTAGTACAGAGTCACTGTGGCCTTGACCCCTGGCTTCAGTTCTAAATAGGTTGAGCACATAGCATATCTGTATTTAATTTTCGTTTCAGGTAGGAATCAAAATTTTGGTGTGTAGATACATTTTGGGGTCGCAGAGTGTCACACACTGCTTCTGGTCATTAAGAAAAATCTTAAAAAGGTATGTCCAGTGTTGTCAAATAACTATCCTCAAATGTTTTTCACGCTAGACGCATTCTCTTGGGGCATTTGTTATGTAACTGTGACACATCCTGTCTGCTATAGACTATAACTGTTAGGCATAAGCCCTATGCTAGGATCCAGCAGCAGAAAAAGTAGGGTACTTGCTAGAGGCTGGGACAGATTTTTCACTTATCACTATCACTGTCAAAGTGCATACACTGTCAGTCTAAGATACTCTAAATGATCTGGAAAAACAGTTCCTGTAGAAATAGACAGATCCTACAATATTACAGTAGAAAACAGCAGACTGAGTTTTGTTGAGTTGGCTCATCATAACTAATGGAAAATGCAACAATTCTCACGCTCCTAGCACCAGCTTAAGGGATATTTTCCTTGCGTGGAATGCATCTAAAACAGAAAATAACGAATAAGTACTGTACATAAAACATCTTCTCACAAGCCACTGACTCAATTAAGCACATCTTCCTGGGCACGAGTACACACAAAAAATGTATAAAATGTCCAAGTTACATCATCAAGATGGCCATCACAACTAGAATTGGTTTAAACCACAAGTATTAGCTTTTTTAAAAAAGCTGGCGGTCATTTAGCCCTATCATTGTATATATTCTTGCACACTGCGTACTTCCATTTTGAGCTTCTCAAGCTTGTCCATGTAGATTTGGTCTAAGCTCTGATTATTAACGTCTGAACTGTGATTTTTTACCATTTTATCACATGCTTCCGACGAGTATGTTTCTTGATCTTAAGTACCCAGGCTATGCATGTTATGTTATGGTAATGTATCTAGCATGCGACGCATTTTTGGAACGTAATTTGACAACACTGGACCGCACATTTTTAAAAAAAAACTGATGCCAGAAATCAAGGTAACAGTGGCCGGTAAAATATACTTGTACAGCCTCCGTGACCCAAAGATGTGTTCACAAACCAAATTTGAGATTCTTTTGTCAAATAATAGAGGATTTATGCTCGTGAAACAATAT
Source organism: Loripinus fragilis (assembly GCA_964019695.1). Taxonomy (NCBI): domain Eukaryota; kingdom Metazoa; phylum Mollusca; class Bivalvia; order Lucinida; family Lucinidae; genus Loripinus; species Loripinus fragilis. Next base: position 43,401,806 of record OZ026516.1, on the reverse strand, counting down.
TTCTAGATCTGATGGTAGTGGTAAAGGTACATGATGCTCAATGACCCTAAATGCATTAAGATACGAATTTTGGCATTCCTACCTCAAATAATATAGGAGATACACTCCGGATATGATATTAACACTCAAACACTTAGTACACTAAGGACGGGCAGTTTGATAGCTATATGCCTCTCTTTGGGGGCATGAAGCCTATTTGTCATGACCTTCATAAGATAGTGCCTGAATTCATATTAATTCTATGTGATCAGATGTGGGTGAAAATCACACAAGTACGTTTACTGATGTGAAGTTCGCTCCCACTCTTTGCCAATCAAGGACTTTGACTTGGGTACGTTTTATTGTTAATTTCTTACGTACAACGATTATGCCAACAGTTAATTGTTTATATAAGCGGCAGGGCAAATTGACGTCTACTTTGTGAAAATTAAACTCGCAAACGAGTTTGCCTCGCTCTAAAGGTAGCCCTACAGATTCACGGACAGTTTGCTTCACGCTGTAGGTCAACCCACGATGTGAATAAAAAATAGCCTGAGCATGGCATGAAGGTTAGGTCAAAACCTGTATTTGATGTGTGCTTTGCATGAACATTATATAAGCGGCAAACCATGGCCGTCCGCAATAAACAATACATATCATTTGTTCAACTCTCATTCAAGAGATGCCTTCTATAAAAATAATATAAAATATAAAAGTAATTTAGGCCTATTTTTCTATTCTAAGGCCAGTAAGGGGTGTCACTACAGCAGCTGCGGTCTTAGCAGCCTGAATACAGTGTACATAGAATGAGGAGTGTTTTTGCAGTTTTTTTTTATTTTATACATTTTAAAGCAATCAACTGGGCAAGCCCTCCTTTTAAAAAGGAAAATTTATTTCTATCCTCTCTCCGGAAGATAGTATGTCATGATTGAAGTTTTGTTAAAGGGCCTACACACATCAACACGAACCAGGCGGCATGCAACAGACGCAGTAACATATAGCTGCTAGCAGCATGGTTATGAACCACTTCAAGAGATTTGGTACTTATCGCACATGCAGAAAGTCATTGATTAAATACGCATGCGCAGAGTTAGAGACCTGGGCCTGGAATTACAATGCCTCCTTAAAGTTAAGCAAAACTTAAGTTAAGTATTGATTTTTCAACATGCTATATTAAATGCTAAATAAATTGCCTTGATCGATGTGGTACTTGTGGTCAAAGATAATATTGTGATCTTCAGAAAAAAGGAAACTATTTTGATTTTAATCAGTTTTAAAGGTTATTTTTCGCATCCTGAAAATCAATACTTAACTTAAGTTTTCCTTAACTTTAAGGAGGCATTCTAATTCCGGGCCCTGAATTTAATGTGAGTCTTTAGCGATGACCCTGTTTTGAGTATGCGAGCAGTGAAGGCCCTGGCGAGACTGCGCCTCCGCGCAGTCTCGTCTGAGCCTTCGCTGCTCGTTCATGAGATAAGAGCCAAAATCTCATGATCGGGTCCATGTTTCCTATCTCACTGTTGATAATCAAGATTGCAATATATGTTTTCCGCTACTCCATTGCTGCATGATGATTTGCAAGAATAAATCACATGCATGTCTGGCAGAAACAATTTGTTGGCCGCAACGTATGAAATATCCCATCTGTTTAATCTAAATCTACCTTTCATTTTCGTTTATCTAAATTTTGGACAAAAAAAACAACATCCAGAAAGCATATACAAGCCGGGCATAATCGGCCCGCGAGTGAAACTTGTGGGCCAATAGTGGCTCGGGACTTACGCTGGCTGTGCCGTTTTCTCCAAGTATGTTGTTATAATGGTAGCAGCTGCATTTAAATTTTCCAGCCATGCTTCCTGATTTATAAAGAACAACAACACGATTTAGTTTAACTGAGCAACATCGCAAGAAAACTTTTCCTTGGGGCTTCTAGCTGAATATGTTTAAAATCAGTCTGCATACAAGTGTAGCTACAGAGACTAACAGGACTATCGAAATATTTCAATCGCAGTAGAATCTACTAACAAGACTATCGAAATTTTTCCATCGCAGTAGAATCTACTAACAAGACTATCGAAATATTTCCACCGCAGTAGAATCTACTAACAGGACTATCGAAATATTTCCATCGCAGTAGAATATACTAACGAGACTATCGAAATATTTCCATCGCAGTAGAATATACTAACGAGACTATCAAAATATTTCAACCGCAGTAGAATCTACTAACGAGACTATCGAAATATTTCAATCTCAGCAGAATCTACTAACAAGACTATCGAAATATTTCAATCGCAATAGAATCTAATAACAAGCCTATCGAAATATTTCCATCGCAGTAGAATCTACTAACATGAATATCGAAATATTTCCATCGCAGGAGAATCTACTAACAAGACTATCAAAATATTTCCATTGCAGTTGAATATACTAACAAGACTATCGAAATATTTCCATTGCAGTAGAATCTACTAACATGACTATCGAAATATTTCCATCGCAGTAGAATCTATTAACAAGACTATCGAAATATTTCCATCGCAGTAAAATCTACTAACAAGACTATCGAAATATTTCCATCACAGTAGAATATACTAACGAGACTATCAAAATATTTCAATCGCAGTAGAATCTACTAACAAGACTATCGAAATATTTCCATCGCAGTAGAATCTACTAACAAGACTATCGAAATATTTCCATCGCAGTAGAATCTACTAACAAGACTATCGAAATATTTCCATCGCAGTAGAATCTACTAACAAGAATATCGAAATATTTTCATCGCAGTAGAATCTACTAACAAGACTTTCAAACTATTTCAATAGCAGTAGACTCTACTAACGAGACAATCGAAATATTTCCATCGCAGTAGAATCTACTAACAAGACTATCGAAATATTTCCATCGCAGTAGAATATACTAACTAGACTATCGAAATATTTCCATCGCAGTAAAATCTACTAACAAGACTATCGAAATATTTCCATCGCAGTAGAATCTACTAACAAGACTATCGAAATATTTCCATCGCAGTTGAATCTACTAACAAGACTTTCAAAATATTTCAATTGCAGTAGATCTACTAACATGACTATCGAAATGTTTCCATCGCAGTAGAATCTACTAACAAGACTATCGAAATAATTCCATCGCAGTAGAATCTACAAACATGACTATCGAAATATTTCCATCGCAGTAGAATATACTAACAAGTCTTTCGAAATATTTCCATCGCAGTAGAATCTACTAACAAGACTATCGAAATATTTCCATCGCAGTAGAATCTACTTACAAGACTATCGAAATATTTCCATCGCAATTGAATCTACTAACAAGTCTTTCGAAATATTTCCATCGCAGTAGAATCTACTAACAAGACTATCGAAATATTTCCATCGCAGTAGAATCTACTAACAAGACTATCGAATATTTCCATCGCAGTAGAATCTACTAACAAGACTTTCAAAATATTTCAATAGCAGTAGACTCTACTAACGAGACAATCGAAATATTTCCATCGCAGTAGAATCTACTAACAAGACTATTGAAATATTTCCATCGCAGTAGAATATACTAACAAGACTATCGAAATATTTCCATCGCAGTAGAATCTACCAACAAGACTATCGAAATATTTCCATCGCAGTTGAATCTACTAACAAGACTTTCAAAATATTTCAATTGCAGTAGAATCTACTAACAAGACTATCGAAATATTTCAATCGCAGTAGAATCTACTAACAAGACTATCGAAATATTTCCATCGCAGTAGAATCTACTAACATGACTATCGAAATATTTCCATCGCAGTAGAATCTACTAACAAGACTATCGAAATATTTCCATCGCAGTAGAATCTACTTACAAGACTATCGAAATATTTCAATCGCAGCAGAATCTACTAACAAGACTTTCGAAATATTTCCATCGCAGTAGAATCTACTAACATGACTATCGAAATATTTCCGTCGCAGTAGAATCTACTAAAAAGACTATCAAAATATTTCCATCGCAGTAGAATCTACTAATATTTCAATCGCAGTAGAATCTACTAACAAGACTTTCAAAATATTTCTATCGCAGTAGAATCTACTACATGTAACAAGACTATCGAAATATTTCCATCAAGGTAGAATCTACTAACATGACTATCGAAATGTTTCCATCACAGTAGAATCTACTAACAAGACTATCGAAATATTTCAATCGCAGTAGAATCTACTTCCAAGACTATCGAAATATTTCCATCACAGTAGAATCTACTAACAAGACTATCGAAATATTTCCATCGCAGTAAAATCTACTGACCAGACTATCAAAATATTTCCATCAAGGTAGAATCTATTAACAAGACTATCGAAATATTTCCATCGCAGTAGAATCTATTAACAAGACTATCGAAATATTTCCATCGCAGTAGAATCTACTAACATGACTATCAAAATATTTCCATCGCAGTAGAATCTACTAACAAGACTATCGAAATATTTCCATCGCAATTGAATCTACTAACAAGTCTTTCGAAATATTTCCATCGCAGTAGAATATACTAACAAGACTATCGAAATATTTCCATCGCAGTAGAATCTATTAACAAGACTATCGAAATATTTCCATTGCAGTAGATCTACTAACAAGACTATCGAAATATTTCCATCGCAGTAGAATCTACTAACATGACTATCGAAATATTTCCATCAAGGTAGAATCTATTAACAAGACTATCGAAATATTTCCATCGCAGTAGAATATACTAACAAGACTATCGAAATATTTCCATCGCAGTAGAATCTATTAACAAGACTATCGAAATATTTCCATTGCAGTAGATCTACTAACATGACTATCGAAATATTTCCATCGCAGTAGAATCTACTAACATGACTATCGAAATATTTCCATCAAGGTAGAATCTATCAACAAGACTATCGAAATATTTCCTTCGCAGTAGAATATACTAACAAGACTATCGAAATATTTCCATCGCAGTAGAATCTATTAACAAGACTATCGAAATATTTCCATTGCAGTAGATCTACTAACAAGACTATCGAAATATTTCCATCGCAGTAGAATCTACTAACATGACTATCGAAATATTTCCATCAAGGTAGAATCTATTAACAAGACTATCGAAATATTTCCATTGCAGTAGATCTACTAACAAGACTATCGAAATATTTCCATCGCAGTAGAATCTACTAACAAGACTATCGAAATATTTCCATCGCAGTAGAATCTATTAACAAGACTATCGAAATATTTCCATTGCAGTAGATCTACTAACAAGACTATCGAAATATTTCCATCGCAGTAGAATCTACTAACATGACTATCGAAATATTTCCATCAAGGTAGAATCTATTAACAAGACTATCGAAATATTTCCATTGCAGTAGATCTACTAACAAGACTATCGAAATATTTCTATCGCAGTAGAATCTACTACATGTAACAAGACTATCGAAATATTTCCATCAAGGTAGAATCTACTAACATGACTATCGAAATGTTTCCATCACAGTAGAATCTACTAACAAGACTATCGAAATATTTCAATCGCAGTAGAATCTACTTCCAAGACTATCGAAATATTTCCATCACAGTAGAATCTACTAACAAGTCTATCGAAATATTTCCATCGCAGTAAAATCTACTGACCAGACTATCAAAATATTTCCATCGCAGTAGAATCTACTAACAAGACTATCGAAATATTTCCATCGCAATTGAATCTACTAACAAGTCTTTCGAAATATTTCCATCGCAGTAGAATCTATTAACAAGACTATCGAAATATTTCCATTGCAGTAGATCTACTAACAAGACTATGGAAATATTTCCATCGCAGTAGAATCTACTTACATGACTATCGAAATATTTCCATCAAGGTAGAATCTATTAACAAGACTATCGAAATATTTCCATCGCAGTAGAATCTACTAACAAGACTATCGAAATATTTCCATCGCAGTAGAATCTACTTACAAGACTATCGAAATATTTCAATCGCAGCAGAATCTACTAACGAGACTATCAAAATATTTCCATCGCAGTAAAATCTACTTACAAGACTATCGAAATATTTCCATCGCAGTTGAATCTACTAACAAGACTTTCAAAATATTTCAATTGCAGTAGAATCTACTAACAAGACTATCGAAATATTTCCATCGCAGTAGAATCTACTATAATGACTATCGAAATATTTCCATCGCAGTAGAATCTACTTCCAAGACTATCGAAATATTTCAATCACAGTAGAATCTACTAACAAGACTATCGAAATATTTCAATCGCAGTAGAATCTACTTCCAAGACTATCGAAATATTTCCATCACAGTAGAATCTACTAACAAGACTATCGAAATATTTCCATCGCAGTAAAATCTACTGACCAGACTATCAAAATATTTCCATTGCAGTAGAATCTACTAACAAGACTATCGAAATATTTCCATCGCAATTGAATCTACTAACAAGTCTTTCGAAATATTTCCATCGCAGTAGAATCTACTAACAAGACTATCGAAGTATTTCCATCGCAGTAGAATCTATTAACAAGACTATCGAAATATTTCAATTGCAGTAAAATCTACTAACAAGACTATCGAAATATTTCAATCACAGTAGAATCTACTAACAAGACTATCGAAATATTTCCATCGCAATTGAATCTACTAACAAGTCTTTCGAAATATTTCCATCACAGTAAAATCTACTAACAAGACTATCGAAATATTTCCATCGCAGTAGAATATACTAACGAGACTATCGAAATATTTCCATCACAGTAAAATCTACTAACAAGACTATCGAAATATTTCCATCACAGTAAAATCTACTAACAAGACTATCGAAATATTTCCATTGCAGTAGAATCTACTAACAAGACTATCGAAATATTTCCATCGCAATTGAATCTACTAACAAGTCTTTCGAAATATTTCAATTGCAGTAAAATCTACTAACAAGACTATCGAAATATTTCCATCGCAGTAGAATATACTAACGAGACTATCGAAATATTTCCATTGCAGTAGAATCTACTAACAAGACTTTCAAAATATTTCTATCGCAGTAGAATCTACTACATGTAACAAGACTATCGAAATATTTCCATCAAGGTAGAATCTACTAACATGACTATCGAAATGTTTCCATCACAGTAGAATCTACTAACAAGACTATCGAAATATTTCAATCGCAGTAGAATCTACTTCCAAGACTATCGAAATATTTCCATCACAGTAGAATCTACTAACAAGACTATCGAAATATTTCCATCGCAGTAAAATCTACTGACCAGACTATCAAAATATTTCCATCAAGGTAGAATCTATTAACAAGACTATCGAAATATTTCCATCGCAGTAGAATCTATTAACAAGACTATCGAAATATTTCCATCGCAGTAGAATCTACTAACATGACTATCAAAATATTTCCATCGCAGTAGAATCTACTAACAAGACTATCGAAATATTTCCATCGCAATTGAATCTACTAACAAGTCTTTCGAAATATTTCCATCGCAGTAGAATATACTAACAAGACTATCGAAATATTTCCATCGCAGTAGAATCTATTAACAAGACTATCGAAATATTTCCATTGCAGTAGATCTACTAACAAGACTATCGAAATATTTCCATCGCAGTAGAATCTACTAACATGACTATCGAAATATTTCCATCAAGGTAGAATCTATTAACAAGACTATCGAAATATTTCCATCGCAGTAGAATATACTAACAAGACTATCGAAATATTTCCATCGCAGTAGAATCTATTAACAAGACTATCGAAATATTTCCATTGCAGTAGATCTACTAACATGACTATCGAAATATTTCCATCGCAGTAGAATCTACTAACATGACTATCGAAATATTTCCATCAAGGTAGAATCTATCAACAAGACTATCGAAATATTTCCTTCGCAGTAGAATATACTAACAAGACTATCGAAATATTTCCATCGCAGTAGAATCTATTAACAAGACTATCGAAATATTTCCATTGCAGTAGATCTACTAACAAGACTATCGAAATATTTCCATCGCAGTAGAATCTACTAACATGACTATCGAAATATTTCCATCAAGGTAGAATCTATTAACAAGACTATCGAAATATTTCCATTGCAGTAGATCTACTAACAAGACTATCGAAATATTTCCATCGCAGTAGAATCTACTAACAAGACTATCGAAATATTTCCATCGCAGTAGAATCTATTAACAAGACTATCGAAATATTTCCATTGCAGTAGATCTACTAACAAGACTATCGAAATATTTCCATCGCAGTAGAATCTACTAACATGACTATCGAAATATTTCCATCAAGGTAGAATCTATTAACAAGACTATCGAAATATTTCCATTGCAGTAGATCTACTAACAAGACTATCGAAATATTTCTATCGCAGTAGAATCTACTACATGTAACAAGACTATCGAAATATTTCCATCAAGGTAGAATCTACTAACATGACTATCGAAATGTTTCCATCACAGTAGAATCTACTAACAAGACTATCGAAATATTTCAATCGCAGTAGAATCTACTTCCAAGACTATCGAAATATTTCCATCACAGTAGAATCTACTAACAAGTCTATCGAAATATTTCCATCGCAGTAAAATCTACTGACCAGACTATCAAAATATTTCCATCGCAGTAGAATCTACTAACAAGACTATCGAAATATTTCCATCGCAATTGAATCTACTAACAAGTCTTTCGAAATATTTCCATCGCAGTAGAATCTATTAACAAGACTATCGAAATATTTCCATTGCAGTAGATCTACTAACAAGACTATGGAAATATTTCCATCGCAGTAGAATCTACTTACATGACTATCGAAATATTTCCATCAAGGTAGAATCTATTAACAAGACTATCGAAATATTTCCATCGCAGTAGAATCTACTAACAAGACTATCGAAATATTTCCATCGCAGTAGAATCTACTTACAAGACTATCGAAATATTTCAATCGCAGCAGAATCTACTAACGAGACTATCAAAATATTTCCATCGCAGTAAAATCTACTTACAAGACTATCGAAATATTTCCATCGCAGTTGAATCTACTAACAAGACTTTCAAAATATTTCAATTGCAGTAGAATCTACTAACAAGACTATCGAAATATTTCCATCGCAGTAGAATCTACTATAATGACTATCGAAATATTTCCATCGCAGTAGAATCTACTTCCAAGACTATCGAAATATTTCAATCACAGTAGAATCTACTAACAAGACTATCGAAATATTTCAATCGCAGTAGAATCTACTTCCAAGACTATCGAAATATTTCCATCACAGTAGAATCTACTAACAAGACTATCGAAATATTTCCATCGCAGTAAAATCTACTGACCAGACTATCAAAATATTTCCATTGCAGTAGAATCTACTAACAAGACTATCGAAATATTTCCATCGCAATTGAATCTACTAACAAGTCTTTCGAAATATTTCCATCGCAGTAGAATCTACTAACAAGACTATCGAAGTATTTCCATCGCAGTAGAATCTATTAACAAGACTATCGAAATATTTCAATTGCAGTAAAATCTACTAACAAGACTATCGAAATATTTCAATCACAGTAGAATCTACTAACAAGACTATCGAAATATTTCCATCGCAATTGAATCTACTAACAAGTCTTTCGAAATATTTCCATCACAGTAAAATCTACTAACAAGACTATCGAAATATTTCCATCGCAGTAGAATATACTAACGAGACTATCGAAATATTTCCATCACAGTAAAATCTACTAACAAGACTATCGAAATATTTCCATCACAGTAAAATCTACTAACAAGACTATCGAAATATTTCCATTGCAGTAGAATCTACTAACAAGACTATCGAAATATTTCCATCGCAATTGAATCTACTAACAAGTCTTTCGAAATATTTCAATTGCAGTAAAATCTACTAACAAGACTATCGAAATATTTCCATCGCAGTAGAATATACTAACGAGACTATCGAAATATTTCCATTGCAGTAGAATCTACTAACAAGACTATCGAAATATTTCCATTGCAGTAGAATATACTAACGAGACTATCAAAATATTTCCATCGCAGTAAAATCTACTAACAAGACTATCGAAATATTTCCATCGCAGTAAAATCTACTAACAAGACTATCGAAATATTTCAATCGCAGTAGAATCTACTAACAAGACTATCGAAATATTTCCATCGCAGTAGAATCTATTAACAAGACTATCAAAATATTTCCATCGCAGTAGAATCTATTAACAAGACTTTCAAAATATTTCAATTGCAGTAGAATCTACTAACAAGACTATCGAAATATTTCCATCGCAGTAGAATCTACTAACAAGACTTTCAAAATATTTCAATTGCAGTAGAATCTACTAACAAGACTATCGAAATATTTCCATCGCAGTAGAATCTACTAACATGACTATCGAAATATTTCCATCGCAGTAGAATCTACTAACAAGACTATCGAAATATTTCCATCGCAGTAGAATCTACTTACAAGACTATCGAAATATTTCAATCGCAGCAGAATCTACAAACAAGACTTTCGAAATATTTCCATCGCAGTAGAATCTACTAACATGACTATCGAAATGTTTCCATCACAGTAGAATCTACTAACAAGACTATCGAAATATTTCCGTCGCAGTAGAATCTACTAACAAGACTATCAAAATATTTCCATCGCAGTAGAATCTACTAATATTTCAATCGCAGCAGAATCTACTAACAAGACTTTCAAAATATTTCTATCGCAGTAGAATCTACTACATGTAACAAGACTATCGAAATATTTCCATTAAGGTAGAATCTACTAACATGACTATCGAAATGTTTCCATCACAGAAGAATCTACTAACAAGACTATCGAAATATTTCAATCGCAGTAGAATCTACTTCCAAGACTATCGAAATATTTCCATCACAGTAGAATCTACTAACAAGACTATCGAAATATTTCCATCGCAGTAAAATCTACTGACCAGACTATCAAAATATTTCCATCGCAGTAGAATCTACTAACAAGACTATCGAAATATTTCCATCGCAATTGAATCTACTAACAAGTCTTTCGAAATATTTCCATCGCAGTAGAATATACTAACAAAACTATCGAAATATTTCCATCGCAGTAGAATCTATTAACAAGACTATCGAAATATTTCCATTGCAGTAGATCTATTAACAAGACTATCGAAATATTTCCATCGCAGTAGAATCTACTAACAAGACTATCGAAATATTTCCATCGCAGTAGAATCTACTAACAAGACTATCAAAATATTTCGATAGTCTTGTTAGTAGATTCTACTGCGATGGAAATATTTCAATAGTCTCGTTAGTCTCTGTAGCTACATTTGTATGCGGATAAATTATCTATTTTATATATTACATAAAATACTGTCATGTAGAGCAAAATTTCTCTACAGTCTTATAGTCCTCATCCTGGCCCACTTGGAATTGCACGAGTGTTCACCACCAAAGGCAAATACATCGAAGACAATAACACCAATGGTAAGAAAACACGAACCATTGGCTAGAACATTTATCATCACAATATACATGATATAAGTAAAATTGTTCGTATGGATAGAAAGAATGGCACGAGAAAAAATCCATTAATTGTCTAACAAATGCACTCATATTTTGTTAAAAATTCAACTTGATTCATCAAATACGTCTAAATGTCTTTTATACCAAGTTATGAAGCGATAAAATTGCCTTTTAACGAGTAAATTGTCTTTTATATAAAATAGTCTTAGATATGTGTACATTGGTAGACCCTGTTCGGAACGCTTTCAAATTTGCTTCCATCGGTGCTAATGAACTTAGCTATGCCCCAACTTGACCTTCGCTGTCTAACATTGTAGAAAATGGACACTAGTACATGTATCATTGTAGGCCGTGGCATCTCAACAGACTATATATGTAATAGAATTGCTACATGTATATTCATCAATCATCAATTCATAATCAGCCACCGGGAACAAACAGAAGTGGCCATTTCAAAATGATATAAAAATAATTCGGTCATTCTAGTACATGTGAATTTGGTACTAATCGCGTTGTGAGCAGTCTATCCACACTTGGCTCTCCCAGTCTGTCGGCCCATGATGAGACTAAGCTGTGGCCCCATTTTCTGATGCGTTTAAAACCAGAACCACTGCCGGTTGAGCTTTCGGGTGCGTCCGGACATAAAACCAAAGAACTTTTATATACAAATCCATTTTGCTACCAGGTAACAAAATGCGTTTACAGGGTTTCAAAATGCAGGTATACAGTGCAACACAATACGTATGATACAAATGTACCTAAATGGTATAACAAAATGCGAGGATACTATTGATAAAGATGGAGTCTTGAGCTGGTAAGCATTTTTTATGTCCACACTGATTAATTGAATACCACCTAGGCCTTTGAATCACTCATAACCGTCGGACCACTGAAACACCTCAAAACGCCCAATAAGTTGAAACATCCCATACAACCCAGTCCACTGCTAGATTCGGTGTTACTTTGTTACGGTTCGAGGTTCGGTTCGTTTATAGGTTTGCTCCCGTTAGGGATTTGGGTCGGTGTTTTTTCGGTTTCAATGGGATTCGGTTCGGCTAGGGGTAGTAGTCATGTACGATGTATGGTTTATACACGTAGAACAAGGTTCGATCAGGTAGGGGTTTAGTTTGGTTTCGGGTTTGGTATTGGTTGAGAACAGTACAAAATGCGAGGGTATTGTACATGGTACATGGTACTGTACACTGTTCTCTTTATGTTAGTTCAGGGTAACAAAACTATAACATGCAACACACTAAGTATCGACTGTAGTACAATTTATTAATACGTTACATTAGACCAGCATTTGTTAAGCCCGTCTGACATAGAACACGGTTTGGCACACGGTTCCAATACGGTATACTCGGTTAAACACGGGTGGACTGGTACGAGTATTGAGCTCCAACCATGCCTGGGGATGAGTTGGTACGATTTAGACTCGAATGTAGCACGAGTATGTACGAACAAAGCACTGATATACTCGATCAAGCAAGGTTTATCACGGTTTGAACACGATTTGCAAAACGATTTTTATACGATTGTTGTACAGTTCCAAGTACGGTCTAGTACGGTCTGTTACGGCTTAGTACGATTAAACACGACTTTTACTCAATAACTGGACATTTACAGGGTTTACATACGGTCCTACCGACTTTTGTTCGACTGCTATTTTCGGTTCTAATGTCGGTGTGCCGTAGTCCCTTCGCACAAGGCATATACACTTTTGTTCGAGTTCGATTCCATACGATTTATATACGATATTGACACGGTTGCTCTCACTCGTGGAGTGGACTTCATGTGCGGTTGTACATGTATATACGGTCTCGTACGGTCTCACACGGTCTCTCACGGTCTTGTACGGTCTCCAAAGGTCTCACACGGTCTCTCACGGTCTTGTACGATCGCTAATACTATTATACACGGACATGGCACCCGTGTCAGTTTCTTAAAAGTTTTAAAAATAATACACGGCTTACACGGATACACTCGAATGGCCGAGTGTAACTCGGATAGGGCCACGGTATGTACGGTTTACACGGATGGCCAGCCGTATAATCCGTGTGTTCTGTGTCAGATACATGTAAGCTTTACATGTACCTTGTCAACGCATTTTGTTGCCGGGTATCAAAATGCATTTGGATAACAAAATGGGTGTGCACAGAACACATCCGATTTTGGAGGCAAATGAAGGCCCAGGTCAAAATATAGGTCTCTTTAGGCTGACAAGATAGCTGCGTGTGCATGTAACATTCGCGGATCCAGAGGGGGGGGGGGGGGCTCCCCCCCGCGCTGTAAAATCAGGAAAATAAAGAGTCACTTAGCAATACTGGTCCGGACCCCCTGGAAAATCACAAAACTAGAAAGCCAGCATTCAATGTCGGGCCATTATCGATCCGCCAGCGAAACGCCATGTGTTACATGTAGAAGGACAAACGAAATTGCAGCGACGTACCGTGGCCAAATCACGGGAGGAAATGGGTTGAGGTATTATGTATGGTGGAACTTCAGTGAAATGCATCAGAGTTCTTCTTATCAGCTGCATAACGGATGAGAACACTGATTCAAAACAAAGAAACACTAGAAACTATCTTGGCAGAAAATGAATTGCAAATGATAACAATAGGATAATTGAAAACGCAGCGAATGTTTGCAAATTAATAAGGCCGTGAAAAGATTCACAAAAAAAAACGGGTAGACAAAAAGTCTCCGATTTTTACGTTCATTTTACAAGGGCCCTTGTATATGTATTGCTGTCCAGAATCTTTCCATTCATTATTGTTCTTCCATTCTATGATTTGATTCAGTCCATGGGCTTTTAAATGTGGTACCTATCACACATGCCTGAAGTCACCCTTAAAACGAGCATGCACAGCTATCTATATACGTGTATAGTAGGGCTAATTATACTTCTTATGTTTCGTCAGGGCCTTCTTCTCTTCCTTTACTTTTCCTTCTATGTGTAATGCGCAGTCTCACCAGAGCCTTCGCTGCCCGCCTAAGCGATACGTACCAAAATCTTATGAACTGGCTCATTTCATTGCTAACGAAGCTTACTGTCTGGTTACACAAATAAACACAAAATAGAACGTTGATCATCGTTCTATTACAGATTGCAATTTAAGGGATATTTTTTCTGTGTCTCGCTTGTATCGTATTTTAGGTACAAAGCCATCACGGAAGCATCTCCGAATAAAAGTAATCCGAATTTGCACCTTGACTCTGTACGTTATTTTTAGAAAAAAAATCAACAGACGGCGAAAAGCATGCAAGTGAAGAGTTAAATTTAGTGAAAAAATAGTGGAATCCTGGGTTAGAAGAGTGTATGCCTTATTCATTTAGCTACAGCCATTTTCTATGTGAATAGTGAACACACCGGGTAGGCGGCAAAAGCGAATCCCGCACACAATCGAGGAACTCCGACCAGATTTGATAGCCGCTTCAGTCAATTTATAATTTTCAGTTTTCCTATTCTGCTTACGGTTTAAGCATATGGAAGCAGTATTTACTGCCATTTGGTACAAAATATAGAATTAAAAGCTTATTTTTAAATGTCTAGTCATCGATTGCGATGATCATCGTTGATCGATTGCAATTAAATTTTTTAAAAGGCGTTTTAGATTACCTTTTTGATTAAACCCTCCGTTTTAAAACCGTATACGTAGCGTAAGTGTATGTTAGATTTATCGCCATGTCGAACAACGAAATGCCCAGTCGATCTTGCGCAATTGTGGCAACTCGTCAAAGCCTCGTAGATGGAGACTCGGTCTGAATAACCCCGTTAGGTACATATATGTACGTATAAGCATTGGCAGGAGGCTTTCCACATATTTGAGTGTACCAAATTGCCATATGCCGGGCCAATTATTATTGCATGTGCTGACCAGAAGAGTTATGACGCTTCCTTAGAGACCCAAACAAATGTATTCTTAGAGATATCAGTTAACGTAATGCGCTTTAGTGTGATATAACAAAGATTACTGACTCTATGTGGACTGTTTCTTTTTTGATTATCAGTTTCGAGACGCCTGTGCAACACAAATCTTATTGAAATATGGTCAATTGCACTGGAGGTTTTGGAATACGTAATTATAAGTGGCTTTTTTCGAGCCAGAACATAAACTAGAATTGTTTTTTTCCGCAAAAAATAGATGTCATCCCCCATTTTGGTGTCAGAAAAATTCAAATGAAATTAATTGCAATTTCAAACTGAAATGATGCAACAAATTTCACATCCAACAAAGATATCATGTCAATGCAGTAAACTATTGCAAACTCATCATTTTGGGGAAAAATAAATAATCATAGATTATTTCCATTATAATGGAAAATTCATGTCACATCAAAATCTTATGCACATCTTCGGACCTTGACAAAACACCTGCAAAGTTTTAAGAAGATCTGGCTAAAGTTGTAGGAGGAGTTGCGTTCACAAGATATCCGGTGTCTATATGCTGTGGTACAAATGTAGAAGTCGAGCCAAAAATGACTAGTACGTTAAAACTGCAAAAAACGTAAAAAATATATCTGAGGATTACAGTCTAACGTCATATACATCTTCAGACCTTGAACAAACCACCTGAAAAAGTTTCAAAGAGATCCGACTAAAATTGTAGGATGACTTGCGTTCACAAGATACATGTACCCAGTGTCTATATGCTTTGGTAGAAGTCGAGCCAAGTAGTGACTAAGTTCAAAATGCGTAAAAAAGTGACATAAATTAATATGAGGATTGTAGCTTAACCTCATGCACATCTTCGGACCTTGACAGATACACCTGCACAATTTTAAAAATTGATCCGGATAAAATTGTAGGAGGAATTGCTTTCACAGATACCCAGCGTCTATATGCTTTGGTAGAAGTCGAGCCCAAACATGACTAAGTTCAAACTGCAAAAATAGTGACAAAAATAATCTGAATATTACCAGACTGAGGCCAAACCTAATGCACATCTTCAGACCTTGACCAAGATACCTGTAAAATTTCAAGAAGATCCAGATAAAATTGTAGGAGTTGCGTTCACAAGATTGGACAGTATTTGTGATTGACAGTAAGATAGACAGACGGTCAGACGGACATATTGACGCACGGGTAAAACATTATGTCTCCCGACCCTAACAATAGGAGACATAATTACGAGAGCTCATTCAAATTGCACGTGGGCGCCAGCAAGCATTGTTTCTATGTATGGACAAACTGGACGGCCAAAAAGCGCCAAGAAGACAGTTTAAGGAAAGTAACCAGCTCTATCTTTCCTAGCAAGATGATTGCAAAACTAGAAATGACACTGAATACGGCACAACAAAACAAGGACCAAACACAACCCCCCAGAAACAATGAGAGCAACAGTAAACTATGAATCAACAACAACAGAACCACCGCTTTAGTACGGGCAGCAGCCGAAACCATAGGGTGACCTGAAATAATTTCGCTGGCCAAAATAGTAAGTGAGTATGATCAAGAAATGTCACAATCATTAACTGCAGACATACATATTGCACCGCGAGGAAGAGCCACGCAACAATTATAAGACACCTTCAAGACAAACCAAGCAAAGCAACCAGCTCTCGCTTCCCCATCAAGATGAATGCAAAGCTAGAATGGACACAAAGTGACGCACACCAAAACATTGAAAAATTACAGAATCAAACCGTTGCACTAGAATCTGTAGTTGCTAAAGCACAAAAAACAGAACACAGATAAATGTTACAAAACATACAAAATAATAAGAATGCATTCAAATTTATTGGGGTTTGCGAAGAGATAAGGCTCAATTTAATCTTGCTCGTTTCAGGAGACTAGCTGTAATTGCTTTTTTGCATATAGGAAATGTAACTAATGTACTTTCCGAAGAGCGATTACCTTTTGGTCCTTATTTGATTCACACTCTAAGTGTTTGATTGGCACTTATTTTCGAGGGTTTGGTAATTGCACTAGTGTTGCAATCACTGTCAAATATATGCCAATACTGCAGTCATTGGAACGGATCGAAACTTAGGTGCATCTGGGGATGTCGCTTATGGTTCTGCTAGATTTGTTTTCTCTTATACTTTATTACGACGAGAGCTTCAATCTTCATCAGCACAATTAACTGTATAGTTAAGTATCTCTGCCGAGTTGCCTCATAAGGTATATACTGTACAGTTACTTGAGCTGCTTCAAAGACAGAGAGGATCTAGATCGGTCTGCGCTCTCGAAGTGTACACCCATGATATGAATGCTCTATGATGAATCCTCCAATGCAAAATGAATTATATAAACAAAATAGTTTTAAGTTGCTTTGTTTTGCTGCTTGCATTTCTATAGGTTCCTTTTTACCTAGATTGGTTAACCCTTAATTCGCAAATCACAACAAAAGTCGTCTGATTTTCTCGTCTGCTGAAATGTTTAAGAAGCCTCTATGGCAAACAGTGTGGATCCAGATCAGACTGCTCCTATAGGAGCAGTCTGTTCTGGGTCCACGCTGTTTGCTTCTTTACTTAATTTGTCAATAATGCTAGTCAATTATTTGCAGCAGACGACGTCAGCAGACGACATTTTCAGATGCATTTTTTTCTTGGCGTTTAAGGGTTAATGTATATTAGATTCGCACCTGTTCGGTGAGTTATGTGGTGTAAATGTGTTTCCCATTGCGCAAGTGTACCTTGAAAATACAGAAAATGGAACCAAATCTATTTTGACAGTTGCATCTCCGCCGCTGATATTAATGTCAGGAGCAAGAATCAGAAGGTACACTCGGGAAATCCCGGCACAATTCGAGAATCGAATCAACCCTCGGGTGTACATGTACGTAAGGCGCATTACGCGTATTACAAAAATGTGCTATGTACAAGAAAGCTCCATTTTGTTAGCCTGAACTGGCGTAAGGAAAATAAGTTATGTAGCATGTGGGTTCAGCCCTATTAAAATCCATTTTTCTGATTCCCCGAAAAGTTAAATCAGCAGAATAAAAGAAGTTTATAGCTATGGTCTTCCTGGCATTGAGGACCGATTAGGGTCTTTTTTTACTGCGTGATACTAACTTCTTATATCGTTCTTTTTTTTTAATATTTATGAAATATATTTTAATTCTCTAAAGCCCGATACACACGATGAAACTTTTGTCTGCAACTTTTGTGTGTTTCATACACTACTGTACAGACGATGAAACTCTTGTATGCAAATTCACCTTACCTGTTGCTCTTTCTCGCTAAAATTATGCATATATGCATAAAGCCTTTGTCAACATGGTGCTTACTGAGGAGGAAGAAATTGTTGTCCCATTGTGTCTGATTGTCATTGCACTTGCAGTGCAATATTTAAATGGACCGCGAATAATATGACGCTGCTGGTCAAGAATATGGATTCAACGAAGAAATGTATATGGGGCTCACCATGCTTTGTTAGAGGAATTTCGAAATGAGGGCCCAAAGAGCTTGAAAAACTTTCTTAGAATGGATCTACAGACATTTGACCCCTTTCTTAATTGTGTATACACATTTGCAGGAATTACAGGTAAACTGACCTTCAGAAATAGCCGAGCTGGATAATAGTCTGGAAAAGTTGCAGACAAGTGTCCTATTCGATGAAACAGTTTCATGAACCATAAAAATCTCTTGAAACATGTTTCTCGGACGTACACACCATGAAACTTTTGTCTGCAACACTGAGTTGCAGAGAAAAGTTTCATCGTGTGTACCGGGCTTTAGGCTGAAGAAGGTATAATGTCACTGCTATCAGAGAGGATTGAAGTGATTTTGTACTACATTTACATCATGTAAAATGAAATTGGCATTGAAGACTGAATATCAGTCTAACGTGATACGGCCTGATCAATTTACTACCAACTGAAGTAATTTCTATCAAACACTGCAGGCCTCTAATAAGCTAATGATCCATTCCTGCTGACAGAATATTATGTTCACTGTAGAAATCCGATGATTAAATGGTTTAAGCTAGCTAAAATAGCTTTAAACCTATATAACGACGGCAAATCGCATTTAAGTAAGAAATGTCGAAGAAAATCATGAAATAGAGCCACTCAGAACGAAGTTCAGCGTTTGGCTTAACATGGCATATATCCTCATAAATATTAAAATAGAACGATTGTAAGCATTTTAATACCTAAGAGCCGGGTAAATATTGACAAAAATCTGAATATATGGCCACTGAATATCCATGATGTCATAGGATACATTTAGCCACTGAACGTTTACACGTATTACTTCACTTTTCGATTACTGTTAAGGCGGCGCCTCATGAATGCGTAATTAGGACTGGTCAACCTTAGGCATAGGTAAAAGCTGAAAATGAGGCGTGGTTTTACTCAAACGTAACTGTATCATCTTGTGCCACAACGTCATTCATTATTTAGTCCTTAAAACGCCAGCAAAATAACTGCATCTGAAATGTCTATTTAACATAAGCAGGGAGGCAAACATTGTGGACCCAGATCAGACTGCTCCTACAGGAGCAGTCTGATCTGTATCCACACTGTTTATCTATGAGGCTTCAAATAGTTTAGTGGACGACAAAAACATACATTTTGTGATTATGCACTATAAGGGTTAATAAATGTGAATTTTGTCAGAATACTGTTAGGAATTTCATGAAATGCACGCACGTTAGCGCGGCTCAAAAAGCTAATTAACTCTTTACCAAATTCTAAATTAAATCTGATTTCCCTTCCTTAGTAGATGAAATAGCCGAACCGCGCCCAGATATGAATATTAAAGTTGCCGCCTTTACAGTAAGCGAAAAGTCATGTAATAGCAGCATAGGTGGTGGAGACAACAGAAATCTACCCAGTAAGCATATAAAAGCGAGCCACGATTGTCTTACCAACGAAACGCCATAGTATTGGCGTTTCGCCGACGAATCGATATTGGTACCGTAACGGCATTGTATGCTGGATGGGTAGTATATGTTTTGCTTTCTTTTTTCTGACTTCCGCTAATGAGTTAGAAAATAGAGCTACATGTACCTCTAATTAAATTTACAGATGAGGTCATTTCGGCGTAATTGGTTTTCTTTAAAACGGGAAGTAAAAATCCATTTTAACGCTTCACTTGTTTCCCACTAACAATCCCATATAATGAGTACTGTTGTAGACCAATTTCTTTCGCTTGTTCTGTGTTTCGCAGACATATTCGAGGGTAATGCAAGTCAAGATTCGTGAGATTTTGAGCCTTCTGGAGGAAGGACGTCATTGACTAGAAACTGGTTTTAATTTCGTCATCACTGTCATTGTACTTAAATACTAATTAGATTTCCATGTGCTGATGCATGTATCAGGTACAAGTAATGATTAATATACTTAAGGAATAAAGAAAAGCAACGAACAAAAATATAATTTTTGCGAGTTTATATGACGGTTTGGTGAAATCTCTTTTGAAATTTCCTCAATGAGTATTTATAGCATGTGATGAAATACCAAAACGTCATTTTAACGCTACATTTTACGCTACAAGATGAAAACATATGAAAACGTAAAATGTGACGTTAACGTTAGAATAAAGATCAAGAAACCCCGTCTTTTCCCTGTTTGGTTATTTGGCGTCGACTTGACAATTTGCAAATCAAACAAACTTCCAATCAAATTCGTAATGCGGTCAAATATTGCGTCAAAACACGCTACTTGAATGTCAAGACACACAATGGCAGTGAATAAGCGATAAACGTCACTTAGAGCTGTCGAGTTTGGGTCTCTGGTGGATATACGGGATATGATAAACTAGAGACATTAGAACATGCTTTCTTTGGAAAAACTGACTTTTCAGATACCGTAGAAATACGATGGTAAGGTGTTTATATTGACGTTAGCCAAAGAAAACACGGCATAATGCAAGAGAAAACACCTGATTACATGCCGAGAGTGAACACCAAACTTGTTAACTGTAACTTAAACTTTGTCACTGGACCATTTTATCATTAGAAAAACACATACACATCATGGAAACCATTAAAACGTAGGATATCGAATTTTGACGTCATAATCGAGGTTTTTTGATGTCTGAAGATCTCAAGTCATTATTCTT
The DNA here is from genome assembly GCA_964019695.1 of Loripinus fragilis. Lineage (NCBI taxonomy): Eukaryota > Metazoa > Mollusca > Bivalvia > Lucinida > Lucinidae > Loripinus > Loripinus fragilis. Next base: position 43,380,214 of record OZ026516.1, on the reverse strand, counting down.
GAACAAAACGTCCTTAAAATGAATAAATTTCAAGCAGAAAAGAAAGTTTACGCGTTTCACGCAGTATTCATAGTTGACGTTAATGACGTTAAGTCGTTTCAGAATCCTACAGAAACTTCGCCATTTGATCATTTCCTTAATCCGCAATCTATGCCAAGACTTTTTAAAACAATAAACCGATGTTTAATTCAAGTTTTGCTTTAATTGACCCTGTTTCAGCAGTTTACTACGGGGGTCAGGCTGTTTACGCGCATACCAAAATGATTACATAATCGATTATTACGTTGAACCTGCTGTAATTTGACAGACACATACTGCTCCTATGGATAAATATCATTTGCACTATAAACTTGCATCATATTGTATGCTTACAGTGACTCGAAGTGTTTGTTGCGTTTCTTTATTCCTTAAGTATAGAATTGCTTTTTATATACTGAAAAAATGAAGTCTTAATTCTGTCCGTTCTAAGGCGGTGGTTCTGTTGTTATATCTTATTCGTGGTTTATTGTTGATATCCTTGTTTGTTTGGGGCTTTGTGTTAGGTCCTTGTTTTTTATGCGTGTCTATCATATGAGGTCGCGTCTGGGAGTGAAATAACGCCATGCAATAAAATCGATAAACCACTAGTGGTTTATAGATTTACGGGAAACGTTATGACGTCCATAACAAAGTTGCGACATAATGACAAAATTATAACGTTTTTACGCCAGAAATGAGATTTCAAAGTATTTGTCATATGATAAATAGAATCTAACATTCGTGCTCTTGTATTATTGAATTTATTAAACTCGTTGCGAAAAAGAGATAAAATGCTCGACAAGCCTCGCATTTTATCTCTTTTCCCTAACTCGTTTAATAAATTCAATGAAACATGAGCACTCATGTAAGATCCTCTATTTAGTGTCCTTTCTAGTTGTGCAATCACCTCGGTGAGGAATAGAGGGCTGGTTGCTTCACTTTAATTGTCTTCTTGATAGTATGCTGTTCTCTTCCTCGCGGTGCCGTATATTGGTCTGCAATGTTTGACTGTGGCATGTCCTGGCAATATGCACTTATTTGTAGAACATTAAACATATTAGACACAGATGTATCCTTTCTATACTGGACACCCCACCCCAACCTCCAAAATTACAAATGCAGTACTTGGGCAAGAAGTTAATACTAAGATAAGCTCCAACAGGATATGCCATTTCATCAGGGTCTACAGTGTTTGCTAAGACTTTTCTTAATAGAAGAAAGAAATGCAACTTTATTTTGAAATTATACCATGGAATCCCTCGATATATGGATAGATAGATAGCTTTATTTCCAAGTCCAAAAGGCCATGAAGCCCATGAGGATACAAACAACATATACAATAAGATGACATCCTAACAAAGACAGTGAAAACAGTAACAATCGTAATTAAACAACTGCATTTAGCAGTGTGGATAGGTATCATATTTGTTGCTTTGATCTAATATACTCAGTTTCGTGGAGAAGGTGTTTAAAGTCCTTGCTCTGATTGCAAGTTGGTTATCTCAAAGAGATAAATCCAACAAGCAACCACAACAAGCTTCGTGAACAGTTGGCTGCAGCCTAGGTTTGCCATTATATATTAGAGCCAGTGCATGAGATTTCCAACAATGTGGTATGTGCGACCAGCAAAGCCTCAGATCAGCCTGCGCATACGCGCAGACTGATCAGAGCCTTTGCTGGTCGTTTGAATATTCTATGAGTGTTAAGCTACTGACTGAACATCATTTGGAGTTTCTAAGCTTAAAAGGAGGCTGCAGAGGCTCGTCAGAGTCTACACATGTCAAAATGCTACATTGTTGTAAATCTCATGCCACGGCTCATTAATTTATATATGATAGTCTCTTTGATGCAGTTCTATCAAACATTAAAAGTCAAGTCTTCTTCTGATGACTATACAATGAACCATCTAAAGTTTATTGTATCAAACCAGATGGAAAAAAACAACATTAGTCAGGTGCGGATCCAAAAAGTTTTGTAAGAGGGGGGTCCAACGCTGGCGTTTTTTTGTGTGTTTTTTTAATTGATGGGTAGAGAGAGGATCCACTTAAAATGGGCAATCATCTGCCCGCCAGCGAAATGCCATTGAAATGGCGCTTCGCTGGCGGGTCGATGATGGCCCAACATTGAATGTTGGCCTGGTAGCTTTGTGATTTTTCAGGGTATCCGGACTAACATTGATAGGAAACCCTATAGCTTTGTGATTTTTCAGTGGGGTGGTGACCCCATATCCCAATTCTTGATCCGCGCACGTTAGTGCATATAGGTTAAGTGCATGTTCATATTCCTCAGGCGAATTCGCCATGTGGTACCTTTGTTTAACTTAATACATTGACAGACCAAATGCAGAGGACGATGGTTGAACTATTACTGATATCATGTTTCTTTACAAGACACTAAATTGTATTTGAGTATTTCTCTGCCAACAGGTTATTCTTTAACAAGATACACACAGAGTTGAAATTGACATAAGCTTGGCAGACGTATACATTGACAGTGGTACTTTTGTTTAACTTAATACATTGACAGACCAAATGCAGTGGACGATGGTTGAACTATTACTGATATCATGTTTCTTTACAAGACACTAAATTGTATTTGAGTATTTCTCTGCCAACAGGTTATTCTTTAACAAGATACACACAGAGTTGAAATTGACATAAGCTTGGCAGACGTATACATTGACAGTGGTACTTTTGTTTAACTTAATACATTGACAGACCAAATGCAGTGGACGATGGTTGAACTATTACTGATATCATGTTTCTTTACAAGACACTAAATTGTATTTGAGTATTTCTCTGCCAACAGGTTATTCTTTAACAAGATACACACAGAGTTGAAATTGACATAAACTTGGCAGACGTATACATGCACACACATCCAGCTGCTAAGTCAACAGACATAGCCGGCAAATTAAGATTAAACTAATCTGAGATATCAGAGGAATGTAAAATATTCGATCAGCTTTCACCATCAAAGTAGCTGAATTACATGATATTACTTGACTTTTTGCTTCCTGTAAAGGCGGCGCCTCATGAATGCGTAATTAGGACTAGTCAATCTTAGGCATAGGTAAGAGCTGAAAAAGAGGCATGGTTTTATTCAAAAGTAACTGTATCATCTTGTGCCACATCCTCAGTCATAATTTAGTCCTTAAAACGGCAGCAAAATAACTGCATCTGAAAATGTCTATTTAACATAAGCAGGGAGGCAAACATTGTGGACCCAGATCAGACTGCTCCTACAGGAGCAGTCTGATCTGGGTCCACACTGTTTATCTCTGAGGCTTCAAAACAATTTTAGTGGACGACAACAAAAACATACATTTTGTGATTATGCACTTTAAAGGTTAATAAATGTGAGTTCAGTGTGTATACGGTTAGGATTTTTCATGAAATGCACGCACGTTTGCGCGGCTCAAAAAGCTTATTAACTCTTTTAACAAATTATAAATAAAACCTGATTTCCCTTCCTAAACAGACGAAATAGCCGAACCAAACCCAGATATGAATATTAAAGTTGCCGCCTTTACAGTAAGCGGAAAGTCAAGTAATAGGTACATCAAAGTGATCAAGAGGCAATCGATCGCATGGTTAGCCCTTAAAGCGCCAAGAAAAATGCATCTGAAAAATGACGTCTGCTGAATTCAGCTGCTGCAAATAATTGCTTAACATTAATGACAAATTCAAGTATAGAACCAAATTGGGTGGGCCTGGATTAGAAGCTCCTATAGGAGCAGTCTGATCTGGGTCCAAACTGTTTGTTATAGAGGCTTCTTAAACATTTTAGCAGACGAGAAAAGCAGACGACTTTAGTTGCAATTGGCGCTTTAAGGGTTAAACAATTATTTGGGGCAGCTCATTGGATTTGGTACTTATCGCAAAAAAGTAAGTAAGGAGGCAAAGATCCGAAATCGATACAAAGAGCCACACCTGACTCAGGACACCACACGAGAAAGTGACAAAAACACAGTGAGACATCACATACAAGAGAGCCAAGGGGTAAGCCCTTTCCCAGCAGGTGACCACAAGGATGCAATAAACAGGCAAGAAAGCATGACAAATACGAAACATAAATAACAAGAATGATCCACGAAAGAAGCACCGCCTTGGATCGGTCAGAAAAATATACTTTTTCTGGAGGGCTTAAACTAGTTCCACGGCGCCAACCTCACCCTTAGTTCAGATGTGGACCAAGACACATAGATGTTTGGTTTGAATGAAAGAACCCTTACTTATCCATGAATTTTCTCCTAGAAAATATAAATCAAGATATAAAAAGGAGATAAAGCGATACAGGCCTCCTTTAAACGGCCACGCTGACGTATCCAGTGGGGCTAAAGGTCAGACAGTTGGTTTCAGTGGGAGCGCAGTGGCTCAGTGGTAGAGTGCTTGACTCGAGACCGAAGGGCCGCAAGTTCGAGCCTCACCGACGTCGCTGCGTTGTGTCCTTGAGTAAGAACATTTATCCTAGCTTAGTACTGGTTCAACCCAGGAAGACCCGTCCCTTTATAACTGAAAGACTGTTGATGGGACGTAAAGAATCAAATCAAACAAAAAGTTGGTTTCAGTCTTTATTAACATCCAAACGTTGTGTATGCGATCAGCTACGACCGAGAAATGCCACAACCACATACTGTAGACTAACACATAGCAGACAATTAACCCTAAAAGCGCCAATCGCAATAAAAGTCGTCTGCTTTTCTCGTCTGCTGAAATGATGGCAAACAGTGTGGATCCTGCTCCTATAGGAGCAGTCTGTTCTGGGTCCACGCTTTTTGCTTCTATACTTAATTCGTCAGTAATGCTAGGCAATTATTTGCAGCAGACAACTTCAGCAGACGACATGGCAACGGGAGGAAGAGGCATAGTACGATAACAGCGACATGACATTCAGTAGACAATAAAAGTAAAGCAGCCAACCCTCTCTTTCCCCAATGGGATGATTGCAAAAGTAGAAAGAATGCCCGAGAATGCGCCATATACCGAATTTCTATTGGGTGGCGCATTCGACTCATACATGTAATGGCGTGTTAACTAACTCTGTGACACCTAGACTGGCTCCAGTCCTTAAAACAATTTTTCATCAATGTGTCATATCATATACTTGTAGCCAGTCTTACTCTGATGGCTCTGTTTTAAAAAACAGAGCCATCAGAGTAAGACTGGCTACAAGTATATAATATGACACATTGATGAAAAATTGTTTTAAGGACTGGAGCCAGTTTTAAAAAACAGAGCCATCAGAGTAAGACCGGCTACAAGTATATGATATGACACATTGATGAAAAATTGTTTTAAGGACTGGAGCCGGTTTTAAAAAACAGAGCCATCAGAGTAAGACTGGCTACAAGTATATGATATGACACATTGATGAAAAATTGTTTTGAGGACTGGAGCCAGTTTTAAAAAACAGAGCCATCAGAGTAAGACTGGCTACAAGTATATGATATGACACATTGATGAAAAATTGTTTTAAGGACTGGAGCCAGTTTTAAAAAACAGAGCCATCAGAGTAAGACCGGCTACAAGTATATGATATGACACATTGATGAAAAATTGTTTTAAGGACTGGAGCCGGTTTTAAAAAACAGAGCCATCAGAGTAAGACTGGCTACAAGTATATGATATGACACATTGATGAAAAATTGTTTTAAATACTGGAGCCAGTTTTAAAAAACAGAGCCATCAGAGTAAGACTGGCTACAAGTATATGATATGACACATTGATGAAAAATTGTTTTAAGGACTGGAGCCAGTTTTAAAAAACAGAGCCATCAGAGTAAGACCGGCTACAAGTATATGATATGACACATTGATGAAAAATTGTTTTAAGGACTGGAGCCGGTTTTAAAAAACAGAGCCATCAGAATAAGACTGGCTACAAGTATATGATATGACACATTGATGAAAAATTGTTTTAAGGACTGGAGCCAGTTTTAAAAAACAGAGCCATCAGAGTAAGACTGGCTACAAGTATATGATATGACACATTGATGAAAAATTGTTTTAAGGACTGGAGCCAGTTTTAAAAAACAGAGCCATCAGAGTAAGACTGGCTACAAGTATATGATATGACACATTGATGAGAAATTGTTTTAAGGACTGGAGCCAGTTTATGTGACACCTTAACTACCGAACTTATACAGTCAGGCAAAACATGCGCAAGCTAAATAATCTCTCAGATGATTTTGTTTTCTTCAGCAAGCTAGTTATTGTTGAATGTACACGGAACCGAAGTTATAAGTAGCCACCATAAAATTTTTGCTCCTGTTCAGAAAGTAAACATCGCTTTCGCAAAATTTAAATTCTATAAAATGGTCCAAGGCCTTGTCGAGACTTTGCAAATATGTCATTTCAAAATGAGGGGTAGATCTTGCACAAACGAGGTCCAAGTAAGGGTACCCTCGTTTTAAAAAGTCACACTTTTTAGTGTGATATAAATTATTCATCATATACGTTATTCATTTATATTTTAATTAGTTTGAAGATGTTTATAACAACTGTACGGAAGCCCTGGAGGGACATTTTTACTTATTACTTATCACTTATTACTTACTACTTATCACTTATCACTTATTACTTACTACTTACTACTTATTACTTACTACTTATTACTTATCATATCATATATAAACCCCTATAACGGCGGGAAACTCCATTGTACCTTCCCTGTAATAGCCGTAGTAGTTTTGATTTGTTTGTTTGATTTGATTCTTTACGTCCCATCAACAATCTTTCAGTTATATAGGGACGGGTCTTCCTGGGTTGAACCAGTACTAAGCTAGGATAAATGTGTCTTGCTCAAGGACCACAACGCAGTGACGCCGGTGAGGCTCGAACCCGCGGCCCTTCGGTCTCGAGTCAAGCACTCTACCACTGAGCCACTGCGCTCCCATCGTAGTAGTAGTAGTAGTAGTAGTAGTAGTAGTAGCAGTAGTAGCAGTAGTAGTAGTAGAAGTAGTAGTAGTAGTAGTAGTAGTGGGTCTTGCTGTTCTTGCTGTAGAAGTAGTATGGTAGTAGTTGTAGTAGTAGTAGTAGTAATAGTAGTTGTAGTAGTAGTAGTAGTAGTAATAGTAGTAGTAGTAGTATTAGTGGTGGTGGTGGTAGTATTAGGGGTGGTGTTAGCAGTAGTAGTAGTAGCAGAAGAAGAAAAAGCGGTGGTTGTAGTAGTAGAAAATTTTTTTTTTGTTAAAGTAGTAGTTGTAAAAGTAAAATAGCTATAGTAAAAGCCGTAGTTGTAGTAGTAGTAGTAGTAGTAGTAGTAGTAGTAGTAGTAGTAGTAGTAGTAGTAGTAGTAGTAGTAGTAGTAGAAGAAGCGGTGGTTTTAGGAGCAGAAAATAGTTGATGCTGACGTAATTATTGTTATAATAGAATTGCTAGTAAAAGTAGTAGCTGTAGTAGTAGCAGTAGTAGTAGTTGGTGTAGTAGCAGTAGTAGTAATAGGAGTAGTAGTAGTAGTAGAAGTAGTAGAAGTAGTAGTAGTATTTTGTTTGTTTGTTTGATTTGATTCTTAATGTCCCATTAACAATCTTTCAGTTTAACAGAGACGGGTCTTCCTAGGATGAACCAGTACTAAGCTAGGATAAATGTGTCTTGCTCAAGGACCACAGCGCAGTGACGCCAGTGAGGCTTGAACCTGCGGCCCCTCGGTCTCAAGTCAAGCACTCTACCACTGAGCCACTGCCCTCCCTTGTTATAGTAGTAATATTAGTGGTGGTAATGATTGCAGTAGCAGTAGTAGTAGCAGAAGTAGTAGTATTAATGTAGTAGTATAGTAGAATAAGTAGTAGTAGCAGTAGTAGTGGTGGTACTACTTCTACTACTGCAACTACTACTACTACTACTACTACTACTACTACTACTACTACTACTACTACTACTACTACTACTACTACTACTAAAAGCTACTACTCTACTACTACCAATAAGAAGTAAGTCATAACAAATAAGTAGTAAGTAATAACAATTAAGTAATAAGTAATAACAAATAAGTAGTGAGTTATAACCAATAAGTAGTAAGTAATAACAAATAAGTAGTAAGTTATAACAAATAAGTAGTAAGTGATAACAAATAAGTAGTAAGTAACAACAAATAAGTAGTAAGTAATAACAAATAAGTAATAAGTAATAACAAATAAATAGTTATAGTAGAATAGCTATAGTAAAAGGCGTAGCTCTAATACAACTACTGCTACTACTACTACTACTACATTTACTACTACTACTACTACTACTACTACTACTACTACTACCTCTACTACTACTAGTACTACCACTACTACTTAAAGCTACTACTACTACTACTACTACCAAATAAGAAGTAAGTCATAACAAATAAGTAGTAAGTAATAACAAATAAGTAATAATTAATAACAAATAAGTAGTAAGTTATAACCAATAAGTAGTAAGTAATAACAAATAAGTAGTAAGTTATAACAAATAAGTAGTAAGTTATAACAAATAAGTAGTAAGTAACAACAAATAAGTAGTAAGTAATAACAAATAAGTATTAAGTAATAACAAATAAGTAGTTATAGTAGAATAGCTATAGTAAAAGGCGTAGCTCTAATACAACTACTGCTACTACTACTACTACTACATTTACTACTACTACTACTACTACTTCTACTACAGCAAAAAACAACAACTCATATACTTTTACTACTACTACTACTACTACTAGGGAGCGCAGTGGCTCAGTGGTAGTGTGCTTGACTCGATACCGAAGGGCCGCGGGTTCGAGCCTCACCAGCGTCACTGCGTTGTGGTCCTTGATCAAGACACATTTATCCTAGCTTAGTACTGGTTCAACCCAGGAAGACCCGTCCCTATATAACTGAAAGATTGTTGATGGGACGTAAAGAATCAAATCAAACAAACAAATCAAACTACTACTACTACTACTACTACTACAGCAAAAACAGCAACACCAACAACACATACACTACTACTACTACTACTACTACTACTACTACTTCTACTACTATTACTACTACTACAGCAAAAACAGCAACTACCAACTACACATATACTACTACTACTACTGCTTCTACTACTACTACTACTACGACTTTTACAGGGAATGTACAGTGGAGTTTCCCGCCGTTTTTGGGGTTATATATGATATGATAAGTAACAAGTAGTAAGTAATAAGTGATAAGTAGTAAGTTATAAGTAATAAGTGATAAGTAATAAGTAGTAAGTAATAAGTGATAAGTAATAAGTAAAAATGTCCCTCCAGGGCTTCCGTACAACTGTGATATGAGATGAAAAGAACCAAACAATTTTTTTGACAATTGAACACTCCATTTCTCTTCTACGTTAATATGAAGACAGCCACGGTCAAAGGATTTTTTAGCTTAATCATGCAATTTGCATACTCACTTTGCATTGCTCTGTACGCTTTATTATCTGCGACACAGCAGTGCAATTTTCAGGGGGTTCTTCATTATGAACTGGTGTCACAGTTCTGCTTAAAATTTAAAAGAAGTCTTTAATAAATGCCACTTAGATGACCTTTAAAGTTTCACGTTAAAACCCACAATTAATACCAAATTAGTACAAAATATCGTTAGAAGATGGGCTCATTAAGTTGCATGGTGTTGTGTCAAACATATTAACATAAAATAAAACACATACAATGATTTAAGTATGTGCAGCTGATATATTTCCGAAAATTTTGGAAAATTTGGAAAATTATCAATTTTTAAAAATTCATAAAAAATCTGTCATAAGCAAAATGTCAAGTGTTTGGTGTTTTTTCAAGTCGACTAGGCAGGTTTGCAATCACCTGTACTTGAATTTGATAAAAACTGCACTCAAAACGCTTATTTTCTTCAAAAAGTTGATTTTTGCATTTTTGAACCCAAAAATCGTGAAGTGATAGAAAACTCGTCCAAAGTACCGCTTAGCTTTAGTCCGTTACAATGCACATACTTGGGCAAAAAATCATTTCAATATCACTTAGTCAGAAAAAAGAAATTGAAAAGTGGCTACTTAGAACTTCGGTTCAGTGTATACTGATAGAAACTAGAAACTTAAGTTCTGTTTTAAGTAAAACATAATTGAATTTACCCTCCTCCCCATTTAATTGTAAAATGGACTTTGGAGGGTGACCTTTTAATCACAGCAGCTCTTCGGTGAATTAAGTTTGTTAAGAATGGCAGATTTCATAGAAGGAATTATATGTGATTTAGACAAATTTAAAACAAAACCTAAGTTTTTAGTTCCTCTCAGTATATTACGGATTAGTCCAACTCAACATATCAGAAATTCAGATCACAATACAGCACGTTAGATTGAATCCAGTAAAGGAAATATATCATGCATAAATCCAGAGTCCGAATCGTTCTTGAGTCTACAGCATACACGGCACTACGTCGTGTACATTGTGATTAAAGAGGACATAGTAAACATGCGCGGATCCAGAATGTTTTGGCAGAGGCGGTTGATTTTTGAAAAAAGTTTTGTTTTGTTTTTGTTTTTCTTAGTTGAAGAGGAGAGGAAGGATCCAAATACCACTATTAACAGGCCATCATCGGCCCGCCAGCGAATCGCCATTTAAATGGCGATTTACTGGCGTGCCCATGATGGCCGAACATTGAATGCTTGAAGGGTAGCTTTGTGATTTTCAGGGGATCCGGGCCAGTATTGCTAAGAAACACTACATTTTTGTGATTTTCCAGTGGGGAGGGTGTATTGTTAAAAAGTACTTAAACTATGGGGTTTATGCCTCTTGTTGGAAGTGTTTCGAGTACCAAAATGCTTAAAAGTTAGGTTGCAGTCCATTGTTTTGAAGGATTTGCCCTAGGGAAAAATAAATATCAAAGGGTAGGGCTGTCAGCCTGTAACAATTTTCTTTTCTAAATTATTGAAGAAATGTTGGATTCCACCTAGCACCAGCTTAGCCACCTTACTATATGAGCCAGTGCATGAGATACCCAACAATGTGGTATGTGCGACAAGTAAATCCTCAGATCAGCCTGCGCATACGCGCCGTCTGATCAGAGCCTCTGCTAGTCGCTTGAGTATTCTATGATTGTTAAGCTACTGACTGATTACCATTTGGACTTTCTAAGCTTAAAATGGGGCTGCAGGGGCTCGTCCGAGTCTACACATGTCAAAATGCCGCATTGTTGGAAATCTCGTGCACTGGCTCATATTTGTTTGACGCAAGATGCGAGACTGGTTCTCTGGAATCGGTGCATTAAGTTCACAGAAGAGTTCAAGAAAATCAATGCGGATGATCGATGACGAATTACAAGTGGATATATCTTAGGTGTGTCTGCAGACAAATTATGTAATTCGATGTAAATGAATATGCACTTCGAAGTGATAAACTTTTGAAAATGTGTCTTATAGGCTTAAAATTTGCCATTTTTCTAAAGGGTGGTGTGTGTTTACACGAATGAAACAACAAAGTGTGCTGTTTTAAACAACTTATATTTATATTTTCATCACGCAAAAATAATGCTATTTTCAGGTAATTCATGAAACAACCCCATGTTTCCGCCAAAATAGAGGATCTTACATGTCAGTGATCATGCATTATTGAATTTATTAAACGCTTTTAAGTAAATAGATAAAATGCGAGGCTTGTGCGAATGTAAAGTTCATTGCATCATGTGACATTAAAATTGTTTTGAAATCGCATTTTTGGCATTAAACTGTTAATTTGTCACTATTTACGCAACGTTGTTACAGGAGTCGTATCATTACGTTACCAAAACCTATAAAACACTAGTGACATATCGATTTTAATACATGTACAACGAGGATATTCAATTTTTTTGAATGAATACGCCTTTCATTTCATCGAGTGATGCGAAAAATGCATATTTCATTCAACTTTAAGCGTGACAGAATTTTGCACTTAATGACGTCTTACACGTTCGCACATTACGTCTAATTAATGGTGACGTGGCATAATGTGCAATGTCGGCCAAAGGAGCAGGAGTAGAAAACAGCAGGAGTGAAAATGTCAGCAAATCCAGACAAATTAATTACTAAAATTTTCCCTGGGATCTAACTAAGCACATTTTGTGTTTTTGTCCACTTATAAGAAAGTTAGAGGCGTTTGAATTTCTGATGTGGGCACAAGTAAGTCAACGGAGAAAGCAGAGGACATCCAATTTCACCCGTGAAATACAATTTATGTTTTCACGGCTGTGAAATAAACTTTTTTTTATATTTCCACGGCTGTGAAATACAGCTTTTTAAAATATGCATTATATTTAATTAATATTAAGCCATTATTGACTTCAATGAGATAGATATGAGGACTTATTTACCCGAAAAAGTGATATTCACCGAGGGCGTAAGGCCGAGGTGAATATTACTTTAAAGGGTAGATAAATCCTCATGTTTACCGAGACTGAAGTCAGTAACTGTTTTGTTATAATAGTGACTTTTCAACTATGAATGAAAATCTTCTACGTTCACTTGTTGTTGAAGTCAAGTTTAACCTAAGGACCTTCTCAAAGTTTTTGCAACTGTTAATAAAATATTTCAATGTAGTATATTGCATTTTGAAATGTACATAAATTGTCTGAATGCGGAATATAAAATTCAATCATGATTTTTTTTTACATTTTGTTTATTCAAACAAAGGAAAATGAACAAACAAAACAAAAATGTTGTTAGAATTCATTTAAAGTAAGTAAGGGTGCAAAGATCAGGAATCGATACAATCAAGTACCACACCTGACCCAGGATACCAATGGGAAAGTGACAATTCACAGTTGGACATCACACACGAGAGCCAAGAGTTCAGCCCTTTTCCCAGCAGGTGACCACAAGGCACATATAAACAGACGCTCACAAAGGCATAGCAAACACAAGACAAAAAAACATAAAAGATCCACAAAAAGTACCGCCTTGGCGCGGTCAGTAAAATATTACTGGAGGGCTTAAACCGGTTTAACGGCGCCAACCTCACCCTTAATTCAGATGTGGATCAGACACATAGATATTTGGTTTGTATTAAAAGACCCCTATTTTATCGATGCATCATCTCCCAGAACACACAAATCAGGTTATAACAAGGAGATGAAGCACAGATAAGGATTCAACAGTAAATAAAACTGAATACCGGAGCAAAAGAAATCCAACAGGTAAACCCCGGCAGGCTAGACAACCAGCCAAAGTATCAGGTCCCTACCATCTCATCAATAGATAAGTCTTTTAAGTCTGAAGTCCGACCCACCGGCGTGCAATTAAAGAAGAAAGCAAAGTTGCCAACCGTGATGGGGTTGACCACCAAGCATGCAGTCTGCTGCTATACATTAATGTTAGAGCCAATCTTTTTATAATGGGAAATTATTTTTATGAACTGCGCTGAAAAATTATTAGAGCCAACAATCTGCTTCAATTTATACACCAAGTCACCATAGATTTCAGGTTCCGAAAGTCTTTGGCGCAAGAGAGATTTAAGTCCAATTCGGAATCTAGATACCAAATCATAGTATCGTCTATAAAATTTAGAAAAGGTTTTGCGAAGTTTATGATACCGATAGCCTTATTTAAAAAGTTTCTGAGTTAACAATTTATTGCGAGTGTTGAAGTCAGCAACATGGCGAGATGCTCTAGCAAAAGGAATGAGTTGATAGATATAGACTCCATAGGATGTAGAGCGAGGAACATCACCATCTAAAAATGGGAAATTGACAATTTCAAAATCAAAGTCGTCACGTTTATTATAAATTTTGGTAGAAACAATATCATTAGAAATTGACAAATGCAAGTCTGAAAACGCTGCTTCAGTATCAGAGGTAATAGGTTTATTAAGTTGGAGCTCTGAAGGGTATATATCTGACTTGTAAACCATAGTGTCAAAATAAACATTATTAATGTTTAAAATATCGTCCAAATATCTGGATGTAGTGTTTAAAGCATCAATAATATCAGCCTGCTCATCATCAGAAAGAGACATCATAAAGTCCCTCTCATTAGATAACTGGAATAAATCTGCAACCAAGGGAGCACAATTAGTGCCCATAAGAATTCCAACTACTTGTCTATTCAACTTGGTGCCAAATCGAATAAAAGTGTTGTCCAACAAAAAGTCCAGCGTATCACATATTTTACAAGACCATGCATGATAGTTTTTAGGCTTTTCTGAAGTAAAATGCGTTTCTGTCGTTACATGCAAGGTAAGGAGAGCCTTCTCTATTGAAGGTTCTTTCAATAAGACCAATAAGTTTAACTTTAATTAAATTATGAGGTAAAGTAGTGTAAAGAGTAGAAAAATCATTAGTAGACAAACTGGTCGCATTGGATCTCTAGCTTTAAGTTTATCCAAAATTCCACCTGAATTTTTAATAGGCCAAAAATAGATTTCTACGGGATATCTTATATACCTTTTTCACAGTACTTAATAACATGTTTTAACAGCTGTAAGAGGTTAACAATTTAGAAAGTTCTGTGGTCGTACAAGAACTAGAATTAGCATTAAATCTTGCTTTATAGGATTTTTATGGAGTTTAGGTAACCAGTACAACGTAGGAACCTTGTCTTGGTTTTCTTTAGCTTTGACACCAAAATGTATGGCTGTATGACAACCATGCCCATCGACAACCACCCTCTCACTCAAAGAAGGCTGCAGTTAATAGGCATTGGTGTCAACAAGCTCACGCCTAAGAGTATTGATATAATACAATCTTCAAACAACCTCAATATTGTTAGCAGCTTTATCTGTTGGAAACAAAACATAGTTCATTTGAAAATTCTGGATACCTCGTTTAGGATGACGAAAAGATTTAGGTTTAGGGGGTAAAATATATGTATGACGAGAGTAAAACGAAATACGAGTATCAATAATTTTAAAAAATGTATATTTTCCAATCCTTCACGGCATCAAGGTCCAAATTTTTCGTTTACACCATCGATTACTGAAGTCATTTAAAAAGCAGCGATCTCTTTACGACAAGTCGGGCCAATAAGGAGACAGGATTCTCTCTAGTCATATAACATTTCTTATATTTCATTACTTTGTATATAATAAATGGTGATATATCACTCCCAGATGTGACATCATGAGATGATAATAAGCACATATAGAAGGTAAACCTGTGAGGCACGCATAGCGCAGTCGGTAACGTGTCTGCCTACAGATGCGTGTCTGACTGCAGATCCAGGGGTCGCGAGTTCGATCCCGGCCTGGTCCCATACTTTCATGGAGATTGATCATAAAATAATTTCTACGGTCATTCTCCTCCCTTCCGCTGAATCATTCAAGAAGGGTTGTAGTCAGTTACATGCGAAAGTATGTGCACGAAGTACTGGTTAACCGCTTGTTCAAGCCTGCCCAGGAAAAAGTGTGATTAGGTGAACTGACCGTCCCGCAATGACCATAGCTGTTGACTTGGGACGTCAAGCAAACAAACAAACAAACTGTGAGGCATGGATAACGTTTTCATGGAGATGTTTCTGTTGTGTGTGCATTAGCTTAGTACAACATGGGATATATGATGACAAAATGATGACAAAACACGACAAGTATGTTATCTTGCCACTGAGTTAACCCTTAAAGCGCAAAGAAAAAAAATGCATCTGAAAATGTCGACTGCTGAAGTCGTCTGCTGCAAATAATTGCCTAGCATTACTGACGAATTAAGTATAGAAGCAAACAGCGTGGACCCAGAACAGAGTCTGATCTGGGTCCACACTGTTTGCCACAGAGGCTTCTTAAACATCTCAGCAGACGAGAAAAGCAGACGACTTTTGTTGGGATTGACGCATTAAGGGTTAATTGTCTGCTATTGCTATTCAGCGACTAATTAACGAACAAAAGATCGGGCGGCAAATTGGTATAGATGTTATGAGATTATATAACGGTACGTGGTGAGCTGCTTGGGGAAACAATCAGCTATGGCGGAAAAAGTAATTTAGCTAATACTGATGTAGAGCCAGTAATGAAGCTGTGGAAATTAACACGTTGCATGCTGGGTAATTTTCATGGTTTTGTTGTCGTCTATTGACTTATTATCACTGTTTCCCCCCCAAACTTCTTTCAGGACCACTATCAGAGTGTCAAACGGTTTGGATCCAAACGTAAAGTCGGTCCTGATCTGGGTCCAAATTGTTTGGAAAGGTAATCAGCAGACACCTAAAGTCTTCTCTAGTAGCAAGGGAAGGGCTAAGAGTACGTATTGACAGAATAGCAAATCGAGGACAGTAGATGGCTTTATTAAACGTTCAGTAAAACAATCTCCTATAGTTCGATGAACTGAGCAAAAATGAGTTAAGAAAAATGTTTTATTTCCATACTGGGCACTCTATGAGACAAATGTATAAATACGCAAACAACTGAGTGAACGAAATCACTTTATATGCATAACTATAGTACGTGCATTAAGTGGCAATAATAGTATGTATGCAGTAGGTTTTCTTGTTCATTATGTACACACGTCCATGTGAAATGGTGCTTATGATCCAGTCAGCATTTAATGCAGTTCATGTCGATACTGTCAGTAAGCCTCGCTCTCCTGGACAGTCTAATGCTTAAGTACCTGTACTTAACCAGAACGGACTCACTAAATGCCAATTGGCAAGTACATGACCCATGCAACTAACAACAGTCCTACGTGAATCAACTTTGAGGTGTACAACAGCACTAACATCTACACAATCTGAAACATAATATGCTTCTTGCACAGGTTTCCTATTATGTTCATTTCCTGTAATTCTAGCAACAAAATAGAACCACCGCAAATAATATATGTTAATTATTGTTTTAATTGTTGTAAAGCCATTCTTGGAAATATCACAAAATTATCTTGTTACCCACTATGCAGTTGTATAGATAAGCATACAGTAGAAAACATGTAACGTACTGGTGTTAGTGTATGATTGATGAGATAATTATTCCACAACTCAATCTGGCCCTGTGGTTATAAACGTCCTTCATAATCTATCTATCTATCTATCTATCTATCTATCTATCTATCTATCTATCTATCTATCTATCTATCTATCTATCTATCTATCTATCTATCTATCTATCTATCTTTTCATACGGCATACACCCTCATTTGAGTATTACGTACTCAACTCAAATGAGCATGCAATTTAAATTGCTTATTAAAAGTAACCTGTTTAAATATAGGACCCTATAGTTCGTGCTTTAAAACTTTCCGATGCTATATCTATCCTGCTATTAGATATTAAAATGCATACAATAATTGTTGGCATTGTCACATTAGTTTTATAAGCAGGATACAGTTCATGATTAGTTCGATTCAGCAAGCTCTTTGTTTTGTTTTGTAACCTCGTTGAAACCAATTTACAAAGCAAAACAGGTATGACAATAATGAGCCAGTGCATGAGATTTTCAACAATTTTACATTTTGATAAGTGTAGACTCGGACGAGCCTCTGCAGCCTCTTTTTAAGCTTAGAAACTCCAAATGGTGTTCAGTCAGTAGCTTAACAATCATACAATACTCAAGCGACTAGCAAAGGATCTGATCAGACTGCGCGTATGCGCAGGCTGATCTGTGGCTTTGCTGGTCGCACATACCACATTGTTGGAAATCTCATGAACTGGCTCAGTCATATGAATCTGTTCCATATATACTGTATATGTTATGCCTCAGGTACGTTTTTCTGTGGTTCACGATCGTTGCCTAATCGTAGATGCAATCTGCATTACTTGGATCATCGATTAATGTATCTCTTTAGTCAGAGATTTTGATGAAGTGTTTTGTTAATTAAATTGTTCTTATATATTATCTGTTCCTGAACTAAATAGTTCTTCAGACTGATTCACCAGAGCGTAAGCCAAATCATATGCAGTTACATACAAACCATACCAAGCAATTTTAAAAGCAATATATCAACAATCACATTTTTGTAACATTTTTGCTATGGTCTTCTACAACATGGAATATCAGAGCCAGTATTAATAGAATTTTCGCTTACTGTAAAGGCGGCAACTTTAATATTCATATCTTGGCGTGGTTCGGTTGTTTCATCTGCTAAGGAAGGGAAATCAGGTTTTATTTATAATTTGGTAAAGATTTAATAAGCTTTTTGGGCCGCGCAAACGTGCGTGCATTTCATGAAAATCCTAACCGTATACACACTGAACTCACATTTATTAACCCTTAAAGCGCATAATGACAAAATGTATGTTTTTGTCGTCCACTAAAATATATGAAGCCAAATAGACAAACAGTGTGGACCCAGATCAGACTGCTCTGTAGGAGCAGTCTGATCTAGGTCCACAATGTTTGCCTCTATGCTTATGTTAAAATAGACATTTTCAGATGCAGTTATTTTGCTGGCGTTTTAAGGACTAAATAATGTGTTTTGCGTCTATACTGAGGTAATGGCGCAAGATGATACAGTTACTTTTGAATAAAACCACGCCTCATTGTCAGCTTTTATATACCTATGTCTTCGTCTTCCAATAGATGGTCAGGAGTCTTCAGACTGTAATGTTGACCAATTTAGAGAGGAAACAACCATCTGCTTCCAGAGCTTAAACATCCGTATATACAGTTAAAATATTTACATGGCACTGTTCAAATTATGCCTCGAAGACAAAGGAGCCACCTCTGAGTAGATCATCTAAGGCAGCTTTGAATCCTTCTGTATCATCGATGTCTGTGATGCGAGTAGGGATTTGGTTCCAATCCCTGATGGTTCTGGGATAGAATGACTGGTGGTACACTGTAAATAGGACACTTTGCTGTCTTTTTCGCGCCCGACCTCTTGTTCCCTAGTCACCAGGCTGGATGATATTGCCTGGGTCGATGTCAACTTCGTGGTTTTTGATATTGCGCAGATAGCTCAGTCTATGTGCTCGCCTCTGTTCTTTAAGGGGGGGGGGGCACTGCAGGTCTGTTAACATGTTGGTGACACATCCAGGTTATCTATCGTGATAGTCGTTTTTCACGTATCTGGCTCCGCTTCTCTGGACTTTTTCGTGTTGATCAACATCCCTAGATAGGTAAGGGTCTCCCGCAGCAGAGAATAATTCAGCGTCGGCAGTTTGAAAGTGTTGTAGGTGTCTTGTGTACAGCTGTGGAGGTTACGTCTGAGAAATCCCAGTGTACTGCTAGCTTTGGCGGCTGTTCTATTTACATGTGTTTGCCAGGTCATGTCTTGGCTAAGATGAACACCAAGATAATATGGCACTGTCCACAGATTCAAGAATATGTCCGTGTAGCGTGTTCTGGCGGCGCTGTCTATACCGTGGGTTAGAGCAAATATGAATGACTTGACACTTTTCAGGGTGAAAGCTCATTTGCCAATCTTCTTCCCACTTCTCCAGACTGTTAAGATCTTTTTGGAGGGACTGTGTATCTTTATCAGACTTAATGAGTTTGTACAGGAGCCCATCAGCTGCAAATAGTCTTGTTACAGATGAAGTACATTCCAGTAAGTCGTTTATAAATGCCAGGAAGTATAATGGTCCGTTCACGGTGCCCTGGGGAACTCCAGAAAAGATGTCTGCCTGGTCTAATATTTTCCATCCAGTTGGACTCTTTGTTTCCTTGAGCTGAGGAATGATTTTACCCACTGCATGTTCTCGCCTCTTACTCCATAGAAATCCAACTTGTATAGGAGCCTTTGGTGTGGCACTTTATCAAATGCTTTGGAAAAATCAAGCAGAATGACATCTACTTGATCTTTCCCGGAGCGCAGCTGGCTGGCGATGCCTTGGATGGAGGTGATCAGCTGAGATTCGCAAGACCGTCTCTTTCAAAATTCGTGTTGTTGGTCACAGAGAATGTTGTGCCTCTAAAAGTGGTCCATGATGCTACTGTGGACTATATGTTCCATTATTTTACAAGAAATAGAGGTAAGGGAAACTGGTCTATAATTTGAGGGTTGTTGTTTGTCACCCTTCTTGTAGATGGGAACTATGTTAGCATCGCTCCAATCAGATGGTACAGTTCCAGAATTGTATGACTTCTGAAAAATCTCTGTGAGTACAGGAGCAATTTCGTTGGCGGCTACTTTTAGGATAAATGTGGATTTGGAATCTGGAACTGCTGCCTTATACGGATTAAGGTTATGGAGTAATTTGGCTATTCCTTTCGTTTTGAATGTGATGTTTGACATTGAAGGGTGCGGGCTTTGACCCTTGTCTGGCATTTTATTGGTGTCTTCTTTCGTATAAACTGATTGAAATTGTTCATTCAGGATGTTGGCTCTCTTTGTAGTAGCACTAAGGAGGTACCCGTCTTTGTCAACCAAGGAGGACACACCCACATAGTCTTGCTTTCTACTTTTGACATAGGAAAAAAACGTTTTGGATCCTGCTTTAAATTACCACTGATGACATTTTGTAAAAAGTCTTTTTCAGCTCTTCTGGTCGATGATTGGACTTCCTTCTGTAACTTCTTGTAACGCTTCCAATCCTTATCCTTGCGTGACTTTTTGGCTTCCCGATTAGCAAGTTGTTACCTACGCATATGTCTTCTCAGTTTGGTGTCTACCCAGGGATGAGTCTGTCTGGTACTAGACATCTTTGATGGTACATGCTGTGAAACGGCTGATGATAAAGCCGACTTAAATGTCGTCCACATATCCTCAACAGACTGCGCTGAAGAACAAAACTGGCCTGCATTGGTCCGGAAGTGACTTCTAATATCATCTGCATTAGCTTTCTTCCATGTGTAAATTTTCCGATGTGGTAATCTGGTACTGACTGGCTGAATAGAAGTGTCTAAGAGTACCATTTCATGATCACTCTTGAGCCCGATTGGTGGCAAGGGTTTACATCTTATCTTGAAACTGGGGTGAAACATAAACACTAAGTCTAGTGTGTTCTGTAATCTGGTCAGAAAATTTACAACCTGCTCCAAATTCAGGTCCATTGCAATGTCGAGAAATGTCTTGCTTACTCAATGGGGATAGTTAGAATCTGTAATGGTATGCTTGTTCCAGTCAATATCTGGTAGATTATAGTCACCTCCAAACACATATATGGCTGTCTTAAATTTGCTCCTAATTCCGCAAAACGCACTTCTCACTGATTCTAAATATGAGGGCTCAGTCATGTTTGCTGGGCGATAAAAAGCAGCTAAAACCATTTTCTTTTTGTCAACCTTGATGGTACAGGTTATCAGCTCCAATTCACTGTGTTGTTCAATGTCAGTTACTTCAATATCATTCTTTACTGCAATCAGTATGCCTCCATGGGGATCCGCAGGTCTATCACGTCTATAAATATTAAATCCAAGTGAAGGGTTCAAAAAGTATGTGGATTCTATTTCATCACTAAGCCAAGTTTTGGTGCCTAATATGATATCCGTTTTTGTAGTCTCAATCAAAACATCAATGTTCCTGCCCTTATTTCGACCACTCTGAAAGTTGATATTCAATATTCGTAGATTTTTATGTTGTTTACTGACATTTGGAGTACTTTTCGCTTTGGAGAAGATGACGCTTCCGGGCTTCCGATTGAATAAAAGCTAGTTTTACGTAAAATTGAAACTCTTTGTAGACCGCAAATGAACTGACTGATCTGGGGTGCTGGGTTCACCTTCGCTGACGTCCGAATATATACTTCCAATGTTGTTTTCACCACACACTTAATCAGGGTTGTTAATATCTGGGGCATCAAAAAGTAAAGAGAAATGATTTTGTGAACCACAATCGGGGCAATACCGTGGAGATGAAATGTTTGCTTCCGAAACTTCATACTCGGCTGTTAACATACCAACACATGACTTGTGTAGCCTTCCATCACAACATGTACAGCATAGTGCTCTGGCACTAAAGTCTCTAACCTCACTTGAACAAACACCACAAAGAAACTGGTTAGACTTTTCAGAAACAAAACTTTCATTCACTGGGCCAGGGTTATGCTCCACGCAGCCAAAAAGTAGAAGAATAAGCCTCTGGAATCTTGTGTATGGACATACTGGTTTACATGGAGGTCTGACTCTAACAAATTTAATCTAAAAGAAAATAGATGTCCCAGCGGAGATGTTCATTTCTGGGCAGAAGGTCTGAGTGTGAAGCAAACCGTAGTGATTGTGTAATTTGTTGGTTGATTCAGAGTGGTTCTTGAGAATGCCTGTGACCTGGTAGAGACAAACAAGTCCAAATAGCAAATTCAATCTCATTTTGTAATTCTGTTTACATTTGTTGTTTCTGTCAGACCATTTCCCTTACGAGCTAGACTGGTATACAAATGGAGAAGTTATCTGCTCTGTGTCAGCTGGATGGAAGATTGAGTCTTCAAGCGCCTAGATGACCTTGATCAGGGGTGAAAAAAGTTGTTTTGAAGTATATGGGATTAATTTAGTATCAAAAGTGGATGTAAATTGTGGGAAATCACTGAAAAAAACATTCCTGTCATGGAGTTTTGTGTAAAGCTGTGAAATGATAGAGAAATCGATGTTTTTATGTCTGGAAAAAGATGTTTGTTTCATCAGTCAGACTGGTTCTCTTTCCAATGTCTAAGGTTGACCAGTCCTAATTACGCATTCATGAGGCGCCGCTTTTACAGTAATTGAAAAGGCAAAGAATATTTTATGATGAATTTATTGAAAAAAATACTTCACAGCAATATCTTACTGAAAAAACAAATTTATAAAAATATTGTTTTCTGCATTCGCACTTGTTATTGTCTTGGCATGGTTTCTGTGACGTCAGCGTTACGTTATGTAACGTCAGCGTCACGTTATCAAAGTAGATCATCGATGTACACGCGAGGTCTGATTCCATGATATTCCACGAAATAAGCCGTGACAGTTCCAATTGCCGCCATATGTGGAGACTAGTTGGCCTTTGCTAATTGTTAGCAGCAAATCGAAATAATAGATGAAGTATTTGCAGCATTTCCGGCACCACACACAGTTTTTCAAGGACTGCACGACGTCGTTGGCAATAGCACATACCACATTCAGTCTCGACTTCGTGCAGTTGGTGATATAATTAATCATATTATGACAGCATGCACAGAAACACATTATATCTAGCAAACATGACTGCACAACATTAATAATAACAATCCAATCCTTCAACCAATAAAGGACCTTTCCTATCAAGACTTACATGGACTTAAATGGGATTGGGAATTTTAGGGTGCATTCCACAAGTGACCTAGCGAAATTAATACAAATTTTAGATACGGTAGCCATTCAAACTGGTGTGCATTTTTTGCTGTCTATCTCTATGTCTATTTCTACGGGACGCATATCTTCAATCTGAGCTTATGATATAAAACTTTAAGATTTGAGGAGCAAATATCTAATCATTTATGAGTGAGGGCTACAAATTAGAATTGCTAGAAACTGCTTTGAGATCAGCTTTATGCAAGCCAAAGTTGGCATTCCAGGTAGGTGTAATAACAATTTTACTCTAAATTTACACGAATTAGACGAATTTATTATCACTTTTGAAGCTCAATCATGTTGGAATGTTAATCGAGGCACTGATTGATCATTAAAACCACGGTTTGCGCTAGAATAAAGCAATTTTAAAGGGTTAAAGTTCTTTATCTCATGATGAGCTGGGCGTGTCATTTTAATGCAGTGACACCATAAGGACCATCTCATGCTAAACCACTTAGTCGGTGCTACCATACAGTTTGCAAACTAGTTAATTATAATAATAAATGCAAAAGCTGATTCGAATAATCGCCACGAAGAATAAACACGAAGAAATTAACACCGTTTGCTCTTGTAGCAAGTGATGACACTGGTTATTCTATCTAACATAATATAAATCATGCAACACACCATACATGTACATTGTAACTGCATGGCAATCTATTTAAAACCTATTCAGCCTGCTTCTGAAGACAATAACACTGAGTATCAGTTAAAAATGTGTAGATAAATATTTATGTCTACCGAAATTGAAGTCAATAAATGTTCATTAAATGACTTTTCAACTATGAATAGACATTTTCTACTTTCACTTTTGTTGTTTAAGTCATGTTCAACCTAAGGACTTGCTCACAAGTTTAGCAACTGTTATAAAACTATTTTAATGTAGTAATTTGCATTGTGAAATGAATATAAATTCTCTGAATGGGGAATGTACAATTTTAGAGACACGTTTTTACATTTTGTTTATTCAAACAAAGAACAAAATAAATAAACAAACACAATAAAACTGTTGCTAAAATCATTAAATTCTAAAATTAACATGTTGGGAGGTGAAACAGCAAATCATGTCAATTGTATGTAGCCCATGCTTGTTTCATACTCACCATGCTATTGTTAGCTCTCTAGAGGGTAATATTAGAAAAGTGTAATAATTATAACTTCTGGAAATTCGTTTTCCGATATCAACCAGTACATGTATGCCAGTTTAGACCAGATATCAGGTAAACATAGAGGTTTGACCAATCAGTAGACATAAACGCCTTTCAGTTGGCGTATTGCTGGTGGTATGAAAGTGGTTCGAGATTTTCTGCTGGCTGGGTTGATGTACAGTGCGCTATAACCCTGTTTCCTTGCGTTCGATTCAAAATAATGATACATTTTGGCAACGTTGGTGCTCTGTTTTTATCAATTTATCTTAATTAAGGCTAGAAATATCATGTTTTTGAAGAAGGAAAAATGTCATTATAGCTGACCTGGAGAATCTGATTCATAGCTTTAATCATACACACCTGGGCTGGTGTATTTTGCTACAGTGTAGTATGTGGCCCACTTCGGATCGAACTATAGTTCCTACCATATTAACTATAGTTTGATTCAAACATCGCTACTATGATCCAGGCGTCACGAACCAACGACAGATCAACGGTGGGCTGGAGCACCGTTACTCTAGTACCTGTACAGGTAATTAGTCTGGACCCCTGCTCTAGACCTATTTACATGTGTAGCAAGATGGTTTCCAAATCTGTCAGTAGCCTCAAAATGATCTTTGTACATAATAAATCCTTGCTGTGCTCTATTTGCGATCCCCGTGATTGTTAATTAGAATAGGCTGTACAGTATATGCATACCCTTTTCGTCGACGATGAAGATTTGAAAGGGGGCATACAGGGCTATTCACATGGGCCATATTTGTTAACTTGCCAACCAACTACGTTGCAACTATAGCCGTTTGGGTATAAAAGTGTGCGCGCATCTTTTACGTCAGAACTTTAGTAGCAACTACATGTATAGTTCGATTCGAAGTGAGCCTATATCTAATGAAATTGCCCTCAGAAAACCGATATACTTCTGTAAATACTTGGTATTTCCTGATTATACTCACTTACTTTTTGGTACAGAAAGTGCATGGTCTTGTCGATTATTTTATTCATTAAAAATGACGAAATGAAAGCATAAAAATGCTGTTTAGTTTGTCTGTAGTTGATTCGAGTTATAATTATGCGATGCTACCGAAACCAAAGACAGACTTTCTAATCCGAGATTCTTTCGACGCGTGAAGGAAATGGTATCCAGCGGATTGCAGTGCCATGATGTTTTATGGCACTTATTGCGCTCCTCTTTGACTTAGCAATCTCGCAGATCAAAACAAATTTTCTGGAACAAAACATCCAACCACTGCTTCAGATGTTTACAATTAACTCTTTGCATGCTGGGTATTTGTTCATGCTTTTGTTGTCGTCTGCTGACATTTAAAAAAATCCTTTTCAAACACGATCAGAGTGTCAAACGGTTTGGATCCAGATCAGGCCCGACGTCCCGTCGGGCCTGATATGGGTCCAAGTTGTTTGCAAAAGTTTTCAGCAGACGGCAATTGTCGGCTGCTGACATTTAAATTATCCTTTTCAAACACGGTCAGAGTGTCAAACGGTTTGGATCCAGATCAGGCCCGACGTCCTGTCGGGCCTGATCTGGGTCCAAGCTGTTTGCAAAAGTTTTCAGCAGACGACACAAGTCGCCGGTAAAGAGTTAAATTTAATATTGTCCTGCCAGCCAAGAGTGACAATGACGTCACATTTTGTTTACAAAGCTATTATGGACTTGGAATCGACAGATCACTTGTTTATTAATCCTATCCGCAGGATAGGATTAATAAACAAGCGATCTTTCGATTCGCGTTCGCTCAAGTGAAGTGTACACGGTAGTGTTAAGTTAAACTTAGCAATTGTAAACAACATATACGTCACTGTCACTTTTGGTTGGCATTACAGTAGTTTCATTTTTTGTATCAATCTGAACAGACGAATCCACCATGATACAAAGGGCTAATCAGTAATTTGTATTTGTGCATCGTCTGCAGATTGACAGAATTACGAGGAAATTATTGTAATCGAGCCGTTCATTATGTTGTCAATCATTACTCTCTCACAGTTTGTCGCGTTACTTGACAGTTTCATGCCTATGTCGTCCTCTTTCTCGTCACTCACTAATTATACCACCTTTACCATCTTTAGCATGAAATATCTCCTGATGTGCATGGTCTACACTGATGATGGTGGTATAAAATAGTTATACCATGTTTGTCTACCTGTACGTAAGATAATCCACTCGCTAAAGCTCGTGGATTATCTCCACGTACAGGCGGACAACCCATGGTATTACTATTACTTATCTGATGCCATCGCAATATGGGACCATATACAGCCGCCGGAAACGTGCAAAATAACGGTCGAATGTTGTGTTCATATCCACACGGTTAGGAAACCGCATAAACAGAGGCACCGGCTATAATTGTGATTTTTCAGGAGGGGTCCGGACCCCCCATGGATCCGACCATTGCATCAACTCAAACAAACAAACAAACTCTCAACTAAATCAAAGCTATACAGCTTCATTATTGAGCTAGCATGGTCAAAGCTATAACTGTACATATACTTACAACCCTGCTTATACAGTCAGCCTCATTGGGCGTGGTATTTCTCCAAAAATCAGCGGAAACTGTTATCACCTTGTACGTCTGTTATACAAATGACTGCTAGCTTGACTGATACAAGACATAATATATTGTGCACCGCTTGTGATTCTTATTACGATAATATTGCTGACCATTGTATACACGAGTGCAGTTATCTGACAATAGATGGCAAGACATCCGTTATACAAGTACGGCTGCTTTCGAATTTTTGCTTAGCCAAAACATGTTTCTTGTGTCTAATGTTCTACTTGGCATGGCAAATGCTCAATTAAATAATATTTTAAACGATGAGCTGGATAATTTTAAACGAGTATGCGTTTTAAATCTGCACAAATTGTGGCAAAAATATAAATTTGCAACTTCAAGCATGCTGGCGTTGGGTCGATGTTGACACAGATTTGTGTTAATGGCCTGGTGCGAACCAATGCTGTGTTGATATCGAATCAATCTAAACAGCCTTATCTATGTCTATATACAGATGTCTGTCAACCCGATTAAGGAATTAAAGAGGTGATATATACTTAGTCTAGCTCCTAGACCTTGATGTGTTTGTCAATTTTACTTTACGTTTCATTCATTATAAATTGATTTCATATAGCCAGTCTCATCTCTTTCTCTCTTTGACATCAAGATATCTACACCTAATCACAAATATTTCTATCATAGAGAAAAGAGGGAGATTAAAGAAATTATGATTTCAAAATGAAATTACCATTTATAAAAAAAAGAATATGATATCAGACTAGTAGCTAGTCTAATATATACTGTATCTGTACCCAGTTATACTCTTACGTTTCGTTTCGGTAAGGGAGTTTACAAGGGACAGATGTACATGTATACAGCTTAGCATCGAGCATCTTGCTCAGTCATATAATTTGTATCATGTATATATGTTGTAGTTGCTTTGTCTTTATTATATTTACTGTTGTACATATGTTCATATATGTATTGAAACTCTCCACGATTGGAGGAAATAAAGAATATCTACATGTTTGGCCATGAATTCTTACAATCTTTTTAAGATGGTGGAATCTTTATAGAATCTGAAGGAATCGTTCACATTTTCATTTTTTCGCGTGTTAGAATCGAAGATTATTCCTGCTTGCAGTATTTTATTGTTTAATAAATCACTGTCTTTCGATCAGTCGTAAATAGATAAACCATAAGTTCGAATTATTTCTTAAGCTTTTGTTGTCTTGACGTACACAGCGAGCTTCATTCGACGTTGACAACAAGATAGTCGCAAACTTGGGCCATGATGATGGTGAATTAGTTTGAACAACAGCAGGTGAATAAATTGATAGAACATGTACCCAATCATTCCGACCTTTATCTAATTATCGACAAATGTATGGCTTAACGATTTCTACATGTTTCTAGGTTAACTACTTTGTAGAACAAATTGTCCTTGCACAAACACTTCCGTAACCCCTCAAAGACATATTGGATCTGAAATTGATTATCGAATCAATGGAGCCAGCGAACATAAAACAGAATTTATTCACACAGGTCTAGATGAACACATTGAGCGTAAAAGTGTGATTATTTCCTTATCAGGTGGTGGGTACTCAAAAGAACCACCTCATAATTTTGAGTACCCACAATTGTTTAGGTTGAGAAATAAGAACAATAAATAATTACGCACTCTTATCTGGCGGCCTGCTAGTTGCACCTCATTAATACCTAGCCCGAGGTTATAAGACTGTTTTCATGCTCAACTCAACTAAGCATGAAATTCCAACAGCTCATAAAAACTAAAATACCGACGAATAAAGAAGTTTCTTGCTTTCAGTCTCTCAAATGTTGTATTTATCATGCTAATATAAATTATGTTGAGCATGTAAAACGTTTTATAACCTCGGGGTCAGTTCCCATAATTATAACCGTTCCTAAAATTTAAGCAGTTCTTAATTTAAGGGGATATATCTTTCAAAAGCTCCTACTTGCATGAAACATTTCCTGTATAAACAAAAATGCTTTTTATCAAGGAGACGGATACCTTGGCCACATTGTTGTATGAACACTTTATACACCTCACATAGCTCTCTTTACGCCTCAGTATTAAGCTTTTGAGCAATCGGCAGCATGCTTATCCGTCTTTTTAGAGTTACTTCCTGGTTAGATACCGTTTACAATATTGTGATACGCTGTGTTTGCTATGTCTTTGTGCGCGTTTATTTATTTCTGCTTTGTTGTCACCTGCTGGGAAAGGGCTGACCTCTGGGCTCTCGTCTTTGATGTCTGCTGTGAGTTTGTCACTTTCCCATTGGTATCCTGGGTCAGGTGTGGTACTTGATTGTATCGATTCCTGATCTTTGCACCCTTACTTACTTTAGATAAAACCATTTGCATGAACATGAATTACAATTATATGGCTAGAGTATTTAGAAGTATTTTCGACCCAAATTAATGTATTTCTGTTATTATTTACAATTTTTCATTTTGACCTTGAAAAGTTCATAAGCAAAACTTTTAAATATGTACTTTTCTACCAGAAATTTGTACATTTTGGGCGAAACTACTTCTATATATTGTAGTCGGATAATTGCAGTTCATGTTCATGCACCTGTTTTTTTCTAAAGTTCACCCTGTGTGCCACAAGATTGCAAACGGTTTCAAACCAGGAAGTGACTCTAAGACTGATAAGCATGCTGCAGATTGCTCAAAAGCTGTATGTTGGGGCGTAAAGCGATCTATCTGAGATGTATTAATTGTTCATACAACAATGTGGTCAAAGGTATCCGTCTCCTTGATAAAAAGCACTTTTTGTTTATAGAGGAACAATTTCATGCAAGTAAGAGCTTTTGAAAGATATATCCCCTTAACTATTTATTTTTTTCAGCGAACTTGCATAATCACTAAGTTGTTTCGTGCAGTGAAATCTTCGCACACCAAGGCAAAACTGCACCGAACCTGGCATTATGCAGTGGGCTGGTCTGTGGTCTGTGATTGTGGTATTTCCTGGTCATATTCGCTTGGTTTTTCAAACAACATGCTGAAATATCATTACTTAACTAAGTAAATACTCAATCCTTAACGTTTGTTAGTCTGGACCCAGTGCTTGTTAAATGGCCACTTGCATGAGAGAGCTTTTTATGCCCACTTTAGAGGCTGACGTTGAAAGTTTCGTTTTGGCAGTTTCGTCGTAATAGTTCATAAGGGTGTTCAATGGCCAAAGTAATATATAAACGGATACAATAATGATTGTCCGGCTTTTAACGTTGTCATAGTAACAGAATATGACTTCAAAAATAGGCTTAGAATACAGAAATGGTCATGTTGGCCCAATTTGAAGACTTTACAAGACTTAAAAAAAAAAAAACAGGTCTGAATATACTAATACCACCTTATACAATTATTTGTGCCATTGTAAATTTTTCATCTGTTAAGATATATTTTGGCATTTGTTTGAAAACCAACAGATATCCACTCAGTTTAACCCATCGTATTCAGGAAACCCCTCAACGAGTACGTTTGCAAATAGTGAAGACCCAAATGGAATGCAGCATGATGCTGCATTACATCAGGGTCTACACTATATGTATTTGTAAAGGTTAAAAAATATCTTCAGACAAAATAATACAATATTTTTTTGAAAGTTATGACCTGACACCCCTAGATTTGTACAATGGTCTATCCTAAATTCATTGTATCAAAACAGAAGGAAGAATCTGAGCTGAAAGCGAATACTGATCAGATTATGTATATTGTAAGGTGTGTTTTACGTTTTCTCTTGGCTCATCTGTAATTTTGTTAAAAAGTTTATGCAAAGAAAAATACTCTTAAAAGAGCAGTCTGACCAGCGTATTGAGTACTCGTTTGCATTTTCCACTTAATTTTATTAGCCCTTATTAACTCTTCGTTTGCAAGTTTGCTCCGCTAAAAACTTTTGCAAACAGTTTGGAACAAGATCAGGCCCAACAATTCGCCAGACATGGCCTGAAACCAAACTATTTCACGCCCTGTTATTGTTCCTGACAGAATATACATGTATTTGAAAAGCATATGAAAAAGCAGATAAAAATCATGAAAACTTTCCCAGCATGCAAATTGTTAATTCTTTATATGCCAGTAACTCCTAAATGAGTACGTAGGCAAACAGGGGAGAACCAGATGAAATGCCGCACGATGCGGCATTTCATCAGGGTCTACACTGTTTGCTAACCCTTGCACTAAAATGATCTTCTGAGAAAGATATATTCATTTTCATTTTGAAAATGTAACCTGTGGTCCCTAGATATATACATTGGATCATCCAAAGTTTATCATATCAAACCAGAAGGGAGAATCCATTTGTGCATAAAGGGTTAAAAGCAGAAATAACTCACCATGCTACGTGTTCTATATCCTCTCCACTAGTTCCTACTCTACAAAGGTTTTATCCAATATTGCTAAGTCACGTTAATTCCACAGAAATCACTGTCATTCCTCGACTGACCAGAATGCTTCTTATTATAGAGCAGAACATTAACCTGAGGATGAACAAAACCTATGGAATTAATCCCATAATAGACGAACAGCAAAGACTCAATACGTATGTATTAGTAAGTAGAGATGGCGTAATCCGTTGTCCATGCTTCTGTAAATATTTTAGAATTTCGAACTGATTTCCATGTCTGTTCTCAAATAAAATATTGGTTTTCAGGACTAGAATCCGCAAAATACTTGTCAGAACAGCATACAGGGAAGACGATCAGACTGCTTCTATAGAAGCAGTCTGATCTGGGTCTGTCCTGTTTGTCTAGATAATTTTGGCAACCATGTAGTGTTAGAAATTCTAGAACATTTAACGCAGTTTGGGCAATAGCGAGAACTGCATCTGATTTTGGAAACTTCAAAGCATGCTAACAAGCAAGCATACAGTCTCGGATAGGCTGGGTCCAGTCCTTAAAACAATTTTTCATCAATGTTTCATATCATATACATGTAGTCAGTCTAACTCTGGTGGCTCTGTTTTAAAACAGAGCCACCAGAGTTAGACTGGCTACAAGTATATGATATGACACATTAATGAAAAATTGTCATCAGTTTTAAAACAGAGCCACCGGTACAAGTATATGATATGACACATTGATGAAAAAATGTTTAAAGGACTGGAGCCAGTCTATAGGTGCCCGATGCGAGGCCGACGTCTGTCTCGGTGTCATCCGTTGCAACATTCTCAGATTGTTTTAATATATTGATTTTGTATTAGACAACTTATGAAACTTATTTTGACATGTTTATTAAAGCTGCATAGTCAGTAACTTTTTATCTTTTAATTTTTGAACTAATGTTTCTATTTTTCAAGAACACAGTAAAAAAACTAAAATTCAGGTATACATTTTACCAATTTCGTAAATCTTAACAAATTATCAGTATCGAAACAACAGCATTTATGTTAAATTTAACTGTCTATAATTATTGGAGGGACGCAAATAATTATCGACACGAGTAAAACACACCTGTTTTATAAGATAATTCACTTTTCCGTGCAGTTTTCCGCTCTAGTGAACAGATTTATTGTGAAAACATAACTTAATTCAACTTTTACAAATGATTTAAAAAGAAAATAAAATTTTTCGAAAAATGTTCATAGTTACAGAGTATGCAGCTTTAATAATTATCATGATTTAATCCTGATTTATCATCCTAACTGTTTAATCAAACGTGCGTTCAATTGTTTTGCCACTAAACATATAAAATTGGGCCATTATTGACCCGTCAGCGAAACGCCATTTGACGTTGCCCTAACGTGCAGATAGTACCCTGTATTACATGTACCCCCAAAAATGCGTTGTCATTCGTCAGAAACGATCTGGGTGATCCGACGTGATTAGTCCGTGGAAACAGAAAGAAACACCCATTTCACTTTAAGATTAATGTTTAGAACAGATACAACTGTATAATTTAATTTAACAGGGTTAATAGATAAAATGCTTTACCAAAAACCTAGATAATACTCGCACGCCAGGTGTAACAGATAATCATCAAATAAAAGTTTCATCGATTCTATTCACACTGGGTCTGCGAAAATCAGGCAGTGATTGCTGGCATTATCGAGGTGGCACACAAGTAATTTGGAGTATTTTAACCCTTGTAAGTCAGAGGCAGATCATCCGCCTCTGTTGTAAGTACAATGTGATTTCCCATCAAGTTTGATACAGTTACATGTAAGTCAGGATGTCATATTATACATATTGCGGGGTCATGGGTTATAATTTTCAAAAAAATATTGTATTTCTTTCTCTGAATATTATTTTATTTTCTTAGCAAACAATGCAGACCCGGATCCGCAGGTATCCACTTTCTTCCAAGGTACCCATTTTGGGATTTCTGGTCTTCAAAGGGTTAAGCGTCATTCACATATATAGAGAATACAAGGTGAGTATCTTTTGATATCAAGTTTACCAGGCAAGTCTTTAAGAACGCATCTTGACATCGCGAGGCTTGTCGAGCGATTCAACATGCATTCTCAAAGCTGAGCCTTGTAAACTTGATATCAAAAGACGCGAACCTGGTATTCTATTTATCAGTTTACTCATTGTTTCACTCTGGAAACTAGCGTTTATAGTTGCATAGTCTGTAACTTTTGATATTCTAATTTTAGAAATAAATTTTCTATTTTTTTAAGAATACAGTAAAAATACTCAAATTCAGGTAAACATTTTACCATTTTCGTAAATTTTAACAAATTATCACTATCAAAACAACAGCATTTATGTTAAAAATCAACTGTCTATAATTATTGGAGGGACGTAAATAATTACAAACAAGAGAAAAACACCTGTTTTTATATAATAATTCCTTTCCCATGCAGTTTTCAGCTGTACTGAACATATTAATTGTGAAAACATAACTTAATTCTATTTTTACAAATGATTTAAAAAGAAAATGAAAAAAATAAAAAAATGTTCATAGTTACAGACCTGGTCTCTATAAGACGTAATTTTTGATTTTTTTGTTGATTCAGCGTCATAAGCGACGTCATTCAAAAGTGCAACGCCATCATAACCTGATAAAGGCACATGCCGTTAGATAGACAACGTTTATCTGGCAACGTGCAGCAATGCAGTTAATATGCGAAGTAACTTATAAAGGTAAATATATAGCATTGCAATCAATGCGACCTGGTTTTCATATGCATGTCTTGTAGCTAGTTTTCGTTGGGGTTTGCGATCATACATTTTATAGTACTTGCTAAAAATGAAAAAAAAATCTCATTGGTTTATAATCAGACTGTCCATACAAACTCATTCTGTGGTACATCAGTCACTGAAAATGAATGCATAATATAGGGATACAGACTGAAGCAGCGAGATACGTCTGCACTTTTCTTCTCAGAACAGTAAGTAGACTTCTATTTTTATACAAATCTATTCCTTGCAGTGCAGATCAGAGGCCCGATCAGAGGGGTCACTGCTGAATAGAACAATATTAAGTCATGAAAATTCACAAGTTTCCCTAAATCGTTCCTACCCTATGTTTAATCTAATATATTCATATCATTACATTTCCAAATAATGTTAAAATGTCTTCTGTAAACCTTGACATATTGCATATTGAGATACGTTTAAAATGACTGTTCTTCTGATAATTAAAGGTTAATTAGTTGTAATTTTGTATTTGTATCCTGTATTACTGTAGTATATCCCTTCAATGGAACGCTGTTTTTGGCAATAACATTAAATCTAAATGGGAATTTTAAATTTAATTCAAAAAATATATTTTAACCTAAAACCCATAACCAAAATTATTTTTTGAAGTTTGTATACATTTTATCATTCTTAATGTTTTGTGCCAAATAACATTCCCTGCCTGTACCTTGGGCGATATGGATCAATGACTATCAGTTGAATATGAAATTAAATAAGGGTGCAAAGATCAGGAATCGATACAATCAAGTACCACATCTGACCCAGGATACCAATGGGAAAGTAACAAGCTCACAGTAAGACACCACAAACAAATCTTAGAGCCAGGAGGTCAACCCTTTCCCAGCAGGTGACCACAAGGCACATATAAACAGATGCGTACAAAGGCATAGCAAACACAAGACAGAAAAAATAAAATATCCACAAAAGAAGTAGCGCCTTGGAACGGTCAGTAAAATATTTTACTGGAGGGCTTAAACCCGTTTAACGGTGCACCAACCTCACCCTTAGTTCAGACATGGATCAAGACACATTGATGTTTGGTTTGCATGAAAGACCCCTAACTTATCAATGCATCATCTCCTAGAACATATAACTCAAGATATAAAAAGGAGATAAAGCAAAGATAAGGACTCAACAGTAAATAAAACTGAATACCAGAGCAAAGGAAATCCAACATGTAAACCCCTGTGGGCCCGACAAATAGCCAAAGCATCAGCCCCCTACCATCAAATCAATAAATACGTCCGAACCGTCATAGAGTCTGAAGTCTTACCCATCGGCGTGCATTTAAAGAGGAAAACAAAGTTGCCACCCATGATTGGGTAAACCACCAAGCATGCAGTCTGTTGCAATATATTGATGTATAGCCATTCTTTTTATAATAAAAAAAATATTTTAATGAACTGTGCTGAAAAAATATTAGAGCCAACAATCTTCTTCAATTTAAACACCAAGTCACAATAGAATTCAGGTTCCGAAAGTCGATGGCACAAGAGAGATTTAAGTCCAACTTGGAATTTAGACATCAAATCATAGTATCGTCTATTAAGGACATATGCTACTAAATACTTCCCATATTGAAATATTTTCAATACTTTGCATATAGTTTGTTTTATGCATGGGCTATCCATTTATGAAATAAAAAGGATATGTCACCGTGCTTATTTTTTCAGAATCTCATATTGAAGTTTACAGCATTTGACCTATTTTCTAGAAATATAAAATAACAACACAAGTCCTAATTATCGAGCTAAAACGGTTGTAATCTTCAGCCAGCTTCTTTCTTTTAACTTAAATTACTGCCCATGACCTCAAACTTTTAAGAAAATGTGCATGTTTACTTGTTATCCCATGCTGTGACAACATACTGCATGATATATTTTGGCAATTTGTCCCAAAAATGGAATTTGTTTTTAGAATAAAACATGTATTAAAAAATCTGATATTGAAAATCTTGAAAATTTATTTTTAATTCATGGACTATTATAATACCTTTCAGAAAAAAGAATAAAAATCTGGGGTCACCGAACTAATTCTCTTTCTAGAGGGCCAAATTTAGCCCCACCCCCATAGGTTTCATGCGTAATGCAATATAAAAAGTTTTGGGATGACCATTTCGGTCGTTTTGATGATGCCATTTTACTAGTATATGAAGTAATTTAGCATTAAAATGTTAAAAAAGAAAGAAAAAGCACACTGAAAATATGTGCGCATCCAGGAATCGATCCTGGTCCTCTGGCTTTGTAGCCAGACACGCTAACCACTAGGCCACGAGGTCAGGTCGTGCGCCGCTCGAAATAACCTTACAATAAGTATAGACTCGGCCACTATCGTATTCGTAACCAGGGTTATTGTGTACGTCGTTTGATTTCGACTGAGCTACATTTATCTGTCTTTAGTGCTGAGACGATCAGTTCTGAAAAGATGTCAATAATTATTTCCAACACACTTTAATTAGTTATTTTGTGAAGAAAATGTCGAAACACCGATATGACATAAGAATATCGGAAGCTGTGTTGATCCGAATCCATTAAGGGTCGAAAGACAGGACCCAGACAACTTTCCCCGTTTGCAGACGCGGTAAAGGTGCGCATTGGAAATAGCCGCATATGTCTTTAAATTTAGAAAAGGTTTTGCGAAGTTTATGATACTGATAGCCTTGTTTAAGAAGTTTCTGAGTTAATAATTTATTGCGAGTGTTGTAATAGTAAGTGAGTATGATCAGGAAATACCACAACCATAAACCGCAGACAACCCCATGGCACCCCAAGGAAGAGCCGCTCAACCATCACGACACACCAGGAAGACAAATTAAGCAAAGCAACCAGCTCTATCTTCCCCATCAAGATGATTGCAATACTAGAATGGATATAAAGTAGCGTACAACAAAACATAGAACAAATACAGACTCCCACAACTCTTGCAACAATCAACAAAAAGTCAACAACAACAGAACCACCGCCTAAGAATAACCAGCAGCCTAAGCCACTCCCATGGAGGCCATCTAACTAATCTTATTGAATTCAGTTGAATATAAAACCATGTATATACTAATATGAGACAAATCACAATGCATCAGTGGGTTTTAAATGTAGCTGCATATTGGCTTGCATTGCTGTTTATCAGCATAGTCAACAATATTTCAGTTATCCAACCATGCCACAAAGACGGTGACCCAAACGAAAGGCTACATCTATGATGTCTACTACCCAAAAGTTGGAAGGGCCCATTTGCCTAGCTATGAATGGGTCTACTTATTGATCTGAAAACAGGCATATTTTTCCATCGTATAAAGAAGCAGTAAAAGTTAAATGTAAAATGAAATGTAGTACATGTAAGTGCCCGTACATCTGTAATCTTATTTGTATTTTAAGGCCTGTGCATTTCTAGTTGTACGCTCGCACATACAGACACATGAACAAAACATACAGTAAGGTAGACAGACGGAAGCTGGCAAAATGATGGTACTTAGTAGACATGAAACTGCGTTAAAAACCTATTATCTGTAGAACTATATAAGCAGCTTGTATTGCATCGTAAACCGCACCATTTGATGTTACAAAATAATCGTCTGCTGTAATCTCTAATGGATATTCTATAGCTGAGCAAATACTACGATATGTTTCTCAGGTGTATTGTATTGACAGTACAAAAATGTGTACTAAACGGGTATTTTCATTCCAACAAAAACTACGTTATTTGATTTTACAAGATATCAAAGCAGTAAAATTGATATCATTCCCGGCCAAAGTTTTAATCTAGTTAGGGTTTTGCTATATCTATGCGCATACAAATTTTCAGGGTGAAGAAACTTTCATGTAAAATTTTAAAAACAAAAAACTGTGTTCCATTTGAGGTGCAATACTACAGTAGTTTAACTGTCCCCTGTGTAATTTTGCATGTATTTTTTGTCATTGGCTGATTTTATTGAAAATCAATTTTTTTAACAGATCAGCCAAGGACACTAGGAGGCAAAGAGCTATAAACCCTGGCAAAAAACTATAGGGCTGTTTGCATTGTAAATCAATAACTTTACAGCTCAGTGTATTTTCAAGTCGGACGACGCTTTATCAATTGGTCTGCAAGAATCAGGATTGAAAGAAATGGAGTAGTAAGTTCACTTACTACTATTTTCTTGGCGAATAAAATTAGTCGGTGGATATGAAACAAAATAAAACAAAATAATACAATTGTATGCTACACAGATGTCGTCGACAGGATTTTCTCGAGAAGTTACGAAGTTTACAAGTGTAACAGCCAGCTATACATATACAACACATTCCACAATTGAAATGCAGCTGAATGTCGTGTTTAAAAGATATTTTTTGTTCAGTTTGTCACTAATGTACCTGTATATTCCTTTTGGGTTATAAGGCATACGCTGCGAATAAACCGTTTTACCTTTCTTGTGGTTGTCCAAGAACATCTCTTTATTTTCAGACAACTTTGAAACATATACTCACTGACATATCAATTTAAAATCTGTTTTGGTTTATTTTCTAGAATAAAAAATTCCTGAAGAATGGCCATGGATGCACCTTACTTAGTTCTAAGATTTTCACAGAACAAAATGTTTATACCCTAATGGTATTTAGTACTACTGTAGTATTTTACCTTAAATGGAACACAATTTTTCATATTTTAACATGTAGGTTTCTTATCTCTAAAAATATGCATGCGCATAGATATAGCAAAACCCTAACTAGATTTAAATTTTGGCGGAGAATGATATCAATCTTACTGCTCTGATATAATGTAAAATAAATTACTTAGTTTTTATTAGAATGAAACTACCCGTTTTGTACCCATTTTTGTACTATCAGTGCAAAATACCTGGGATAGATATCATAGTATTTGCTCAGCTATAAAATGTCCATTAGAGATTACAGCAGACGATTATTTTGTAACATCAAATGGTGCCTTTTACGGTGCTATCCAAGCTGCTTATATAGTTCTACGGATAATGGGCTATTTACGTGTTTCATGCCTACCAAGTACCATTATTTTGTCTGCGTCCGTCTGTCTACCTATCCGTATGTTTGTTCATGCGTCTGTATGTGCGAGCTTACAACTAGAAATACACAGTCCTGAAAAACGAATAAGATCACAGGTATATGGGTACTTACATACACTACATTCCATTTTATATTTAACTTTTACTGCTTCTTTATTTGATGGAAAATTATGCCTGTTTTCAAATGGGAGTGGTGAGATCAATAAGCAGCCTCATTCATGGATTAGCTAGGCAAATGGGCGCTTCCAACTAAGAGGGCAGTTTGGGCAGTAGACATCTATAGATGTAGCCTTTCGTTTTGAGTCACCGTCTTTGAGACATGGTCAGATAACTGAAATATTGTTGACTATGCTGTTACACAGCAACGCAAGCCAATATGCAGCTACATTAAAAACCCGCTTATGAATTGTTGTAATTTGTCTTATATTAGTATATAAATGACTTTATGTTCAACCGATAGTCATTGATCCATATCGCTTAAGGTACAAGAAGGGAATATTATTTGGCATAAACATTATGAATGTTAAAATTCCATCCTATCACAGCATTTATGAAAACGTATACAAACTTAAAAAAATATTTTTGGTTAGGGTTTTTTGGTTAAAATTTATTTTTCGAATTAAATTTAAAATTTCTATTTAAGTTTTAATGTTATTGCAAAAAACAGTATTCAATTTAAAGGGCAATACTACAGTAGTTTGAGAATTTAAGCAGATGGCAAAATACTAACCACAAGTGCAGTGTGTCCACAGATGTTTGAGCAATCAGCTACAAAACCTAAAACAACACGACTTTACCCTAAAAAACAAACAAATAGTAAGTGAATATGAACCGGAATTACCATAGTCACAATGTAAGAAAGAGGGAATAGATCAGGAATCGATACAATCAAGTACCACACCTGACCCACAACCATCACGAGACACCAGGAAGACAAACTAAGCAAATCAACCAGCTCTCTCTTCCCTTTCAAGATGATTGCAAAGTAAGTGAGGGTGCAAAGTTCAGGAATCGATACAACCAAGTACAACACCTGACCCAGGATACCAATGGGGAAGTGACAAACTCACAGTTAGACACCACAAACGAGAGCCAAGAGGTCAGCCCTTTCCCAGCAGGTGATCACAACGCACATATAAACAGATGCGCACAAAGACATAACAACATACTTAACCTTGCTGGGCTTTTTTACAAGATCAATTCTTAAAAGAACGCTGAGATATGAACATACAAGAAATATCTTTTAAAAATATACTGAACAACACTTCTAACGCAAAATCAAACAGAAACTTTAATGTTACATATAGTGTTTCATCCATTGTAACGCAATTTTATCAAAAAATAAAACACTCATTTATGAAAATAAAAGTAGAACCTCATCAGTCAATTATTTTCTTTAAATCATAACCTGATTGGGTGAATGTCTGTCATAATCTCTGACCAGTACAATGATTAAGGCAAGACCTCGTATATTAATTAAAGCTACATTCCTGGAACATTTTGCACTGGAAGTGTGGGTCAGTACATATACGACGAAGTGACAGAAGCCATATTTGACATGAGTGCCGTGAGATTTTTTAAAGAAACTGAAAAGAAAAAATGGGGAATGTACATACTTTGTTACGTCTTCTGTAAGCTGAGCTCAGCAAAGCGTTTGGCTTGAGGAGCCTATGCTATTCCAAAATAGTAGTAATGCTTCTAGTATACAGGATTGCTGGAATCTCGCGAAAACTCGAGTCAGAACGAAACAAAATATGCATTGTGCCCAAATGCTGCATATTTGAATAGCTGTTGTCATACATGCCTGGTGCAAAAAATCTGAAATAGTAGTAGAATTTAGTTGATCATAACCTACAAATATTAGTTTGGTTGACCGTTACCTACAAATATCGGCAATTCTTTCCTACGTAAGAGGTATCGTGCCATACAATTTTTAAACCATCGACGCAGATATTTCTTTACATTTCTGGCGTTTAAAAAGCGTCAACTTGAAAATCATAAACTTATTGAAAAGTGCAAAAAATAATTAAACATAACATACTACTAGATCTCTGCGATAGATGAATAACCTTTTTATTGCATGTACTTTTTTCCATAGAGAGATCAGGTCAGCTTTTCACCAACAATGAAATTATAAGATTTCGTCTAAAAAGTTGCGACTACCTACGTCAATGGCTATTTACCCTACCATTTCACACCTGTATGCATACATTTGAAAATGGTATGCAGCCTAACGTGTGGCATCAAAGGCTATGTTTCATTACCCTGTTTACAAAAAAATCGCCAGAACATTTTCTTAACCCTATCAAAATAAGTCTTATCTACATATGAATTCATTAGTCAGAACCATTTCAGATTCAAAACGTTCTGCAATTGTACCATCTAAAAACACATCGTTTATGCCCTATAAACTGGTTACGACAGACACGAATATCTAACTTAAATCTAAAGCGTGTGTCAGTCTAGTCGCATGCGAAGTCCATAATTCAACGAATCGGATTCGTTGAATTACGGAATTCTCGTGCGAGGGGCCTGACTATATCCAAAATGCCAAGCATCATATTTTCCCTTGACGAGCATCCGTGACCGGCTAAGTGACCTGGCATTGGCGTTGTCTTCCGCAATGCGCAAAATCTCTACCAATCGACTTCATTGAATAGTATTAGTATACGCGACGGCTAATTACTTTCGTATACTAATAATGCTACATCAGCTTGTGATTATATGCAATAAATTGGCTTGTACATCTCTCATACCATAATAATTTCTTGTCTAAAGACAGATTGGTATTATATGACTTTTTGGTTACTGTAAAG
The DNA here is from genome assembly GCA_964019695.1 of Loripinus fragilis. Taxonomy (NCBI): domain Eukaryota; kingdom Metazoa; phylum Mollusca; class Bivalvia; order Lucinida; family Lucinidae; genus Loripinus; species Loripinus fragilis. The sequence goes on along the minus strand of OZ026516.1, from coordinate 43,338,463 downwards.
GCGGCACCTCATGAATACGTAATTAGAACTTGTCAACCTTAGGAATAGGTAAAAGCTGAAAATGAGGCGTGGTTTTATCCAAAAGTAACTGTATCATCCTGCGCCATTACCTCAGTATAGACGCAAAACACATTATTTAGTCCTTAAAACGTCAGCAAAATAACTGTATCTGAAAATGTCTATTTAACATAAGCATAGAGGCAAACATTGTGGACCCAGATCATACTGCTCCTATAGGAGCAGTCTGATCTGGGTCCACACTGTTTGTCTATGAGGTTTCAAATATTTAGTGAACGACAAAAACCTACATTTTGTGATTATGAGCTTTAATAATTAATAAATATGAGTTCAGTGTGCATACGGTTAGGATTTGCATGAAATGCACGGACGTTTGCGCGGCCAAAACAACTTACTAATTATTCACCAAATTGTAAATAGAACCTGATGTCCCTTGTTCAGCAGATGAAATAGCTGAACCACGCCCAGATATGAAAATTAAAGTTGCCGCCTTTACAGTAAGCGAAAAGTCTATAAATACCATAATAATTTCTTGCCTAAAGACAGATTGGTAGAGGAGACATAGTAGTCTGCCGCCTTTAATTTCTACGAGGACTCCTGATGGCATTTTTTGTTAATGCTCGGCATCTAGGCTAGAATTATTCCTTGGACTATTACAAACAATGTAAGGGTGGATGCCAAGCGTGATTTTTTGATTTAAGGTCACGGTGAGGTCAAAGGTCAAGTAAGTGCAATTATTAAAAAAATGGCATTTAAATATAGTAAATGATTTTTTCAATCACAAAATGCTCCCAATATGAACAAAAACACTTGCACGTGAGAATAGAATGGCACAGAGGCTTGTCACAGCCTCCAAATTGACATTTGCAAAATAATACCGTATCTATGATAATAAACATTCAGGCTCAATACACATTTAAAGAACAATATAGTCCGGGCCAATTAAGCTTACCTTGCACCCCAGGGCATTTTTCTTGAGTGCCAAATTGTTCATTAAGACCCCCTAAATGCAGAATAAAGTTCTAAAAATGAACCTGTCTGGGCTATGTGAAAATGGTTTCCATGGCAACCCATAATGCTATACAACAATGGTGATGTGCCTACAAAATTACTCATATGTTAGCAACTACTTGTCCTAGACTTCTAAACATGGTGTCAACTTAAAACTTAGATAGAGGCCTTTCATCCATTGTCGCTAATGCAGTTTTATAAATTATCTAATTTGCATAACTAGTTATGAAAATGTAAAAATGTGATTCAAGAATGGGGGTGTACCTACAAAATCTTTAATATCTCAGTTGCTTCATATCACAACTTACTAAAATGTTACCAAATTAAAGCTTAGACATTGGCCATTTATCAATTTGTGGCATATGCAAATTATCTAATCTTCATAATTTGCGTTTTCATGAATATTAATAAAAACGTTAAAATAAGGAAAATCATTAAAAACATAAATAAGCAGATTGCAACTGCATATCATCATTGATGCATACTGCTATGTTATCAGTGAAACAATTGGACAATTTCATTCATCCAATGGTCCTATTTGTAAATTGTCTCAATTGCATATCCATAAATTTATATGTGTAAACTTATAAAATTAAAGAAAGCCATATAAAAACTATAAACATTGGAAGAGGGGAATGGGAGTTGGTAATAAGACCTTCCTTGAACCCCTAGGACATTTTCTCATGTATGTCAACTTGTTTAGTGGGGTCGCCTTAATGGCAAAAATATTGTCATAAATTTAAACCCATTTGGAATATATGAAATTACAATGGTTCTCATGGCTACCTATCATGCAATTCAGAAGAATGGGGGTGTTTGGGGATTCTAATAAACAATTTGGCACCCACGAAAAATTGTCCCTGACTAGTACTATATATGTTAATTGTATGAAACATGATCCTATAGTTTTGATATATAATTTTACGCTATCCAAGGCACTTCTAATTCACATCTACATTGTATCAAGTTGGTGTATGACTTCATTTACCATACACCGAGTTTCGAAAATGTGCCTATATATAATTTTAGACTCATATTCACAGGTAACCCAAGTATCTACAGACATGATTGTGATTCAGCATATTCAGCACCCATACAGCATGATACAGGCAAAAATCAAACTCTTTAACTGCCCAAAGTTTCAAGCCTCCAGGGCAACTTGTAGTCCTATAAGATAGGCACATCCCGCTGCATCGTATGCACATTCTATAATGCAGATCTGATTAGCCTTTGCTGATTAGCTGATTAGTCTTTCATGCAAACCAAATATTTATGTGTCTTGATCCACATCTGAATTAAGGGTGAGGTTGGCGCCGTTTAACCGGTTTAAGCCCTCCAGTAAAATATTTTACTGACCGTTCCAAGGCGGTACTTCTTTTGTGGATCTTTTATGTTTTTGTTCTGTCTTGTGTTTGCTATGCGCGTGTGTTTATATGTGCTTGGTGGTCACCTGCTGGGAAAGGGCTGACCTCTTGGCTCTCGTTTGTGGTGTCTTCTGTGAGTTTGTCACTTTCCCATTGGTATCCGGGGTCAGGTGTGGTACTTGATTGTATCGATTCCTGATCTTTGCAACCTTATTACTTTCAACATTTACATCTGACGGATCTGCACATTTTGCAGCCACAAGTGGTGATGAGCTACATGCAAGCAGGACACACAGCTGGCAATCTGTCAGTCTGAACCGGAACTGTGAATGGAGCATATCTGTTATATAATTTTAGACAGGAATCTAGATACACCTTGGGGTCGCAGAGAGTCACATACTGTTTCTGGGTTTACTGTGATTTTGGACCTTTGACCTTCTCCTCTGACCCTAGTTCTATGAAAATCGTGTCTAGAGCATATATCTTGTATTGTTTTAAGGTAGGAATCCCAAAGTTAGGTTGTGGATACATGTTAGGGTGCCAGAGTGTCCCGTACTGGTTGGGGTCACTTTGAACTTGACCTCTAGCACATCTCTTATATTATTGGCGGTAGGAATCCCAAATTTAGTGTATGGATACATCTTGGAGTTGTAGAGTGGCACACACTGTTTAAAGATCACTGTGTCTCATTTATAAAAATCTGTTGTCTTTGGGGTATTTTATCACTTTGTGACACAATTCATGATTTTGCCTAATAATCAACTCTCAAACAGTGCAATTCGAAGGTATCTTTATATAGGTGGTACAACCCTTTTCTCACATAAAAGGAAAGAATGAATTGTACCAAATCAATGTCTAGATTTTCTCTTTCAACGCAGCACCCATACAGCATGATACAGGGAAAGACAAACTCTTTAACTTTCCAAAGTTACAAGCCTCTACCTTATGACTGTACCAGTGTTTGAGCTCCCAGGTTCTACTTCCAACATGTATTTTGTATATGTGAATTTAATGAACAGCGTTGAAAACTCCAAAATACAAAACTGTATAAAGGACCATCTCGATCTATTGTAAGAATTCCCAAAAAACTTCTTTATTTATTATACCTCAGAATGGAAATTTCTGGTCACCTGAACAAAACTGTTAAAAACACCAATGCCAAGTTAGTATAAGCTAACATACGTGTATGTGTTTTTACGTACATTTTTAACTATCTCTTTCTATTTCATACTCTGTTTTATTATAAAAAAACAACTGTGATTGAGTCTTCCATTTGATGGAAGTTTTGCTTTATCAAGCTTGTGAAAATGGGTTAACACTTGGTCAAGCTTTGCAGGTACATGTATGTTGTTCTGTTGTACAAAGCTTTCTGTCAATTTGTTGTCAGAACTGCGCTACCAAGACATGATCTCTGTACAATGTAATGTGAATAATTTGCTACCCAATGTTGCTTTTAGCAAAGCAATATTATCGCATGAAAATTGTATGAGTCATCCTATGTCAATATTATCAGGGAAATATACATATTCAATTTTATCGACACATTTGTCAAAAACGAATTTTGCAATCGCATCATCAATTCCATGAACTGGCTTTATCCCAATAGCGTGACTTTCTGCATTGAACAGCTGCACTAGGTTTTCCAATCCGTTTGCCTGGTGTAAAGCTTGGCCAAAAGCAACAAAAGTAAGTGAGTATGATCAGGAAATATCACAATCACACATTGCAGGCCAAACAAAGGCACTGCGAGGAAGACAGAGATAACATAACACGAACAGTCACAATACATCATAAAGGCAATTAAAGTAAATCAACCAGCTCTCTCCTCACCTATATGCTTTGGAGTCAAACGTTTTGAGGTTTGACACACCATATATTACGTCTTTATAGCCATTATGGCATCACGGTTCCAACAGGTTCTCCCTCAAACCAGCCAAAATATCCATGCCCTCAAAGAGGAGACTAAGAAACAAGAACACTCTCTCAGGAATGATCTTTTCAACGTGATCAGGGTTTTTGCCTTACAACGGATCAGCGTGACCAGGTGTCTTCATCAGATCAGCCATAAGTTTGAAATTTTGTGACAGCATAAAGCAGTTCTAGTAATAGGCTCAAACTGAGTGTTCTGTCATCATGTCATCTTCAGAGGAACTTTCTGTAGAATGACCTTTTTGGGGCCTTTGTCAAAATTTGGGAATGACATGGTCAGATTTATCAACTGGATACATGAATAGTGGGGTCTTTATATCTAAAGAGCACACAGAATTAGCGATCAAGATGCATCGTTACATCATAAATGAATGATTGACATCTTGATAAATATATTGGTGGTATTTCATAATTTCAAATTGGGGTCTTCTTCTGTAATTTACTAGTGCAGTGGCTCAGTGGTAGAGTGCTTGACTCGAGACCGAGGGGCCGCAGGTTCGAGGCTCATTGGCATCACTGCGTTGTGTCCTTGAGCTAGACACATCTAGCTTAGCACTGGTTCAACCCATTTACTTTGTTTTCGGCAAAATAAAACAGCATTTAAATATATTGCAGACCCTATCACCAATCAAATAATACAATGCACAAGCATTGCTTGTAAGTGGTCTATAACTAAGGCAAGATTGAAAATTTCGTTGAAAAGAAGGACTGTAAATATGAAAAATCTACTCCAAAATCACTAATTTTTCTGCGGAAAGTATATTATTCTATCCCATAATTGCTATAATATTCCACAAACTATTCTCTTCAACATTTCTATATCTGACTTTTAGTTTTCAGCATATTAAACATAATTAGAATGATTTAGATATCATCTATAGCAATGAAAAAAAACCTAATTACGATTCTAACAAGAAAATGCACCTATTTGACCTTTGACCTTGCTGTGACCTTAATTCGAAGTTTCAGACGTGGCATCCACCCTGGGGCACTTTGTCATAGCCCAAAGAGTAATTCTAGCATGGATGCCAAGCATTAACAAAAAAATGCCATCAAAACCATTTTCTAGGGGTCTTAGAAATTACAGGCTGCAGACTATAGGTAAAAGAGAGCACTGTTGAAAACCGCAAATTTTACGCTTCGTAAACACACTTTGAACAATTGGTACCAATTCATAACAGCACATGCAAAATTGGTACCAATACATCACATATCTTGTACCAATATCTCACACGTTGTGAAAAATGCGCACGAAGTCAAATTTCATATAGCATCTCACAATGATAAAATACCACCCAAATAGGCTGCAATTTGCATTCGATTCCACTGACATATGTGAAGATAAAGTACCATTTCTTCTTATCTGTCATAATTTGGTAACAATTTTTCACATGTGTGAGGATTTAGTACCAGTTCTTTACACGTAGGAGTTTTAATACCATTTTTTCACATGTGATGATTTGATACCAATATTTTCACATGTGATGATTTGATACCAATTGTTCAAAGATGTGAGAATTTGGTACCGACTCTTCCACTTTTTGAAGTGAGTTTGATTTTTGTTTTTCGATGTTTGATATTCAATTTCAGAAGTTAGTTCGACGCCTTTATCAAACAACCAGATTTCAATACAAAACAGACCTCCCCACATACAACGTGATCAGAAAACGTACAGAAACAAATTAATATAAGTACAGAAGCACAGTATTTTACTGACAACAGGCCCAAGCACACGGGAGTTTCAATAATGCATTACTTGTCCGAGGTTTCGCTTTATATTATGTTATTGTACAACACACAATGTTTAGCTCGCATGGAGGCTTCATGAGTTTATCAACGTATCACAGAGAACAAATTATATCAAATATTCTAACACACCTCGCCTTATAGCCAATGGTTAAATCTAGTGATTTATTGGTTGATATATCACTGTACAGACTTGGCACGAACTGGCATGGCGTCATTCGGTCGCCAGTTTGGTTTTCATGACGTCATAAGCCTTGTAACGTTGACAATAGCCGTTGTAACGTCGTTTTTACAACTATTTGAAGTTCAAAACGTACGTAAAAATATGCATTTCAGTCCAAACAAGAGTTAGGGAAATTCTACCAGTCCTTTCAAGATGGTGGAAACGTTATAGACTCTGAAGCGTCCGTTCATAGTTAAATCTTTTTGTGTGTTAGATTCGAAATACATTCTCACTGTCAGTGATTAATTGCTTAAAATATATCACTGTCTGTCGGTCAGTCTTAAGTGGATAAATCATTCACGCTTCGCGCTCATGATTTATTCACTTTAACGACTGACCTCCAGTCAGTGATATATTAAGCAACACATCAGTGTGAGCGCGAATCTATTTCTTAAACATTTTGTCGAAGCTCAAAAGAGGAGCTGATAAAGGACACACAGTCATCACTTAATCCATTTATGCCGAATGAAATTGTCCACTGTTATAGACATGTCCATTTCTAATTATAGGGCTGTTGGGTGGTATTTTTCATTTGTATTCAAAGTTTTAGAAAACACTTCTGTAAGCAAACAGTGAAAACCCTGACCAGACGCCGCGTTTTCCGGCGCAGCGTCTAGTCTGGTTTTGCACTGTTCAGTATTGCTATGTCCCACAAAAAGGACGCTAGGCTTATAATTATGGCTTACTAGGTGAGCCAATATGAGCCAAGCTATAACAAAAACTCACCAACGTAATATTTAGGCCAGGGACGGTATCGAGTTCGAGGCGTTCAATTCAAGATGAATCCACAGCTATAACCACGATGTGGTCTTATACATTAACATACAGACGGTCGTATACTATCCATGCTATAGCATTCATCCATCAATTTCTTACTTTTATGTTCCTACTTTTAAACAGTCCATAACCTGGACTCGGCCATCTCACCTGAGTGTAGACTGCCCACATGCGAAAGTCATTGTAGAACGACCTGTTAGGACATAATGGCCTTAAAATCAAGCGCTCTGCATGTACTATGTTGTTTCACTACCATGATTAGTTCTCGACAATATTTCCCATCCATGTTTGTCAAAGTAAAACAAAACAGAACACCCCCTTTCAATGCATTTACTAAGCTAAACATCTCAAATGAAATCTAGATCTAACACGACAACGACTAACTGAAAATGGGGCACACATACATTGATAGTTAGAACGGACACTGTCATACTCAACTAGTGGTATTAGGTCGGCTTCACACAAAACAAACCATTTGGTACCAACCTGTCAATTTAGTATTACTACCTTGTACCATTTGCTTTGATTGTAAACAGACTGTTAGAGAATGAATCAGAAAATGAAATGGTAAATACCTTGATGAAGGAAGGATTCCTCAGACAGGAAATGCATTAAATGAGAAATGTGGTTCGTATCTGTTAGTGTTGCTTACAGGTATAAGTTGACATGTCTGAGCAAATAATTCCCAAAATCCCCCGGCACATGTATATGGAGTATTTGTTTTCCCATATACATGTAATATACATGTAAAAACAACCCATGCTGCATTGAGGATACAGCGCAATGTGCGTTAACAATACAAACACAATTAATAAAGTAATCAGCTCTCTCATCCCAGCAATATGATTACCAAACAACACATGACTAAACACTACACCACAGATAAAACGGAGTAACAAAAAATATATACTCTAGCGGCCATTACAGCTAAACATTCCTTCCCGTTTACCTTAAATTGTGTAAAAATATGTGTATTTAATGCAATGCGGTGGCAGGTGTGCAGACTCGTGGGTGTCAGTGTCAGTGTTTATATCCTAGGGTCTGTTTGATATAACCATTACATTTTTTTTTATGTTTTGCTGTTTTCATAACTTCACATAGTAGAGGTATACAACGTGGTACTGGCACACAAATATCCGATATATTTAGGACTACATTAGAGCAAACATGTCGTATATTTTGATAATATAAGGTATGTACACATGCTTGGAATATAAAGTAGCTAGTATTTATAAGAGGCTAATTAGAAGCTTCCATAGTAAAAATAAATCTTCTTTAAAAACCATTTTCTACCCATATCTATAAAGTGCTGTCAAATCAATACTATTTAAGCCTGTCCTAAATGTTTGTGTGCAAACATGCATGGATTAATAAATGGTAATTTGGAGACTTGTATATGCGATCAAAGTGTTTCTTTGACACCACTAAGCTAGTTGTAAATATCACTACCCATATAAAAGCCAAATATAGGAAACCAGCTGGCACAAGGACCTGGTCCATTAAATGCTTTACAATAGACCCCCATCATAAAAAGCAATAACAAGACATCCGAAAGACAATAAAAGCAAAGCAACCAGCTCTCTCTTCCTTGTCAAGATGATTGCAAAACTAGAAAGGACATAAAGTAATGCATACCAAATCAAAGACCAACACAGAACCCAACAAACAATGTGGGTATATAAAAAAAATAAATCAACATCAAAAGAACCACCGCCTTAGAATGGACAGCAGCTTAAGCTACCGGGGGGGGGGGGGGCTTAAATTAATTTTACTGACGCCAAATCTTCGCCCCAGATTCTGTTGTTGTTAATACAAACAAATTGTTTAGCTCGCATGGAGGCTTTCTAACTAAAGAAATGCATCATCACAGAGAAACAATCTTATCAAATTCAAACAAAGAAAAGGGCTCACAGATAGTCAGAACTAAAGAAAACCGCAAGTTGAGTTACGGTGGGCCCAGCCAAGGACAAGCATCAGGCACCAACCAACGGATTAAAGCTTATGTGAGGGCCATCAAGTAAGTAGGTTGTGGTTCTTACAATTCATATAATTCCCAATATGACTGCAAAGATTGAAACCAGTTAAATCAATACTATATAATGAAATACCCTGGTGTCAGCCATGCTTTACCAATTTTGGACCCTGAAAGTGGGCACCATTAATGGGAGTAAAATAATCGAAAACCATTTCAAGATACACAGTCATTTTTTTCTTAGCAAAACCGGCGACTAAATCAACAAAGCAAGTGAGATATTTCAAAAGTTGCAGCACGTATATTACCGTGTAATAAATATGATTTGTTTATCTTTGTATTTTATTGACCAATCGAAAAACACTTTACTCTTAACACACCACTTAGCTTCCACCCACCATTTTCAGCCATTTATTGCTTTTTTATTTATTGCTTTTTTTTTACATTTACAGGTCTGTGCCCACACATTTTCCATACAAAAAAGAGAACAGGTTGCAGTACTCTAGGTCTGTGGTGAAAGTGAAGACACATTTCATTTCCTTTTTGAGTGTACATGTAACACCAATTGAAATTAATTCAAATAAATCTGTATATCTATCATGTTTCATCTAATCAATACGTTTTGTTAGATGGAAATGAGGATTTTTTAGACCAGCAATTCATATTTTCGTTTCCAAATTTAAGAGGCTGAACCTAGCATAACTGATCAACGTAAACCAAACAAAATCAGTGTTCCAAATATGAAGCACTTACATCTTCTGAAATGTAGGATTAACAGGGCATTTGGACACATTTTAAGTATTTTGATTTTGACCTTTGAATCAAAGGTTATATCAGCAGTCCAAAACAATTGTTGACATATACAAACATTAAGCAATCAGTGTGCAAAGTATGAACCAGCAACAATAAAATATGTATGAGATATTTTCTTTGCAGCCAGAGAAAAAATTGGCCTTGACTTTTGACCAAAGCACAATACCAGGAAAATAAATAACTTTTGACATAAATGCACCTTTGTCAAACATTGTGTCAAACATGAAGATACTCAGTAAAAGTAAGAGACGTTTGGCATATGAAACTAAACAGCCTTAATTCATATAAATTGACCTTGACCTTTCACTCAAAGGTCATATTGGAAATCATTGTACAAAATAAGAAGCACCTCTGTCAAAAAGCAAAAGGAATTCATGTTATGAGCAATAATACATATTCTTAGTATACTGAGAGAAAAAGTTTAGCAATATACGCACTTTGAGGATTCGCAGTTTATAAGAAATAGGACTTTTAATTTCATAGTGTCAAAATATGTGTTGACAAACGTTCACGAGTACGATGATATTAACAGGTTGACATTTCACATAATGTAAAGTCGGATGTTATGTCCCCTTGCTAAAACAGCTTATCTGGCAAAAGTGCGAATAGTTTTCGACTAAAAGTTTCAATTTTCTGTCCAATATTTAGATCCAAAAGCAAGAAAGTGAAAAACGGGTTGAAACTGAATGTTATGTTCACCCTTTTTGTAAAGTTTTTAGTCGAAAATCGTATTTTTCCAAATTACCTCCCTTTCAATTGAATAACGTTTGAAATTAAAATGCTCAGCAGATCAAATCCTCATAATGAAGATGGATTTTGTTTCTGTTGACCGCTTGCAGGTAGCCATGAGGCCATTTTCAAACAACCGACATGTTTGCGAACCTGTCAATTAAAAAGATCTAATGCTTCAAAGATCGCCTATGGGAAACCCCATAATAAATAATTGCTAAACTTTTTTCCCTCAGTATTTATTTGACATTGACCTTTGACTCCAAGGTAATAGTGGTGATCAGCAATCATCATTGTAATCTACACGCAATAATTGTGCTAATTATGAATATTCTATGTCAAACAATAAAAAGGAGTTCGCATTACAATCCATAAACTGATTTCAGTTTATTTGACCTTGACCTTTGACTTTAATGTCATATCTGTGATCTGATCTTTGACTCTTAGGTCGTATCCATATTCTGAGACCTTCGTTGTAATCTACCAACCAGAATCAATCAAAGTGCTAAAAAGCCACGTGAATTAAGGGGTTATTCCCCTTCCGCACCCACCCCAAGCCCAAAAATGAAAGTTGCTTTCACCAATTTCTTTTGATTGATTTATTTGTAATATAACCTAAGTGTAAAAGTCTGGCATTTATTTAAATTTTACCGTTGCTATGGTAATAAAAATGGCCGACAAATTAGGAGTAAAACAAAGAAATGTTGGACCAAATTTAAGGCTTTGGGAAACTGAATTTTTAAGAATTAGATATCAGCACAGCTAAATACAAAAAAAACAACAACCTTATAATGTGTTGTGTGTCGTGACCATTCTCATCATCTGTTAAGATATAAATTGGTTTTCGCTTGTGCTCTCTGTTAATTTCTCTGTCGAATTTCTCAAATTTGCTCCAAAATGGTCACTTTCCTATTTTTAGCCTCTTTTGGTGGGCATTTTTGTTACCATAGCAACGGTAAAAGTTTAATTAATACCAGACTTTTACACTTGGTTTATTGTTCTAATAAACTAATAAGGAAAAAATGGTTAACTCTTTTTTTTAATTTTTCAGCCTCATAGGGGGGGCCCAAAATAGCTCTTTAACATACAGCTGCTTTCCAAAATTTTTATAGATAGCGATTTTTGTCATAATTATTTACATGCCCTATACCTGTTTGAGTGTTTGCAATAAACTTGTGCTTTATTTGATATATGATTATTTCTGCTCCTGTATACACGACATATCTAGTTATAGTGAGTAAAAATTTGGCTTGTTTTTGCAGCTGTTTTGTATCAAGTTTTAACTTCTAAAAATGTTGATCATATTTTTAGCGAATCAAAGTTGCTTATCAAAACTCTATTACTAATTATGAGATAATAAGGAGTGCATCAAAGAAAACTGTGGTGGGAATCTATAAAGTCATATATACGGTGCGTTGTGAAAAACTTTAAGAATTGAAGCTAAAGAGTGTATCAACAATGAATCACTTGATTGACTTTAGTGTATGTGCCTTAGTAGGTTGCACATATCATATATTTTTACATAATTACTTTTAAAAGTTATTTTAAGTGCATTTTGGGTGTTCAGATTTGATGCTACATAGTATGAGCCCAATTATTAGGAGAAAGGCCAAAAGGAAAGTACATTACTGCCAAACAGTGTTAATGGGCCAAGAGGGTTTGAAATTGTATTAAAATTGGGAAAATGTCATCTTTCCAGATGAATCCACAATCTAAACCTATTTCTTTTGCAAACTTATTCCCATCTGACCTCTGAAATACAATATTTATCCACATTACATTGATGGATGGATAAAAATCCACCGGAATCGTATTGAGGAGGCTATCTCGTAACTTTTAAAGGGGTCTCTTAACTTAAGCTTGTTAATGAAACAATCACCAGTAAGGCAAATCAGGATAATATTAAAAGCGATATTAAACTCCAATATGAATCACGTGTGAATGTTTTAAAGAGCTATTGCAAGGTGTGTTATCTTGTTGAATGCTTAGGATATAGTGCATTCATATTGGAGTTTTATATCGCTTTTGATATTATCCTGATATGCCTTACTGGTGATTGTTTCATTAACAAGCTTAAGTTGAGAGACCCCATTAAAAGTTACGAGATAGTCCATTCAATACGACTCCAGTGGATTTTTACCCATCCATCAATGTAATGTGGATAATTTTGTTTGTGTTTCAGACGCCAGATGGGAATAAGTTTGCAAAAGAAATAGGTTTAGAGTGTGAATTCGTCTGAAAGATGTCATTTTCCCAATTTTAATACAATTTCAAATCCTCTTGGCCCATTTACACTGTTTGGCGGCAGTACTGTACTTTCCTTTTGGCCTTTCTCCTAATAATTGGGCTCTTACTACGTAGCATCAAATCTGAACATCCAAAATGCACTTAAAATATCTTTTAAAAGTAATTATGTAAACGTTCATATTTTGTGCAACCTACAAGTGCATATACACCAAAGTCAATCAAGTGATTCATTGTTGATACACTCTATAGCTTCAATTCTTAAAGTTTTTCACAATGCACCGTATACATGGCTTTATAGATTCCCACCATAGTTTTCTTTGCAGGTCTCCTTATTATCTCATAATTCGAAATAGAGTTTTGATAAGCAACTTTGATTTGCTAAAAATATGATCAACTTTTTTAGAAGTTAAAACTTGATACAAAACATCTGCAAAAACAAGCCATATTTTTACTCACTATAACTAGATATGTCGTGCATACAGGAGCAGAAATAAATCTTATCTCAAACAAAGCACAAGATTATTACAAACACTCAAACAGGTATAGGGTATGTAAATAATTATGACAAAAATCGCTATCTATAAACAATTCGGAAAGCAGCTGTATATTTATTGTGCCAAATATAAACACCCACGGTCAAACAATGGGACAGTTGTTCGCATTACGAGCCACTGGTAGGTCAATGTCATACATGCATCAATGATCTGAATAGCTCGTTGTAATCTACAATAGCGCTACATGTATTAATATGAACATCCTCCGCCAAAACTGTAAGAGAAATTTGCGTTACTACGCCAAAAATCGACTGACAGACGGATGGACAGATGAATAGATAAAAGGACAGGCGAACAGGACCGAAAATAATATATCCAACTATTTTTTCTCAAAAGTGTGGATATCACAACATATGAGCGTAACAGGCTTGATGAGACGTCTATCGTTGATAGGCATCGATGCCATATGGCAGCTAAGTTTGGGTTGTTTGTTGATGAGGACCATAGCAAGCTTCCTACGTTATACTGGTTACCTAAACTTCATAAACGGCCCTATAAGTCGCGTTTTATTGCTAATTCTAGTGCATGTACAACTACTGAGTTGTCTATTCCTTTGACTTCTTGTCTCACTGCAATTAAAAACCATGTCATTAAATATTGCACAACAGTTTATGAAAGAAATGGTAAAAATTTATTTTGGTCTATTAAAAATTCAGGTGAAATTCTTAATAAATTGAAGTCTAGAGGTTTTCTAGCATCTGGTTTGTCTACATATGATTTCTCTACTCTCTATACTACATTGCCTCATAATCTAATAAAAGAAAAAACTAACTGAATTAATTGAACAAACATTTAACAGAGAGGGCTCACTTTATTTGGCCTGTAATGATAAAAATGCCTTTTTTACTTCTGAACAACCTAAATGATATAAATTGTGGTCATGTCAGAAAATGTGTGATGCGCTCCATTATCTTTTGGACAATATATTTATAAGATTTGGCTCAAAATTATATAGACAAATTGTCGGTATTCCAATGGGTACTAATTGTGCTCCTCTTGTTGCAGATTTGTTTTTGTTTTGTTATGAGAGAGACTTTATGTTATCTCTGTCAGACAATAATCAATCTGATGTTATTGAAGCTTTTAACTCTACCTCTAGATATTTAGATGACTTACTTAATATTGATAATCCTTATTTTGAACAAATGGTAGGTCAGATATATCCCACTGAACTTCAGTTAAATAAGGCGAATTCTTCTGATACTGAAGCTCCGTTTTTGGACTTGAACTTGTCAATATCAAATGGCATAGTTTCTTCTAAAATTTATGATAAACGGGATGATTTTAATTTTGAAATAGTTAATTTCCCATTTCTTGATGGAGATGTTCCTCGCTCTCCTTCCTATGGTGTATATATTTCACAGCTTATTCGTTTTGCTAGAGTATGTTCTAATGTTGATGACTTCAACAACAGCAACTTATTTTTAACTGCTAAATCATTAAAACAAGGTTATAGATATCATAAAATTCGAAAAGCATTTTCTAAATTCTACCACAGACACTCAGAGTTAATTGTTAAATACAACATTGGGTTAAAAACTCTTCTGCAACAGGGCATATCAGAACTTATATTTTATGGTGATTTAGTCTATAAATTCAAACGAATTGTTGGAAAACCTAATTTTAGTGATCAATTCAAAAAGATAGTTAAACGTTATATAAGGGTTGGATATAACTTGGGTATCATGCGACAATCTGCATGCCTAGTTGTAAACCCAATCACGGTTTATAGCTATGGTTTCCTCTTTAATTGCACGACGGTGGGTCGGGCCTCAGACTCTATGACGGCTCTGGCGTAAAGCTTTAATCGGTGGGTTGGTGCCTGATGCTTATCTGTAGCTGGACCCACCGTGGCTCAACTTGAGGTTTTCTTTAGCTCTGACTATCTGTGAGTCATGAGCCCTTTTCTTTGTTTCATCATGGTGTAGTAATTTGATTAGAGTTTTTTCCATGATGATACATTGCATTAGTTAGATGGCCTCCATGCGAGCTGAACATTTTTTGTACTTCAACAACAGCAGAATCTAGGGCGAAGATTTGGTACCAGTAAAATGCATTTAAGCCCCCCGGTGGCTTAGGCTGCTGTCCGTTCTAAGGCGGTGGTTCTGTTGTTGTTGACTTTCTGTTTATTGTTACTCCCATTTTGGGAGTCTGTAATTGTTCTATGTTTTGTTGTACGTTACTTTATGTCCATTTTAGTATTGCAATCATCTTGATGGGGAAGAGAGAGCTGATTGCTTTGCTTAATTTGTCTTCCTGGTGTCTCGTGTTGGTTGAGCGGATCTTCCTCACGGTGCCACGGGGTTGTCTGCAGTTTGTGATTGTGGTATTTCCTGATCATACTCATTTACTATTTTTAAAATGATTTTTTAAAGATGGCAAAGTATTTTGTAAGATGAGGGAAATTAATATTGAAACAAAGAGGAAAATCAGAAAGAAACGCGTGCCTGTTATGAGACTAGAAACTCTTACGAGTCACATATGCTACATTGTAACCACTATACTGTACAGATAATAGCTTATAGCTGCGCATAATAAGGCTATGTGCATTTTCGAATTATGTAAAAATGAGTCATTCTTTGCCTACTGGGTAGCTTTGCAAGCTGTTTATCGTCTGCTGTTTTTTTAAGTTCCACTATTTCGAAATAACATTTTCAGGAATACCATCAGAGAGTCAACAGTTTGGATCCAGATCAGGCCCCACATTTTGTGGTGCTTGATCTGGACTCAAACTGTTCGATGTGTAAAGGCTTACAGATAGGATTACATAAAAAAAATAATTTTCAAAATGAAAATGTTCTTCATTATATAACGTTTTTTTAGAGTCGTCCTACTCAACAACTTCTTTCTCTAAAGGTTTTCTGTGATTGAAGTTATAAAATGGTCAGTCAGCTAATTGCCTTTTACGGACATGTTATTTAGATCTAAAATATGTATTATGAAGTTAATTAACAAAATATCAACGATTTTATAGGTGTAGTTCAGGAAAATAATATTAAACATGAACTAATGCTAGCAACACACTTCTACTTGGGTACACTACTTTCAAAAGGCATCATGTAATAAAATGCCCACACACAGGCTTAAAACTAATCTTCAACAGTGTCAAGGGGGATATAGCAAGTTTCTTTAACAGTTTGGGGTAAGGTTTGTATGTTCGATGTGACATGACAACGTTCGACTTCTCAGGGGGCTAATATATCGCATTCTGAGGCTGAGATAATGAGGTACAGGAAATCATAGTGGCTAAAATTCTCCCTTAGAGGGAAGGGGTCTACAGCAATCCCAAGTGGGGTATACAGCAATCCACCAGTCACAAGAGGGGGATCTATAATCTTAACGAACTACTTTGATCCACTTATTACAAAATTCCGCGTATTTATTGTCATAGTATACCAAAGGCATACATAGAGCACCCTTTAACCCTTTACTCCATAATAACGCCTTTTGATGCCTTTGAAATATCGTATATTTAAAAATATTATGTAAAATAGAGCATTTGATTTTTCCATAATATTTTCAAAAGTAATCAAACTTTACTTTAGATTTTTCTTTACTTTATTCAATATTGTCTAAAATGGGAAAATGATGTCACGATTTAAAACAGTCTATATCACGTTACATTATCCTGTTTTATTGCAAACCAGATAAGGTCTTCTGGATTTTACCTTTGTCAACAAATCTTAAAGTAAGAAAGAGGGCAAGGATAAGGAATCGATATAATCAAGCACCACATCTGACCTAGGATACCAATTGGAAAGTGACAACGTCACAATTAGACATCACAAACGAGAGCCAAGATGTCAGCCCTTTCCCAGCAGGTGACCACAAGGCATCAACAAACAGACATGCATGAAAGCATAACAAAACGAGACAGACATACCATAAATGATCCACAAAAGAAGCACCGCCTTGGAACGGTCAGTAACATATTTTACTGGAGAGCCTTAACCGGTTTAACAGTGCACCAACCTCACCCTTGGTTCAGATGTGGATAAAGACACAAATGTGTTTGGTTTGCATGAAAAACCCCTAACTTATCAATGCATCATCTCCTAGTGCATATAAATCAAGATATAAAAAGGAGATAAAGCAGAGATAAGGACTCAACAGCAAATAAACCTGAATACCGGAGCAAAAGAAATCCAACAGGTAAACCCTGGTGGGCCTGACAAAGCCTAAGCATCAGGCCCCTACCATAGTCTTTAAGTCGGAACTCGTCAATATATAACTATTGTCATGCCAACCAAGAGTGACAGTGACGCAATATTTTGTTTACAATTGTAAATTAAAAAATAACTTGTACACTCCACTTTAGCTAACGCTAATCGATAGGTCACTTGTGTATTAATCCTATCCTGAGGATAGGATTAATACACAAGTGGTATATCGATTATAAGTCCCTGATAACAATGTACGAAACAAATCATGACGTCACTGTCACTCTTGGCTGGCAGGACAGTACTCTATCCATTAGACAGATAAGAACGTGATTGACACGTTACCGCAGCATGCACCCTTTCATGTACCTATCACCCGACTTACCTATTTCAACATTTGAGAACAGCTAGAGAAGGTATATCTTTAATTTTCAAAATAATATGCAGATACCCCATACAAATCAGTCACACTTCATTTCTCTTAATTTTTAATATTGTATATTATTTTGCGTTAGTCACGCTCGAAAACCAGAGGGTCGTTTCAGTGTCTAATTGAGAAGTAAAATAGGTTCAAATAGAAATGGAATTATAATAGAATAAAAACCATATGAGTTTATATATATGTAATCGATGTGCAAATGCTCACAAACTCAACATAAAGTCCTGCGAACTTATTTGAGTTTTTTTGTGATTTAACGGAGTGTCCTGGGTCAGGTGTGGTACTTGGTGGTATCGATTCGTGATCTTTGCCTCCTTACTGATTTAGACATCGATGAAATTCACAAAAAGAATTTTATAACTATATTATCACGCTTAGGGATGTCAGTTACAACGCAAGGTGGTTCAGGGCGACAATTCGTTACAGGCCCATGACGACTGCTTACCTGTACTGGACGACAGGTAACGGGTTTTATATGACAGATTTAGGGTTTTGGACGACAGTGGAAAGGGGTTACACACAGACGTCGCAGAAAATGATAATATAGTGTGTGTTGGCTAATTTAAATAATTCCTTTCATATTAGTGTTTGTAAGTTTGACATTAGAGGTACAAGCCCCATAGATATTTGAAGTTAAATTGTAAAACTCTGGTCTGGAAAAGAAACTTCAGAAATGTGTAATTTGTGATTAATTACTTGCTTTCTCATCATGAAATAAGCATAAATGGTCAGACAATAAATCTCATATGATTTTTCAGTCAATTTTAACATGTCCTTTTTAAAAGAAAACTGAAAATCTCAAAATTTCATTTTCCTAATGTTACTGATTAGAGACGACTGTGTAACAGGCAATAGACGACGTCAGTATTTCTGTAACAGATGTGAGACGACATTTTTATTTATTTCATGAACACTTGAGTATATGTAAATACTGCTCTGAAGCCTACTCAACGCCTGAAGAAGTAGTTCAGCATTGTGCGACCTCCCATCGAACGTTCATACCAAGCCCCTGGTAATCAGAATAATTTAAAGGTTAATACCATATATGGGATTGGTAGCATTTTAGTCTTCTGGTTCCAGAGAATAATTAATTATCTTTTTTGAGCGTGGTGGCATCTTGGTATCAGGACCGAGAAGTTAGTGAGTATGATCAGGAAATACAACAATCATAAACTCCAGACCAGCTCACTACATCATGAGGAAAAGCCACTGAACATTTACAGTATCAAGATATCGGTAAGACAATAAAAGCAAAGCTACCAGCTCTCTCTTCCTCTTCAAGATGATTCCAAAACTAGGAAGGGCACAAAGTAATGCACACCAAAACAAAGACAAAAACAGAACCCCCATATTGAGAAGTACATTAAACAATAGATCAACAACAATAGAATCACCACCTCAGAACAGACAGCAGCCTAAACAACGGGTGGGGACTTAACTACATTCTAAGATCATTTGAATAACTACCATCCCTCCATCCTAATGAGTCTCCATATGAAATTCGATTGACATTGTGGTTTCAAAGGAGATGTTTGAAAAAGCTGATGAATAGACAGACGGATGGAGGCTGGAGTCATTTGTATACTATTAGCTCACCTTGGAGCCTTCAGCTTTGGTACGTTTAAAACGTCATTTTATTTGACCATGTATGATATGTGACTTACACTTTGTCAGACCCGGAGCTTATTATGGGCAATTTCGGGTAATACTTCCCACATAAAAATCGTTTTAATTGATTGCATATAGTTTGGTTTAAGTATGGACTGTCAATTTATGAAATAAAAAAGATATGTCACCACACTCAATTTTTCATAATCTCACATGGAAGTTTCAGCATTTTACAAATTTTCTGAAAAAATCCAAATCCTTAATATTAAGCTAAAATATTTATAATCGCCATCCAGCTTCTTTATTTTAATTTTAATTATTGCTAATGACCTCAAGCTTTCTAGAAAATGTGAAAATATATTTGTTTTCCCAACCCATGTCAAGATACTGTATGATATATTTTGGTTATTCCCTCATAACAGGATTTCAATTTTTTGAGTAAATTATATATTAAAATCTGACATTAAAAATCTTATTTATTGTTATTGTTTCATGGACTATCATTTGACATTTTAGAAAAAAAGAAAAAATGGGGTCACCAGACTAATTATCTTCCAGGAGGGCCAAAGTTATCCCCACCCCTACAAATTTTGAGGATATTTAAAAATTAAGGAGTGTAATTTTTGTCATTTATATAATTCCATGTTTCTTGTATGAAGTAATTTTGCATTACAAGAGGAAAAAAGAAAAAAGAAAAAAAAATGTTATAAGTGCCCACCCTGGAATCGACCATGGTCCTCAGGTTCCAAAGTCTGACACGCTAAGCACAAGGCCACGATGTCAAATCGTGCGCATCTCGAAATAACAGTAGATGTACATAATCCGAGTATTGGCCATATTTGTATTCTCATACACGGTAAATAACATTTCACCCTCGGTCAAAACAGAAGATTCTTGGGTGTAAGATATATTTAATAAATCTATCACTGTCGTCTCAACCTGCTACGCTGTCGACAATAACCTGTAACAAAATATTTGCAGTCGTTACACATCTGTAACATGGAAAAATGACTGCAGTACATTCCTTTTGGTTTTAAAAACGCGTTCTTCTAAAGTAAGCAGATTTATAAGAAAGTTCTCTCTTGGTCTATGTGATGGACAATGCAATGTCTAATCACATCAAGTCATAAAATGTTCAAAGAAAACGAAAGTGAACGTACTAAATAAGGATATGAGGACATGTATAGTAGTAAAATACTGTTTCAAGAATAATAATGTATCATATACGCGTTAACTGGATACAGTTGCCATGCTCTACAGGATTGATTAAGTTAAGATAAGTGTCGTTGACAAATATACAAAGACAAAATAAGATGCTTAGGGTTTATTGTGTCTTAAGTCTCCCGAAAACGATACACATTCAATAGCACAAACCTATATTTAGAAATATTTCGTCTGGAACCCGTAACGTACTGTCGTCCAGAACCACCTTGCGTTGTAACAGACATCCCTAAGCGTGATTATTACATTCAGTTTTTTTATTTTCCGTCAAACTAGTTTGAGCTAAAACTTGCAAAGCTACACAACCAAAATGATGGAGTGGCATATAATTCACTATAAAGGTCACTGTTGCAATTTAGAATTTTCTTTTACAGCAGTGGAATGCTTTTTATTGCTTTTATTATACTGCAGGTAGCAATCAGTGCAATTACTTTATCCGCTACTTAGTACTGGTTCAATCATGTAAAACAAGGAATCATCCCAAAATTACTGAAAAAGTGTTGTGTGTGACGTAAAGCATCAACACAGACATAGCAATCCGGGGTTTCTACATCTTATCACGGTGGTTATTCATACATGCAGTGTAACTATTGATGAAGGTAGACAAATGATCTGATTCTAGACGCTTTTTTTAAACTTGCTTTATTTCCCCTTCAATGTGAACGCTCACGACTGTTAATGTTGCATACTCTGTAACTATGAACATTTTTCGATTTTTTTTATTTTCTTTTTAAATCATTTGTAAAAGTAGAATTAAGCTATGTTTTCACAATAAAAATGTTCAGTACAGCTGAAAACTGCATGGAAAAGTGAATTATTTTATCAAACAGGTGTGTTTTTCTCTTGTTGGTAATTATTTGCGTCCCTCCAATAATTCTAGACCGTTGAATTTGAACATAAATGCAGTTGTTTTGATAGTGATAAAAATTGTTAAGATTTACGAAAATGGTAAAATGTTTACCTGAATTTGAGTATTTTTACTGTCTTCTTGAAAAATAAAAACATTATTTTTAGATTAGAAGATCAAAAGTTACAGACCATGCAGCTTTAATGGAAAAAAATGAAAGTTGATGCCCGCCCAAGTGCGTCTACAAAGGTAACAATGACGGTCAGGTTAGACGTTTTCTTAATATTATTTACGCGCAAAACGTAGTTTTAGCGGAGGTATACTGTTCTTCTGTCCTTCCGTATTTCAATTGTATAACTTAAGTAGCTTTTATCAGATTTTGATCAAATTTGCACCACTCCTTCGATATTAAACAGTGTATTTTCGGGTAGGAAATATGTATGGGCTGACGTTAATCTTATGCAAGAGATATGCCACTTTGTAATTCTAACTATTTGATGTTTTTGCAAACTGGCTTATAGAGCAAGCTTTGTGAAATTAACTCCTCCAGGAGCCTTCGGTGTATCGTTTTAACACTTAACTAAATTAGGGTTCATTGCAGTGCATACCTTGTTGCAGGACTATGCTTTTGATTGTAACCGATCCGTGTAATTACTTATCTATAACTTTACATACATGTACCCTTTATTTCGGCCAATTAAGAACAGATATACAATATTGTTTGGAAATTATATCCTGTGACCATTAATATACAATGGATCAGCCTGACCTAACTGTCAAACTCTATGGAAAAGTTCATTTGGCATCATATGGTTAATAAACGTATTTCCTTGTTATACTGTGCTTCAAAGATGTCAGTTGTTTCAGTGGACAGGTTTTCGGCGGTTGATTCTGTATAGCTGTTTTGCAGCATAATGAAACAAATACATGCATTTAATAAAGGTTTGCGCTTGAAGTCTATGAAAAAAATGGATTTTGCCCACATTTATGCGACTGCATTTTATGCGTATTTACCCAAACACTCATTGTGGGTATAAACTAGGGTATTTATATGGTGCAATGGGGATAAAGTGAGTGCTAGGTTTGATATGTACATGTATGGCCAGAGAGAAAACTGCTTCCTGATTGGTTCGGACAACTTCGATATATTATTCTATATATTTACTTGGTGATGGTCAAAGCTTGCCTCTTGATGTGAGTATAAAGTCAAATTCAAGAACAATCAACTTCTGACAGTTGTTTATATCAACTTTCAGCATGTCTAGTCAGCTAAATAAGGCAAAAAGGGATGACTGTGTGCGCACCCATTTTGACTAAAACTATGGGATGCTTCAATCTACGTTTTGATAGTATCTTGATGATACATGCACATAACGTAATGTGAAAAGAAGCAATGTTAATCTCTCTAATCCAATTTTGGCAGAGATTTTGTTGGTATTATCTCCTAGACATCAATGAAACAAAGAGAATGAGGTCCTAAATCGTGTATGGTTTTACTCTGTTTATTTTATATCATCCACCTTTTTTAAAGTGTGCTAGCGTGGCATAAAGCGCAAACCCTGATGAGACGTCTTGTGGCGTCTCAACTGGGTCTACGCTAGTTGCAAATGTTCAAAACTGCTATCCTTTGCAAAAAAGCCCTACAGTAAAATTATTTTTACTGACTGTTCCAAGGCGGTGCTTCTTTTGTGGATCATTTTTGTTATCTGACATGCTTTTTGTCTGTTCATTGCAGCCTTGTTGTCACCTGTTGGCTCTCTTGTACGTGATGTTTTATTGTGTTTTTGTCACTTTCCCATGTGGTGTCCTGGGTCAGAGTGGTACTAGATTGCATCGATTTCTGATCTTTGCATCCTTACTTACTTTAACCAAGTGCGTATCTGGTTTTTGTCTAGGTAAAAGATCCGCCGTCTGCAGTGGAGTGTTAATACATTTGCTACGGAAATTATCAAAGTTTTCAGATTAAGTCGTCAAACTCAAAATTAACAATATATGCTTTCAACTCAATACAAGATCTTGATGAGTACCACTTTTTTATATTTGTAATCTAACAATATTGCACTCATTAATTGCATACATGTATCACAAAACGATACATACAGTAAAACCTGTGTAAAACGGCCACTCAAAAATATACAAAACAGATGATCTTAGTGACAAATCGTAGCTTAATGGAGGTCGAAAACATTGCAGAATGTTCCCCTTGGAGAATTCTGCGATTCTTTTGACCTGCATAAAACTATAATTTGTCTTGAAAATTTTTCGGTCTTTTTGAAAATGGCCGTTTTACACAGGTTTTACTATATCGTGTTTGATGTGACCTTGCTTAATGCTTCGTTAAACACTGATTATGTCTAACGAGTGTATGGTGTGGCACTAGAAATAAGTTGTTTCCGATGTGGTGATCATGCATGTACAGTAAGGCCAGATTTTCTTTATTAGTTGATTTACGGGATTTTTTTTCAGATTTAGGGTCGGGGGGAAGAAAAAAATAAGTAAAAAAGCTCTGAAAATGACCAGTTAACTGGTCATTTTCAGAGGTTTATTTTTTATTTTGTTTTTAATATATTTTCAGAGCTTTTTTTCAATATCTCCAGAAACAGTAAAACTAGTAATAGGTAAACCAACAGTCTGTATTAAATCTTTGAATATTTTATCATATACTAAAAATCTGGACAGGACAACCACTTTTAACAGTGTCACTCTCAAAAATACACAGACAGAACCTCAAAAATACATTAATTTTTTCAACTAAATAAATAATATTTAGAGTCGGCGGATAAAATAAAGAAAATATTTTAGAAATTAATTTTTTTTTCTGCTTTCCGGAAAATTACAGTAGGAGGGTTTGTAATTCAACTAATAAAAAAATTCTGGCCTTATTATTGTAATTTTGCAGATCAACAGTTTATACATTAAATTCAGAAAAAGTCGAAAACGTGACGAAATGTAACAAGGTAATATTTCTCCCAAAACTGCAGTGTGGCGAGAGTTGGTCTGTGACCAGTGGTTGTGGCATATCCTGGCCCCGAGGTTATAAAACACTTTTGATGCTCAACTCAACTGAACATGAAATTCCAATAGTTCATAAAAGGTAAAATAGTGAGAAATAAAAAAATCTTACTTTAACCAGGAACTTCAGCCATTGACAAATTATGTTGTGCTAAACAAACTCCAGTGTGCTACCCAGCGAAAAAAGGTTGCTTTCGCGAAAGAAACGTTTCTACTTTATTTGTAGCATTAGGTTGTTGAGTCTGTATGTCTAATTTGAATATTTGCCTTGCAATACATGTTAAAATAATAAGCCTAGATTGACCATGACCTGGTCAAACATTGTTAAAGAGATCTTGTAACTCAATATAGGATCCAGGTGAGCACTCGAGATACACTCCAGATAGTCTACCTTTTCTTTTCTCTTCTGTTGCCTTTTAAAGCATATGGTTGACATCACATGGTGAATGTACCAATTTGCATTATCTGCTAGTTCCCAGTCTGAAAATAATCAATACTTGAAAGGTAATCAAAACAAAAGGATTCTGCTTACCTTTTTTTCAAATATCGACAATATTTATGCTCGAAACAAATAGCTAATGCAATAATGGTGAAAACCAATCGCTGAAACGGTGAGAAGAAAAGACGTGAAATTAGATTTATACAAAGCTAGTAGAGGTATGTTTTTCGCCGTGCATCATTTTTGCTGCATTTTGCAGCAAAGTAAGTAAGGACGCAAAGATCAGGAATCGATACAATCAAGTACCACACCTGACCCAGGATACCAATGGGAAAGTGACAAACTCATAGTTAGACACCACAAACGAGAGCCAAGAAGTCAGCCCTTTCCCAGCAGGTGACCACAAAGCATATATAAACAGACGCGCACAAAGACATAGCAAACACAAGACAGAAAAAACATAAAAGATACACAAAAGAAGTACCGCATTGGAACGGTCAGAAAATATTTTACTGGAGGGCTTAAACCGGTTAAACGGCGCCAACCTCACGTTTGTACTTGTTGTTTTACGTGTCAGTATTATTAGGGGATATATGTACATGTATTCTGCACTACTGGTATCATTTCCGGAGGCATATTCGTGCTCGTATCTTCGGGTATACGGTCAGGAAACGTAATTTATAAGCTGCGCTAAGACCATACATGTATATCGAACGATGTACATGGTACCATGGTACCCAAATTACCATATTGAATATTGTTATCCCTATTTTATTTTGACTTCGAGGAGCAGTCAAAAGTAACTTTGTTTAGCCCATCGACTTTGATAGCCAGCTGTGTAAAAAAAAAACATAGCGGACATTTTTATATAACTTAAAATAGAAGACTTATCATTGGTCGAATGGTACAGTTTGGAAAAAATATAAAATACACCATTTATCGCCAGCGTAAGAATGCGTGTTAGTTTGTATTTATAACGTTGTGACTACGGAGACCGGGGCTAGTTGATACACGAGGTTAGTTGATACGGACGCTGTAAAAATTATTTGGCGCCAAAGTCCAAGAAAACAGATTTACTCTTCAGTTCCGAAGACATTTCCCTCCTTTTCACACTCCCAGATAATTGTTTACATGTGTTGCTATTTGTGTTAGACGGCGAAATCGGTTTTTGCAGCAAGAAAGTAATTTTATTAAACTTTTGAAAACTTGATCTTGTTCTCATGCATCTTGCAATAGCATTCCGATGTATTATTTCTCTGACACGCATGCGATGTTACTGTGTGGTAAACCAGTACAGTTGACCTAGATATGAACCCTTTGTTCTCAGGAATGGCATATATTGTGTAGTGCCAAATGGGGCTAGTTGATACACACATGATGGGGCTTATTGTTACAGTGTATCAACTAACCCTGCGACTTCAAAACCGACGAGTTTGGCCAGAGCAACTAACTTCAACAGAGAAAATGTTAAGTTATTCTTTTCTAAACTGGCAGACATGATGGATCGCGTTAAATTAGGACCAGAACAAATT
Organism: Loripinus fragilis; assembly: GCA_964019695.1. NCBI lineage: Eukaryota > Metazoa > Mollusca > Bivalvia > Lucinida > Lucinidae > Loripinus > Loripinus fragilis. The sequence continues at coordinate 43,311,822 of OZ026516.1, read as the reverse complement.
TGGAACGTTGACGAGACCAGAATTAGTACTCTTCAAAAACTAAGAAACGTTGTTGCTGTCAAAGGACTTAAAGTGGACAGCAACCCTACAGATAAGTATGTTTTATCAGAAAGAGCTCTCCGAACCATGAATTTTGATACAAATATCATCGAAATCGGTTGAAAAATGGGGAAGTAAAAGGCATTTAAAGAATTCAATATGGCCAACATTAAGCCGCCATTTTGAATATTTAATTAGTTTTCAGATTTTTTTCAACTGCTTAATTTTTTAGTTATCAGTACTATCACATCATTTGTGTTTCAGCAGATATGCAGCTTTATACACAAGGAAAATGTTTTATTAAAGATAAATGCAAATAATCCATTGGTTTGTCTGTTATTTTGATTACGCATATTTAATTAGGCTTTGTGACGTCACTAAGCCTACAATATGGCCGCTTCCATTACAGTCCATTTGCAAATATTCAAAAGCCCACAACTTCCACAATTTTCAACCGATTTAGATGAAACTGGTATCAAAATTCATGGTTTATAAAGATCTTTCATAAAAAACATAGTTATCATCAGGGTTGCCGTCCCCTTTAAACAGATAGGTTCTGTGTCATCTGGAGAGAGGGGCTCACTGGTAACCATGTACGCTGCGGTATGTGCAGCCTGCAATTCGGTGCTGCCTATGTTTATCTTTCCAAGGCAAAATTTTAAAGATCACTTTATTCGTGATGGCCGCACAGGCTGCGTTGGTGTAATACATCCTCCTGGCAGGATGACTACTGAAAACATTTTGGTTTTTCATAAAGTATTCTGCTAAGCATGCAAGACCTTCAACAGAAAAACCTGTTCAACTTCTCTTAGACAATCACCATTCTCATCTTGGTATTGACACGCTGAACTTTGCAAAGGCAAATGGAATTATAATGTTATCGTTCCCACCTGACTGCTCTCATACATTACAACCGCTTGACCATGCAGTAGTTGGAACTTTCAAGAAGTACGTAAGGATGTCTCAGGACAACTGATTAGAAACAACCCAGGAAAAGCCTATTCAAGATTTGCCTGGAATAGCAAGAGAATTTTGGCCAAAAGCTGCGTAACCATCAAGTATCACAAAATATTTGAGGTATATGGAGTTTTTCCATTCAATAACAAGATATTTACTGTTGTCAAGTTTGCACCATCAATTGTTACTGACCGTCTGCTGTCAAAAATAGTGAGTATGATCAGGAAATACCACGATCTAAAACTGCTGACAAACCCATGACATTGTGAAGAAGAGCCACACAACAATAACGAGACACCAGGAAGACAAACAAAGCAAAGCAACTAGCTCTCTCTTCCCCATAGAGAATAGACAGAAAGAAACGCACAACAAAACATCTGATGGCAATGACAAAGATAAAGAGACCAGCAACCCGGATTTACCATTGAGGTCAGAAACCAATACTGAAGAAGAAACACAAGCCACTGTAATAGAGGTACAAGAAAACGATACAAACCGTACTTGGGCGGAAAAAAGGGGAGGAGAGTTGTTGAAATGCGTGGTGATGGCCACTGTCTACTATATGCCATCAGTGAAAGCCTCAAAGAAGACACGTTTGCTAATATGTCAAGTGACGAACTCTGTGTTAAGTTATGGAATGAAGTAAATGACAATAAACAGTATTATCAAATATTTTTAAGTGGTGACATGAACATACTAGAAGGCGTTGACAAGTACATAGCTGAAAAACAATTTAGTGCAGATTGCGCTGACATCATTATGTTGGCACTGTGCAATGGCCTTGGCAAAAATAGTAAGTGAGTATGATCAGGAAATACCACAATCACAAACTGCAGACGACCCCGTGGCACCGCGAGGAAGAGCCGCTCAACCATCACGAGACACCAGGAAGAAAAATTAAGCAAAGCAATTAGCTCTCTCTTCCCCATCAAGATGACTGCAATACTAGAATTGACATAAAGTAACGTACAACAAAACATAGAACAATTATAATGCGTTTATTATTTACTGTCGTGAGTTGGCTCCCGGTACCGTTAGTTTAACAGGTGACTGGGCCTAGGGCGACGACAGTAAACATGATTCGCACTATACAGACTCCCACAATGGGAGTAACTATAAACAAAAAGTCAACAACAACAGATCCACCGCCTTAGAACGGACAGCAGCCTAAGCAACCAGGGGCCTTAAATGCATTTTACTGGTACCAAATCTTCGCCCTAGATTCTGCTGTTGTTGAAGTACAAGAAATGTTCAGCTCGCATGGAGGCAATCTAACTAATGCAATGTATCATCATGGAAAACACTCTAATCAAATTAACACTCCATGATGAAACATAGAAAAGGGCTCATGACTCACAGATAGTCAGAGCTAAAGAAAACCTCAAGTTGAGCCACGGTGGGTCCAGCTACAGATAAGCATCAGGCAACAACAGACTGTGACATTTTATCAGTATATAGTAGATTATGTTATTGAAACAAAACAAACGCAAGAGGACCTGGTGTAGCCGCAGCAGGAGTTATCCACATTGCCTTACACGGGATGGAGCAGGCGCCCGCTACAATGCAGTTAACGTCCAGCCTGAGGAAGAAACCACATTTTCAATTGTAAGGACACAACCCGAAGGAGTCTTGGTTCAAATACCTAAAACACTTACCCCAGAACATAAAAGACCTTTTCCAAAGGCCACAGCTAGGCAGCAAACAACAAAGGGTAGGAAAAGGCGGAAAATTGCTATTTTGTCTTTTCTGTGTAGAACCATATTCAAATAGCAGAGCTGGTGAGAAGTGGATCAAGTGTTTGTCATGTAAAGATTGGGCTCATGAAGAATGTGCACCCCCAGAAAAGAACTTTTTATGCCAGAATTGTAACTCAGATGATGCATACATTTAAGTTTTAAACTTTTTAGTAAGAAAGTAAAAATTGTTATCTACATATATTTGATTACTTCAGCAATACTATCTATTTTTATTGAGTCTACAGAATCATGAGTTTTCGTGACAAAATGTACTTAATAACCTTTCGCCATCAGTGTATTTGGATTTATTAGCACCTCATATAATACAAAAAATATTTTAGCACCCTATTTTGTCATTTAGCGTTCATATTATACAAACTTGAACCATAGTTTTGATCATTGGTTTAAATGTGTTTTTTTTTATCAGTTAAGTTATTTAATTTTATGGGTACCCTTCCTTGAAAGGACGTAAACATTTTTGACCCTACATATGGAAGAGGCATCATGCACATTTTGCTTACCAGATGTCAGTTGTCAATATTTGAACTTGTATTCAATATATGTATACCAAAAGAGATCTTTTGCCAGAAAATATTCTACAAAATCATTGGTTTTCGCGACTAATGTACTTAATGACCTTTCGCCATCGGTGTATTTGGACCTATATGAACCTTACACATGATTAATAATATTTTCAGCATCCTCATGTATCATTTAGTGTTCACATTATGACAACTTCAGCACTGCTTTTGGTCATTGATTTAATTCAATTTTTATCAGTAAATTTATTTCTTGTATGGATATCCTTTTTGGTGGGCCATACAATTTTTCGCCACAATAAATGGTAGTAAAATTATGCACTTTTTGCTTTCCAGATGTCATTGATAATATTTAAACTTGTTTTCAATACATTTATACATAAGGAGGACCTTTAAACAAAAAGAATTATAGAAAATCATGTGTTTTCGTGAGTAATGCACCTAATGATCTTTCACCATCAGTGTATTTGGACTTGTTTGCATCCCATGTATGATGCAAAGTATTTCTAGCATCCTTCTGTATCATTTTGTGTTCATATTATACCATCTTTAGCAATGTTTTTTTTATCTCAGGTTTAAATTAAGTTTTATTAGTAAAGTTATTTATTTTTATGGGTGCCCTTTTTTAATGAATAGTAAAAGTTTATGCCCCGACATACCAAGGTGTCATCATGCATTTTTTTATTTGGGAGACTCTTAGCTTTAATTTGATGTATGTTACTGCTTGTTACCCTGTGTGGACCACCATCTCGAAAACTAGCTCAGTTTTAACTGCTTTGCTGCAGCACTATAAAAGAACCGTCACGTGATGCCTTAAGGAAACGACTAAATTTTCATTCTCCTTTTTTGAAAGATATTTTTTATCTTTTTGATGCATCATCTTTATCCAACTACAAGTGCAGTATGCATTTTCATGTAGTGCACACAGTATTTGTTGAAAAAGCTGAAATAAGTTGCCACCTTACTTATCTTCAGATTCTTAATCTGAGGCTGTCCTCGAGCACTATGCCACTTAATATGTTTTTTAATTCTCAGAGGATCAGTAAAAATGCCAGAAAATGCTTTATTTTGCAAGGAGTAGTTCCTAAATAATCTGTATTTAGGATAAACATCACCCAGAGACCCTTTTGGATTATTTCTTTAATTGATAGGACATGGCTTTGCCTATGATGATGGCACAAGAAGTGCATGCTTTTAAGTGCTCATACATTTAGTCTACCAGCCAACCACATTGGCTAGAGCATTTAATGGAAATCTTGGTAATTGGACTGAAAGCAAACACTTTAGAATAGCAAGGCAGTTTCGAAAGTACCGCAAGCTTAAAAGTACACAATGTACTTGTTTCATCGGGTAGGAACGGACAGATTCCTATGGCTGTGATGCACTCCAGTTTCAGTTTCAGGTTAAACACTTTTCTCGGAATGTGCATCTTGTTGCATTTGTCCATGGCAAATAATGCTTAATTGTGGTGTCAGAAGAACATGAAATGGCCTCTTTTATACAAACTGAGTAGTGTGTCAATGTAGCTTATTTGTATGGTCCACTTGTTATTGATAATAAGAGAATGAATTGTTAACATGGAATGCTTCGGTCATCACAGTAGGTTCCCTTTGTTAAACTGTATTTGTTCTTGCACATGCAGATCTAGGAACAGCAGGTTTATTTGCTGTTTGATTTTTGTTGCTGCTGCTGCTGTTGTTGCTGTTGTTGTTGTTGTTGCCAAAATCCTTCTAAGTTGCTAATAATTTTTACTTTATGTTTCTTGTTTATTCCAGGTCTGACTGACTGACTGTCTGACGGAAGCTGTAGGGAATCACTTTGACACCTGTGTTACCAGCCCTGCAGCCAGCACTAAACAGTGAGAGGCCATTCTGAATGAAAGTAAGAAATCCTGATATTAACTGTGAGTCCATTTTTAGAATTTGAATCTTCATCTTTGTCCAAACTCTTTCAATAAAATGGGAAATGTCCGTGCTAAAGTTGAGAAGCTCTTTTCGATTCATTTCACCGGGGAATTTTCTTTGAAGCAGCCATTGCCGAGTTCTTTTATTCAATATATATTCACAAAATGTTGACTATTTAAAAATGAATTTGCTTCAAAGCACCCACTCTTTGAGAGATTTTGGATGGAAATGACTTTACAATATTTGGAAATGTTAGAATACTGCTGATAGTATCTGGTGTGCATCCAAATAGGGAAAATTCTTGGTATTCTTGCATTAATTAGCTGCTATTATCTCTATAATTGGGCATTTAGGTTAACCCATACAACAACAACATCAATTGCTTGATGATCTACACAGATTAGAATGAACAGTTTAGACCCTGATCAGATGCAAATGGGAGATAATTGTATTTTCTTCTGTTTTAAAAAAGGGCCCTTTTTACATGTTTGGTAGTCCATGTGTCATACTTATAAGTCTTAGGATGACACAATGAATGTTTCCCTTTTACAGCTTAAAGATAATCATTGCAGAGCTGCAAAGGACACTAAATATCAGCAACTTAAGTCATGCCTGCTCTACAACATTTTAGCCCTTTCTAACAGGCCGGCTTCGGATTTTCCGACATCTTCTAAATTTCATATGAAAAAGCAAATATGAGTTGTTTTTTTTCAAATTTAATTCATTGATTGCTAGTCTAAATGGACCATTTTACCTGGTAGGGTATTTTTTTTCAAGCTTCAAAATGAACTTCAAAAAATTAAGGCATCAGGGGATAGTTTCGAAATTTGGGATGGACGAATTTTAATATATTCTAGTATAGGGGTCCAAACTAGCATATTTTTAATTTAAAATGTTGATTTATGAGGATATCTTGGCTAAAAAGCATTGTAGGATGGGTATTTCTACAAGTTTGAGTGAAATACGAAACTAAAATTTCATATCATACAGCCCTGCTTGTTGTAGGGAACATTGCATCGGCTGCAGCTGTCAGTTGTTTATAATAAGCACCAAAAGTGTCCTTTTTTTGAAAAGATTTTGCCAAAAATCTAATTGGTTATTAAAGGGTCGCCTCTTGATTTTGAATATTGTGTAATATTGATCTACAGACTGAAAGTGAGTGATAGGGCTGGTGATGTGCAGGTAACTTTCGTTTTCCATATAAGTTGGGTTGGGGTCAGTTTTTTTTTCACTATCGAAAAAGTGTTGATGGGGATATAACAAATATTCCACTGGTACCTAGTTTTGGGCCATATGGGCTTTATTTTTCATTTGCCAGGTTTTGACTCCTGTGGGGAGAAGGGCAAGGTAGGAAGTGAGTTGATGTGCCTATTTGTTGGAAAGTTATTAAGTTTTAAAAAAAGTATGCGGCCGCGGGCCAAAAGGTCCTTAAAAGAACCGTCCTGTGATGCCTAAACGATCGCCAAGTCAAAGTTGCAAAACTTGCTTCAGAATTAGGTATTTCTAATGGAAGGTTTTACACTATAATCCATGGTATCTGCCGGGCTGGTACTTAGAAACCTGAACACGGAAGATCGTCGGCAAAAGGTGGAGTCAAGCAAAGAACGTCTGGTAGTGCAGAATACTTTCACACTCGTCAAAAACTTGGCTTCACCACTGGGACCCAGATACAAAAAAGAGTCCATGCAATGGCAGCGCCCTACCTTACACCCATTAATGTAATTTCGTACCCAACTATCCGTCGCCAGGGTAATCGCCACGGTATTTTGAAATTCCAAAATATACAAGCCTGCTGGTACTTCATTTACACGATAATACTATGTCAATGTCATTAAACAAGTAAGGTTTAATATTAAAGAAAAACCAAATGGAAAGCAAGCCGCTGGAGTCCTTCGTTTGCATGCTAATGTCCCTGTGCAGAGCTGCACAAGCGGCTATGTTTCGGTGCAAGCAGGTTCGAGCAGTTAAATCACTTACCATACAGTCCAGACCCCAAGAGATTATAATCGGTTTCGAAATTTGAGGAACAATATTTCGGGACGATGATGAGCTCAATGCTGCTACAGAAGCTTGGGTTGGGGACCAAACAGACAAATTTTATTTCAAAGGCATAGACTACTTAAAAGAAAAGTTGCCAAATACAAAGAAGTAAAGGGGTATTATATTTTTGAAAAATAATGTCGAGATCCTCTTCCTATCTGTGAGTTAAACCCCAAGTTATAGGAACTTATTGAACTCCCCACGTTTATGGAGATAAAGAATACGTCTGAAACGCAAGCTCAACTAGTTTTGTGATTTTACAACAGCAAAATAAGGGCGAAAATTTGGCCGGTAAAATTAATTTAAGGCCCCCACCTCCTCCCCCCTCGAATGGTTTAGGCTGCTGTCCGTTCTATTGTTGTTTATACGAGTACATTGTTAATTGTTGCTCCCATAATGTGTTTTTATTATACTAGGTCCAGTTCTTTGTATACTAGTCCTGCAATCATCTCGCTGGGAAAGAGAGGGAGAGAGCTGGTTGCTTACTTTTATTGTCTTCTGGATGATGACGTCAATGATAACATCGATGGTGAGGTGCATGATTATGTCGATGGTGACGACGTCTGATGGATGAAGAAGTGGTTGAAGACGTGAATTATGACGTGGATGGTTACGCCAATGATCAGGTTGAGAACGATGAGGAATTTAACGTGGATTGTGACGTCGTTGATGACGGCTATGTCCACGTCGATGGGGACGTCTGCGAGCGACGTCTGATGAAAACTTCTGCAGGCGACATCTGGTTGCGACGTCTGTTGTGCGACGTTTGGTTGCGATGCCTAGTGGTGACGTCTGGTAGCGACGATTGGTGGCGACGTCTGGTGACGACGAATTGTTACTACAATACCATTGTGACCTGTATACAAATCTATACTGTTTCAATAGCAGTCACGTCTCAATGCTTTTCACACAAGTATAGTATAGGCCCACAATAATAAGCCAGCTCTGTTGACATTCTCTATTTACAATAATATTTATCTATAACTAATATTTTTAAGACAATATTTTTAGAATCATGAACGCATTTTGTTATACTTAAAATGCGTTATTCACACAAAAATCACAAGAATCACATACACTTGGCTGCGTTGGCCTAATCATTCCACATGCATTGCAGTGGCGGATCTAGAGGGGACTCGAGGATTCGCTCAAAACCCCCATCCCCAGTCTTAAAATATCCCATGAAAATGTAATAATTTGGTCTCAGTTAGACCAAATTATCTCATTTTCATGGGATATTTAAGAAAAATGAGATAAAATCAGCTCCTCTACACATCTGAGCCCTCTTCCAGAAACCCTGCATCCGCCCCTGCATTATCACTAGCTTATCAATTATCTCATATATTAACTGCAGTGTTGCACCTTGATCTGATAAACGTTGCCGATTTCGCTGCACTTCTATCTTTATCAGGTCAGCGCATCATTTCACTTTATGAATGGCGTTGAATCGATGCGAAAATCGATGATTACAAAAATGTTGTTCAAAATCGTCAGTTTGAAAAACCATTTCAGAATAACAGGTTGTCGTCTTTTGATATCAAGTTTACCAGGCTCAGCCTCGATAACGCATGTTGAAATGCTCGACAAAGCCTCGTGATTCAACATGCTTTTTCAAATGATTGCCTGGTAAACTCCATATCAAAACACACTCACCTAGTATTCTCTATGTATTGGTCAATCCATAGTTCTCATTTCTCCATAAATCAATGTTTTATGTGCTGATTGGCGCCTCGCTAAAAACGTTTACAATAGGAACCTAGACAAATGTTATCCATGAGAATTCAAAATGATAAGTGTGTGCTTTAACCGTTTGTGCCTTGAAACTCTGTGAGAGAGCAGGGAAAATTTGCAGTGTGTGATTGTGGTTTTGGTTGATTTTGATGCGTTCACTGATTTTCAGTAAGAAGGTCCAATTGCATGAAACAAATATTATTTTGTTTCAATTTTTGAGAATGTCATTGCTTTATACGAGGGCTGTTCAAATATGAATGCAAGTAGCATCATAACTTTCTTCACATATAAGCTACAACAAAATGGTAAACGTTTCTATAAAGGACTATATGTCACCTTTAAACTGGCACCAGACCTAAAGAAAAATACAGTATACTTATTGAGCTATAGCCCTTTGAATAAGGGTCACGTTAGTATACTAACAAACTCAATGCTTCGAACATAAACTAGTGATATAGAAGAGCTATAATTCTTCGATAAACAGGTGAAATTTCTCGAAATTTTTAAGGAAGCATACCCATATTCTTATATAATATTTCTGTGAAAGTTGCGAAAATCCGACATGCTCTTGTTAAATTACAGTGAACAGTGTTCACTGAAGTTTCCTTTTGTTTGCAAATAAATGATAAACAAAACACTGCCTTTCAGTTTTCAGTTACACTTATCTCAAACAACATGCACGAAGCAACATTTAAACTAATTTTAACTCAAAGACAATATGTTGATCTTCGAAACTGAGTTGTTGCTACAAATTATTGTTGGATAGTGGGTAATTTTTAAGCGCGGAAAAGCATTTTTATTAAGTCAAAAATGCCTTAAGTAAGGGGGTTATAGATTTTACACTTATTCTTTCTTGTCATAGTATTGCGGCTTTATTCTTACTTTGAACGTAAACTTTAAGTTTGATCACTATCGGCATTATTTACAATAAAATTACTCACCTGGTCTTGAGGACTAGACGGATTGAATATATTTTAAATAATGTAAACAAGTCATGAAGAGGCAGAAAAATGCTTGAAAAATTATAGAAAATGTGATTACTCAGTAAATAAACGGCGACACGTTTTGAAAACTCCCTAATGACATATTTAGCATGTTTTCAGCAAAATGCAAAGAAAACGACACAGCGATGTTCATTATTACATCAGCAGTAGCTAACTCAAAATGACGTTTATCATAAAATTAATGACGTCACAAACGTGCCTGTTTACTCAAGATTGAAACAGAATAATATAAATTTTATCCTACAAACTACTTTTGGATTGTTACTCAAACTTGCTACTAAAATTTGGTGCTATTTTATCCAAAACTTACAAAGATATGACACTATATCCGCACGTGTACCAAAACGTGCATTGCACTTTGCTCAAAAAAATTTCAGTATACAGGAATGGCCTTTATATAATGGTCTGTAACTCGAGCAATATATTGAGAGTGTCTTTATGTTAGGTGCCATTTTAAAGGCAACAAATAGTTTTTTCCAGAAAGGTATGGCATTTTGTCGTAGCATATATGTGAAGAAAGTTATGAAGCTACTTGCATTCATATTTGAACAGCCCTCGTACTTTAATTGTTGACTCAACCTTTCAGAAACTATGTCCTGATATTCTAAATACAACACTTAAATAAACTTTTTGCTGCATGCATCCAAATTTATGTGGCACAATGTTCATTTTATTCAGGAAAAATCCTACTCTGTATCACGAGACACCATCTTCGTAAATCGCTATGGTTTGGGTCATTACAATTTGTACGGACACTGACAAGATTTACAAATTTATTTTAGCCCTGAATATTCAGGAATAAAAGCATACTCTAGAGTCCAAAATTCTGGTCCTTGTCATAGAGTATGAGCTGGTCCCCAGCCAAAGGTACAAGTTGGCATGTGTGCATATCGGCATGTTGACATGTGCGTCTATCGAGGACTTCGACCAGACTGCGCATCCGAACATTAGACATAACCCACAATAAACTGTTAAAAGACTGGTTGTACACTCAAAATGTCAATTGCTCAAATACGGTGAATAACAGCTTCATGCGTAGTGTGTATATAATCATTGAATAGTCTTGTTTAGAGCCTAGACATCAATGACTAACCAAGACACTTACCTTACAGGACATTTTCCAATAATATCAATGACATTGTTTGCACTTTAAATGTTTGACCTAGTACAGACACCTCTGAAATATGTTTCCACTCATCAGCGTTATTTAGGTTACGTTTTCGACGAAATTGCCGATAATGACTTAATAATATATTGCGTACTAGAATAAACCATATCTAAATATTCATTTTTACATATTTGAAGCGGTTTGTAATTTGTCAACATAGTGTACGAGGGCTGTTCAAATATGAATGCAAGTAGGTTCATAACTTTCTTCACAAATATGCAACGACAAAAGGTCATACCTTTCTGGAAAGAACTATTTGTTTCCTTCAAAATGACACCAACCATAAAGAAACACTCACTATATTTCTCAAGTTACAGGCGTTTATATAAAGGAGACGCCTGTATACTGAAGTGTTTTGAAGCAAATCGCAATACATGATTCGGTATATGTGCGGGTATGGTGTCATATCTTTGTAAGTTTAGACAAAATGGCACCAAATTTTTAGGTGCAAGTTAAAGTATCAATCCAAAAGTTGCTTGCAGGAAAAAGTGTATACAATCCTGTTTCAATCTTGAGTAAACAGGCACATTTGTGACGTCATTTAAGAAATAGATCAGCTCCAGCAGTGAATTGTTGAGTAATAATTCACTGTTTGGAGGTCAGTTGTAAAGAAGATCAAATCACGAGCGCGCAGCGCGAGTGATTTATCTTCGTACAACTGACCGACAAGTAGTGAATCATTACTCAACAATTCACGCACTGGAGCTGATCTATTTCGATTCTAACACACAATAAACGACGAAATCACATTCGAAGTATTCAGCTTCTTCCAACTTTCCGCCATTGCGCTGAGGAATTCCCGCCAATACTTAGACTACGTCGCATACGTTTACACGTAATTGTAACGTCTTTCAAGCGTAAAAACGACTTTACACCGTCTAACGCCATGAATGACGTCATTTTCTAATGACGTCAGCTATCACACACTTTAGCAGTGAACTATTGTCCGATATATCACAGTTTGTTACCGTTGGCGCTATAGGCGAGGTGTGTTAGAATAATTTTTTGATAATCGTCATTTTGAGTTATCTACTGGTAATGTAATAGTGAGCATCGTTGTGTCGTTTTCTTTGCGTTTTGCCGAAAACATGCTAAATATGTCATAAGGGAGTTTTCAAAACGCGCCGTCCTCTATTTACAGAGTAATCACATTTTATGTCATTTTTCAAGCATTTTTCAGCTTCTTAATGACGTGTTTACATTAATCAAAATATGTTCAATCTGTTTAGTCCTCAAGACCAGGTGGGTAATTTTATTGTAAATATTGCCTATAGTGGTCAAACTTAAAGTTTACGTTCAAATTCAGAATTAGGCGGCAATATTATGACAAATAAAATATTATAAATTCTATAACCCCTTCACTTAAGGCATTTTTGACTTAATAAAAATGCTTTTCAGCGTTTAAAAACTACCCACTATCCATCAATAATTTGTAGCAACAACTCAGTATGAGCGATCAACTTTGAGTTAAAACTAGTTTAAATGCTGCTTAGTGCATTTTGTTAGAGATAAGTTTAACTGAAAACTGAAAGGCAGTGTTTTGTTTACCATTAATTTGCAAATGTTAGGAGACTAGTGAAAACGATTCGTTGTAACAAAAGCATGTAGGTTTTTCGCAACTTTCACAGAATCATTATGTAATAATATGGGGATACTTCCTTAAAATTTTCAAGAGAGCACCTGTTTATCGAAGAATTATATGCTCGTCTATATCACTGGTATATGTTGGAAACATTGAGTTTGTAAGTATACTAACGTGACCCTCATTCAAAGGACTATAACTCGATAAGTGTACTGTATTTTTCTTTAAGTCTGGTGCCAGTTTAGGGGTGACATATAATCCTTTATAGAAACGTTTACCATTTTGTCGTAGCATATATGTGACAAAAGTAATGAAGCTACTTGCATTCATATTTGAACAGCCCTCGTATTTTAATATACTTATAAATATGTAACCTGTACTGGCTTAAAAAATTGATATCCTTATTTTATATGGTAACGTAGTTTACAGCTTATTATGGAAATTTGACAACAGCAAAGGAAGTAAAGCATTCAGCCTTATATTTGAATCATGAAGCAGATAATAGGAGTATATATATATATATATATATATATATATATATATATATATATATATATATATATATATATATATTGTTATGAATCATTGGTAATTGGTAGTTTTTAATTATTTATTTACATTTTGAAAGATATGAAGAAGATGTACGTTGTACATTCACACGCAATGTACATGGTTTGATTGAAATCTAAACATTGGTAGAAGTAACATGCTAATAAGCAAATTTTAATATTTATTTTACTACCTCTTTCGCCAATGAAAAGTTATAGATAGCTTCCAATATGTAAAAATGGAAATTCATCATTAGAATATAGATCTTTATCAAACATTTAAGGCTGGGGATCATGGTTTATTCTAATAGCAGTCTATAAAGTCATTATCTGCAATTTCGTAAAAAAGTGTAACATAAGTAACTCTGAGGAGCAGCAATACACCTCACAGATGTCTTCAGTTGATATTTATGTCTAGTTCAAACGTGTAGAGCACAAATAACTTCATTGATACTATTGAAACATATCTTACTAGTCTTGATTTTGTTAATTGCTATTTTCAATGTTAGCAGGGTAACATCAACTACAGGCCATTCACAGAAAATTGACCGAAGAAAACTTAGTAAAACTTAAGTTTTTAAGTCCCAAAGACATGTCCCTGACTGAAAATGGTAACCGAGTTTTTCTTTTCTCCCTGGGGTTGGGGAACACGGTTCATTCTTATATGCAATCTATAAAGTCATTACCTGCATTTTTGTATAAAATGTAACATACGTAACGCTGACGAGCAAAAACAAATCTCACTGATGTCTTCAATGTATGTTTATGACTATATCAAACTTTTAATGCTCAAAAAATGTCATAAATACTATTGTAAAAATAGTACTTGTCTTGTGTTTTGTGTACTGCTATTTTCAATTTTTGTAGGGTAACGTTGGTTACAGACCATTTACAGAAAATTGACCACAGAAAACTTAGTAGAACATGGGTTTCTAAGGCCCCAAGACATGTCACTGACTGAAAACAGTAACCAAGTTTTTCTTCCTGAGGGGTGCAACAGAACGTAAATTTGAGATTCGGCCCCTACACTACCAGACCTAGGGTGACAATGCCACTAAAATCAGCAAAAACAATGTTGTGTGCATTGACGGGTCAGTTCGCTCATCAGACATGTCTACAATTTTATCATGTCTATGGCATTTTTGGACAGAGGGTCCAATGCATAATAATGGCATCAAGAAACCCCAAGCTTCTCGATACAGTGTTGCATGAGATATTGATGCTGATCCCCCAGCAAAGAATCACCAGTATTCAGAGTATGCTAAATCGATGCTTGTCCTAATTTGCCGCTGACTGGGGACACACTCGTTACTGGTGAAGGCATTCTCATCTTCGAAATGTGATGTTTAAGGCTATCAAGTTAATTTCATATGACATTCAAAGAATCGCATTTCGAGTAAACTTACATGTTTTTCATGTGTTTATGAGGGAATACTCTGTAGTCATTTTTGCGAAAATTGACTTTGACCCCTGGGTTACTTGTCACTGTGCCACAACACAGGTAAAGGTGCTAGCAAACCAAAGTAAACACTTTTCTCAACCGATGACATGCATCTAAACAAATAAATAAAAAAATGAATAATTGTTTGCTTTGGTGTTTTTGTGTTGCATGGTTGTCTGGGATTTCCTTAACTTTTTTTGTTGAGTATATATATTGAGGGGCCACAGGTTATAGTTTAAAGATATTAAACAATTGTAAGATTAAACGAGACTTACACAGTAAGTTGAAGTTTGATCAAGATTTCATATACCATAAATACCCTTAGGGTTTACATAGAGTACGAGTCACGTGATCGCTGGAAATTCATACTTGAAAGCCCAGAAAATAATTCTTGGACCCAGCAAACCCAATAATATGGGCAGGGTGAAAGGGTGGGTATGTGAACCCTAAGGGTATTTATGGTATATGAAATCTTGATCAAACTTCAACTTACTGTGTAAAAGTAAGTAATGGTGCAAAGATCAGGAATCGATACAATCAAGTACCACACCTGACCCAGGATACCAATGGGAAAGTGACAAACTCACAGAAGACACCACAAACGAGAGCCAAGAGGTCAGCCCTTTTCCAGCAGGTGACCACAAAGCACAATAAACAGACGCGCACAAAACATAGCAAACACAAGACAGAACAAAAACATAAAAGATCCACAAAAGAAGTACCGCCTTGGAACGGTCAGTAAAATATTTTACTGGAGGGCTTAAACCGGTTTAACGGCGCCAACCTCACCCTTAATTCAGATGTGGATCAAGACACATAGATATTTGGTTTGCATGAAAGACCCCTAACTTATCAATGCATCATCTCCTAAAACATATAAATCAAGATATAACAAGGAGATAAAGCAAGGATAAGGACTCAACAGTAAATTAAACTGAATACCGGAGCAAAAGAAATCCAACAGGTAAACCCCGGTGGGCCCGACAAACAGCCAAAGCATCAGGCCCCTACCATCTCATCAATAGATAAGTCTTTAAGTCGGAACCATCATAGAGTCTGAAGTCCGACCCACCGGTGTGCAATTAAAGAGGAAAGCAAAGTTGCCAACCGTGATTGGGTTGACTACCAAGCATGCAGTCTGTTGCAATACATTAATGTTATAGCCAATCTTTTTATAGTGGGAAATTATTTTAATGAACTGCGCTGAAAAATTATTAGAGCCAACAATCTTCTTCAACTTATACACCAAGTCACCATAGAAATCAGGTTCCGAAAGTCCTTGGCGCAAGAGAGATTTAAGTCCAACTTGGAATTTAGAAATCAAATCATAGTATCGTCTATAAAATTTTGAAAATGTTTTGCGAAGTTTATGATACCGATAGCCTTGTTTAAGAAGTTTCTGAGTTAACAATTTATTGCGAGTGTTGAAGTCAGCAACATAGCTAGATGCTCTAGCAAAACGAATGAGTTGAGAGATATAGACTCCATAGGATGTAGAACGAGGAACATCACCATCTAAAAATGGGAAATTGACAATTTCAAAATCAAAGTCGTCACGTTTGTCATAAATTTTGGTAGAAACAATATCATTAGAAATTGACAAATGCAAGTCTAAAAATGCGGCTTCGGTATCAGAGGCATTGGCTTTATTAAGTTGGAGCTCTGAAAGGTATATTTGACTAACCATATTGTCAAAATAAACATTATTAATATTTAAAATATCGTCCAAATATCTGGAAGTAGTGTTAAACGCATCAATAACATCAGCCTGCTTATCATCAGAAAGAGACATCATAAAGTCCCTTTCATAACAAAACAGGAATAAATCTGCAACCAGGGGAGCACAATTAGTGCCCATAGGAATCCCAACAACTTGTCTATAGAGCTTGGTGCCAAATCGAATAAAAATGTTGTCCAACAAAAAGGTCAGCGCATCGCATACATTTTGACACGACCATGCATGATATTTTTTAGGTTTTTCTGAAGTAAAAAATGCATTTCTGTCACTACATGCAAGGTAAGGAGAGCCTTCTCTCTGGAAGGTACTTTCAATAAGATCAATAAGTTTATCTTTAATTAAATTATGAGGTAAAGTAGTGTAAAGAGTAGAAAAATCATAAGTAGACAAACTGGTCGCATTGAAATCTCTAGCTTTAAGTTTATCTAAAATTTCACCTGAATTTTTTATCGACCAAAATAGGTTTTTACCAGATCTCTCATATACTTTTTCACAATATTTGATAACATGTTTTTTAACAGCTGTAAGACACGAGGTTAACAATTTAGAAAGTTCTGTTGTTGTACAAGAACTAGAATTTGCAATAAATCTTGCTTTATAGGGTTTTTTATGGAGTTTAGGTAACCAGTACAACGTAGGAACTTTGTCTTGATTTTCTTTAGCTTTGACACCAAAATGTAGGGCTGTATGACAACCATGCCCATCAACAATCACCCTTTCACTTAAAGAAGGCTGCAGTTTATAGGCATTAGTGTCAACAAGCTCACGCTTAAGAGTATTAATATAATAAGTCTCGTTTAATCTTACAATTTCATCCCCATAAATACCCTTATGGGTCCCCATAGAGAATTTAGAGTTGCTGTGTCTAAGAATAAACAAACCGGAGCTTACCAAATATGTTGAATTACTTCATATCATAAGCATATTTTCTCACTAGCTACGTAAAATACATGCATCTATTAACTTCCATTTGTCCTTCAGATACTCATCTGTTGACATCAATTTTCTTCAGCAGGTACAAGTACAGCAATGTAAATCCGTCAGTAGGTACAAGTACAGCAATGTAAATCCGTAACAGTTACATCCCTTTGTATAATCAGTAACACTTATATCCAATATCCCTTCAAACTGAATAATATTTACATCTCGAATGCACCTTATCATAATCAATTTCCTAAGATTGCAGATTGAAAACAGGACTTTCCCTGTACAGGTTTGTCATAAAACTTCCTAAATGTGCTATTTTGTGTCCACCTGGCTGTGTTCATAATCACACTCAAGGGAGCACCCTTAGCCTTAGCATGTGATGATGCTGCTGCCCTTGTGCTATGAGGTTTAAAACATTTGACATCAATTCCTGCTTTATCCATAACTCTTTTCACCCATCTTGAGATAGTAGCACGAGCCACTCCTTTAAAGGGAGCTTGCGTCGAAATGAACAGCTGTGTCTCCTGACTTCTCAAATTGGACGTTCTATCTATATACTCACGCAATAGCGAAACAATGCATAATGACTTGTTTTGAATATATGACTGAAACCTAATATTATCCTGATGCACTCCAGGTCTAGTATGTTTAAGCACAACAGAAAACTGTAACTCCAAACTATCCTCATGAAATATGACATCTTCAACTTTAAATAAATGAATACTTTGACCCCTTGGGCCTGTTAGAAGTAAAAGCAGCATACAAACTTTCTGAGAAAGCTGAAGTAAGGTAAGATTTGAACTCAAACTTGATAAATAATTTAAAACAATATCTGGATTCCATGTTGTCCTATATTTAGGCAAAGCAGGCCGTTTGTTAAACACTCCTCTCATAAATTTCTTAACTAATACACTATTACCAATGTCAACTTGACCCTCAGAACACAAACTTAAAAATCCACTCAAAGCAGATCTGGCTGTCCCAATACCACTATACTGAACTCCTGATTTATACAGATCATATAAAAAGTCAATAACTAAATTTATAGAGGGTTGAAGTGGATCAATTTCCCGAGAACCTGAAAACTTGAGCCACTTTCTAAGGTAACATTCATATTGTTTCTTTGTAGATTGTCTCCATGCTTGAATGATGAGGTCGGCAGACTCTCCCTGAATTCCTCTGCCTTGCAAAACTTCCCTGATACGCGAAATGCCCCCAGCTTCAGTTTCTGTAGTGGGTGAGTTCTTTCTGGGTTGTTTGGCTGATACAATATTTTGCTTGTTGGAGGAAGTCTTATGGGAAAATCCACAATCAGATGAGCCAGTTGAGGCCACCAACTTTGAGTTGTCCATAATGGGGCTACTACTAATGCTTCGGCCTCGTCTTCCACAATCTTCCGTAAAACCATACTGAGGGTGCTGAAAGGTGCAAAAATATAAACATATTGTTTAGTCCAAGATATTGAAAAAGCATCCACTGCCATTGCATCAGGATCTGGTCTAAATGAAATGTATTTTTCAAGTTTATGATTGAGCCTAGAGGCAAAAAGGTCAATGTTGGGTTTGCCAAACCTACACACAATTTCCTGAAAAATGTCCATATCTAAAGCCCATTCAAGGTCCTCATTGAGATTAAGCCCCCTAGAAAGCTCATCTGCCTCTACGTTCAAACAACCTGCCACATGAGAAATGCTTAAATGAATGCTGCGGGAAATGCACCAGTTCCAGTTATCAATAGCTAATACATTCAAATATCTCTTCTTTCCTCCAAAATTTCTTAAATAAGCACAACTTGAGGTGTTATCACAATATAATTGAATTAGTGTATTGGACTCTGAACCACATAAGGCTTTCAGCCCCAAAAATATAGCCCTCAGTTCTAAAACATTAATGTGGTCTTCCTGTTCTTCTTGGGACCAATGTCCCCCTGTACGGAGGTCTTTAGTTTTGTCATACGCCCCCCAACCTGTCTTGGAGCTGTCAGTGTAGATTTCCCTATTAGGTTTGCCATGAGAAATAAGTTTGAAACTAACTTCTAAATTATCAATCCACCACTGAATATGACTCTTACAAGATCTGGATATGATCATAGTTGAATCAAAATTGCCATTGTTGAATTTAAGATGTTTCTCTTTGATTCTCTCTAAAGGTTTGTACCTTAACTGGGCATATTCTACTCCCGGTTTGGTGGCTTCTTATTTACCAATTAACCTGGAAAATTCTCTTATGGTAATATGTGAACGTTTATTTACACTAAGGCACAATTTTAAAATAGACTCTTTCTTTTCCAATGGTAATCTCACAGTCATATCTGCTGAATTCAAAATAAAGCCGACAAATGTGATTTCTTTTGTTGGTATTAAGACTGACTTCTTATCATGTACCGTAAATCCCAAATTATCAAGCAAATGAACAGTATTTGATACATTTTGTGCACACTGTTGTTTGGTGCGACCTTGCAAACAAGAGTCATCAATGTAAGCTGTACTAATATGTCCCTTTCTACGAAGCGTTGAATAAACCGGCTTTAAGATCTTTGTAAAACATCGGGGAGAGGAGCTCAAACCCATGATCAAAGAAGTAAATTGGTATTTTTGTCCCCTCCAATAGAAGCGGAAATATTTCCTATCCATTTCCCTTATTTTGATTGAGTAAAAAGCTTCTTTTAAATCCACACTGGCCAAAAAACAGTTCGGCGTCATTGCATTGATAGCAGATTTCAGACTTTCCATCTTAAAATGTATTTTGTCAACATATTGCTGGTTAAAGGGTTTAAGGTTCAGGATCACCCTAATACCCCCATCAGATTTTGGCCTTACAAAAATGTTAGATATAAATTCATCAGGATCAGCCTGCACAACAGGTTCAATAATTCCTTTCTTAGTAAAGTCTAAAATTTCCTTATTGATCGCTTCTTCTTCAAACTTAGAAAACTTTATAGGGGATGGGACAAAAGTTTGATCAGGCTTATCAGTTAATTCCACCTGGTAACCACAGATGGTTCTTAAAATCCATCTGTCTGAGGTAATCTTACTCCACTGAGCTCTGAATTTCTCTGTTTTCCCTGCCATAAAGTTTTGGGGGGTATTCACAAGATTGAAAGATAAGTATTGACGACAGTTTCTACTTACATAAAGGGTTGTTATTGGCGCCTCTGCGACCATTTCCCTTTGAAGTCCTTTCTTGGAGCTTGTTGATTCACCCTTTTCCATTGAAAAGGTTTGTGATTTTTTGAGAACCCCCAACGAAAATCCTCCTGTGAAGAATATTTCTTATCATATCTGTTCTTTCTTTCCGGCTTGAAAAAACCCCTTTTCTTAGCGATGGATACATGTACTTTCTTGGAGTCATCCAATTCCTTCAATTCTGCATTCAAATTATCTCCGAATAACTGTGTGGCAGAAACAGGATGAGCAGGCTCACAGAGACTGTGAAATTTACTGTCCAATTCCGACTTTATAGCATCCTTCCGCTGTTGACATGATGCAGAAACTGCATGTGAGAGGGCTGAAACTGCCTCAGTGGATAACTTTTTAATTTCCTTGAAAACAGGAATTTTCTTCAGCTCTTTTTTGTGCTTATTTATGAGTTCCAACTGTTGAACAATGGCAGTTAAACCTGGCATAAATTTTGACACGGCTTTCTGCACAGCTGCATCCGTCGCCTTTCCTTTGTCTGAGAGGTTACGCCAAATGATTGGCTCCACTTTCGGCACTTGCAAATTATCTACGTTGGATGGTCTGATAAATTTCTCCCGCAGTTTTTTCACTTCCTCTGATTGTCCAACTGATCGTAAACCTTCATTCACTACGTCTGCCAGTCCCTTATCTATAGCTGGGCCAGACTTCTCAGTCCCTTTGAAAACCAATTTCAACTCCTTTAAAATATCATCATCTGATTCATCCTCTGAAGCCAGTTCTCCATCTGACAAAATATTATCCAATTCTTTCGAAGTAGAAGGCTGTTGTGTGTCAGGAATATGGTGTGTTGCCTTGTTTGATACTTCGATGTCCGAATCCGCGTCACTTTCACTTTCGTTTTCGACGTTTTGTAACAATTTCCGTTTTTTATTAATTATATCCCTATCACTTGGATTCCTGTCACATGAGGAGGACCGCCCCCTTTTCCGTTCTAAATCTCCAACGCGAGAACACAAATCAGTCATTCCACGCTGAATCTCACGTAAAATTGGTCCTTGTTTGATAACTTCCTGTAAACTTTCCAAAACATTGGGCGCCGCCATTACAGAAACAGGAAGCGAACTCGCGCCTGCGCAACGATCTGTTGTCCCAGCGGCTGTTAAATTATCCTCCCGCTGATCCGAAGGTGGATCCAAGGGTATACGATCGTCCAAATCCGACGTGTTGCCCTTCAAATTGCTGCCCACAGCGTCCTCTGACCCTGGGCAACTCATGTCCGAAAATATTTCACAGAAAACTGATCAATTCGCCTGTTCGAGAAATGGGTCACACCCAATTACTCCAAAACAAAAGACATCAAAGTTCCAAAAGTTTGTAGAGCAAATAACGCCCAAAGTCCGTCAAAAAATGACGACTACGCCTGTCCAAACAGGCTTACAGCGCCTTGTGCGGCATACAGCCAAAAGGCAATATTGAATAAACTCGAAAACCCTTGTTTTCACGAGTTTAAAAAGTTTCTAATTAAATTTTAATTGCTTCCAGCATCCACGACAACCTCGTTATGAATTTCCAGCGATCACGTGACTCGTACTCTATGGGGACCCATAAGGGTATTTATGGGGATGAAATTCAAACTGGCATACTCAGCTACAGATACCAGTTTTTAATCACTCTTGGCAAGTAAGAATACTAAAAATACACTAACTAGGCAACAAAAAAGAGCTGGTGAAGAATCACAGGCTGATCTTCCCCTTAGCTTTAGCCTGAGCTGTTTCCCCGGCTATTTAAGCAGAAATTAAAACCCCGGCACATCCACAGCACTGCAGGGATACATCTTAGGTCAAATTCCAGCACTTAAGTCCTGCTGGTAAGAAGACGTTTCGCCCCCAAGACGTTTTCCCCCTAGTCGTTTTCCCCTAGTCGTTTCGCCTCTATTTTTAACCCTAGTCGTTTCGCCCCCATACCTTAGTCGTTTCGCCCCCCATACACTAGTCGTTTCGCCCCCATACCCTAGTCGTTTTGCCCCCAATACCATTTCCTACCTAGTCATTTCGCCCCCATTTTTTTAAAAAAGTATTTATTTGTCATATGTAGCTAGTTGGGTGGATATGATAAATAGCTAGGTGGGTGGATGGAAGGCTGGTGAATGGATAGACGGACGGAGGGATAGGCAGACTGGATAAATGGTCGGGGTGTCATTCTGATTACCGCAAGATACCACAGGATACCGCATGCTACCCCCGGATGCTGCAGGATACCTTTATAGATGCATGTATGTTTAATAGAAATTTAACATGAAGTTGCATGGTAAATTAATTTTGAAATAATAAAAATACAAGTCTTCAACTATTTTGGTTTGTTGGTAGGATCACTGGACAATTCGGCCCAGAATGGTCAATGGTGACAAACGATACTCAACAATTAGGTGTAGATGAAGATAACCATAATTATGACTAGACTTCAGTCTATGGTACACCATCGCAAATACCCGCTTTTGAGCTAACCAAAGCATCTGCATAGTATGATGTTGCTACGTCCAACCGTTTAGGAGGAGATGCATTTTAAGAAAGTACATTATTTCACTTTTGACCTTAACCTTAGGTCAAGGACAAACACGAAACGTTGCCCCGTATCCTCTACATCATATGACCTATGTACCTGCAAAGTTTGAAGCTACTATGTCCAATGGTTTAGGAGGAATTGCATTTACAAGAAATATTTGATTTGACTTTACCCAAGGTCAAGGTCACATGAAGCATTGCCCTCTACATCATTTAACCTATGTACCTGCAAAGATTGATGTTGCTACCGCCAATTGTGAAGGAGATGCATTACCAAGAAAAAACATATTTGACCTTGACCCCAAGGTCAAGGGGTTCAAGGTCCCACAAAGTGTTGCCCAGTACCCTCGACTTCATGTGACCTATGTACCAGCAAAGTTTGATGTTGATACATCCAGAAGCATTTACAAGAAAATACATTATTTGTCCTCGACCTTGGGGTCAAGGCCACACGAAATATTGCCCAGTACCCTTCACATCATGTGACCTATCCACCAGCAAAGTTTGATATTGCTACATCCCACGGTTCAGGAGAAGGTGCATTTACAAGAAAATGCATTATTTGACCTTGACCTAAGGTCACGCGAAATGTTGTCTAGTGCCTCTACATCATGTGACCTATGTTCCTACAGAGTTTACGTCAAAATGCTTAGGAGAAGCAGTATTTACAAGAAAATTCAATATTTGACCTTTGACCTTGACCCCGACACAAAATGTTGCCCAGTACCCTCTACATCATGTGACCTATCCTGCTACAAAGTTTGAAGTTGCTACACCTAACCGTTTAGGAGGAGATACTTTACAAGAACATACATTATTTGATCTTTGACCTGGATCAAGGTCACACAAAATGCTGCCCAGTACCCTCTTCATCACGTGACTTATTCAATAACAAAGATTGAAATTACTACGTCAAAAGGTTTAGGAGGAGAGGTATTTACAAGAAAATTCAACATTTGACCTTTGACCTTGGGGTTAAATGTTGTCCAGTACCCTCTACATCATGTGACCTATTCAACTACAAAGTTTGAAGTTTCTATGTCTAACCGTTTAAGAGGAGATACATTTACAAGAAAATACATTATCTGATCTTTGACCTTGACCTTGGGGTCAAGGTAACACAAAATGTTGCCCAGTACCCTCTACATCATGTGACATATTCAACTACAAAGCTTGAAGTTGCTACCTCTAAGGGTTTAGGAGGAGATACATTTACAAGAAACGTGACGAACAGACGCACGGACGGACAGACAGACGGACGACGGACAACTTTGGTAAGAAATTAAAATACCCTTTTTTTCTAAAGAAAAAAGCGGATATAATTGATATATGCATGTATAGTCGCCGTGTTTTAGTGGATATATAATCCACTCGCCTTGTACCCACGGGTCCGGAGTTCGACCCCTGGCTCCTCCAGTCTGCCTTATGAGGCTCTATGTGGTGGCCTTGTCTCCATACTCGGACCCAATATTTGGTCCGAGCTCCATATGATTTTCTGAGCTGTTGGTGCGACGTTTATAACAAACTCACTCACTCACCTTATCAGCAAGATTTCCACCAACCTAAGAATTTTAGTGTTATTTTTTTCTTGACGCATGTATATACATCCTGTTTGACTCAAGTCAGACACAAGAAACCGGAGCTAATCTGGATCCAAATCATTTGACATCGGTTACAGGAAATAAGGCGTGGGGTCCGGCATTTTCTTTGTCTTTCCCGAGGTTTGCAGTTTGTCAGACTTGGCGACCATTGCAGACCAAGACTAGGTGTTGCGTCATACAGCATCTGGTCGGACTCTATAATGTTCAGAGATGTGCCTCTTTTGTAAAATTGATAAAATAATATTTGCAGACAGTGAGAACCAAGGTCGCAAAAGGAATGCAATATGGGGAAATGCAAAGAGTACGGACCCCGGTCCGACATCGCCTTGTATATTATAGTAGGTAACATTTCATTGAAAAAGTTTGATATATTTCAATTTAGACTGTAAGAAATCCAGTATCATGATTTTGGATTTTAATTTTACATCGGCGATCAGCAAAGGCTCTGGCCATAGCCTTCGCTGTTCGTAAGTAAGTAAGTATCGTTTATTTTTGTCTCACCAGTGTATACAGTAAAACATATCTTACATTTAAAATACATAAGTACATAAACAACTGCCATTCTAAAAGAATTGTGAGAGACAGTAAGAATTTAAGTTCTTTAGATATTTACAATTCCAAAACTATTTCTAAAAAAAAAACATATACATGAGCCCTGCCATGAGAAAAACTGTCATAGAGATTAACCTTATAGTTAAACTATAAGTTAAATTATAAAGACGACAGTTTTAAGTTGCACATGAAATCATTTTCAGCCGCACTGGTGCCAAATCGTACAGCCAGATCTTCTCACGTCATAGTTCATGGGTCCCAAATATACACATTATTTACACAAACACACACATGCAAATGGTAAACAGGTGTGCAGTTCCATAAACACCTGTATCTGTGCCGGTAAATTTGTAAAATCATAGCAGTATATTGGTGTAATTTGGTGTAAAATTGTGTAAAAGGGTTTTGGCAAAGAATGATCAAGTCTTTAAAATGGAATGCGTTTTTCTATCTCACAGCTAAAACACATGTTGGAGACACTAAAGAGAACCATCTCTTTAGATGGCACTTTTGAGTATCCAAAACAATTTATAAAACTAAAACACCAAAATAATATATCTACAATGTTACACTTAAGAATGTTTGCCCATCGGGGGGGTCCTTGACTGCTTATGTTGGTGTTAAGTAGATTTTAATTTTTCAATTGTTTTTCAATGGTTCTAGCGAATCCCTCTGATCATGACACTCACCATCTACTAGACTAAATTATATCAGCGTTACTCCTATGATGCCTTCCTATGCCGCTCCAACAACACATATCTAGACCAATGTAAAGGAAACTATCCATTTCCTGCACTAACTCTTATCATCTGGCTATAATAATCACATGATGAGGATACTCAAGGGAACCGTCTCAATGGGACGATTCCCAAGAGCCACCACAACACATGTACGTCTAAACCAATGTTCTAGAGAAAATCAATTTCAGTGCTACTTTTCCTCAATTGTCGACAAAAATCGCAAGTAGTGAGCACTCAAAGAAACCGTTCCCATGAGATGATTCGGTTGAGCGCATAATACACATGTTAAGACCAATGTACGAGAATATACCCATGATATGTGCTAATATTTGTCATGCCTGGACACAAAATCTCATGCTGCAGGTTTCTAAACATTATGAACTTCCACGCCTTTAAAATACGTTGCGATTTTTGCCGTATGCAAACTGTTTAGACCAAGATTAGACACGACAGAACTGCTTTTTTAATATACATACTAGAGGCGAAACTTGCGACTAGTGGGGCGAAACGACTAGTGGGGGCGAAACGACCAGGGGAAAACGACAAGGGGGAAACGTCTTGGGGGCGAAACGACTAGGGGAGGAAATGGTTTAGGGGGCGAAACGTCCCGGATTCGTCCTGTTATGTCCCCGACCCGAAGGAGGCGTAGCATACAAATGACTGGTGCATAAAATATATTTCTTTCTATGAAGCTCACCTATGTTTAAGCAAACATAGCATACCCAGATGAAATGCCGTATTACGTGTTTATTTTATCTGTGTCTTCATTGTTTGTAAAAGAACATACTGTAAAACAGTATGGATCCCAAACAAGTTCGACATTTTTGGTTGGCCTGGTCCAATGATCAATGAGCAGCATTCTCGCTATGCATTTTTTTCATAAATATATTATAGTTTTAAAAATTATCACCTGTGATCCTTAAAACACAAAAGGACAACATCATACTTATTGTAGCAATATCGTTGGGAGAATCTATTGAATGACAAGGGTTAAATACATATTCTTACGAGGTATGTCGCAACCTTTTTAATATACATAACTGGCCCAAGGCATTATGCACACTGCTTTGCGGAAGCAATATCAAAAGAAAAGATCTTACAACTTTTATACTACATTTCCTCGGTTGAATCAGTCCTGAGCAGAGGATAAAATGTCTTGCGCGAGAACACGAAGAAGTGCCTCCGGTTAGGCTCAAACCAGCGACAACTATTTACAAACCACAAAGCTGAACACAAGTTTTACAGCAAGGTAAAGGTATGTAATTCTCTCTTGACCAGGTATCATGTCCTCGCTAATAAATAAAGGGATTAATGTAATATTTTTCTATTGGGTGTAAAGACTATTTTGGTTGTTATGGATACGTGAATGTTTTATCAAAAATAATTTGGTTTCCGTCTTTCAATGGAAGAGGGAATAAAAGAGGGTACAATGTACCAGTCTCCTATAAATATTTGATTGGTCGATTCAATCCCGCGTGAGTGAATTATTCACTCGAGCGATACCGCGATGAATTCACTAGCGTTTCATTGGTTGGAAAAACAACGCAGATATCGCGTAGGCCTCGCAAGTCTGGTTGGCTTAAAATAAAACTCACACGG
Organism: Loripinus fragilis; assembly: GCA_964019695.1. Classification (NCBI taxonomy): domain Eukaryota; kingdom Metazoa; phylum Mollusca; class Bivalvia; order Lucinida; family Lucinidae; genus Loripinus; species Loripinus fragilis. Next base: position 43,284,276 of record OZ026516.1, on the reverse strand, counting down.
CTTTCGCAGGCAACCGTGTGGCCTACGCCTGTGACAGGCATGTGAAGGCAACGCGGAGTCTGTGTGCATGCGAGGACATCTCGCTGACGATCGCCACTGTATACAAAAGTCAATAGACATTCTTTCTATTACCCTTTTTGTTTATCGAAATGATCAGTATGTGAACTAATTGTATTATATGTACACATGTTGTTATAGAAAAATGAAATAAAAGTTTAAACTAAAACCAAGATTGCTGTTTTCAAGTTTGGTGGGTTCTGTCTGGGGTTCCCTCTACGTCTAAATGATTTTTTATAAGAGTCGGATCAGCTAATTTTGTACGTGGAGTTGGTAAAATATCTTCCTATAGTGTTGATGTGTTATCATATTCAGGTCATTCCGGAATATGTGATTCTGACATAAAACAGACTACCGCTGAAACATGCACGGATCCAGAGAGTTTTGTCAGAGGGGTCCAACCCTGACAAGGTTTTTTTTAGCTCACCTGAGCCTTCGCTCATCTGAGCCGAAGGCTCATGGGTGAGCTAATAGTATACCAGTCACTCTGGCGTCCGTCTGTCCGACTGTCTGTCAACCATTTCAACATCTTATCCTCTGAAACCACCGGGACAATTAAACTCAAATTTCATGTGGAGACTCCTTAGGACGCGGGAACGAAAGTTTGTTCAAATAGTCCTGGTCACATGACCAAGTTTGCCGCCATGCCCATATATAGTAAACACCCTTTGGAAATCTTCTTCTCCAGAAACAGAAGGCCGATGACCTTGGGACTTGGTATGTGGCATTGGGGATGTGGGGCCTGCCAGGTTTGTTCAAATGATACTCCTAGGGTGACCTTGACCTACTTAAGGTTGACCTTTGACATTCAGCCAAAGCCGCTCATATTGGAATCCCATCAACATATTAAAACATAGTTTTCTCAGAAATCACTAGGCCAATTGAACTCAAATATCATGTGAAGACTACTTATGATAAGTTCGTCAAAATTTATACGAAATATTTTTGCCACATGACAAGATGGCAGCCACGCCCATATATGGTAAAACTCCTTAAAAAGTCTTCTTTTCAAGAACCAGAAGGCCAATAACCCTTGGGACTTGGTATGTAGCATATGGGATGTGGGGCCTACCAACTTTGCTTAAATTATAATTCTAAGTTGACCTTGACCTACTTAACGTCAAGGTCAAAAAGAAGACCAAGGTCAAATTTGCTTCCTAATGCATTTAAATGTTTTTTTTTTAAAGTTACTTTTTTGAATACTGTTGAAGCCAAAGTCATTATTCTCCCTTGATATGTTAAACCTAATGAGACAATTGCTATATATAAGATTCAAAGGTCAAGGTTGACCTTTGACATTTCAGCCAAAACCGCTCATATTGGAGTCCTATCAACATAATAAAACATAGTTTTCTCAGATATCACTAGGCAAATGGAACTCAAATTCCATGTGAAGACTACATATGATAAGTTAGCCAAACTTTTATACAAAACATTTTGGTCACATTGCCAAGGTAGCCGCCACGTTCATATATGGTAAAAACCTTTTAAAAGTCTTCGTCTAAAGAACCAGAAATTCGATGACCTTGGGACTTGGTATGTAGCATTGGGGATGTGGGGCCTACCAAGTGTGTTCAAATAATGATCCTATGTTGACCTTGACCTACTTAACGTTAAGGTCAAATTTGCTTCCTAATGCATTTAAATGGGTAAACTGTTGAAGCCAAAGTCATTATTCTCACTTGATATGTTAAACCTTATGAGATAATTGCTAAAAATAAGTTTCAAACGTCAAGGTTGACCTTTGACATTCAGCCAAAGACGCTCATATTGGAATCCTATCAACATATTAAAACATAGTTTTCTCAGAAACCACTAGGCCAATTGAACTCAAATATCATGTGAAGACTACTTATGATAAGTTAGCCAAAATTTATACGAAATATTTTTGCCACATGACCAAGATGGCAGCCACGCCCATATAGTAATACCCCTTAAAAAGTCTTCTTTTCAAGAACCAGAAGGCCAATGACCCTTGGGACTTGGTATGTAGCATATGGGATGTGGGGCCTACCAAGTTTGTTCAAATTAAGATTCTAAGTTGACCTTGACCTACTTAACGTCAAGGTCAAAAAAAGGTCAAGGTCAAATTAACTTTCTAATGCATTTAAATGGGGTTTTTAGTTGATTTTTTATATACTGTTGAAGCCAAAAGTCATTATTCTCACTTGATATGCTAAACCTAATGAGACAATGGCTATAAATAAGTTTCAAAGGTCAAGGTTGACCTTTGATTTTTCAGCCAAGGTCTCTCATATTGGAGTCCCATCAACAGATTAAAGCATAGTTTTCTCAGAAACCACTAGGCCAATTGAACTCAAATTTTATATGAAGGCTTCTTATGATAGGTTAAGGTTAGCCAAAATTTATACAAATTGTTCTGGTCACATGACCAAGATGGCCACCACAGATATTTTTTTAAAACCCTTTAAATCTCTTATTCTCTGGAACCAAAAGGCCAATGGCCTTGGGAATAGGTATGTAGTATTGGGGATGTGGACCCTCACAGCTTTGCTCTAATAATAAATCTAGGTTGACCTTGATCGAAATTATGGCAAGGTCAAACTTGATTACTTATGCATTTATATGGAAAATCTTAAAATGTTCATTTTTCTATAACTGTTTAAGCCGAACTCATAATACCATAATAATAAGTACCATGTATCAAGCTGACCTGTGACCTTTTATTCAAGGCCACTCATTTGCATTGCCACATACCTATCTAAACACCTTTTCTCAGAAATCACTGGGCTGTTTGATAGAGTATTCAGTAGATTGTTTAGGTCACTTTACCAAAATGGCCACAACCCCATATATGGTAAAACAAAATATGTTTCATTATAAGCCGTAGTTGACCTTGCCCAATTTTAACGTTATTAAGGAGATCAGTTGAGCGCTTCGGGACCTTCAGGTCCTCTAGCTTGTCTTTGGTTTTTTAGTGGAGGTGGGGAGGAGAGAGGATTAAAATAAAGCGAAAAGCAGGCCATCATCGGCCCAGGAGCGAAAAACCATTAGATGGCGTTTCACTTACGGGCCGGTGATTGCCCAACATTGAATACTGGCTTGATAGCTTTGTGATTTTCCAGGGTATCCAGACCGGTATTGCTAACGAAGCGTAAAGCTTTGTAATTTTCCAGGGAGGGTCCATACCCCCGGTCCACCACCTCTATGGTTCCGCGCATGTTAAACTGCCCAGCAGGCACACGACGTTGAATCAGCGTTGATTCAACGTCATCAACGTTGAATCAATGTTGAGTCAATGTTGTGTGCCTGCTGGGTGGTGCTTGGAGCTTATACATGTAATCGCTGCATTTTTAATTATTTATATGGACATATGCAATTAAAACGCTAATGCTGTTTTCAATTTTTGTGGGTTCTGTCTATTTCAGAAGGATCATTTATTTCAGATTATTTAGATGTCATAACAGCTGTCTTTGAACCATATAGATTCGGTTGTTTATGTCCCCATTCAATGATATAATGTTTTTATTATATACCTACAAAAAATACCCATTGATACTATCTATTTTCCTACACAAAAATACAAAATCCTGTATCACCCTACTAGCGTTTTCTGATTCCGTATCACCATCCTCCATCGTTTACCCACGTCGAACTACTTTTACACCAAACTCCCCAACAGTGGCGTCCCCTAGCGGTCATCCTTCCCTCAGAAAACCCCACTGCCACATGGTTCCAAATGAGTAGGAATCTGCTGGAACTATCTGCGGTCATCTGGTACCCTGCTTCCTAGCGCTCGGAATTGTTTACAGATGGCTGCCATGCCTGACAACATTTCGCTTCGCTATATGTTTTACTTTTAATCTCTGCTCACACATTTGGCAGAAATATGAGACTTCGGCATATCAATCTGCTGATCATTTTATTTTTGATAAGATGACTTCAGGCTCACCAACTAAGTAAATCAGTTTTAAATGCAAAACAAACCAGAAACGTGTGCCCTGCCTCTACCTTCGATCGATGCTTAGAGTGACCACAGGCCTTATACTCGTAAAAAAAACATAAACTGGTCGTATTTATCTTCCAGTCGACGTTGACTAGAAGTATATCTTAGGTAAATAAATTGGTATTTTTACAGCTGTAGCATGTCAATGCCATGTGGTGTGACTTAAGAAAAATCAGAAAATAAATCTAAAGATGTCCTGGATTTTGACCTTTAGCCCCAGCTTTGTCATTATATATATGAATTCTTTCTAATAAATGGTTGGCAAGAAATTTGCATAAGTCAACAGGAAATACATGTAAATATTAAAGCACTTTTAAAGGAGTCCTAGATTTTGATATCTAGCTCCTCTCTGTGTCAGGGGGGTCTTGGTATTCACTATTCATAAAAAATTTAGTCCATTATTCATCTCATTAAAATTTGGGTTATTCATTAAAAGTAAGAAAGATGGCAAAGAAATCTTATTATTCACTATTCATTATTTTTTATTCAATTCATTAAAAAAATAGGATTATTCATTATTTTTTAGGCCTGCATTATTCACTATTCATTATTTTTTTGGCTCATTATTCACTATTCATTATGAAAAAGGGCCATTATTTACTAATCATTAAACCCAATCCAGACACTCTGTCATATGCTCTGAGGTTCTATTAAAGTCATAGAAAGAACGTCAGTCCAAAATAGGACATGTTCTTCCAATATGAGTGATTCTGTAAGCCGATAAGGAAAAATCTCAAGATACCTCCACCCTTGGGCATTGATCAAGGGTCTGATGCCATCTAGTGCAGGTCAACTATGAATGGTCTAGCCATGAATTCTTCAAGAGAAGGCCTAACTGCAATCTGCATACATGTAATAAGTCAGAAAAAAGATAATAGCATTTTTAATTTTGTCTAAGATTTGTTTTACCTCCAACCCAACCCAGGGGCAGGGACCTGGGGTCTGGAGTCATGATGTGTATACTAACTCTCCAGGATAGCCATGGTCCAAATATGAATACTTTTTGATAATTGTTTATTAAGATCACTTGAGAAACTTTAACAAATCATGCCAACACCAATGACACATCTCAGAGGAAATGTGCAATATGTGCTGATAATGCTTTGCTGAGAATACCCATTGTGGCCAAAATGATATGAAATATGTCAAAGGAAAACATCTACACAGCAACAGTAAAAACATATTTATTACTTACCATGTCCAAGTCAAAGTGCACACATTTTGTCCTAAGAAGAGGATACTTTAGTATTTTTGGCTATTAACAATTTACAATGTATGTGCCTCTGATTTCCAGTAAAACCAATGATACAATTTCATTAGACTTACTTACTAAAGAGAAGGCAGACATAATAATTGACTCTACATACCTATAAATTTACAAGCATATAATTAATGAGCCAAGTTATGCAGTATACTTTAAACATATTTATCACTTTTCCCCCATTATAAATAAATATAAAGGAATAAAAACATATCTTCTTTGAAAATAATTATGAATATTGCTTGTGAACATTACATGAGCACACATATTCTGCAGTGATAACGTTTTCCTTTCTTGATCATGCTCACTTTGTGACAAATGTCACACCTTACATGTATCAGGAATGGATCTAGTTGTAAGGAATGGATCTACATATGTAGTTTTTGTACACATGTCACACATATTTTGCATATTTTACCATGTCTTATGATCCACAGGGTTCCCATAGAAATTCAAAAACACAATTCCATGATTTTTCCATGATCAATAATGTAATTTCCATGACTATTTAATGCACGGCCTCCAACCTCCTATTTTAGCGGCATCTTCACCGTGCAGAGCATAAATGCAGAATACAGAAACAGTAATGTATTTAAAATAAGCATGATTGTAGACTATACATGCATTTTGAAATAATTAAACTTGAAACCACCAGTAGCCAGAAAAGCAGCAGTCAGACACACAAGTTGTGTGTGTCTGACAGGTAGTTTTATGGCTTCTGGTAGTTTCATCAAATTATTTCACAAAATTCCATGTTTTTTCCGTGCATGGAACTTTTTTTCATGATTTTTCAGGTTTTCCATGATTTTCAGAGCTCGTGGGAACCCTGTATGATGAATTTACCCAATCATAATTTTGCATTCATTTAGTAAAATATTCAAAAGATAGCACAGGTTCCAATAATTAAAGCAAACATCTTGAGCATATGATTTTAATTTTTTCTTATTCATAAGTATAAAAAAGTTTTGTGTCTTCAAAAGCAATATCTTATTGGGACGGTTCTTTTGAGTACCCACATCTTTGGGTCAAGAACTGAGAAAAATAAGATCTGGTTGCACACTTTCATCTTGACTGCATCCCCAACCTCAGGTTTCTAATTATTTTGAGAAATTATTTTTTTTAGTTTATTGTTGTTGTTGTTGTTTGTTTGTTTTCAAATGTTTTCCATATATGCATTAAGGCCAATTTTTAGAGTTTCAGGTTCCTATCTATTTTGAGAGATTTTTTTTTAAAAAAATTTGTAGTTTTTTTTTTATATTGTTTTTTTTTTTTTTAAAAAATGTTTTCCATATATATGCATTAAGGCACATTTTCAGAAAATCTGACTTCTGTAGATGTTCAAGCACACACATTTATAAAATATTGTGGAAATGCAAATTTTCAGGTCAGGAGGGAGGTTTTATGCCATATCTCGATCACAATGTGTCTGTTTGAGATAAAATCTCAAAGAATTTGGCCTTTTTGAAAGCCAATTCCTCTGTAAGAGCTTAAAATCTCACATTTTCAGACCATCTAAAAACACATTTTATAAAGAAATAATCACAAATCACACTTTATTCTATTTATCATAAGCTTCTTACATTAAAATAAAAGCTTTTTGGTTATAAGGGCGAATTCCAAAGTGATTTTTATGAAAATCTCACTGAATTTTATCAATTTTCACTTAAAATTTTGGTTAATCTCTGAGATTTCAGCTTAAAAAAAATCAAATTTGACACTTTCTTCTTACTTCCAACATTTTCAGGTACACAAAAAGCTAGTCAGGACAGCATGCAAATAGTGAAGACTAGATGTGGGAAGCTAGCTATCGTTGATATTGGTCCTTTCTAATAAACAAAAAACAAAGCCCTTTGTTCACAAACCACCGAAGACAGATTATCACGCAGCGAGGCCCAATTGGAAGTCTTTAATTTCGAAAATTCAGCATTTATAAGCAGACTGGTACACACAATTGTATTATCTTTCAACTTGGCCTGAATGGCCTCATATATATAGTCTCTTAGAAAAGCAGGGCTTTTTATTTTGCCATGGGGTCAATGGACCCACTAATTATGAAACAAACACTAAGAAAACTCTCATTTTTAAGGCACATTTTGGAAATATGGGGTACATAAGTCTATCTATCTATCTTTACATCCTGCAGCACCCTCTCTCGAGTGTTATGTGCAGTTGCGCTGTCAGTGCAAGGATAAAAGTCACTCATTACTATATAAATAGGAGTCAGGGAAAACTGTGGAATAGAATCTGAAAAAAAACTTACATCATATGAAAAAAAAGACTCACAATGATACATGTAAGTCAAAAATACCTTGCAGCTTGTCTTTATTTTCCTCAATGCCATGCAGGTGGGTTCTGTATATATTGAAGCAGTCAGTCAGTCAGTTGCATTGTATTTTAATCTAGGCTGATCAGAAAATTGTTTGACCAGTCTCGACAACAATAAAGGCAGTCTGACTGTTATTTCTATCTCCATTAGACTCTAAATTTGCATCCTGGTTTATTTTTTTCATGTTGGATAACTCTTACATGCTTTAACATAAGATATATATTGAACTGTGTTATATGATACTTAGAATAGGATTGGACCCTGAAAAAAAAAATAAGAAATGGTTATTGAAGATGAAACTAAATCCTATCTTTCAGGTTCTTATATTGACAAATGAATAGATCATTAGGACCAGGTCAGTAAAACTTCTGAGATTCAATTTGGCACATCATCGCAAGTTGTGAAATCATCAAATCATAAATCTGCATATGTGTATTTAGATAGGGTCAGTGAAAAGGGGCAGCCTGGAAAGTAAAACATTCTATAATTATAGGAATTAACAATTGGACCCCGGACCACCCCCACCCCTGGAAAAAGCTGGAACCCCTTTAGAAAATGCTGGACCACCTCTGTAACCTTTATAAACCATTGACTACCTCTGTTAAGTCAGCTGCGGATTAAAATAACCATTCTGTCAAAACTTGTCAGTTAGGCCTAGACCCCCCCCCCCACACACACACCCTGAGGAAGATTCCTGGATGATCTATGACTATCTGTATATCTTAGACCGAGGTCGTCCTTGGGAGGGGGAACAGGAGAAAAAGGACATTAATATTTCATGGGTACAGGGGAACAAAATGAAAATTATGAGCGAAGGAACAAGGGAACAAGTACCCGCCACCCCCACGGGAGGGCTTCATATCGTAAATTACTAGAAAAGCACACATAATCTGTGCATTTAAGGCTTCTGAATTTTCCGGACTTGGTTTTAAGGTAGCAGACGAATTTTCTTTCGATTTCCTTTGAATTTTGAAGACGGATTCGACAGAGTGTTAAAAGAGCGACCAGGTCGATAATTAGATCTTAATTGTACCTCCATTTTGTTTTTCTTCATTTAGAACTTGAACGCGAGCGTTTAGCCACGTGAAGAAGGAACGACTTTTAACAGCCACGAAAACTCGTTAAAACTGACGTAAAAGTTTAGTGCAGCGTCTTTTTGCTTATTTTTTCAAATTTTCAAGGTGCTTTATGATAAAATAGTAAATATGATGAACGAAAATGTATACTTTCCGATGTACTTACCTCAGAATTGTCCGGTAGCACAAAAAATGTTGATCACCCATTTTGTTCAAAATCTGAACAAAACGGCCTAACCCTGTGGCAGTGATGTTTTCAGAAGAATTCAACATCGCTGTCGGGGAGTTTGCTTTTACAGGGTAAAACCCGGCAACGGGCCGGGATCTGAATCAAATATTACGATGTAATTTTTTCCACGGTTCTTTCTTTTTTTAAACGTGTTCGAAAGAAAGACTCAACGGTTGTCTGCGCTTTTGACGTCACAAATGACGTCATAAATATGCGATGACGTTGCATAACGTTTCTGTCTTCCACCACGGGAACAGGAGGAGCTAGAGGATCAAAAATGAAAAATTGTAGAAAAACACAATAAATTTGGTACCAAAATGTTCCTTACGGTCTAATTAAGAAAACGAGTACCCACACTTTATGTTTTTGTTCATTTATAAGAAAGTTACAGACGTTTGAAATTCTGAGGCGGACTCGAGGAAGAGGATTTTCCAAATGGCGGTCTTCCAATTCTTTCAGCAGTGAACAGCTGATGTATTACTACTTGGGTAAAAAATATCATGCCACATCACATAGGTCTGCCGTAGTATTTTACCTTACATTTGTGCAAATGCATGTTTTATTGAATCGTTCTAGCCCTGTTGTTGTTATTTTTGTAGGTATAATATGAACTTAGGCGCTACCTAAATCGTGCAAAGCAATCAAACATATCCGATAACAATGATAATGCACGTAATCGGTGACCTATAGGTCACTGACGTAATTCAGTACACATCAGCGGATCAGGGCTTATTTGGTACGTAAAACTTAACCGGATCAGTGGCCTATATAGGTCACTGATGATTGTAAAGAACATTCTTTACAGTACTGTCTTATCTTCCTGATTGAGAAAATTCAAAGGCCGACAGCCCATTGGACCGGCGGTAGATGGCGAAAGACCATCAACCACGGATTAATGCTTATCAGGACTCGTTTTTCCCAAGAACTATCACCACTTGGAACATGTTACCGGAATCCTGCATTGCCTCTGCTAGTTTGGATGCTTTCAAATCGACAATCCAACTCGTTCCACTTGTGCCATCCTATGTATAGAAGGATTAGACCTTGTAAAGTGTATATACATGTTGGTTGTTAGACTATTTTAAAGTGTAGTGTGACATCAGTTTTCTATGGGACAGTTGAGATAGATCTGCATACATATTTTAACACAATGTCGGAGCACGTCACACTGCAAAGATGTACAGTCAAATTTCCTCGACGTAAAGGTCTACAAGTGGATGTTGTTGAGTACACCCATTGAAGTTGAAGACAATTAGGACTTCACCAGTATCAGTGACATGCTTGATGAGCTTGAGTGACCATCTCTTTATCTATCTATTGGTACTGGCTCGCTCAATTTTGAACATTATGCCAGGAGTGCGAATTTTGAAATTTTGAGGGGAAAAAACAACAACTTTTAGCTGTGCTTTTGACTAGATGAGGAGTGCCCTAAATTCCTCCCTTATGGCCCTTAGTGTTGGACCCATTTTGCTGCTTTTCACAAGATTTATTGTTGTGTTGTGTCTGTTAAAATAAAAGTACTTGGCCGCTGCTCACATTTCGAAAGTCACACTCTCCAGGTCATCACACAGTGTCCAACATTGTAGATACCAGACATAAAGAGGTGCCCTGAAAAATGTGTTTTACCCTGTACTATATTCCACGTCGGAACAGCCTTTTTTCTTTCATTAGTCAATGTCAAGACTACAGAAGAGTTTATGGTCTCCTCATTTAGTCAGAAACAAAGCCTAAAGATTTTTGTCCCAACTGACAAAATAAGCACTACCTGGCATAATCATCGAAATTGAATTGAACCAGCAGCTAGCTATGGTAGGGTATCGTAGTTGGTGACTTCCTTATTTTGATAAACGATTTACTAGTGTAGTGTGGTATTCTGTTTGCTTTTTCTCAAACACTTTTATCATGTGTGGGAACAGACTGTCTTATTATGCAAGAAAAAATGAGTATAGCAGGAAATGCATCAATTACACACAATATACAGGTCAACCCATATGGCACCGTGAGGAAGTGACAAAGACTGACAGCAGAAACATGACATACAAAAGACAATATAGCTTATGACAGTGGCAGGCTGATTGGCCTAATACCATAATTAAACACCATTGAAATGGTGTCAGCAGACGATTCGGTAGTGGCCTGCTTTTATATTAGGCAAAAAACCCAAACAAATACGTGTGTTTCAGGTTACTTTTTAAAAAAAATAGGGACCAAAGGTAAGCAAATACTTTAATTTTGGTAAAAGTTTTTACATGGGGGAAATTGGGAAACGATACGGCTGAACTGAGAAATCCCTTAAAAGTGCTTAAAAATTTAGGGTTGGTGATAAAAAAATAAGGCATGGTCATTCAAGCAATCTGGAACACACAGCTTTTTTTAATTTTAGACCCTGATTACTTTGTATTTTTTCTCAAACAAATGTGTCCTGTGTAGGCTGTGTAAGAACATATACCTCATAAAGAATTGTCTTTTCATGTAAGAAAAACTATGTGAGTTTAACCAGGAAATGCAACAATCACGCACTATAGACAACCAAGGCACCGTGAGGAAGAGGTACAGAACAACAACAGAAACATGACATCTACAGAATAAAATAAAAGTAAAGCAACCAGCTCTCTCTTCCTCAATAGCATCAACTTGATAGCTTCTGTTAGTGGGAGGCAGAGTGACCAAATGTCACTTATGGTCAACTAGTGAAACACCACTAAAATGGTGTTTTGCTTGCTATGCTTGTGATGTCAGCGTAGTGCGGACCCTGCCTCTGGCATATAGATTGCTTGTTATGGGCAATAGTGGCCTGCTTTTATAAGCTTACTGTGTAAGGAAGTAAGTAAGGGTGCAAAGATCAGGAATCGATACAATCAAGTACCACACCTGACCCAGGATAATAATTGGAAAGTGACAAACTGACAGTTGGACACCACAAATGAGAGCCAAGAGGTCAGCCCTTTCCCAGCAGGTGACCACAAGACACATATAAACAGACGCTCACAAAGGCATAGCAAATACAAGACAGAAAAGAACATAAAAGACCCACAAAAGAAGTACCGCCTTGGAACGGTCAGTAAATATTTTACTGGAGGGCTTAAACCGGTTTAACGGCGCCAACCGTTACTATTGGGAATCCTTACTCTACACATGCTTAAACTCAGATTTATCAATAGAGAACGTTCAGCGAACTGCAGCCCACTGACGGTGTCTGGGCAGGTGTTTGATGAGTGGCTCACATTCTTAGGTGTTTTCGTTTCGCAGCAAAACAGTTTTGCGCGATTTGGTTATAATTATAATTTCAATGACTTGAATCTCGAATATAAATAAATGTTTATTTCTGCTTGGTATAATCCTAAACTTAAAAAAGGCATTTTCTAAATTTTACCAGAGTTCTTTTCTTTAAATGTTAATACAATGTTGGATTGAAAACTAGGCCTGTTTATCTGAGTTCTGTTATTCATGTTTATAGGAAGCGCAGTAACTCAGTGGTAGCTAGAGTGTTTGACCCGAGACAGAGGGATTGAGGTTCCAGCCTTACTGCGTTGTGTCCTTGAGCAAGACACATTAATCCTTGTTTAGTACTGGTTAAACCCAGGAAGACTTTCCCTGATATAGCTGAAAAATTGTTGACTTGGGCGTAAAGAATCAAATCAAAAACAAAAGTATTCATGTGTATGTTTTAAGACTGGGGAGGGGGGGGGCAAAGTTTTGGCCAGTAAAATACATTAAGTCCACCTGTTGTCTGAAGCAGAAGGGAACCTTGTTGTTGCTTGTCCAATGTTTGTTGTTGACCCATTTGTGTTTGGTCCTACTTTTGTGATAAAATTGTACGCATCCTTTCTAGTCCGCCACTATTCTCCCTGAAGAAAAGGTTGATTATTTTGCATTGTGTTTTTGATTTTCTGTGTGTGGTCTTTGTTTTTGGATATTTTTCGGCGTACTGTGAAGCTATCCTCCCTTTCTTGTGGCTTCAAGGGGGTGCGCCAAACAACGGCGGCAAATACACACTGCTGGGGAGTTGTACGAGCGGCAGTGATGTATGTTATGATGTCACTCTTTGTTTTCTTTCCCGAGCGTTGGTTATTGTTTGTTTTCTTTTAGTTTAATGTTGGATAACGATTGTTGGGCTATGGAAATAATTTGGAGAAATTGGAAACGGATAAAAGAATTTCAAAGCGATCTGAAAACTCGCGAATCTGAGAATTAATGTAACAGTAATGGCGGATTCCGGTAAAAAAATGTTTTGTGTTTTTGATACACGTTGCAAATGAAATTCAGCTTTCATCCATTTATCTTCTTATTACATGTTTTGATCTTAGAAAAATATTTTTAAGAAATTAAATAAGAAATGAATGAATAACAAACACTCTCGAAGCTTAGAGAATTTTTTCGTGCAGCGGACGCTGTGTTCCGGCTCTAGTTTGGGAAAGAGAAAATCGGCCTCGAGGCCGGGTACGACCGAGGCCTGAGAGGCGCCATGTTGGACAACTTTTTGAAGATCATTAGCCAAGTAAAAAGAACATTGTTAACTTGTACATACGTGTTATCTATAGGCGTGCTTCGCACGCGCCGCTTTGCTTTGCACGTATAATAAATACATTATTACTTTAGTAACTCGATCCGATGAGTCGGATCACGTCTCCGTGGGTGCGCCAGGAACGACCGTATCACACTCGACTTCAGCTCGTGTGAACCGGTTGTTCCTGGCGCACCCACTCGACGTGATCCGACCCATCGGATCAAGTTACTAAAGTAATAATGTGTATGTATTTTTTTTGAAATTCTGGTCATTCAGTGCAGCAAACAAACTGGTTCTAGGGGCTAAAATTTGTTGCTTTTTTTCAATTATTTGGAAGAACAGACTTAAAAATCGACACTGCCTTTTTCAAATTTATATGTTCTCTCTATTTCTAAAGAATTTCACATAATGAGGCTAACATGTTTTGCACCAGATTTCCTAGATATATTAAACTGAAACGTATCGAAAACGGTCATAGCGGATCATTAAGAAGAAATAGTTCACCTTTACCATTTCATCCGAGTGGACTTTAGAGGCGAGCTCATTTCCAATTGAGGGTTGTTCGGTGCGATTTTCCATTTTCATTCAAATTAAAACAAAAACACACATTCTGTTTGCTAACAATTGAGATCCTGATCGTATGCCGAGTAATGCTGAGTCTGATCTGGGTATGTCCTGATTGTCTAAGTCACATAATTAGGAAACTAGAATATTGTAATTTCGGAAATTTTGTCGCGCATTTTTTTCGCGAGTATAGTTGAAATACATATTAGCGGCGTTAAATTCGCGACTGGACATGGTTTACCTACACCATTAAACGACAAGGTGATTTCATCATTTTACGAGGGTTTCGCGAAAATAAAACCATCGTGAAATTTCTTAATTTACACTAGATTGGTGTCATCTTCATGGTGAGATGTGTACTTTAAAGCATTAAAATGAAAATGACAAGCTGGGTGTACCCTGAAAATATTGTGCAGATTCCGTAATCATCATCTCTAAACCTGTTAACTGTAGATATATACATGTATTAAAACAAATACGGTGACATTAAACAATGGCGTAGCTAGAACGCTGAAAAGGTTATGCATACCAAAGGGAGAATACTGGATTAAGCAATGATTCTCTTCAATGGCGTCCCTTTTCAAAATGGGAACTTCTCTTAAAGGAAAGAATTTGCTCACAGAGGGAGCGAATTTTTTCCTTTATGAGCAGTTCCTTATTGTATAGAAAATCACTTTTATCTCATTAATTGACCTCCCTGAATGTTAATATTTTTATTACGCACGTACGTAACCTGCGTAATGGATGCTACGTCAATGTTAAACCGAACCGTTAAGCATATAATCAAACGACCTGGCGACACAGTCTGATCAGAATAGTCATACTACGCTCATTTATGAATTGTTGTGAACATTTCATGCAAACTTTGAAGAGGTACATCATGTTAAGTATGTTTAGATGGCTGACTTACCTACATTATTACTCGGTAAATATCAGGCAATTCCTAATTCTATCTGTATTCGCGGGTAAACCCGACTTAGATTATGGTAAGTATGTGTAGATGGGCTGAGTTACCTACAGTTTTACTCGGTAAATATCAGGCAATTCCTAATTCTACCTACATTCACGTGTAAATCAGACTTACATTATGGTGAGTATGTGTCGATATGCTGACAGATCTACTCAATTACTAGTCAATAAATATCAGGAAGTATCTAATTCGACTTACTCCCACCGACCCACCCGAATATGTAAACAGAATGCCCTTACTGCAATTTTTTAACAATATGACACTAATATCGATATTTTATGCCCAGGTCACACATTCATGGACTGGACGCCGGATAAGCCACGGATATGATCCGGCATCATTCATGGCAATCCGTATTGGTCCGTAGCTTTCCGTATTGCATCCGTAATCATACGTAGTAGTACTTAATCATACGTATATAGTGCATCCGTATTGGACTACGGAAATTGGCATTTCCTGGGTCATCCGTGATATTTAATCCGTAGTAGAACCGGCGAAGTGATCCGTAAATGTGTGACCTGGGCATTAGTGTTTATGAGCAGTTGAAATTTCCTGCTCAGTTGAGTCGAGCATGAAAAAAGTTTTATATTCTCGGGACCTGTTCTCAAAATTACCTGCTCAGCTACATAGACTAGCTAGAATCTTGTGGCAGGTTTATCCAATGTATTGTTCCGCCAGCGATGACAAAGGTACTGATATCAGTCTGTGGGATTGTGCAGACTTTTTGTCCGTGTCTTTGTTGTTCACATTAAATCAATTAGGAGCTCTCCTGTGAGGCCCATATGATTATAAGGTAGGATACTATAATGCTTGAATGAGTTAAATTTTGACATAAGAACTTTCCAATGATATGAAAATGACAACGATCCTGATAAGACTGTATTTACATTTCGCAAAATATTAGATTTACTTGTTACATTAGGTAATATTCCATCATTATGCCTGCAAACAGTGAAGAGTCTGATCAGACTGTGTTCAAACGCAGTCTCGTCAGACTCTTCACTGTTATGTTAGCACATTTCACACGTTTTTGTTTGAAGATATTTACACGGATTTTTGGATGGTTTTATGTTCAGTATAGCATACTAACAATGAAGAGTAAGACTATAACTAGAACAGTCGGACTCCGACTAAGGGCCCCACATAAATGACCTAGCTATGGTGAAAAGGGCATATCAGCTTTGGGGACGATCTAAATTATGTTCATCAGACAAAACCCATATTCAGATATGGATGATGATTTGATGAAAGAAGTCCATATATGAAATTTGGAAGAAACCAGTGTTAAATGACTTAGTTGGAGTCTCCACAAATGCAATCTGATCATAGACGGCCGTTTTGGCGGCCATCTTAGCTATCGTTCATGAGACAAAACCCATATTCGAAGTTGGGCCAGTGTATGATAAAACTAATAAGTATAAAGTTTGAAACGTGAGAAATCGGGGGATAATTTACAAAGTTATTGTGTCCGCAAGTGCAAACCCATAGGTTGGGGCCATTTTGGAAGCCATTTTGGTTAGCTGACATAGCCCATATTCAAATGATAAAAGTAATCAATATATGAAATTTGGAAGCAATCGGGTAATAAATGACTAAGGTAGGGTGTCAACGAGTGCAAACTGGTAGGCGGCAACCATTTGTTGATCATCTTGGCTATCGTTGGTCGGACAAAACTCATATTCAGACTTGAAACAGGATTTGATAAAAGCAACCATATATGGAAATTGGAAGAAATCAGAATAAAAATGACTCAGTTAGAGTGACCACAACAGCGGACGGACGCAAACTGATGGGCGCAGGCCATTTTGTCAGCAATCTTAATTATAGTTTGTCCGACAAAACTCATATTCAAACTTGAACCAGGGTTGATGGAAGCAAACTATATTTGAAATTTGGAAGAAATCCGATAAAAATGACTAAGTTAGAGTGACCACAACAGCAGATGGATGCAAACTGATAGGCGGCGGCAATTTTGTCGGCCATCTTGGTTATCGTTTGTGGGACATAGCTCATATTCCAACTTGAGCCAGGGTTTGATAAAAGCAAAACATATATGAAATTTGGGAGAAATCCGATTAACAAAGACTAAGAGTGACCACAACAGCGGATGGATGCAAACTGATAGGCGGAGGACATTTTGTCGGCCATCTTGGTTATCGTTTGTCGGACAAACCTCATATTCGATTTTGAACCAGGGTTTGATGGAAGCAAACCATATATGAAATTTGAAAGAAATCAGATTAATATAACTAAGTTAGAGTGACCACAACAGCTGACGAACAGACAGACAGATGGACGGACAGTCGGACGGACAAGCCAAAAACAATAGAGCTCTGCCAACTTGTTGGCAGGACCCTAATGATTCTCTACAGATGCACTGATTGATCTAGAGAGCTGCTGTTCCTTCATGGAATTTTAGTTGACTCGGTCTGGTATCCCAATTATTATTATACCTTTAATGAGTCTCTACAGATGCACTGACTGATATATTTATTTTATCACAAGCAGTGAATTCAATGCATATCAAATGTGAGTAAAATTGGTATTTTTCTACAGTGAAACAATATCGTATTTTTTCACTAGTGACTGATACGATTTATATTTTCACTGTAGAATAGAATAGAACTGTAGCAAAACAAGGTATTCTTGGCAATTTTGTGACTGGGATTTTTTAACATAAGGTTTTAAGTGAAGTATATTTGTCAAAAATAACGCTACGCATGTTTTGACGTCAACATCAAACATAATGACGTCACTGTTTGACCTGGCGTAGCGCCAGTTTGCACGTGACTCCTACCCTAAGGCACACTCAATAGACTTTCTTTTAATGCTGATTTCTTGCGTTTCATTCGTTAAAATATGATTTTAAGCCATTTTCTAGGTGCAAACTATGTTTACACCCAATGTTATACCCAATAAACACACTGCAAAAGTCAAATCGAACGAGAAACGACCAAGTAAAAAGTAAGGTTGTAATTTCTGTATTTCCGTTGAGTATAGAATAAAAAGAAAATTTACTTTTTTTCGGCAAATACCAAATATATTTCATCTCGTGTGGTGAAAATATCAGCATTTTCACTCGTGCTACACACTCGTGAAAAATACTGATTTTTTTTCACCGCACTCGATGAAATATATTTTTGGTATTCACCTCAAAAAAGTAAATATCCTCTATATATCTGCTGTACCTTTATGAAATGATAGTTGATCCATTCTGTTGAGACGATATACATGTTTCCGATCGTGGATTTTGGGGGTCGAGCGTTGTTGGACTGGGGATAACTTGCTAGAACAAAAAGAAATCCCGTTGTCAGGTTGTTGCTTTTTAATATGTGGTACGACGATGCTCTCTCGTTCACTTCAACAGTAGAATCTCTTTTCAACAATTGAATGTACAATGAATGCAGTAGCAGATATAACAATGTGATAAGATAAAGCATCAATATGAAGTACCAAGAAATGTACCAATACTTTAAGAAGTGCAAAGATGCAGTTGTACCTATACAAATGTGATAGTATGCAGCATTTATATGAAGTACAAAGATGCAGTTGCACCTATAGAACAAAATGTGTTATTATATGCCTAACTTACAGTATCACATTGCCAATCTACTGCTTACATCAAATATCTTATCATATAATATTAAATAAAGCTACATTTTTGTTTTCAAAAAGACGTGCTTGCACTTTGCCAAAGGTGCAGTATTAGATACAGTACATTGCAATGAAATAATTTCACAGCTTGCAGATATACAAGTTCTGTGTTTCGCTTTATTCTGCAGATGCAAATTCACAAATTTGCAGTTGCAGATATACAAATAAAGCAGTAAATAAATATTCAATTTGTAGCTTAGCCGTTCGCATACATGAATACACATTAATGTTTAATATGCAAGAACTCAAGTAAAACTGAAAAAAGCAGTTGCAGTTATAACAAGGGTTATTTCCCATTAATCAAAATAAAACAATCTGTTTCGAACTTTCTTCTTCTATGGTAAATCAGCAGAGCCGCCTGCTTCACATTTTCCTTGAATAATAGATTAATTTGCAAGCGAGCGTAATGACCCTGATCAGACTGCTCCCAAGCAGCCTGATCTGGATACATACGGTTTGCATATCACAAAATGTAACAGCAGACAACACTGCAGGTGATTTTACATAACTAAATTATAAAAATACTAATTTCAGAAAATAGGATGTTTATCATTTAAACATTTAGATAGCAAGAGCAGACGACACTGCAGGTAACTGTACTTTACTATAAGGGTGCATAGGTTAAGAAAATACCATGATGAAATATCGTGTAAAGCGGTTTGTCTGGATCCGTCAAATTATCCGGTTTTACTCTCAAACTAAACAATGCCGAGCTTGCATTTCATCCGATGCTCAGGGCATAGCCCACACTGAAGTGGAATGGCCAGTCCTAAATGTAGGACTGCCTGGGAAGGATTAGACTTCTACGAACCATGATATGCAAAGAATGGTCATAGTGAACTTATAGCAAGTTCAGCGATATGCCGGATACAGAGCTCACTTCAAGTACGGGTTGAGACGCGGACTAGGATGTGCTAAGCATAGAATCATAATCATCATCAAAGACAGATCCAGAACAAACCGTACAACGTATATATCACCCAGCTTTCTGCTTCTAAATGTTTTACACTGTGTCCTAAATATGCAGTTGAATTCCATATAGGACAAGGTGCCGAACACGGCAACCACTCATGGGATGCGACAGATGCGCAGTATACAGTAGGAACGCAAAGAGCGTATTTTGAGTTAAAGTATTTTAAAATTGTAAAAATGCGCGAAGCAAAATATTCCCTCAAAATGGCGGCCGAAAAATGGCGCCAAATATTCCCTTTTTTAAACGCTCTTTATTCTTAATTTGTAAACAATGACAGTGTATTCTCGCTATATATTTAGATTCTGCAACCTTTAATCACCAATTTCTTTTTTTGAAAGTGTTTAATGATATATTGCTTTGAAACGAAATCAAGCTCTGAAATGCACCACCGTCAGGCGCTTAAAAACAGAAATGAAATATAAGCTCTGGCATATATAATAGAACGTTTTTTGTCTCCAGAACCGATTTTGATGAAATAAATTAAAACATATTCACCTTTGCCCCGTCCATCTTTCAGCTGAGTATAAACGCGGGACAAAGCTCTAAAATGACGTAGTCACTAGTCAAAGTTGTCCCATATTTACGTCACAATATTACGAGTAAACGTGTTGTAATCGATATGTTTTATCTATAAAAATGTGATTCTAAAGGAATAATGCCAATACATATTCTTCTGCAAAATGGCGAAAAACTGTGATGTTCAAATACCTTATCTCTGGGGCCTCAGAGGTGCATCCTAGGTATGCAGATTTCATTTTTAATTCGTTTCGTTCGCCTGGAAATGGGCTTTCCCGTTACTTTGAAATGAGAAATCTTAAATGTTCCCTTCTTCCCGGGCTGCCGATTCTTCCCCTTTCGACTTAAGTCTTTAAATGTCATGCATGTGCCGATCCAGAGGGGGGGGGGGGGTAGGGGGTCCGGACCCCATCCCTGGTAAATCACAAGTTCTATCAAATTCTATAGAAATTAGCATTTGGACCCCCCCCCCTCCCCCCTCGTAAATAGTTGGACTCCTCCCCGCATCCCCGGAAAATTTTGGACTAAAAAACCCCAAAACAAACATAAAAAATCAAGGTTGTTCTCTCGCCGTTGGGCTTGGACCCCCCCCCCCCTCTGACAAAAAATCTGGATCTGCGCATGCATTGACCATTCAACAGCTCACCCCCGGGCTCACCAAATGTCAGAAGGAACTATATGGTTATGTCTGTACCTTGGCTGAATTATCCACTAACCATCGAGGCCCTCACGGGGGGGGGGGGGGGGGGGGAAAGGCTGAAATAAACTTGCTTGTTCCCCAAAAATCGAAAATTTGTTTTTCTGGGTTCCATGTTCCCCAACATTTTCTTTGTTTGCTTGTTCCCCTCAAAAGTTGCACTTACCTCCTCTGTTCCCTTGAAATAAATGCCCCTTTACCCAGTTTCCTAACACCCATGGAAGGCCTCACCAACTACTAACCTACACCCCACCCTCAATCCTCCTCTTGCTCTTATGTCTTCTCTTTTCCTAGCTGTTCCCCATTATTCTTTATTTTTGCAGGAATAATCCTGGATGGGCCTAATCCATTTTGTGAGAAAGTTTTATTGCTTTTAGAAAATGGACTTTACTTTTGAGGCTTGTATAGGGGGTACCAAATATCCCATATCCCTTGAAGTAAACAGGCAAATATCCCTTATAAATTGGCAAATATCCCCATAATTAATTTTCCTAAATTTTCAATATCCCTGGAAGTAATGAAAATATTAAACCAAGTATTCCATATCCCTGGAAGTAAAATGGATACTATCCTATATCCCTGGAAGTAAAATGGCAAATATCCTGTATCCCTAAAACCCCTAAACAAGCCTCACTTTTGGCTTGGCCCCTTCAAATTTCTATTCAAATTTCATGTGAATTTTGCACTAATGTGGATATTAACTTAAGGATTCTTGGGCCCTATCAAATTTTGCAAAGGGCCCATAAAAATTTTAAAAGGCCCATTGAAATTTGCATGACTTTGAATGGGATATATGGGTCATTGGCCCATTTTAAGGGCCCATCATCATTTTGGGCAAGGATTATCTCTGTTTTTGTTTACTAAACTTTATAATTTTTTTGTGGGTTATTTTGGTATGGGTGTGCGAGCGAGTATTTTCAGACCAACCCCAATCTGAATCATATACAAAAATATCCCTTCATATACTTGATTTCACAGATAGTTGACCCATTCATAAACTCCCCCCCCCCCCCAAGTAAATTTTATAAAAAGCCTAATAGCAGAGCTCACATTTTATTTAGGTGTACAAAACTAAGAAAATGGGAGCCAGTATACCCCTTATTTCAGAGTCAGTGGGAACTTTGCTATCAAATATGAAATTAAAATACAATTTATTGATAAAAGCATCTCATTATGACCCAGACCCCAATTAATACATCACATATATTGAATCATACAATATTCAACCTTCAAACTAGACCTAACCCTAAATAAGAGAAAAATGTTTTTGCTTTATTTTTGTTTCGTTTTTTTTTAAATGAGGTGCTTGGGGCTTGGAACAAAGACAACTTTAGTAAGAAAACATAACTATTTCTTGAGGAAAGGGAAGCAGGCTAATGTATGCAGGTAAACATTATGTAACATATCACAAACCCCACTGGCTGGGCCTCATTAATATCATTTTTGTTAAGTGTGGACTGAGATTGCTTTCAATCTGTATAAAAAGTTAAAGAGGTTTCAGTATGTATTCCAAGTTGCAGCATACCAACCACTATATACATGTAATAAGCAGACATGTTCTTATTATAAACCAACAATGATAAAGGATTCAAAATGAGAATTTTTAACTGTCTTACAGGAATCTTAGTCAGACTCCCAAACATTAATTGGCCTTGAACTTCAAAAACTGGATGACAGTATAATTAAACACTGGTTTCAAATTTTAGAGAGATTTCATCAGCTAATAACTGATCTGATGATTGTTTACACAGAATAAAGTTCCTGTAAAATTTACAGTTAATCACAATGAAGCCAGCTGGTCTGGAACACCAATTTCCCTCATTTTTGAAATAGTTACATCATTTGTACAAAAGTATGCTTATTATGAAGAATATGGTACTTTATACCTTAAGCTACTATAGCCCCCCTCCCCACAGCATCTATCACCAATATTTATAAGAGACTTCAGGCCCCAAGATAAGAGTGGGTAGCTGAAATTTATTTTCTTTATTCTCAACCAAAACATATGTTGTGGGTACTCAAAAGAACTGTTTTATCAAAGGTTCTTTTGAGCACACAAAACACATGTTTAAACTGATGGATAACTGGCCCTATGAGAGTATTAGATGTCAAAATAACTTGTTTACTTTCAATTACTGCAAATTGCAGAATAAGTCTGTTATATCAGTATTAAGTCTGTTTTATTAATTTTTTTTCAATGATCTGTTGGTTTTACACAGTGCTTATGAGAGTCAGAGACCCCCAAAATTGGTCATAGGAATCAAAAACTGATGCCAGCTAGTTATGGTCTCAAATTTGAGAAAGATCTAACCAGCTTTAACCTTTTACACCTTTGAAATATGATGTATTTGAAAATATTATGCAAAATGGAGCATTTGCTCTTTTGGAGCAAATGCTCCATTTTCCATTATATTTTCAAATTCATGACTAATTAGCTTCAATTTTCTCGAATTTTTTCAATGTTGTCTAAAATAGAAAATAATGTCATGATCTAAATATAGCCTATGAAGTAAAGGATTAAGATGATAAACGAGTAAACTGAGTTTGTTTTTGTCCAAAAAAAGGGTGTGTAACACATATTTTGAGTTAAACCAAACTCTAGGAAGAATATATTTGTAGATTTTTTTTCATTTAGGAGGTCTTTTACAATAAAGACATGTATCTATTTAAATGAATTTAAGTATGCTGATTATGAAGGATACTTTATACCCCAGGCTTCTATAGCATTCCCTCCCCCAAAGCACCTATCCCCAAGATAAGACTATTAATGTGTGATTGAATCATTTCTTAATCAAACATATATTGTGGGTACTCAAAAGAACCGTCTCAAAGAGCACCATAAACACAGTGTCATATGTTTATATGATATTTGGATCATATAACTTTTGTACTTGTTGGGGTCAGGTAAACACTAAAATATGATTAGGGCATGGGTATTCATCCTATTTAAAGAATCAGGCAGTAACTTGGACCAGAAAATTCTTTGTCTTGCAATGTAAATCCGTCTAGAGTATGTATAGTGATACAGATGTAATTGTTTTCTTGATATTTCTAATAAATTAAACAAGATTCTTTGGCACATTTTGAAGACCAATTTTGAGTCATGTTCCCAATTGCAAAAAAGTATGTTTTTTCCAATATTAAGGAGAATATTCCCAATTTAAGAAACAAAAAAATGTCACTATTTTGTGACAATGTACCCCAATGAATAGTACCTGCATGTTAAATTCATAATGTTGAAATGTACTTATTAGCTAAGTTTTGTTTGATTTGATTATAATATATGGTGTGAGTCTTTCCCCAATTTGTATAAAACTATGTGAAAAATTCCCAATTCTGGGGATTGGGTCATGTTCCCTAAATAGAGAGAAAAAAACCTGGGTCACTTTTAATAATAGGGACTGTAACAATGTTGTAGCTTACACATAACCTGTTCTGAAAATAAAATCAAATATGTTTTGGTATACTATTTTCATGTCGATTCAACGTCTGTGTTATTTTTTTTTTTTGGGGGGGGGGGGAGGGGGATCCATCACTGAAGCCCTCCCAGGGGTTGGGGTACAGGGGGAAAAGAGCATTCATCTCAGAGTAACAGAAGAACAAAGGGCCCAATTAATTTTGAGGGGAAGGGAAAATTGGGGAACAGGGAAAATATGGGGAACAAGGGAACAGGTACCATCTTCCCTCCCTGGGAGGGCCTCATCAGTAGTTTGTAAAGTATTAATTAGTGCATAAATGGGTGTAAAATGGACTATCCCAAATTTTATCAACCCCCATAGAAACAATCTGCGGGTTATATTTGAATAGTGCAAGACATTTCCTGATTGTAAGCAAGATTATTGAAAATCAATAAGACAACAGGAACGGCTTTCTATACCGTGTGCACTAAAAAAAGATTGCTTACGTCTTTTATTTATCGATGTTGTCGTCATTAACCAGACGGTCAGGAAAGATAACGTTGTCATTGATTGAGAATATTAGTGAAACATGAATTTATCCGAGGTAAATAAGGCCTAGATATCCAATATATTGAATAGATATATATTTTCATTTGAATTTTAATACATTTATTATGGTCTAGATTGGTTTTGCGCGATATGAACTGGCTTTGCCAGTCGCACCCAATCCTCGTTTTCCGCCATCTTGGAAGTTTGACCGTTTGAAGACCGTATGACCTCTCGAAGATAATGGAACGAATTTTGTCTCCAGAACGAATTTCGATAAAAATTGGCACATTGGTAGTTGAAACCCTATATTTTTTCATGACATATATGCCACTGCGGGACCAAGTCGAAAAAATGAGAAATTTGATATCAAACGTGAACCATTTTTTTACAGTCACATCCATCTTGCAAGTTTTCCGTTTCGCCCATCTCGTTGTTTAAGAGCGTTGTCGTAGATTTAAAATCATACGCTATGGGAAAACTTGAACAAACGACGAACACAAGTGGCCAATTTTTAACAGAATAAGATTTGGGACATTCGTGCAACAAGCTGTTAAATTTTGGGTGTCGGTCCTCGCTTCGCTAAGAAAGCCGAAAAATTCGAACGTTTTTGTTGCTATGCATGTTTGATAATATTCATACGCCTTCACTACGCGTCCCGACTGATAGCCATTGCTATGACTCACAGAAAGCTGACTGATATATTTCTTCCACCACACACATTTTTACCCTTACCATGCTGGTCCTGGTCTTAAAATAAAACCTACTCTTGATGCTAAATAAGTGCGTTAAAGTGTCGCATATGCAAAGAACATTTATAAACACGAGCACTTACTTAGCGTGATGAGACGGACATTATCTTATTCTCAGAAACCACAGGCGACTGAATTGTATTCATAAAAAACCAATGCATGGTAAGTTTTCACAAGCATTCTGGCTAGAATATAATTTCCATCTATACAAATAAATACTTAATAACAAATGAATAAAATATGATCCAGTGCTTGTACCTAAGATACGACTCTAAAGTAATATTTAAAGTAAAGGAGTATATTTGGACTTACCTAGAAACAAAAAGAAATCCCGTTGTCAGGTTGTTGCTTTTTAATATGTGGTACGACGATGCTCTCTCGTTCACTTCAACAGTAGAATGATTTCGCATCGCTACCTCGACCTATTTCAACCTGACTTTCAGGGAATCACATGACCCAAGTTAACCAATCGCATAGGTATAAGTGTTAATTTGTCAATTGGTTCCTAAGGACAGAAATGCATTGTTGTCTATTTACTATGATAATTTGGGCAATTGTCTCCTCAATATGCTAATTTAATAAGCTAATTTACCTATTATTGATATAGGTTTTACAATAGATGTCATCTTTATTCTGACAAATAGCTACTTGTATTGGTCTGCACAATTATGTCAATTGATAAGAATGACAATCGAGAATTGCGATCACTTAACGAAACAAAAGACGTATTGTCAGACTGACCGATATGATTAATTGAACCGACCAACAAAATTATACCCTATTTCATTTGAAAAACTGACTCGGCTTGATTTTTGTTATTCTATTAAATGTTACTGATTTTTCCAAAAAGCACTAAAACAAACTGTATGTAATTTATTCGCGTGACATTTACCCCCCGGTCAACATGACATTGTTCCTACAATGTTTGAAAAATTATTTGATTCGGTCAAGTGAAAAAATATAGAGTTCTTAGGTACAACACATGTCACAAAACAATATTTTACAAATATTTGCATGAATGGTTTACTCTTCACAGAAGAGTAAACTATAAGTAATATAAACCTGAAGAGGATTGCCAAATCTGAAACAATAAGAGCCATTGTAAGTGCATAGCTTTAAAAAAACAGAGTTCTCAACTCCACAGATAGAATCTTCAGTACTGTGCCATGACATACTGACTGATACACTTATGTCAGTAGTCTTTAAGCCCCAGTTACACATTCCCAATTCTGGCTACGACTCGTCACGATTCGTCCCGATGAGACCTATATTGTAAAATCGGGATGCGTCTGGATGGTTAAAACAGAAAATTCAGAAATCCCTACGATGTCTCACGACGTTCCTACGGTATCTCTACGACTCCTCTACGATTCATGACGGTGCTACTACGATGCTATAACCGTAGGACAGTTGTACTGCATTCTTGGTGAATCCGGATGAATCTGGATGAGTCGGGGGTGAATCGTGCTGTCAGATGAAACCCCGATTAACCCCGAACGCCCAAGAATGACGACGAATAACATCACGATGCCACTAGGAATGACCCCGATCCCGCTACAGTAGAGCTACGACTTAGGCAACGCCCACAATCCAACACGATTCACCCCGATGAGTTTAAGCGGTTTAAACTCGTCGTAGCGTTGTCCTCGAGGTTCCCGAATCACCAAGACTCTACAAGAATCACCACGGTACTACTACGATTCACGCCGGTGCATCACGATGGCGCAACGGCGCTACTAAGAATCATGCCGATGCATCCCGATTTGACAAATCGGGGTGAGTCGTAGCTCTGCCGTGGCCCAAAATCGTGACAGTGTAACTGGGGCTTTACATACTGACTGATACACTTGTGTCAGTAATCCGCAAAGCTTGTCTTGGTAAGATTGCTTGTTATATTTGGCAATCCTTTACAATGTCCATAACCATACAGTTACAAAAATATAAGTAAATATAAACACGATGACAAATAATCAGTGACAGTCTCTCAAGAACAAAAATGCACTTATGTTTTGTATTAGAGTGCTTGCCAGGCTTAAGGTGTAGATTAGAAAAATTGCCAACTCAGAATGTGAATATGTTCTAGCCAATTGTTATGTGACCAGTAAAAATATGAATCATAATGTTTCTGTATTTGCCTTAACTTGTATGCTAAAATTGGATTTAAATGGTAAACATTTGCCACAATGATGGTTTGTCAATAGTTTAATCAGTGAATTTGAACTTTGAATATTTACTATTTATAAACCTAGAGATTGATAATTTTTCTGACACCAACCACTAGACGGTATTGAGCGCAGAATTTAGATATCAACCGATATACAGTTTCAAGTGTAGAACTTCTGACACCAACCACTGATGAAATGTTGAGTGTAGAATTTCTGACACCAATCAATAGACATTTTCGAGTGTAGAATTTAGATATCAACATATATACAGTTTCAAGTGTAGAACTTCTGACACCAACCACTGATGAAAAGTTGAGTGTAGAATTTCTGACACGTATCAATAGACAGTTTCGAGTGCAGCAATTACTAAAAATTTTCTGACACCAACCCCTTGACGGTATCGAGTGCAGAATTTAGATATCAACCGATAAACAGTTTCAAGTGTAGAACTTCTGACACCAACCACTGATGAAAAGTTGAGTGTAGAATTTCTGACACCTATCAATAGACAGTTTCGAGTGTAGAATTTCACGTACTAACTGATAGACAGTTCCAAGTGTAGAACTTCTGACACAACCACTGATGAAAAGTTGAGTGTAGAACTTCTGACACTATTCAACAGACACATAATTCATAGATCCTCTCACACCAACCACTTGATGGTTTCGAGTGTAGAGTTACCGAATGTTATTCTGACACCAACCGCTAGACGGTATCGAGTGTAGAATTGACTGGTTATTTTCTGACACTAACCGATAGACGATTCGAGTGTAGACAAATATATGACACCAGATACTAATGGCTTTCTGGTTGAAAAACAAATTCCGCAGTTGAGTTTAAGTAAAGGCATGGTTTAGCTGGCACCACAGGTAACAACAAGTTACACAAAAAGGTCCATATCATCAGTTTTTGGTCACTTCAACAGACAACCTTAAAATCATGAGTGAAAAAGAAAAAAAACTCTTGTAATCTATCCAGCGAAAGAGTCATTACTTCTTTCTAGCACTATAAACAGAAGACCAGCTTCTTAAGGGGTGGATAGACTTCCAAGAGGAAAAAAATGAAATTTTCAATTTTGTGTTCCGGAATCTGATAAAAAGGCTTTCAACATGAGACATGCACATGTTTAATTCATGTGTAACCAAATCGTATCGTATGAACAGACTAACCTTAATCATTTCCATACTCTTAATAAAATATAATAAAATTTCTCAACCGAAAGGCCATGTTGCCAAGTATGACACACTGCAGTAGCTTGGTATACTTATACATCGAATATGCACAGGATGCTGTGTGATATTCTACATGTCGAATATGCCCTGCATGTTAAGTGATATAAGATTATTTAAACATGTACGAAATGTTAACTAAATTTCATTTTGTGTGATAATAAGGTTGCTTAGAATTGCGTGTATGATAGAATACGTCAATATACTTGCAAGCTGGGTTGGATAAAACATTACTATTGACATCATAGCATTGATTAAAGATGGAAAGTATGTGGCAAATTTTCACTAAAGGTTTGAGTAGAATGCAATGTCATCATTCTACGTCACATAGAAACACTATCTTTCAATAAATAGTACTTGATGCGAGACAACCAGCTAAATACTAGTACGCTACCAGCACAAAGTGCTGAGGCGGAGTCGAGTGGTGTTGCGTCGAAACCATTTCGATGCCGTACAATGCTAAGCACTAGTCTTTTACTTTAGTTGATTGTGTAAGACAGTTATGTTAATAGTTTTAATGTTTGGATGTTTACAAAAATTATTAAATGAAAAATGGTTGTTATTAACTGGCAAGTATCCTAGATTATACTTTTCACTATGGTTTACAAATATCAAATGTGCTGTTAAGTTAAACAAATATAACATCATGTGATACACTAGTGTAAGAAATGTTTAAAAAAATCACTTGAATGTCTAGAAACATTCTTAAAAGTGTCTGTAGTTAAGGTCAATATTACATTTTAAGAAGACCTTAACATACGCCAGTACTTCACTGTAACATACCAAATAAGTGTTTATATAGAAACTTGACATGGTGTAATTCGCTGACAGCAGTTGTACATTTCATCTCAATTTAACGTTTATACACAGCAGCAGAGGACTTCATTGCGATGGAAGTTTATGAACTCTGTTCTGTAGATGCCTGTGACATTGACATACACATCTGCTGCCATTTCTGTAGATAAGCTATGGCATCTACCTTGTTCCTGTTTTAGACATGGTACCGTGTAGGATCTTCTTTAGATTCAACCACCAACTTTCTGATCGTGGATTTTTGGGGTCGAGCGTTGTTGGACTGGGGATAACTCGCTAGAAACAAAAAGAAATCCCGTTGTCAGGTTGTTGCTTTTTAATATGTGGTACGACGATGCTCTCTCGTTCACTTCAACAGTAGAATGATTTCGCTTCGCTACCTAGACCTATTTCAACCTGACTTTCAGGGAATCACATGACCGAAGTTAACCAATCGCATAGGTATAAGTGTTAACTTGTCAAACTGGTTCCTAAGGACAGAAATGCATTGTTGTCTATTTACTATGATAATTTGGGCAATTGTCTCCTCAATATGCTAATTTAAAAAGCTAATTTACCTATTATTGATATAGGTTTTACAATAGATGTCATCTTTATTCTAACAAATAGCTACATACTTGTATTGGTCTGCACAATTATGTCAATTGATAAGAATGACAATCGAGAATTGCGATCACTTAACGAAACAAAAGACGTATTGTCAGACTGACCGATATGATTAATTGAACAGACCAACAAAATTATACCCTATTTCATGTGAAAAACTAACTCGGCTACCTAGACCTATTTCAACCTGACTTTCAGGGAATCACATGACCGAAGTTAACCAATCGCATAGGTATAAGTGTTAACTTGTCAAACTGGTTCCTAAGGACAGAAATGCATTGTTGTCTATTTACTATGATAATTTGGGCAATTGTCTCCTCAATATGCTAATTTAAAAAGCTAATTTACCTATTATTGATATAGGTTTTACAATAGATGTCATCTTTATTCTAACAAATAGCTACATACTTGTATTGGTCTGCACAATTATGTCAATTGATAAGAATGACAATCGAGAATTGCGATCACTTAACGAAACAAAAGACGTATTGTCAGACTGACCGATATGATAAATTGAACAGACCAACAAAATTATACCCTATTTCATGTGAAAAACTAACTCGGCTTGATTTTTGTTATTCTATTAAATGTTACTGACTTTTCCAAAAAGCACTAAACCAAAATGTATCGAATGTATTCGCGTGACACATGTCTGGATCTGATTATGTTAGTTGGATGAATGCAAGTTGATCTGACTCACATCCAACCATTACAGTATTGTCTCTTGCCCTATAGGCAATTGACCGCGGAAATTCTATACCATCCTTGTGTGACAGCAGTTTACCATGTTTCCTTCCATCTGGTGTTATCACAACTATAGTGTGAGATTCAGGACAACAGAGAAGGACATTGTCAGCACTGTCAACAAGTAACCCTATGGGGTGATCATACTTTTTTTCCTCGTACTGATACACAGGTTTCCCATCTGAAGTCAGACACGTTAATGTTTCTGTATCCACATCTGTAATAAAGATCTTCCCAGATAAAGCACTAACTGTAATATACCATGGTCGCTGTAACATATACATGTATGTACCCATCACTCTAGATAGACTTATCCTTCTCCTTTCATTACAACTCATGTCAAGTATTTTGATCTCGTTTTCCTCTGATTCCTCACATACTATATAGATCTCACCACGAGACACATCAACACCCCAACATTGCTTGTCTAAGTAAATAGTTCTGATGAGTTTAAGTTGTGGCGTCACTGCTACTATCAGTAGCTGTTTCTCTATTGGTATTGTAATAATAACTTCAGTGTCGTTAAGAACAGAGATGTCCGTTGGCCTGGCAGGTAATTTCAGGTTTTTAATCAGTTTATATGATGAATCGAGTAGTTTGATTTGATAGTTGCGAAAGTCACACAATACAGCCTGTCCATCTGGCATCAAACAACATCCACGTATGTCTGGTTCCTCACTATCATCAGGTATTCTTATTTTCACCTTACTGATCGAACGAATTTTTTTATCTAGCCACATAATGTTGCCGTGTTGTATGTCAGTGTCAGTGGTATTAAAATATTTAGGCATTTTAGCACCACTCACAACCATATGACTTCTTGACACCTTCAGTGATCCATGGAAATCTTTACACGCATCACATAAATATTCTGGACACTCTTCGCAATAATGTGATGGTTCCCGCTTTATATTTTTGGATATACATGGGCCACATAATAATTCGCACGACACTATTGTGTGGTTTCTGGCTAATTTCAAATTCCCATGGAAGTCCCTACATGGATTGCACAAGTATTCGTTACATTGCTTACAAAAGAACAACCCCTTCCTACTAATCCCTCCTGTGCCACAAGGGCCACATTCGAGTTCATGTACCTCTTCCCATCCACAGTTCAAGGAGCTCGCCCCACGTAAGGACTCCGGTCGATCTGACTCCATTTTACTGTCAAAATCTGAAAAAAAACCGAAAATATATATAACGTTATAAACCCCTTAAGGACCAATGGAATTTTCCATAAAGCTATATACAAGTAAGTCGGGATGGTTCTTTCCCTAAACACAGTATTGATTCACTGTGCGCCTGAAATGAGTGAAATCGACTGTATCCGTAGAATCGAGAGTTTTTGGCCTAAATTTGTGAGGGGGTGGTAAGTATTTTGGCATGTTTTCTTATAGTTAGATTTGTCTTTCCGCCGTGGATCTCATTATATTTCTTTGATATATGCATACATGTCATAATATCGTGCAAAAACAACGACAGTGTATCGTGGGAGCGCAAGAAACGCATTCTTTTAGAGGGATAGTTGTCAAAAAAGCGAAAATCCACAGCTTTTTATCTTCCCGTTTCGAATTTAAACAACTTAGCAAAAAATGATTTTCACCAGAAGTTCGAGAGGCTTATGATCCTACAATACCAGAAATCTCAGACTGATCCGTTTTTTCGATTTTGGGATATTCAGCTATGTATAACTATACCCCCTAATAGCGGTGAATTAGAAACTGTATCGGTAGAATCGACTGCTATTAATTTAGTGTACGAAGTAAAAACTACCGACTGCACGAAGTGAAAGCAAATGTTGGTCATAAATCTTCGAATTTAGAGCAGAAAGTAGGCTATTTATTTCACCCTGTGTATACCATTGGCTTCTAAATGTGTACTTTGGCAGACAGTGAAGACCCAAATATAATGCTGCATCATACGGCATTTCATCTGGGTCTTCACTGTTTATTTATACAAATATGATGTTCAGAGAAAGAAATGCAACTTTTTTTAATTAAAACCTGTGACCAGCAATATATATATTGTACCACCCCAGGTTTATTGTATATAACCAGTAGGCAGAATTCAATTAGTTCATAAAGGGTTAACAATACGTCAATCTGTATCACTTTTTTCAGTCTGTTAGAGACTCCCGCATATGCTGTCTGTGTGTAGGTTTGTAGGCTTACATTTCAATAATTTTATCCTGCTTTAAACAGCTGTATGGTAAGATGGCAGTGGAAAGTACATTCCATAAGACCCACTGTGGCAAACCCTTTAATAAGGCTTTTTGCGCCCAGTGAGCAATCAGATTACATCGAGTGCCGAAGACACAAGAGGGGGGATTAACCCCCTGTCGACAGGGGGGTTTAGGGGGTCTCTCCCAAGTTTTTTTTTTTAAATTTTCGGCGCTAATATGTGCGTTTTTAATGGGGTTTTATGTATTTGGGACAAGATTTCAGTCCTTTTTGGTCACGATCTTTTGCTAGAAAAGATATTTCTTGTCACGCGAGAAACCAAATGCTGGGACAAAATTGTTTTCAGACAGTCATGATTTTTTTTACTTTTTTTCTACAGCATGTTTCTGTGACATTATTTCACCTATGTCCCCGCAGGTTTTGGAAAGTACTTTTAGCACTGATCCTTGGTGGTCCTTCAAAGAGTTGTGTTTTCAAAAAGATATACAATTAGTCTTTTCAATTACACGTAGAACACCCGTTAAGGATACAGGCTTCATCTAGATTTTGGCTTCGGTAGGCATAAGATGAGATCTTTGGCTTCATCGTAATGGAGCCAGGGCCTACTGTCGAACCACGACGGCTAAATGCTTCTCTGCTCAGGCTTCTTAAAATCGAATGAACGTTGGTGGAACCGAAAATTCTTGGGCTGAATTGGAACAGGCGGGACCTGTATATCTGCAACAGAATGCATTGTAACAACACAGGCCCATGATGCTCATATATGTAAAGTCAACACGTTTTAAACATACTTTATCGCTGGACATGTTAATTAGAAGAAGAAAAAACAAATTGTCAATTTAAGGGATCATAGAATTATCTGGACCTCAGCAAGAAGACCTGTCTTCGGGGTTTCTGACCATGCAAGACTCAAACCAACCTACTCAGTTACAGAGATTAGCTAGAATGCTGGAACTTTGAGTGTAGCAAGTTTACAACTATACTTTCCTAGGAGGAATAACAAAGGCGCTGATCAGACTGCGTGGATGTGCAGGCTGGTCTGCGCCTTTGACGTTCACATGCAGCTGCGTCGGGTTTTCTCTCTCGACACGGTCCATAAGTATGATAACGTCCATTAAGACCATCTGATTATGAAATTAATTAAGCAGGTGTCATTATAATTTTTCAATGTTTTCACACGCGCAACGCGTTGATTGATAATTGCATCAATAAATGGTAAGCACAGAGTAAAGTGAGCCAAAACCAGCAAAAGGGACACGATGGAGAGCATACTCGGCCAAAAAAGTGGTCGGGCACTCGACTGACCTGCAGGACCGGCGATGACAGACTTGTGTACAGGTAACATGCTACTGTAAACATTGCATTTGTAATCCACCATTTTAAAATCAAAGCTAGCGCTCATTATGATATATAATTCCGAGAATTGGATGTGTCGCCTGGCAGAACAGAAGTCAAACAAGGAAAATTTGTCGAATATATTTTCCCGGCAAAGTGTTATTTTAGAGAAACTAATAAATCACAAAACATAAATCCCATTTCTCCAACCCCTAAGTTCACCTTTGGTATCAAACAGATCAAGGTTAAAAGGTCAGGTGTGGTACTTGATTGTATCGATTCCTGATCTTTGCAACCTTACTTACTTTTACCTTTCAACTAGTTTTCAGTGGTTAGTTCAATACAAAATAAACTTATCTGTCTGACTTCGACCTGACCTAGAGGTCAGGGGTGTGTGTAAGGTCAAAGTGTTTGCTTCTATGTAAGTCTATACTTCTTTCCCCTTAATTTTATATACAACACTATCACATTCAGAATTGATTTTATGTTATAATCCAACCTACAAATGAGTGTGAGTGTAAGGAGAGAATATGTGTCAGGGGATGGGGATGAGTGGGGCTCTGCGGGCAAAATATTTGCTACCATGTTGCTGCATTCATGTTTCCCTTTAATGTGATATGCAACATGATCATGTTCCAAAAAAGTTGAATTTTGACGTTTTGACCCCACCCACTAAGTCCACCCAGGGGGTCTGGCACAGGCCTTCGATCAAAAATTGCGTTTGATATGTTTCTTATTTATTGTAACTCTGTCTGCATGCGAAATTTCTTTAAAAAATGATGACAACTGACTGAGTTATTGCAAAATTTACATATTTGACCTTTGATCCCACTGGGGGGAGGGGCGGTAAATTTGTAATCACGGTTATGCTTATCTACAGGCACTGGGTAATCATTGCCTATAGTGAGAAGTTGTAAGATATAATAATTTTGGAGAAATGTGATGTTTATTCTACTAAAAGTCAATATAGCTTTTGCATTAGCCTAAACCTAAGTCAAAAAAGGGCCAAAACTCAGTCAAAAATTGGCGAATTACCTCCAAATTCGAACTTGGCCTGTATTTTATAATGCTTTATCAGTGTTAAATTTGAATGACAGTGTTGCATCCCTCCAAAAGTAATTGATCGTAAACCACAATTTAGCCAAAATCTAAGTCAAAAAGGGCAATAACTCTTAATAAGTTTGTGGATAACCGCCACTTTCGAACTTAACCTGTATAATTGATGCTTTACCCTTCTGCAAAGTTTGATGGATGATTAAATTGATGAACCCCTTCAAAAGTTGTCGATCACAAACCAAAAGTGTGACAACGTGGAATTCGACGACGACGACGCCGCCGCAGACGCCTATGGACACATGATTCTTATGTGTTGATTATGCCACTCAAAAAGCGGGTACGTTTATTTGAGGAAGGGGCAACAATGCAACGAATATATATACATGGGGTCTTCGCCACTATAAAGAATTATCTATTGTCATTATACTGTGTTAGGGTTTAAAGCCCTTCCGTATATCTCACATCAAACTTGGGCCTCTGTCGTGAAAGAACCTGACTCTGTTGCATGTGAACAACAAAGGTGCAGACCAGTCTGCACATCCGGCCAGTCTGATGCGTGCCTTTGTAATTTGCTCCCTGGAAAGTATATAGCTAAGCAGCTGAACTTGTCCCACTAAAAGCTCTAAGCTTCTATCTAGTCTCTATTAACAACAAGGCTGATTTGAGCAAGATCTGGTTGCAAACCCTGAAGTAATGAGATGCAGCACATATTGAGCCTGCTCATTATCCTTACCAAACTGTTATAGTCAAGGAGCTAGATTTTTGAAAATTGACTTGGCACAATTGTCTAGCCAGAAAGCCAGAAAAGGTTTGACTTCAGAAATAGTTAGAACTACCCTTCTACAACATTTCTAGGCACGTCGTACAGTCAAATTGTGGTAGCAGTTTTCCAGGAGGAGTCGTTTTATACACCTGCCCCTTTTTTACTGTAAAAACAAAATGGCGACATTTGAATAAGAAATGATATCCAGGTTGTATCCAAATGGTGCATACGGTCGTTATTTACTGCTAAAACCTCAATAAGGACCTAAACAAATATGAAAATAAATTGTTTGCATCCAGAAGCACAACTTTTATGTTATAACTGTCATTTACGTTATATCTTCAATTACGCCTTATAAAATCAATTAGTTTTGGTCAAAGTTTAAATTTATAAGTTCTATAATGGGTATATACGTTTTACATACCATGTTTGGAAAGATAATTAGCTGACTGTTTCAAAACTGCAAACATCTTGTTTCTATCATAATTACTTTAAGAATTATAAGCTGTTGAATATGATTACCCCCCAAAAATGGTGAATATTGTTAGAACCATTTCACTTTGCAAGTTGACATGGAATACCATCTGCTGCCTTTTTAAACCATAATTGAGCATTCTATCGATACACATTAGTAAAAAGCTATACTTAACTGCGTTTCTGATGTAAAGTTCCATATTTTAATGCTTGTATGACAATATGTAACATAAACTACAAACTATAAGACTTCCTATATATATTGCTAAATACCTTATATTATATGTCATATGGTAGTTTATGTAATTTCAAACCTGGTTTGTTGTAAATTTATAACAAGAAAGCAGTTTGTTCAAAAATATTTATCAGTTTTTATTAAGTTACTATATCTATAAACATTCACATTTGCAATAAAGAACCTTTTTTAAGTTTTCATCTCCACGAAATATCATTTTGATTTGTTCAAAGTTAAAGATTTTAAAACACATAAAGAAAGAAATAGTTGTTGCGAAATAACATAAAATATCTTCATGATAAAATCATGTGATTTAATTCACCACAGAAAATAAACTTGACGGTAATTTTATGCCTAAAATACTAACTTTCGTAACGTCCCGTTGTTCTAAACAACATTTCATAAAAACTGTTCACTGTATTCTAGATGACTGCAGCCAGTCTGTAAATCGAACGTTCTACCAACACCCTGCATATTACAGCTGTGTTGCTCCACATCTCTTGTATATGTCTGTTTTCATTGCATTATTGTCCATAGTAACCCCCGTTTCAACGTTCGGGACGTTACTTTACATAATGTGACGTTATTAGTTGCTGTGTTTGATTCGCCTATACAAACCAATGTACAGAAGCGTTAAAATCGTGGAAATCCGCGACAATAGTCAGCTCTTTAGTAGTAGTAGAATACATTCCATTTCTGTCAAATTAATCAAAGTAACATTTATAACCATATCAAATATCATAAGGTTCTATGTTTGTCCTAAATTGTATTAAAGACAGTATACGATTGGGCCCTGAAAAGCTAAACTATTAAGTATGTAGATTTTTTTTAAATATTTATCGCAGGAGAAAAACAACACAACTAAGTTTTATTGAATGAAGTCTCATCAGTCATTTGAAAATATTTTATGTACCCAGCTTACTTTTGTACACATTATGCAAACAAAGTCAGTAGCATAATATATGAAAGCTCCTTGTATAATACCTAGGTTAATTTCCCATAGAAAAAAATACAACTCACTTAATGTTTAGAGAGATGGTAATAAAATTATACTTTTTTGCTTTGCTTACATTCCAGACAAAATCAATTACCTAAGAGATGTAAGGATATTTTTTTTTGTAT
This sequence comes from Loripinus fragilis, assembly GCA_964019695.1. Classification (NCBI taxonomy): domain Eukaryota; kingdom Metazoa; phylum Mollusca; class Bivalvia; order Lucinida; family Lucinidae; genus Loripinus; species Loripinus fragilis. The sequence continues at coordinate 43,246,061 of OZ026516.1, read as the reverse complement.
ATTACAATAGAGGTTAGGCATTATACGTGTCTGTAATCAGTTATTTTTAAAGATAATCTCTAAAAATCACTGATTACATACTGACATTATTTGCACATGCAGATGATGACACATTACTTGTTTCAGCGTTTAAATAGATTTTAGTTTATTTTCAGCATGAAACTGTTAGTACCTTTGATCATTTGCTTAACTAATAGCACTTTATAAGGAGAGGTTTTATATTGAAGAAACATTTCCCTGAAAATGGGTAAAATAAGTTATAATGGATGACAACGATCTCATATGATATGATCATATCCAAGGAACACATGTTAGTTGCTGCTTAAGAAACTATCTTAATACGTATGACATCATCAGGCAAGAGTTATGTCAGGCTAAATAAGACAGTGTGACACTCAGGTAATGTAAAATATACTTTAAAATGACTTTGTTCGTTAAGATATTGGATGGAAAAATAAAACGTTTAAAAACATGCAGTCATGAGATCTTACTCAATTTTAGCAATCAATGCTTAAATAACTAATGATAAATTTCACTATACAGAATGTGGCATGGCCAAATTATTACAGGAGGCTTGGAAATTTAATTCTTGATAGCAAAGCGCTATATGTTTATAAACATAAGAATGAATAAGTGATATAGAATTAAAATCAACACAGTTTTTTTTTAAAAATACCTTACTTCTTTAGACAAAAAAAAGCAAATGTATTATAGGAAATTATATAAAAGCACAAACATCTTGAGGGTAGTTATTTATAGAGACATACAAGGAGTCAATTGTTCTCACAAACACTGTGCAGCCATCAACGAAATACTTAAATGCAATGCCTAGAAAGAATGCATGAAAGTATATATCATGGGATCAAAGCAACACTGTTTAACCTCCTTATTATTTATTGTATTGTTATGACAGTGTTACTTTGACCCCACGATATGCATATCATATTTGTAATGATTCCTTCCAAAAGAAATCATACTTCTTTTACTTTTAAAGGTAAGTATAAATCTTAGAGTTTGATAAAGCAGTGCCTATATTGTTGTATATGTTATGTGATATAATATACAAGATTTTGAATACCTTATCTTCGACATGATCTTTGACAGTAGCACAAGTGTGAATTTCGATGCCATAAAATCAAAAAACAATTGCTGACCTCTCTTATGTAATTTATACATGCTCAATTTAAGAGTTGAACCACCATATGTGATTTTGGTACCTACCTCACATGGGCAAATGCACCGTTTAAATCCCCTAAAGATGCAGTGTAGCTAGCGTTTGTCTTCATCTACATATACAAGCAGCAAATGCTCTGATGTGTCTAATGACATATTTTTACAGGCTCACATGAGCCTTTATTGCTGAACTAAAATCAAATGTGCTTACTAATTTTATATTTTATTTATGTTACTATTTATCATCAATTTAGTTTGATTTGGAACATACAAAAGATTAATGGGATGCCATTCTTGCATCAATGATTATGTGTTCATTTGACTTGCTGAATATCGTTTCGATTTTTTATGAACAAATTCCACGTTTAGACAAAGCCTATTTGATAGAAATAATGGAAAACAAAATTTCCAATAATTCATTTGAGTCCATTCATTTTGCAACAGCTACAATATAATCCTTGCAATGCAAGAGAGTTGTTCTAACTGATAAACCTTGACCTCTAAAATGTATAACCATAATGCTCTATAACATTGCAGAACCAGACAAAGTGTATGATGAATGTCATCATCTCCTAAACCCTTTTAAGTCAATTGAAACTTCCAACTTTTATCAAATGAACAAGTCCATTTTCGTCTTCAGGATTTTTGGGTGTTGTTTTTATTCTTATTCAAATTTTAATGGAACATCCTGTAAGCAAACTGTAGAGAGCCTGATCAGACATTGCCGTCTGTGGAGTCTGATCTTGGCCTGTACTATTTGTCTATGTCCCACAAAAAACGCAAGTCTAATATGGGTTAAATACTTTTGTTGTGTATGTTACTCACATCAGTTGTGTTGTTTCTTCATCGAACTGGATACTGATTGGATATAGAGCGGTTTTAACCATATGAATAGGCATGTCGTTTGCCATATGTGGGACAGGAACCGTAATGATTAAAACAGTTTTTTTGCTATGGCAAGGATTAACATTTGCTTTAAAGTTTCATATCTCGATTTCAACCAAAATTGTAAATAGAAAAGGTAAATTTAGGAAAATAAGGTTTTCCCCAAATTACAGCTATCAATATAGTTAATGTAGTCAATAGCTGACAAGCTATAATTGCATGTATTTTGGTGGCTTACACAATTGGTGATATAGTGCTGTCATTTCATTAAATATTGTATATAGCAGAAAGTAACATATATAACTGTAATAACAGGTGCCAAAATTAGTTTAAATTCATATTTCTAGCATTTTTCTTTCAAATAAAATATAATATTGATACGTAAGAATAAGAAATAACTGGATATTAACACCATAGGAAATCCTATTATTTTAGGGTAACGTAGTGAATTTGGCTATTGCAGGTAACGCCTTATCGGCTGAAAAGCTAATGCACTTCATTATGTGGCTAATGTAATTTGGTTTTAGATATGTACAGACTACAAACCTCATTTCGTGGAGGTCGTTTTGGTAGCCCGCATTAAATAGTAATACATTTGAAAGTAAGTAACGTATATAACTGTATATCATGTTGTATAATGTTTAAACGCATACTGACTGTTTGCTGCATTTCATTTAATGATTTTAAGTCTGTCGTCATGTCCATATATATGAATTTAGTATAAGTAACAGATACAATAGATTGCAGCAGAGAATGTACACTGAAAATTGTGTAATACAAGCATTCCTGAATTGTCATTTCAGGTGGTATGTTCTTTCTTTGATTTGTAACAAATGTTAAGCATGACAAACATACTATAAGAATATGTTTAAATATGATTATAAATATGCTATTTTACTTGATAAATTATGAAATGGGGAAGATTTCATTTCTTTTTGAATTTGGATACATTATATTCAGGGGGTGGGGTAAACCACCCCTTCCGTTGGACTTTTTCACGTCTAATATACCATATACCCATTTTTTATATTGCTTTACCTTTGTATGCCATTGCATACATGTAATGTATAAGTTTTAAGGGAAATATGCTGAATAGGAAGCAATGGTTGACCGAGAGGCATGTTTTCCTCTCAATTTACCTAAGCCTCATTTAGCATAGGATACGTTCAAAGATGACGTCCTACAGCAAAACTGCTACCACAATTTAACTGTACAACGTACCTAGGAGTATTGCAGAAGACCCCAGGATTGCATTTCTGCAGTCAAACCTTTTCTGGCAGGTAAGTTGTGCCAAGTCAAAAACTAAGGCCTGTACAGAAATCAGCGCCTGGACTATTACTATTCAAGCTGATCAAAGGCACTTTTGTGCTACATGTACATAATTGTTAATATTTTGCCAGTTACTGACAGCCAACCTTTTTAAATGAACTGAAGGAGAAGAACGGCCAAAAGCATTTCATGGAGGTGCACAGTGGAATTGTTGTACAATGCTGGACTCGATACCAAGGAGCTCCCTGGTATACCCCCATCTGCGTCACTGCGTTATGTGTTTGACCAAGACACATTAATACTTGCTTACTACTTGTTCAACCCTTGAAGAACTATCCCGACATAACTGAAAACGTGTCAACTGGGACGTAAAGAATCAAATCAAGCAAACAAACAAGTATTTTCATCCAAAAAATTTTAAGAATGTGCCAAGCGTGTATTTGTCTACAAACTGAAGTTTTTGACAAGCTTTTATTATAGTTTTTATTGCACGAAGGTTGTGGGTTTGATGCGCAAAGTTTACGTATATTTTAGTCCTACTTGCGCTTGAAATTGGCCAAGAATAGACGAAACTGTCTTCATTGTTCCCTTTCACTGGGCACAGTGCCTCTTATGAGTATCGATATTACTTCGTTCAGTGCGTCGATTCTACCGATACAGTTTCTAATTCACCGCTATTAGGGGGTTCAGTCATATATAGCTGAATATCTCAAAATCGAAAAAACGGATCAGTCTGAGATTTCTGGTATTGTAGGATCATAAGCCTCTCGAACTTCTGATGAAAATCATTTTTAGCCAAGTTGTTTAAATTCGAAACGGAAAGATAAAAAGCTGTGGATTTTCGCTTTTTTGACAACTATCCCTCTAAAAGAATGCGTTTCTTGTGCTCCCACGATACACTGTCGTTGTTTTTGCACGATATTATGACTTGTATGCATATATCAAAGAAATATAATGAGATCCACGGCGGAAAGACAAATCATACTATAAGAAAACATGCCAAAATACTTACCACCCCCTCACAAATTTAGGCCAAAAACTCTCGATTCTACCGATACAGTCGATTTCACTCATTTCAGGCGCACAGTGAATCGATACTGTGCTAAAGATCGATTTTGTTTGAGCAAACAGTGCAGACCCTGAAAGATAAAATAATGGTTTATGCACTTTTAAACCGGTGGAGCTTAGATTTATTGTTTGGCATATAGCATGTAATCCTGACACTTTTGTTGATGGAGCTATGAATGCATTTCCATAACATATTGAACCTCCCCCGTAGGTCTTAGCAGTGCCAAATTCTTGCTTTAGCGTGTTGATGTAGTACATTTTTCAAATAACCACAATACTTTTAGCAGCCTTATCTGCAGGCGCTAAAACAAACTTCATATATGGATTCCTGGACACCTTTCTTGAAATTTCTAAAAGTGAATTTATGTGTTTAGGTGGAAGAAGGTCTAAAATATAGAAGAGGAGCAAGGGTTCAAAAATGTCAAAAATAAGCATTTAGGTATGTCCCCTTTTTAGCAGAATTTTCACTTGTTTAATCCTTTAGTACATAGTTTAGGCAGTATGAAACCAGATATTGCACTCAATTTAAGTCTTGCAAACATACCTGTAACAGTGTGTTTAATACGTTACCCCTCATTTTCTTAAAAACAAAAATATGTAATTAAATCTATTTAGGTAGAAGTTGAAATGTTTAAATGAACAAAATGTTTATGCAATCTGTAAGAACATGCTATTCTCTACACATCTTGATGTTTTTTTTAAAGTTGCTTTGGTCCATTATAATGTCATTTACGTTACATTTTCAAATATACCCTTAAAATTATTGATATTTTGTTAAAAAGTTTCATTTGACAAATTTTTCAATATGTGTTTATGTGATGCACAAAGTTTGGAGGGAATTAACTCAAAAAGTATTAAAGGCAGAGTTACCATTTTTGCACTCTGCACGTTATCTCATGCTGATTGATATTTGTATAAAGTTTCCTGAATAGAGCTTGAGCGGTTTTCAAGTTATAGAGCGGACAGGATTTGTGACAGACAGACGGACGGATGGACAGATGGACAGATGGACAGACGGACGGACAGACGCCCGGGGAAAAACAAAATGTCTCCCGACCCTGAAGGGGGGAGACATAATTAGAAGACTGTGTATATGTTTGTATTTTTTTCTTTTAAGAAATGGTATACCTCTTGACTTAAAAACAAAACAAATTGTTTGCTAATTTTTCTATGTTATGTTATGCAATTTATAAACTTATAAAATGATAAGTCTGATGCAACATCTCAACTAGGATACATTCCCTTGAGCTTGTTCAGTCAAATTTGCTAAAGTAACATACATACCTATAAATGAACGAAATATATATCATGATTTTATATTTGTTTCAACCGTTTTCCATATAAAACTGAGCCTGAAAACCTAAAACGAATTTAGATATTTGCACATTTGTTTCTTTTAATTAAAGAAAACAATCTAATAAGCTATTCAGAAGCAGCCAAAGCTTTGTGTCGAACCTGTTCACACTCATCACAATATATAAAATAGTAAATAACATATCTGTTCTATCAAATCAGATTCATTTATGATAAAATATCTAAGAATTTCTGAAATGATGTGTGGATATTGGAAACTTAGTTTGTTGTTGTTCCTATTGGTTGTGGGAGTTTATATCGGGCATTTTTTCTAACTTGCTTCTAGTTCAACAATCATCTTGACAAGGAAGAGAGCTGGTTGCTTCACTTTAATTATTTTGTAGATATCTGTGTTCCGTGTCCCTTCCTTAAGGTGCAGTGGGTCAGTCAGGAGTCTGTGATTGTGACATTTCCTAGTCATGTTCACTTATAGAAAGAAGCCGTTTGCTGGCAATCTAGACAGCATCACTCCTTTGCGAATCTATAAAATAAAATGTTGTTTACGTTACATTTAATTTGAGGAAACATAAGTGTTTGTTATCATTTATTCTTTAAGGGAGTGGCACTGTTATGCAATTTGTTTAAGCCATATCTATTTATGCATATATAAAAATTCAGAAGGTGACTTTGAATTTATTCTAGCTATGAACTTTAATTTCAGCTCATTTTTAACATGGCTTTCATTGTTTGATTAATGAAACTGATAGTCCTTTTAACTTAACACTACTTATCATTTGTCAAAGCAATGCAAACTTTACAATTGAATGGGTTCAAAATAAATTATTGCAGTCGAAATTGGTTTTACATGGCAAGGCAGTGATCATATCCAAGAAATCTAGATTTCTTCAGTTGTAATTTACAATATCAAATTTACTTTATAAAATTTCAACAGAGAAAATGTTTAAGCCAAATTTAACTAGGACGCATTAAAATTACCGTTTAAAAGATTATTTACGTTAATCAGAATATTGATAGGAATAGCAATATCTTACAGTAAAATATCTGTCATAAGATCAAACTTAGTTTTAGCAATTAGTGGTAATATAGCTGATGTAAAGTTCTATCATAATACCATAGCAGTCATTGGACCCCATTTTAAATAAACTGTTGCAGGAATCCTGTCAGTTGATTCCTTTTATGTGCGTTAAATAATAGATGAGTTGTAAACACATCAGGGTATGGAGACAAAAAGGCATACATTAAATTAACTACTGTGCTAATAAAATAACAATTATATGGACAATAGAGAAGGTAAAATAGTTAGTATCATTACTTACACAAATAATAGATTTACATGTTATGCTAAGAAAGTATGCATAAACTTAACAAATAGTATATATGCATGTTTAATTTGTCTGTCACTCTTTTTTATCAATCGTCTGCTTAAGAAATTGCATTTCTTTCGATGTGTAAAAAGTATCATGATACATCTCAGGTAGTGTTAACACTGTCTCTTTTGCCAATTGCACTATATGTAAATATGATACAGCATAGCATTTGTTGAGTATAGTCACTATACTATCTGAAAGTATTCTTTGAAAGTAGCATAAGTATGGATTTTGTTTCTATTACATGAACTATCAATACACCATAAATATAGAATCGTTTAACAAGTTGGTACATGTTTTATGGGTCTCAATTAGTTAGTTTTAAGGACTGAATGATGGTTGTTATGATTACTTATTGTGAGTGTAAAAAATAAATAGTGTCCTGCTGAATAAAACAAACATTAAAGTAGATTCTATCACGTATGCTGATAAGCTATATAACTAAAAAGCAAACCTCTGCAAACATTCTGGAATATATGATCAATCAAGTCCTATTCTAGAAAGTTGTTTCCTCAAGGTCCTGATTATCGAAGTCTAATCATTTAGAAATGTCTACAATACTAACACTGCAGGGGAGCTTTTTCCAACTTATATAAGACATGTGTCTGCTTCTAAAGTATTAAAATGGTAATTTAGAATAAATGCTGTCCTGTTTCATTGCTTGACAAACGTGTAGAATCAGGCAACACAATGATTAAAGTAATAATTTTTATATTTTTGTTGTATACGTTACCAACATAAATAATGCTCTTTTTCAAAAGTGGACACGCTGTAGATACTAAAATATTATAACCCCAAGGATAGCTAAGGCGGGTGCTAAATCAGAGACAGAAATCATCACAATTTCCACAAACTTCAGTTTTTGTTTCATATGACACCGATGAAGGTATCTTTAATGTTTCACTTCTTGATTTGGAATTCTGCCTGGAATATCTTACATTTTTTAGAGTTTTAAGATATATTTTGTGCCTTATTGTTTTAAATATAGCTGATGTAACGAATAACACATATATTTGATGGTTTTTACAATGTGTGATGGATCTGACTATGTAACTGTTGATTTTTATTTATTCATTGAGCTGTTGACGGTGAAAGAAAATGTCTTGTATATGTCATTTAACGCCATTTAATGCATCAAAAGAAGCAAATACATGGTAGTGGCACAGGTTTTTAAGAATAATTAAGCTTTTTAAAACAATTTAGTTATGAATAATAAATAGGTACAAATTATCCTATCTATATGATTCCTAAACATATACTTAATGACATTTATTTTCAAGCGTTTCCTTTAAACCAAATATAATTTTGATGATGTTGCATCTCATTCCTATTATATGTTTAAAAATACAATATTTCCAATCTAATTTTGAGCACTAAGATGGTAGTCAATATCATTTTCACCTACTAGCTGTTTGAACGCATATACACATAACATTGCACAAAATATTGTTTTAAAAGAAAGTAACGTATATAACAGAACTTCCTGGTGCCCAAACTAATATTATTATGCTGCTATTAAGCTGCATCTAATTAAAATATCAATCATAACGATATGTAAGTAAACGATGCAAATGATAATAACACTATACTAGGAGTTTCCTTATTATCTAATGGTAACGTATTAGACTTGGCTACTGCATGGTAAATGCACATTTTCATCAAAAGCTTACAGACATTTTATAATACATAAATTAGCTAAGAAAATCTTAATGTACAAAAATCTCCCTCCACAAGTCTTTTAGCAGCCCATGGCCAAATAAACAATAGTAATACATTTGAACTTTAAGTAACGTATATAACAAGTACGTAAGCGTAAGTCATTTAAACTAATTGTCAGTTTGGTGCTTTTAATTAAGTTACTGTAAAGCATTATGCAGATAGTATAAAATGTGACCTATCTGGTCTAAATAACTTTTCTTTTCAGTAATGTAGCGAATAGCCTACTACATGAAGCCTGCATGAGGGTAGCTATGGTTACCCCATAAATAAACATCTTTTGCAAGACTTAAAATTTGTGCAATATCTGTTTTCACACTTCTGAAATACCAAAGTAACTGAGGATAGAGTCTAAAATTCTGCTACTCTCCGGCCACTTTTTTCCAATTTTTGAATCTCTGGCTCCCCTACTAATATTGCAATAACTGAAATTCTACTATCAATACTTTTTAAAATATTCATTTTCCAAGTATTAAAAGCATTAGATTAAACATGCTCTCGCTTGCACCAGCGATTACAAATTTCATGTAATGAACCAGCAATATTACCGGCTTTGGATTTTTATAAAATTTGGCTCAGATCAGCAGGATATATATGGCATGTTTCCGTGGTAATATGATATCTTGACAAAGACTAGAACATATCTATCTTTAAAAAATCAATTGAAGTTTTTTGTAAATTTTTGATAAAAAATATCGAAACTTTACAATTACTTCGCCAGAAAACGTAAACCATAATTCATCAAAATGGTATAATGCCTGTGGTGTTCAGGAGTCAATCTAGATGACAGATCTTAGAAATTAACAAAACAATATATTAAAGAAATATAAATTCAGAGACAGATATAACAGGAAAGTAAGAGTAAGTAAGGGTGCTTCCTAAGCCTTATTCTTAATTGTCTTATTCAATTATTATATGTTCATAGTTTGCATACGTTGAGATATTAATATGCCAAGTTTTAAGAAAATCCATGTTTGGGCACAACTGCCCCTTTATTGTAATACTTAAGGGGCCTTATTTGCGGGCCCTTATTACATGTTTGCATTAAGGGGTGAGACAGCATGTGACCGTTTAAACTGTTGAACTAAATCGCGTCTTACACCAGGACCAATAGACATTTGAGCCAGGACATGCCATTTCTAATAATGTGGTATGTGTGACTAGCATAGGCTCAGATCAGCCTGTACATACGCACAGTCTATCAAAGCCTGTGCTAGTCGCATGAATAGTCTATGAGTATTGAGCTACTGACTGAACATCATTTGGAGTTGCTAACCTTCAAAGTAGGCTGCACAGGCTCGTCTGAGTCAACACTTGTCCAAATGCCACATTGTTGGATAGCACATGTCATGGCTCATTTGTTTTCTCAATACAAGGTCTAAATAATACAACCACACATATTTGGTGCTATAGTCATGATTAACGATTTAGTTTACTCAATTCTGCTTACTAAAGGATCACCCTGTACATCACACAATGTACGATGGCCCAAATGGCTCACTTTTTCATTTCAGTGACAATTCACGATTCTGAATTCTGAATTCCGAATTCTGAATTCCGAATTCCGAATTCTGAATTTTGTATAAACTTGATAGACGCTTTCATTTACTATATCATGCACTTGTGTAAAACGCCAGCCAGAGTGATTACACCCTACCCTACAGAGGATTGTACTTAAGGGTTTATTCAGTAGAATAAGAGGTACTTTGTGAAGTAGAAGTTCCTGTGTGGAGTTCTGGGTACTCCTTTCTGCACATAGAGTAACGCATAATCCATAGAGTACCTCCTGCGCAAGCGCTTTAGCCCTACTGAAGAAGGCACCTTTCTTCTAGTGGGTACTCCCTACCCGACAGAGTACGCTTTGGGGAATATGTGTTACCCGTAGAGTGGGTGTTCTCTGTAGATACTCCATGGGGTTGAGGTACTCTGTAGAGTAGAGGTTCTTCCTAGAGTAGGAGGCACGCATGGGTGTTTATTGGTAACAAGTGCACCCTAGTCTATAATGGTTATCTGTGCAGTAAGGGTTATTATGTACATAAGAGTTACACTGTAAGATAGGGCCTATATACCATTGGAGGTAACTTTTGAATGTCAATAATACTTCACAATTCTGAATTCTGAATTCCGAATTCTGAATTCCGAATTCTGAATTCTGAATTCCGAATTCTGAATTCCGAATTCTGAATTCCGAATTCTGAATTCTGAATTCCGAATTCTGAATTCTGAATATTGAATAAACTTGATAGACGCTTTCATTTACTATATCATACACTTGTGTGAATTATTCAATGAGAGAACCAACTTAAGTGAGCTGATTGCTAAAACAAAACACTGCGTCAGCCCTTACACAAATACAACTGTGGATTTTGCTGATGTCTGTCTGTCTGTCTCTCTCTGTCTCTCAAGCGCCAGGCAGACTAAGTTCAAAATGGCCGTGCAGATTTGATCTTTGGGAAGGGGATAATAACATCTGTCCCCGCATCAAATCTGCACGGCTATTTTGAACTCAGTCTGTCTGGCGCTTTACACAAGTGTATGATATAGTAAATGAAAGCGTCTATCAAGTTTATTCAAAATTCAAAATTCAGAATTCGGAATTCAGAATTCAGAATTCAGAATTGTGAAGTATTATTGACATTCAAAAGTTACCTCCAATGGTATATAGGCCCTATCTTACAGTGTAACTCTTATGTACATAATAACCCTTACTGCACAGATTACCATTCTAGACTAGGGTGCACTAGTTACCAATAAACACCCATGCGTGCCTCCCTCTCTAGGAAGAACCTCTACTCTACAGAGTACCTCAACCCCATGGAGTATCTTCAGAGAACACCCACTCTACAGGTAACACATATTCCCCATAGCGTACTCTGTCGGGTAGGGAGTACCCACTAGAAGAAAGGTGCCTTCTTCAGTAGGGCTAAAGCGCTTGTGCAGGAGGTACTCTATGGATTATGTGTTACTCTATGTGCAAAAGGGAGTACCCCGAACTCCACACAGGAACTTCTACTTCACAAAGTACCTCCTATTCTACTGAATAAACCCTTAAGTACAATCCTCTGTAGGGTAGGGTGTACTCACTCTGGCTGGCGTTTTACACAAGTGTATGATATAGTAAATGAAATCGTCTATCAAGTTTATTCAAAATTCAGAATTCAGAATTCGGAATTCAGAATTCAGAATTCAGAATCATGAATTGTCACTGAAATGAAAAAGTGAGCCATTTGGGCCATCGTACACAATGGGCTTTTGGCACCATTGAAATTAAAGCGTTATTGAAGCTTGTTTAGTAGCTTACGGTGATTTTGCTTTATTTTTCGGCTGAATGCTTCAAAATTGGTCCATTGGCAACCTTTGAAATAAAGAATTATTGAAGCTTGTTTAGTAGCGAAAGATGATTTTACTTAATTTTTCTGCTTAATATTCCAAATGGGGTCATGGGGAAACCTTTGAAATTGTAGCATTATTGAAGCTTGTTTAGTAGCTAACGCTGATTTTGCTTCATTTTTCTGCTGTATACTTAAAAAGGTCCATTGGCAACCTTTGAAATTATAGCGTAATCGAAGCTTTGTTTCATCATAGTGTGTTAATTTGATAAGAGTGAAACTCCATGATGATACAGTGCAGTAGTTAGAAGGCTTCCATGCGAGCTGAACTTTTATTGTACTTCAACAACAGCAGAATCTAGGGCGAAGATTTGGTACCCGTAAAATGCATTAAAGCCCCCCCCCCCCCCCCCAGGTGGCTTAGGCTGCTGTCAGCTCCAAGACGTTGCTTCTGTTGTTGTTGACTTGTTGTTTATTTTTACTCCCATTGTGGGAGTCTTTAATTTTCGCAGTTTTGTTGTACGTTACTTTATGTCCATTCTAGTTTTGCAATTATCTTGATGGGGAAGAGAAAGCTGGTTGCTTTGCTTAGTTTGTCTTACTAGTGTCTCGTGATTGTTGTGTGGCTTTTCCTCGCGATGCCACGGGTTTGTCTGCAGTTTGTGATTATGGTATTTCCTGATTATACTCATTCACTATTGTTTTTTGTTAGCTAAAGCTAATTTTGTTTTATTTTTCTGCTTAATACTTCAAAATGGGTCCATTGGAAACCTTTGAAACTTAGCATTGTTGAAGCTTTTTAGTGACGAACGACGATTTTACTTAATTTTTCAGCTTAATACTTTCAAAATGGGTCAATTGGCAACCTTTGAAAACGTAGCGTTATTGAAAGTAAGTAAGGGTGCAAAGATCAGGAATCGATACAATCAAGCACCACACCTGACTCAGGATACCAAGGGGAAAGTAACAAACTCACAGCTAGACACCACAAACGAGAGCCAAGAGGTCAGCCCTTTCCCAGCAAGTGACCACAAGGCACATATAAACAGACACATACAAATACATAGCAAACACAAGACAGAAAAAAAACATAAACGATCCACAAAAGAAGTACCGCCTTGGAACGGTCAGTAAAATATTTAACTGGAGGGCTTAAACCGGTTTAACGGTGCACCAACCTCACACTTAGTTCAGATGTGGATCAAGACACATAGATGTTTGGTTTGCATGAAAGACCCCTAACTTATCAATGCATCATCTCCTAGATACAAAAAGGCTATAAAGCAAAGATAAGGACTCAAAAGTAAATAAAACTGAACTACCGGAGCAAAAGAAATCCAACAGGTAAACCCCGGTGGGCCCAACAAACAGCCAAAGCATCAGGCCCCTACCATCTTATCAATAGATTAGTCTTTAAGTCGGAACCCTCATAGAGACTGAAGTCCGACCCACCGGCGTGCAATTAAAGAGAAAAGCAAAGTTGCCAACTATGATTGGGTTGACCACCAAGCACGCAGTCTGTTGCAATACAATAATGTTACAGCCAATCTTTTTATAATGGGAAATCATTTTAATGAACTGCGCTGAAAAATTATTAGAGCCAGCAATCTTCTTCAATTTATACACCAAGTCACCATAGAATTCAGGTTCCGAAAGTCCATGGCGTAAGAGAGATTTAAGTCGAACTTGGAATTTAGATATCAAATCATAGTATCGTCTATAAAAGGGGTATGTGCATTAAGAGGCTATTTCGGCCCCCCTGTGAGGTCAAAAAATAAAAGTTACTCTTCGCGAGTTTCTTCTTATAAGTTTACTAGAACAATAGCCAAAGTGTAAAGGTCTGGTATTGATTCAACTTTTACGGTTGCTATGGTAACAAAAATGGCCGCCAAAATAGGCTGAAAATAGGAAAATGACCATTTTAGAGCAAATTTGAGACATGTAACAGAGGAATTAATATAGAGCACAAGCAAATACCAAAAAAATATTTTAACAGATGATGAGAATTATCACGGCACACAATATATTGAAAGGTTTTTTTGGTATTTGCTTGTGCTGATATATTATTCTTAAAAAATCAGTCTCCAAAAGCCTCAAATTTGGCCTAAAATGGCAATTTTTCTATTTTAAGCCTATTTTGTCGGCCATTTTGGATACCATAGCAACCGGTAAAAGTAATATAAACGCCAGAATTTTACACTTGGGCTATTCTTCTAATAAACCAATAAGATGAAAATAGGTGAAAGGCAACTTTCAGTTTTTGGCCCTAGAGGGGGCCAAAATAGCCCCTTAATGCACGTACACCTTTAGAAAAGGTCTGCGAAGTTTATGATACCGATAGCCCTGTTTAAGAAGTTTCTGAGTTAACAATTTGTTGCGAGTGATGAAGTCAGTAATATAGCTAGATGCACTAGCAAAACGAATGAGTTGAGAGATATAGACTCCATAGGAAGTAGAGCGAGGAACATCATCATCTAAAAATTAGAAACTGACAATTTCAAAATCAAAGTCGTCACGTTTATCATAAATTTTGGTAGACACTATATCATTAGAAATAGACAAATGCAAATCTAAAAATGCAACTTCGGTTACAGAGGTATGGACTTTATTAAATTGGAGCTCTGAAGGGTATATTTGACTTACCATATTGCCAAATAAACATTGTTAATGTTTAAAATATCGTCCAAATATCATAATGTAGTGTTAAACGCACCAATAACATCAGCCTGCTTATCATCAGAAAGAGACATCATAAAGTCCCTCTCATAACAAAATAGGAATAAATCTGCAACCAGGGGAGCACAATTAGTGCCGATAGGAATTCCAAATACTTGTCTATACAGCTTGGTGCCAAATTGAAAAAAAATGTTGTCCAACAAAGAGGTCAGCTTGTTTAGTAGCTAACGGTGATTTTGCTTTATTTTTATGCTTAATACTTCAAAATGGGTCCATTCCTATCATCGCATTCCATTGCCGTTTTCGTCTCAAAAGAATAGCAAAACTTTACTCAATTTGTGGAAAACTGTGTAATATACTTCCCCATGTGGTATCCTGGGTCAGGTGTGGTACTTGATTGTATCGTTTCCTGATTTTAGCCCCCTTTCTTACTTTCTTTTTGCTAAAGGCAATGACCGAAATGCACAAATAAGTTTTAGATTAAATAATCAGCTGGTTACATATGTAGCTTTCGACATGTACATGTACTGACAAACGTGTGATTCCTGCCATTTCACTTCGACAGACTTTGCACGGTTTTTCACAAGAACTGTTTGTTTAAGATGAAAATGGTAACGATAGAGTGTTCTCGTGTATAGCCTGGGCACTCTGCACTAAGTGGCTTTTCAAAACCGATCAGAACCCAACGAAAAACGGCCTTACTTACCCCGAATTGATCAGAAAACCGTATCACAAGATTGGCCACCCTGAGTATGTTTAATCGTAAGTATTCCGTAATGCAAAACTATCAGAATTTTGAAATAGACTGCGTGTTCGTATATTCACCATAACATGCAATATTCTATATATATATAAGTAATATAAACTCAAATAAGACTATGTAATTTGAAACTTTGAATATAAAGAAACAATGAACAAGAATAAAAGACGCTCATTTCTAACAAAAGACCTATTGAATACCTTATTGTCATCAAATATGCATTCAATAAGTCTTTATAAAAATGTCTTTGTAGTATTTTGATAAAAAAAAACCTTTGTACAATTGAGATAGTTACAGAACATAATATGAACAATTCTAACGCATTATACATGCTTAAAAGACTGACCTAGACTGATTTTGCTCGGGGACCATTATGCGTGCTTGTTACTACTTTTGTATAACCTCACAACCTATCTGCGATTGTCCTCAAAGTTCTTCAGCTGGTGAAAGGTCGCACCACGGTCGCAAGTCCTGCACAGGCTGCGTCTGTTCGGATATTTGTAAAGAGCAGCAGAAAAGCGAATGTGCCGCGACGCTAGAAAACCTGTCTTCGGTGGTAAGTGAACAACAAAGGTGCAGACCATCCTGCGCATCCGCGCAGTCTGATCAGCACCTTTGTTGTTCGCTTTTTGGAAACTGCCATATCTAAGCTTGCTACAAGCAAAATTTCAATTTTCTAGCTAGTCTCTGTAGCTGAGGAGACTGGTTTGAGTTTGGCTTTGTCGGAAACCCCGAAGACAGGTTTTCTCGCGTCGGGGCCCAAATGTGAATAATCATTCTGAAAAGGGGAAAGTAGAGTGGTTTAGTCTGCGTCGTTAAAATTTGTTACCATTTTTAGGTAACCTATACTTAAACGCAAAAGAAACGCAACTCTTTTTAAAACAGTAGTTTCTTCTTTTTCATGAAAAGATTCAACCAGCGATAATGAAATCGCTAAGTACCGTTATTTGCCTTGTATGCAGCAACAAAATCAGACCGCTGTGACTTATGGTTGGCGAGCTGCAACGAGAAATGTAAGGCGGCACCCATTTTTAAAGTCACAAAGTTCTAAAATTGTGCCTATTTTGCGAAAAACGTTTTAAACCAATATCGGTTTTTGAAAGCAAAACGGTAGACAAAATCAAATCAGGTACTTTTATGTTTCGGTCAACGTTCATTTTGTCAAAATGACGTCTTTATTTTTTTGCGTAATTGGCCATTTTTATCCAAACGAATATCAATAATCGAAAGCTTTTAATGTCACCATATAGCCCTCGCTACGTTGCATCGAAGACATAACTATCGCGATATGATCGAACAGAATGCGTCTGTAATTACTGTTTTAAAAAAAATGGAGGCGGACGTCAATAAAGAAGCGCAGCAACGCAGCGACTGGTAGCGTTGATAATCAATAACTTGCAAACCGTTTTAGTGTTTTCCTTTAGTTAAGACATCTGGCTATCAGATCAAGCTGTTTGTTTTTTAAATTGAATGAGACAGCACTTTTTTAGACTCCATTTGTTGAAATTTACTGACGTCAGTATAACGTCATAATGGAAATCGTGAGCAAAACCATTTTTCGACAAATCATTACTCAATGCGCAGGAGCACAGGATATCATTAAGAAATTAGCCTCATGTGATCCATGTGGAAGAAAAAGTGGATTGAAAACGGTTGCGTTTCTTTTGCGTTTAAGTATATATACGAGCTGGTATTCATATTCAACTTGCGATGTATTGTGATAACGGGTTTTTAGACATGCTTACATGCATATTCTGAAAAACCATACAGAAGTAGTCAGGTCACGAAACCTGATTTCCAACAATGTGGTATTTTGACAAGCGTAGACTCAGATAAGCCTGGGACATATCTCAATAGCAAATTTAACTTGCGATGTATTGGCATAACGCGCTAGCAAGCATATGCTGATAAACCATACAGAAGTAGTACGCTCACGAAACCTGATTATTTTCCAGTTGTATTTACATTACTTTTTATTAATTGAGCCTTGGCATGTGATTACCAGCAATGTGGTACATGACAAGTGTAGACTCATACAAGCCTGGGAAGCCTCCTTTTAAGCTTAGAACCTCCAAATGATGTCCAGTCAGTAGCTTAACACACAATATACAAAAAAAATACGGACAACTTTCGAAAGTCGGGCCAGTCCACTATATAAGCGGCTTGCAGCGGCCAATATTATGCAGTAAGCTCAACACATTCACGTTGTGACGATACCGGTGCATAGTTTATACTATATTACGTCATATACCAAGCAATGCGGATCGGGCCAGCCTAATACTGATATTAAATTACCGCATTTACCCCAAGAAACCGGAGCTATATCGAAAGTCGGGCCAGCCCACAATGTAAGTAGCCTGCTGTGACTGAATATAATTCCAAATGCTCGATACATTTACATTGCCGAGATATCGTTTAGTATTATACTGATATTTAATTGTCGCATATAATTGAGCCGTGACATGAGATTTCCAACAATGTGGTATGTGCGACCAGCGAAGCCTCAGATCAGCCTGCGCATACGCGCAGTCTGTTCATAGCCTTTGTTAGTCGCTTGAATGTTTCACGAGTGCCAAGCCAGTGATTAAACACCACCTGGAGTATCTCAGCTCAAAAGGAGGCCGCATAGGCTCGCCCGAGTCTACACTTGTCAAAATGACACACCGTTGGAAATCACGTGTCATGGCTCATATTCTCCCGGAAATATGGCCAAATATCAATAGCAGGGCTCATGTGTAATACTTGATTGCATCGATTCCTAATATTTGCATTTTTCTTTACTTCCCGCCTGCATATAGAAATAAGAGCCACTCCCTTTTATTGCCAAGTTTCGATTCCCATATAAAATACATTGCCATAAGACGAATAAAGAAAAATATTAATAAAAATGGACAAACACATATACTTGATAATGTGTATTTACCTTTATCTGTTTCCAGCTTCCAGTCAAACAGTTTCTGAAATTTCACAAGTAACTCTACCAATCAATCCAACGATCCAATTCAGAATGCGTCACTAACAACAACACCCATAGCGCGTTACTAACAACACCCAAAGTAGACTTGCGCGTTACTAACAACACCAAAAGTAGACCATGAGCTAAAAAAAGGTCCTGCTCCCCCTAGGGAATTTTGCAGACATATCCTATCTTGAAGAAAATTTCAAGCCGCATCTTTATAGAGATGTTTGCACTCTGTGCTCCGGGGTGCTAGTCTCTGACAGCCTGTAACATATGTTACTGTAACAAACTAAGGAAAAAATCAAAATGAAAGTTTGAGCTACAGAAAGAAAACATTAAACCTTCTAATTATTCAAATTTCTTATGTAGTATGCAAGCTGGATGCCTAAGCTACATAAAAGCAGCATTTTAAGCAAAATTACAGCCTTCAATGGTGTTATATGCGTCACATAGATTAAATTTCCCTTTGAAAGTTGAAATCGTGACTAACATCATTTAATTTTACAGACGATTTGCCCATTTTTACAAGTGTTTTTAATCTTAGTTCGCTAAAACCTTTTTCGACTAATAGAAAAAACAAAATTTGCTTTTCTATCTCAAATATATTTTTATGAGCTATTAAACAACCCTACCCCCAATTTTAAGTATCCAATTTCTGCATCTATTATTGAAGAAAAATATATGAAAATATTTGACGCTCGTGGATATCTTACAATTTTGACACTGTCTTGCTAATACAATAAAGAATCATACATTTGCAAGTTTGACATCAGGATCAGAGCACTCATTAATTAAAGTATGTAACGTATGTTACATGGCATAATGAATGAGCAAAGAAATTGTCTTGGAAGTAAAAGATGATATTTCGGAAAAAAATACTATTTTCACATGTTTTCCTATTAATCTCTAGCCTCTGGTGCCTTAGTCTTAGTAATCATAGTAATTGCTGATAACAAGCCCATGGAATTGTGTTACAGATGTTATATATAATCTTTTTTATCACATATTGCCTAATGCCTATAGTATCAAAATATATAGACATAGAGATAGAAAATAATAGTTCTCATTTAAATGACACAATTTAATAAATATTTCTATTAAATATAATTATTAAAAACAATTTTTATTCAAGTCACCCTCACAATGTCTATCGTTGTGTCTGCTTCTATTGCAAAATTATCACCCATTTTATCACAACCAGTAGAATCATGGTATAGTATTAGGACTGCAAACTGAGTACAATCGTGTTCCTCTCCACCCTTTTGGGAATTGTGCTGACATATCCTACCTTAAAGAACAATTTAAGCTGCATCAAATAAGAGATGTTTGCACTCTATTAAACAGTGGGTTAGCCTGTAATGGTATGTTACGTATGTGACCATATTAATTTATGAATAAATGAATTGAAAGTCTAAGAAACAGAAAGAAGGCATAAAACTATCTATTTATTTGAATATTCATGTAGTTTGCATGCTAAATACATATGATACATAAGAAAGTGTTTTTAACAAATATACAGCTTCGTATGGTGTTATATGTGTTACATTAATTAAGATTACTTTTTAAATTGGTAATTGTGACAAACATCACTTATAAGCATGTTGTGTGATCCTCCTCTTTTGCCATCAAAAGACTTGATTTTCTTTGTATGTGTGGCCAGTGCCAGCGTCAAACAAATTGACTCAGCTATAACTTGAATACTTAGCATTCTTCAAAAGCAGAAACAGCATGTCAGTGTCATGGGATCAAACACCTGCTTAAATATGGGTTTAATGCCATTTCACATATTATGCATACAATGGAGAATGAATCTAGTATATGTCTCTTCCTTTGAAGTGGCAAGAGCAATCTTACTGCAGCTGCCCCTGCATCCGTGCTAGTCAAATGATAACTTTGCTCTATTTTTGGAAAAGCTATGTCTATACCGTGTACCTCTAAGAATACTTTAAGATTTCTGACACAGGTCAAACAGAAATTTGATAGGCTGCTTTTTTGCATCATTTGTCATGGAAACTTTCCTGTCCTTTGGTGCTTAAGTCCTCAGGTCTTAGATCAATAGTATTTTGCTGCGCCCAAAGAGCTTTATAAGGTTTCTTTAGTTACAATGTTGACTCTTGATGGTTTTGGCAGACCTTCTGAAACAATTTCTGTTACACCTTGAAAGTTATCTGGTATATGAGAAAGAACATAAAGTTAGACATTGCCATCAATTATGTTTGGTTGTTTTTTGATGTCAGTACATTGAAGCAAGCCTTAAAATAATGTAAAACCTTTGATTCCTCAGTTTTTGCAGCCATATCATTATCAAAAGAAGGAAAGTGGACTATAGGTAGAATAGGATAACCAGTAGTTCTATATTATGCTCTATGGATAATTTATACAGAGTAAACACGTTGATAAGGTTGCCCCATTTCATGATCCATTGAAAACACTGAAATTGAAAACACTTGCATCTGACTGTGTAACCAAAAAGGATGTCGCGACAATGCCCTTGCTCATTTATTATGATGAGTTATATATGTTACATCCTTTAATAAGCGCTCTTATCTTAGAAACTTAGTGAATCAATGAAGTGAAAGGGTCTAATTTGCGCCCTGTTCATCCTGCATTTCATTGCTTTACCTGCTGTGATACATCTAGTTTGTTTATCTGAAGGGAAAGAGTTACCTCGGTTACAGCACTTCAGAAGTACTAAGACTTCAAATAAGTTTTTGAATGCTTGGGGAAAGATAATGAGTGCAGAGACATTATGAGATGAAAAAATGTTTGTTGCATGTATGAAAAGGCTACATTTATAAAAGTTAAGCGGGTAAGATATGATTTTTCATCACAGAAATATCAAGGTACATCAGTCCAGGTACTCATTGCTTTTAATGGCATAGTTTTACGCCTTGTAAAGCTTTAGTCTTTTTCCTACTTGCAAAGTATCACTTGAAACACATACTCAAAGAGCCAACTATTAGGAATTCATATCAGTTTCCGAATGTTCCAAGCCATGAATGGCAAAATTGGAAAGTTGATAATGGCTCATCAATTTTGAGTGGACTGGTGGTAAAACTGTACATGTATAACAGTAAATGATTGAAATACTGTGTGATGATTCTACTAGTTGCAAGGAGGCGTGTGATAATAATGATTACCACAGAAGCAGACATGACAAACGTTTAACATGAGTTTTAAATCAATGAGAATTAGTTTGGACCATTTTATTTATTGTATTGTCTTGAATAAATGTAAAACTAACTTTTCTATTTGTGGCTCTATATTTAGCATTATATGCACAGTATTAGGAAATGTGTCCAAACGGTCATTGATAACATCTGTAACAACAGTCCATGGGCTTGATAACAGAAATGAATATAATTTCGAGTGTTTTCGCACCAAAGACTTATAAATACACATTAAGTGTCCTGATCTTAAACTTAATGACATCTTGCAGATATATGAGCAAGACAGACTATGAAAATGTAAAATATCCACACGCTGCAATCACTTTCATGTGTTTTACTTAAGCGGTAATAACAAAATTAGCTTCTTGGTAAAACTGGGAGTAGGGCAGTGTATTAGCTCTTATAAGACAATATATTTAAGATAGAAAAGCAAACTTGGTTTTTCCTATTCATCAATTGAGTATATGTTTGTGAAATCTAATAAAACAGTTTGAAACAAAGTCATAGTAGTTGTTTAACTAAATGATGATAACCACAATTATGGCTTTTAAAGTATAATTAGGTTCATGTAACGCACATAACACCACAGTTAGTCATATTAATGTTAAACAGCTTCCATATGTAGTAAAGACATCCAGTATGCAGACTATAAAAATGTCAATTTATTAGATAATTTTAACATCTCCTTTCTGTAGCTCAAGCATTCAAATTTCTTATTCTCAAATTGATATAGTAACATATGTAACCAGCTGTTACAGGCTAACGCCCTGACTTACAGAGTGCAAACATTTTTTATTAAATGCACCTTGAATGGTTACATAAGATGTAATATGTCTGCAGAATTCAAAAGGGAATTAGGATGGAGCAGGCCCTTACTCAGTTTGATGTCAAAATACTGTTTGATGATTTTACTTATCACGCTAACATATGTTACACTCTCTGATCTTTAAAACTTGGTGACAACTAGCAGATCTATAAGTCTTTATCATACGAGCCAGCTTAAAATCCCTAAACAATGTAAGATATCCAGCAGCTGCGAGTTTTTTTTTCACAATTTTAGCTCAAACTTTCAAACTACATTTCCTTCATTTGATATGGTAACGCATGTAACATGCTGTTTCAGACTAACGCCCCAACTTAGAGAGTGCAAACATCCCTTATTCGATGCAGCTTGAGTTGTACTTTAAGAAGGTATATGTCTGCAAAATTCTCTCGAGGAGATTTAAACATTATCAGGCATATTGTACGTAAAAACAATGAGCTTGCCCATTTATTACATCAGGTAACATATGTTACAGCCTCTCATATTAAATATTTTGCAACAAACTTGCGGGTTTATGAGTCTTTTCACATAAGCAAATAAATGCCAAACAGTGAAACATATTCATCAACTGCAAATATTTTTTTAACTATTTTTACTTTAGTTTTAATACCAAACTTTTCACCTTAAAACTGGGTAGGGGTAGGGTTGTTCAATTGCTTATTCCAGTAAAAATATTTAAGATAGGGAAACAAACTTTAATTTTTCTGTTAGTCAATTGCATCAGCTAGTTAGACATGGTTAAAAACATTTTGCAAAACACACAGAGAGATTGTGAATGTAAATGATGATAGCCACACTTGCAAATTTAAATGGAATATCTGATTTATGTAACGCATATGACACCTTAGGAAGCCGCAAGTTTGTTCAAATGGCTGTCATACATAGTTAAGATATCCAGTATGGGGACTATATGAATAATTTTTAAAATTAAATACTTTAATGTCTTTAATTTGTAGCCCGAACTTTCAATTTACTTTTTCTTAATTTGATAAAGTAACGTATATTACAGGCTCTTACAGACTAACGCCCCAACGCACAAAGTGCAAACATTTATTAAAAGACTCGCCTTTTAATTCTCTAAAAGATAGGATATGCCTGCAAAATTCCCTAGGGGGGAGCAAACCCATTCTCAGCCATCCGTCTAAATCTTTATATAGAGACAGAATACATAATATAATTAGACCAGGAAGTAAGAGTAGGATTTAATTATAAATATTAAATATAATGCATATTTTTTTAAAAAAAGTTACAGATCTATTTCACAGCGGTGATAATATAGAAAAGTTGTATTTCACAGCCATGGAACTATAAGTTGCGTTTCAAGGGTGACACTGGATGTCCGAGCTGCCTTCTCCCTTGAGTTTCTTGAGCCCACTTCAGATTTTCAAACAACTTAGTGGACAAAAACACAAAGTGCGGGTATTCATTTTCTTAATCAGATCGCAAGACAACGTTTTTTAAAAAAAAATAGCTGAAATTTTCACTTCCCCTACTCCTGCTCCTGTTGTTGTAGTTTTGGCCGACATGGCACATCACTAATATGACGTAATGTGCGAACGTGTATGACGTCTTATAGTCCAAAAGATATGTCACGCTTAAAATTGTATGTATTGTTAAAAAAAGAAAATTCATATTTTTGGAATGAACATGCTATTAATTTCATCAAGTGAAGAGAGATAAGTTCATTTCATTCATGGCTCGCACTCATGAAATATCCATTGTTTGCTTCACTCGATGAAATAAATGGATTATTCATTAATAAAATGTGAGTATCCTCTTTAGGGAGCTTTTAATTGATTTTTATGGGAGGAGGGGATTTTGAAAAAATAGTCAGGAGGGGCCTTTGCAATAAAAAAAATCCATGACGGATCACAAGAAGAAAAAAAAGCAAAGACCCGGCCTACTGCTGAAGCTGAGAAAGAAAAGGATAGAAAGATTGAAAGAGCGAGAGAAATAGATAACAAGACCAACTATAACATGAAATACATGTATCATGTTATACTGGGGCGGTTTTAGTGGCTCAATTATAGTTTCCCCGAGTTTATAATCCACACCCGGTCAACAGGGTCAATACAGAGCCCGTTTCAATACTATAACACGTCGGGGTGCCCATATGAATGAGTCTTGGCGACGTTGTGATATGTGTTGGTGGCAATGTGAAAAATCTGTTTTTCTGCATTCGGCATGTGCACACCCGGTTAACAAGGTATTACATAAGACCGTTTCAATACGATTCTTGCTATGATGCCGTAACGACGTACTTTGATTTTGCGTTGCTTTATCAACATTTCAATGCAAAAAGCACGTCTATGTTCAACAATATTTGTTTTGGTTGTATCACGATTCGTGTAAAAGGAGTAAATTGGTATCTTGTATACCGCGTTTTAGATACAGTGCGGTATACTATATGGGTTCTTTTCTGATATATAGGATCTAGCAAGACGGAGACATTATTAGGGAAATATCCTACCTAGAACAGGAATTGAGCTGGAAGGTATTTAGCCCCCAAATTTTGTGTGCTATGTCATCTACTGAAATGGTTTAGAAACATTTTGGTCAAACCACGCACACTCAGATCAGACTGCTAATTTACGAGCAACTTGATCTGGGTCCACACTGTTTGCTTTTATATATAAAAAAACAACAACATTATATTGCCCAGCTTGATCCACCCATCAACATGATTGTCCTCAACACCACACTCTTCTAGGGCACTCTAAGTAAGGATACAAGGCTATCTTTAAGAGCCATGTGGTGTAATTGGTTAACCCCTTGCCTTTTACCCAGAGGTTCTGTCTTTTAACCCCGTAGGACTCTTAGCAATAAATCCGTCTGCTTATGACCTTAGCTTTTGGTGGAAAATTAACACAAAGCAATTCACTTACATTTGTACTTGTTTGCGAAAGAATCGACCTGTCTGCTACACTACCGCCCGCATATTTGTCCTGCGAATTCGCGTTTCGTGTGCGTTTCCAACGCGTTGTACGTGCGTTGAGTTTAAATTGCGTACGAAACGCGGTTCAACGTATTTCGAAACTCATGAATATTCATTAGCAGCCCTCTAACGCGTTTCAACGATAAAATATGCGTTTCTTCCTTTAGCCAATCAAATCGTTTTGTTATAACGCAGTAATGCGTAAACCAATCAAAATTGAGTTGACCTTGCTCAGTGTTTACATTGTTATTCACGGTTTAACTTTGCTTTCAATATTTCTGATAAGACTTGTCTTGCAAATCTCAATTCTGGTTTCTTTTGAGGTATTAAAGCCCATTTTGAATCAAATATCTCTCTCCATTCATTGATCAATATTTTGAGCTGACTATCACAACTTTTCAGCGGAGAAATGAATGGAGTTACTCAAGGCCGAAAAATGAATATATAACAGTAAAATCACATCGGTATTCATCAGATATAGATATATAATTAGTCTCTTTAAGTGCCCAATGTAAAATATTTTTCTTAAAACAACGACATGAAGCAAATGAATTGAAAATATGTCGCACTGCATTCAATTTTGTTTCTTGGGATTTGCATCAAACAATTTCGAACTTTCAGATTGGGTCAACTGAGATTAGATGCAAACTCTCCTTGTTAAGTAAAATAATCGAGCCAAACTCACTTGTTGACATTCTAACTGAATAGATCTCTCTCAAAAGAAAAAAGAAGGCACCCCTAAGCAAAAAGCAATTGCATGTGCCCAGGCTTCACCTCAGTCCTAAAATAAAAGTAGAGCAGTATATCCAGTTCTGCCCATCTAACCTGCCCAAAAGGTAGAAACTGACACCACTAAAACAGCCTGTACCCCTGCTCGACAGTGCCAAGGAGGTAGGTTCAGACCCAATTTAAACAGCCTGCACCACTGCCCCACAGTGCAGGAGAGGTAGGTTCAGACACCGCTTAAACAGCCTGCACCCATGCAACACAGCGCCCTGCATGTAGGTTCCAACACTGCTTAAACAGCCTGCACCTCTGCATCACAGTGCTGGCAGGTAGGTTCGGACACCGCTTAAACAGCTGCACCCCTGCAGCACAGTGCCGGCAAATAGTTTGCGAAACTGCTTTAACAGCTACACCCCTGCAGCACAGTGCCCGGCAGGTAGGTTCCGACACCACTTAAATAGCTGCACCCGTGCAACACAGTGCCAGCAGATAGGTTGGGACACTGCTCAAACAGCTGTATCCCTGCAACACAGTGCCAGCAAGTAGGTTGGGACACTGCTTAAACAGCTGCACCCCTGCAACACAGTGCCGGCAGATAGGTTTTGACACCGCTTAAACAGCTGCACCTCTGCAACACAGTGCAGGCAGATAGGTTTCGACACCACTTTAACAGCTGCATCCATGCAACACAGTGCCGGCAGATAGGTTTTGACACTGCTTAAACAGCTGCACCCCTGCAACACAGTGCCAGCAGATAGGTTGGAACACTGCTTGAACAGCTGCACCTCTGCAACACAGTGCTGGCAGATAGGTTTCAACACCGCATAAACAGCTGCACCTCTTCAACACAGTGCCCGCCGATAGGTTTCGACACCACTTAAACAGCTGCACCCCTGCACTACAGTGCCAGCAGATAGGTTTGACACCGCTTAAACAGCTGCACCCCTGCAACACAGTGCCAGCAGATAGGTTTTGACACTGCTTAAACAGCTGCACCTCTGCAACACAGTGCCGGCAGATAGGTTTTGACACCCCTTAAACAGCTGCACCTCTGCAACACAGTGCCCGCAGATAGGTTTCGACACCACTTAAACAGCTGCAACCCTGCAGCACAGTGCTGGCGGATAGGTTTCAACACCACTTAAACAGCTGCACCCCTGCAGCACAGTGCCGGCAGATAGGTTTTGACACCACTTAAACAGCTGCACCCCTGCAGCACAGTGCCGGCAGGTAGGTTTCAACACCACTTATACAGCTGCATCCCTGCAGCTCAGTGCCTGCAGATAGGTTGCCTCACAGCTTAAACAGCTGCACTCTGCAGCACAGTGCCGGCAGATAGGTTGCCACACAGCTTAAACAGCTGCACTCTGCAGCACAGTGCTGGCAGATAGGTTGCAATACCGCTTAAACAGCTGCACCCCTGCAACACATTGCTATCAGATAGGTTTTGACATTGCTTAAACAGCTGCATCCCTGCAACACAGTGCCGGCAGATAGGTTTTGACACCGCTTAAACAGCTGCACCTCTGCAGCACATTGTCTGCAGATAGGCTTTGACACTGCTTAAACAGCTGCACCTCTGCAACACAGTCCCGGCAGATAGGTTTTGACACGGCTTAAACAACTGCACCCCTGCAACACAGTCCCGGCAGATAGTTTCAATTCCACTTAAATAGCTGCACCCCTGCAGCACAGTGCTGGCAGATAGGTTGCGACACCGCTTAAACAGCTGCACCCCTGAAGCACAGTGCCCAGCAGTTAGGTAGCGACACTGCTTAAACAGCTGCACCCCTGCAAAACAGTGCCCTGCAGATAGGTTGCGATACCGCTTAAACAGCCTGCAGCCCTAGAACACAGTGCCGGCAGATAGGTTTCGACACAGCTTAAACAGCTGCACCCCTGCAACACAGTGCCGGCAGATAGGTTTAAACACCACTTAAAAACAGCTGCACCCTTGCAGCACAGTGCCGAGAGATAGGTTGCGACACAGCTTAAACAGCTGAACCCCTGCAGCCCAGTGCCCAGCAGATAGGTTGCTACATTACTTTAACAGCCTACACCCCTGCAGCACAGTGCCAGCAGATAGGTTGGGACCCTGCTTAAACAGCTGCACCCCTGCAACACAGTGCCAGCAAGTAGGTTGCAACACCGCTTAAACAGCTGCACCCCTGCAGCACAGTGCCTGGCAGATAGGTTGTGACATGGCTTAAACGGCTGCACCCCTGCAACACTGTGCTTGGCAGATAGGTTGTGACACGGCTTAAACAGCTGGACCCCTGCAACACAGTGCCGGCAGA
Organism: Loripinus fragilis; assembly: GCA_964019695.1. Taxonomy (NCBI): domain Eukaryota; kingdom Metazoa; phylum Mollusca; class Bivalvia; order Lucinida; family Lucinidae; genus Loripinus; species Loripinus fragilis. The sequence continues at coordinate 43,217,594 of OZ026516.1, read as the reverse complement.
TAGGTTGTGACACCATTTAGACAGTTGCACCCCTGCAGCACAGCTAGTGCCCGGCAGATAGGTTCCGACACTGTTTAAACAGCCTTCTTTCTCTCTCTCTCTCTTTCTCTCTCTCTCACACTCTCTCTCTATCTCTCTCTCTCTCTCTCTCTCTTTCTCTGAACCCAGTGCCTTCTGTGAGGCTTAGACCAGGAGCCTCATCAACTGAAGACCCAAATTTTAATCGAACCAGTAAGAAGAGATCGGTCTCCCTAAAAAGTGACAAGAAGCGACAAGAAGTGTCAAGAAGCGAATAGAAGTGACACGAAGCGTCAAGAGGATTTTATAAGCATTATAATGCAATTTTATGTATGTTGCATAGGAAAATCGATCATATTTTACATGTACAAGTGTTTATATTTAAGTAAATGCAGTTACATTGCAAGTAACTATATCAATTACCCCCCCCCCCCCCCCCAAGTTTTGTCTGTGCGCTAAACTATTAGCGTCAAGAGATATCTCCTTAGCGACAAGAATAATTTACAATAAGTTACAAAGTAATGTATCATCAAGATATTAAAATGAAGTTGCTCATCACTCTCCATTTCTTAGATATATTCATAGACATTTGAAGACTCACATATCGCTGAAAATGCTGCTTTAGTCGCTAAGACTAAGGTCGGCGACAAGAAAAAATAACGTCACGAGAAATCTCTTGAGACACAAGAAGTACAGATCTTCTAACGACCATTTAATATATAAAACATGAAAAACCTATTTCAACTCCTTCAATTATCGAGGCCTTTTATACACGAGCAGAATTTTGGCATGAAATAAGCCAACTAAGCTTGTTGTTGAGTGACCGGTCAAAAATTGGCTTGTGTGTCAATCGTTGATTATTCTCACCTTGGGCTTGGTGTTGGGCATGCTCTGTGCTTGTACAAGAAAATGGTTTAGAAGTGTAGAATAATATGGATTTATCAAACAAGTTTAAAAAAAACAAAAACACATAAATAAATCGGGTCTCGACACCAGAAAAAATGTCTTTCAGAGAATGTGAAGATCATCGGCACAAAACTAGCCTGCGCAATCTGGTCCGCGCCTTTGTTATTGGCTTATTAGAAAGTATAATAATACTCAAGCGACTATAGCAAGGGCTCTGATCAGACTGCGCGTATGCGCAGGCTGATCTGAGGCTTTGTTGGTCGCACATACCAAAGTGTTGGAAATCTCATGCACTGGCTCATATCTGGTCATCTTACAAGCGAAATTTCTAACTTATCGCTAGACTCTGTGGCTAGGCAGGCTGCTAATGCCAATGACCTGGTAAAGCGATTTGGTTTTATCTTTTAAGCTTTGAAAAAAAAATAAAAAAATAAAAACCATGAATAAACAAATAGCAATAAAAATAAAGCTTCTTTAATAATCGGGCTAAAACTGTCTTTGGGGGTTGTGTAAAACAACGGCACAAATCAGTATGCGTAGTCTGATCCACGTCCTCGTTATTCGCTGACAAACAGAATTTCAAAATTCTAGCTAGCCTTTGTGACTGAGCAGGCTGGTAATTGCAATAATCTGATCGGAAGCTCCGAAGATAGGTTTTCCCTTGACTAGGCCCAAATGTATATGTAATTATTTCAAAATTACTACAGTCCGTGCATATTATAACGTTTTTCTGTTGCCAATACGTATAGGTCTAGAGCGTAGACCCAGACTGATTTGCGCTTTTGTTTTTCTAGCACGCACTGAAGTGTACGAGTGTTATATTTATACTCGTCGCGACAAAACCGGTCTTATATAGGTCACTGATCATATAGATTTGTCTCATGACATTTCTCTTGACGCTTCAAATGTGGCGCAATTTTCTTGTCGCTTCTCTTAACACTTCAAATGTGAGACATTTACTTGCCGCTTCTCTTGACACTTCAAATAGGACGCAGTTTACAAGGTCCATTGAGAAAGGGGGCATATATAAATTGAACATTTTCAGGTATATTTTAGTTAATACATCATATAGATTTGTCTCATGACATTTCTCTTGAAGCTTCAAATGTGGTGCAATTTTCTTGTCGCTTCACTTGACACTTCAAATGTGACACATTTTACTTGTTGCTTCCCTTTTGGTGGCTATGTTTCAAATATCTAGTGGGTTTCATCCAAAAAGGTCGATGGGAAAGGGGGTATATATATAAATTAAACATTTTCAGGTATATTATAGTAAATACACCAAATAGCTTTGACTCATGACATTTCTCTTGACGCTTGGACTAGCGCTCGAGCTCAATCGCCAGGAGCTCTATTTTTTCAAATATGTGGGCTTTCAAAATGATATATATATATAGAAAATGATACATGAACAACAAATATTTCTTTCTTTTCTTGTTAGGTATAATGTTATTTGCGAAACACTAATTAAATATGTTGTTAATTCTTCTTGTCACTCAGGACAAATCTCTTGATGCTAAGTTTAGCAAAAAAAAAAAAACAGAAATTATGACAACTATTTGGGAGCCTTATATGTGTTGCAAGTGCTTATAATTGGGGCTGAGATACATTTATATGTCAAAATTTATCAAATTTAATCTTATTTTCTCATTTATAAGCATTAAAAATTGTTTAAAAGCCTCTTGACGCTGCATGTCACTTCTTGTCCATTCTTGTCACTTCTTGTCGCTCCTTGACGCTTTTTAGGGATACGCGAAGAGATTGATCGATAAAGACTTCAAGCTAATTATTTGATCAAAATGCAGCAGGTTCAGATTCTAAAAGCTGATCCCAAGGCCTGATAACACAGAATTACGGACCTGTTTGATATGGTTAGACTAAACACGATGAACTGGTCCACAAATTTGAATTGTAACCGATGTTAAACAAATGTCATGGGATGTGAAGTCAGCTGACATGAAATATCTCGCAACGATGGACATAAATGAGTGAGTGTCGTTGACACAAAAAAGAAAAAAGAAACGATAAACAAAGCATTTTGTGGGATAATGTTTTCGCTGTTTTCTTGGTTTCAATAATAAAATTATCATTGATTTACACGTAACAGGTCTGGCAACGCAATTGAACCTTTTTGATTGGCTGTTCAACAATGCTTTTCAACGTGAATTGTACGTTGAACTGCGTTGTTATACTTGATTTATTGATTGGTTAACAGGTAAATGCGTTGCACTGGAGTTCAACGCGTATCGAAAGTGGGTCTTGATTGGATTTTCGAAATTCGCGTTGGAAAACTAATGCGTATTATGTGCGTTTTCAATGCGTTTTCAACGCGAATTCGACAAGGACAAATAGATGGGCGGTAGTGTAAGACACATCACGACTGAAAAGTTGGGTTTATGTCAATATGCGGTATGCTTTACTCAACACACTACGTTACTAAAACATATTCACCCAGGTAAACCGCATGTCCAAATCTCGGAGGGTGTTGGCTATCGGAAGTGAACAAAGGAGTTTTGGGCTGCACAGGGTATGCTTTGAGATGGTTTTATATCATAATGAACCACATTAAGAAATAAAATCTACATATAAGCCGTTAGTATATAGAATGACAAGAATTCTGAAAGCAATGCATGTTTTTGAACTGAATCTGTTCGAGTTTAAATCACATTTGAATTCGGAAATGCTGTGATTTGAACGAATATTTCGAATTCATCAGTTAATATTTATATGTAATGTTTTATTTTTTCTTGATTCATAACTACCGCTGCAATGTTTACCTCTCTTTGGAATGTATCAGTCCAATATTATTCAAACAGACGTGTACAACACTTATTATTTGCAATTTTATGACGATGGTGTCATGTTTATGGATAGCGTTCCATTCGGAGGTAAGTCCTCTGAACATTTTGCTAACCATCAAAACGATAGCAACGTAAGTAATTTTCAAAATTTGAAGTTTTAATAGCAGTTTTGGACATGACACTTACAAGCCATGCAGGAGAATGATATAGAATGGTAGCGGCACAAGCAATTAGTGTCAAAGGTTGATATAAGTCCGGCAATGATCAAAGCACTAGCCTTTTTTCATTGAAAAATTCACATTCGCCGTTTGAAAAGTCGCCCTGAATTCTACAGACATGGATCAAAAGTATTTAACAGATTCCGAGTCATTATCACTCAATATAGAAGCAACATGTTTGCTGCTCTCGTCCCCAAGAAACTTTCCATATAAAATAAAAATGGATAAATACAGACCCTATCCATCCATGATCTCAATGTTTACCTCCATGATCTCAATGTTTACCTCCGATAGCCAACACCCTCCGACATCTAGACAGGCGATTCACCTGGGTGATATTTGGAAACATTTCCACATTGTCAGGCCAAAAAAGCCGTTTCAATGACGCGTGATGATGCAGATCGATAACAATTTTGAATAAACTACTCGGGCGGATCACATGATTTGGTGACGCATTCGGTAAACAAATATGAACCGCGACATGAGATTTCCAACAATGTAGTATGCGTTTCCAGCAAATGCTCAGACCAGCCTGTGCATAAGCGCAGTCTGATCAGAGCCTTGGCTAGTCGCAAGAATATTCTATGACTGTTAAGCTACTGATCAAACAGCATTTGGAGCTTCTAAACCTAAAGGAGGCTGCCAAGGCTCGTCTGAGTCTATTCATGTCAAAATGCCACATTGTTGGAAATCACGTGTCGTGGCTCATATGTCGCATGTACCCTCAGATAGGTCTGTATGCGATGGTCATGCAACCTATTTGAGATATTGTTACATTTGTATATTCATGCTTGCAGTTGGAGGTATACTTTAATCTGTTTGCGCACTAGAGTAACCTACCTCTGAAAGAGAATCATGGTAGTTGTCTGCATTAAAAATAGCTGATTTCGCATGCCTTCCGTACGTTTTCCGGATTTCTTTCGGGACCCAAGTCACATGGACTTATATCACGTAGCTACCTCAGCCAACCAACATAACTCGCATTACCACGATACCGAGCAGCCATGTGCTGGAGGCCAGCATCAAAATACAAAAGGAAATTCTGTTTTGTAAGCAAGCTGGCTTGTATATATTGCATACGAAGTGAGAATTAGTTGTAAGGGGCATTTAGCTCCGTTTTGTATGTTTTATTTTCTTATTTATGATTTTTCTTCAAACAACATCTATTTTCATGTATTTACATTCTGAGGTCAATATTGAGAACACCAATTACCTGCACGTAATCCCCGCGAGGGGGTGATGCAATATAAATAGATAGATAGATCACCCGACCGGCGTCGGTGTTCATGTAAACATTTCACCATTTGAAGCATGCCGTGTTGATTCAAAATCTTGCCAAAAACACCATTGGCGGCGTGGTATCAAGCTATCAAGCAACCCTGGCGATTGAAATTCCTAATATAACCGAAAATTATATAAACTTGCACGTTTTTACTTGTCAACATTTCGTATCTGCAATGCTTATTTTCGATTCAGGAGGACTCGCAGCAAATCGGAACAGGTCGGGAAAACTCGGTATCTAGATCGAGAGACCTGACGATACCTCATCTAGCTCTCGCATTCCGTGCTTTGAATTATGTGTAGCTAGCAATGTTCATTATCGCGACCCTGTAGTGACAATATTAATTTCATAGTTATAATCGCGAAAAGTCATTCATTTGTATTTCCGCCCCCCCCTCGGGGCCAGCAGAGCTTTTAACTTTTCAATTTTCAAAGCCCAGCTAAAAGCCCTGCACTGCGGGGCCAAATTTGTGGTAAAATCCTTACTAGATGCCCCCGCCCCCTGGGGGTTGAAAATAATGATTAATAACAAATGACCTTAATCAATTGAATAAGCTTTCCATCTTTTCCCTTATCCCATGGATGGTGATGCCACATGAAAATTGGCTTCAGTTGGCCCAGTGCTTTCAGAGAATTTGAACATACACAAATACTTTCACTAGGGAGCCTTTGCATTAAAATAGGGCAGCTGTATATGAGCTTCAACGTGGGATTTCCAGCAATGTGGTATGTATGACTAGCTGAGCCCCAGATCAGCCTGTGCATACAGGCAGTCTGATCAGAGCAGTTGCTAGTCGCTAGAATATTCTATGACTGTTAACATGGTTAAGCTACTGCCCGAACAGCATTTGGAGTTTCTAAGCTTAATAGGAGGCTGCATAGGCTCGTCGAGCCTACACTTTTCAAAATACCACATTGTTGGCAATCACATGACGCGGCTCATACATGTACTTTCTACATGTATGTATACATTTTTAAATAAGGACATTAACAAACAAATTTGTAAAAAGAAGGTAAATAGGCATACCAAACAAAAGTACATTATATGTCAATGCCACACCATGAGCCACGAGGAGGCTGTCTTTGGGGTTTAAAAATCCTATGACAATTCAAATTGGCATACTCGGCTACAGGGACCAGTTTAAATCTTCAGAAAAAGAGCTGGTGCATCTTTCCTTAGCTTACGCCTGGCTGTTTTCCTCGGCTATTTAAGCAGGAAATTAAAACCCAGGCACATCCACGTAATTGCGGGGACAAATCGCAAGTCAATCTCGGCATATAAGCCCCGCTATGCCCCTGGTATGCCCGGTCCCAAAGATGCGGAGCATACAAATGACTGGTGCATAAGTACTGGTCACCTGAGCTACCTGGGATGTCTTCATTGAAACGTCCAATTAGAGACAGTTTGGCTTTGTGACGTCAATATCAGAATAAATCCTGTTTTAAACAAAGAACAACCTTGTGTACGGTTTTGTCTGAATTCATATTAGTTGTGAGGTAGGAAGGTTGTTCATCCCGCGACATAAATAATTCAGATGAAAACATCCACATTTTTCAGCTTGCATCAGCTTAGAGACAGAGCAAAGAACTACTTTCTGCTCCACACCATAAACGCAGTGAAAGGAAAACTTAAGTTTTTGGATATATTTCAGCATCCATATATAAAACCAGAAAGAACCTCATGAGGTTTTCTTATCAACTTTACAACCCTTCTTACGGGTTTTATGCGGTTTTTTACCCTCCATATATACTCATGTCCAATGAAAACTCACCACTCTTCAGATGCACATAGTTGTGGTCTATCAAAAGCTGTGCATAGTTGTATTATTTATAATTATTATTTAGGACAAATGCAATGTTTTCGGCAAAAAATTAAATTCCTTTTACTCCGTTAAAACATGACGTAACGCCAGCCTCCAAATTGCATAAATCACATTTTGGGCGTATGCAAAAAGACCCAAAAATCTCGTTTAAATGCTTTCTGTTTGCCAGTAGATCCCTGTCATTTCGCCACAACTTTGACAGTTGTGACGCAACACCTAAGACTATACTAACGTGAACAATGCCATTATAAAAGCTTAAAATTGACGTTATTTCCGTCGTACAAACTCATGCACATGCACATCGTCATACATCCTCGTTTACCCAGGGGTGAAGCATTCCGTTTCACTCCAGTGTAACGGAACGGGTTACGCCTGGGTTACCGAGGATGATCGTCATAAAGATCCTCTAAAATTTGACGTTGCATCATTGACGTCAACTTTGAGCGCGTCGCCAGCCATTTTTCGCAACGCTAGCGTTTTAAATCTTCTAAAAAATGTGTTCCTCTGTTCTAACATTAAGTTTAACACAGATACTCTTAAGTTTGTGTATACGAGCTTTAAGAGATTGGCGTTTATCAAAAAAAAACGTTGATACATGTAATATTAGTTGGGGGCCCAGAGATTATAAAATTGGAAAAAAGTGGCCGGAAAGTAGCAGAATTTTAGACTATATCCTGTGTTAGTATGATGTTTCAGAAGTGTGAAAACAGATATTGCACAAATTTTAAGTCTTGCAAAAGATGTTTATTTATGGGGTAACCATAGCTACCCTCATGCAGGCTTTATATAGTAGGCTATTCGCTAAATTGCTAAAAAAGAAAAGTTATTTAGACCAGATAGGTCACATTTCCTACTATCTGCATATTGCTTTACAGTAACTTAATTACAAGCACCAAACTGACAATATGTTTAAATGACTTACGCTTACGTAATTGTTATATACGTTCCTTACATTCAAATATATTACTGTTGTTTACTTGGCCAAGGGCTGCCACAAGACTTGTGGAGGGAGATTTTCGTACATTAAAATTTTCTTAGCTACTTTATATACTATAAAATGTCTGTTAAATTTTTGATGAACATGTGCATTTACCATACAATAGCCAAGTCTTATACGTTACCATTAGATAATAAGGAAACTCCTAGTATAGTGTTATTATCATTTGCATCGTTTTCTTACATATCGTTATGATTGATATTTAAATAAGATGCAGCTTAATAGCAGAATAATAATATTAGTTTAGGCACCTGGAGCCTCTGTTATATATGTTACTTTCTTTTAAAACAATATTTATGTGTAATGTTATGTGTATATGCGTTCAAACAGCTAGTAGGTGAAAATGAAATTGACAACCATATTAGTGCTCGAGATTAGATTGGAAATATTGTATTTTTAAACATTTAATATGAATGAAATGCAACATCAACAAAATCACATTTGGTTTAAAGGGAAAAACTTGAAAATAAAGCACATAAATGCCATTAAGTATATGTTTTAGGAATCATATAAATAGGATAAGTGATACCTATTTATTATTCATAACTAAATTGTTTCAAAAAGCTTAAATGTTTCTTTAAAATCTGTGCCACTACCATGTATTTGCTTCTTTTTATGCATCAAATCGCGTTAAATGACATATACAAGACATTTTCTTTCACCATCAACAGCTCATTGAATAAATAAAAAGCACACAGTAACATACTCAGATCCATCAGACATTGTAAAAACTATCAAATATATGCATTTATAAACAGTTATTTGTTACAGCAGCTATATTTAAAACAATAAGGCACAAAATATACCTTAAAACTCTAAAAAAATGTAAGATATTCCAAACAGAAGTCCAAATCAAGACGTGAAACATTAAAGATACATTCATCAGTGTAATATAAAACAAAACTGAAGTTTGTGGAAATTGTGATGATTTCTGTCTCTGATTTAGCACCCGCCTTAGCTTTCCTCGGGGTTATAATATTTCAGTATCTACAGCGTGTCCGCTTTGGAAAAAGAGTATTATTTATGTTGGTAACGTATATAACAAAAATATAAAGATAATTACTTTAATCATTGTGTTGCCTGGTTCTACACGTTTGTGAAGCAATGAAACAGGACAGCATTTATTCTAAATTACCATTTTAATACTTTTGAAACAGACACATGTCTGTTGATTAGTTGGAAAAGCTCCCCTGCATTGTTAGTATTGTAGACATTTCTAAATGATTTTACTTTGATAATCAGGATCTTGAGCAAACAACTTTCTAGAATAGGACTTGATTGATCATATATTCCAGAATATTTGCAGACGTTTGCTTTTTAGCTATATAGCTCATCAGCATACGTGATAGAATCTGCTTTAATGTTTGTTTTATTCAGCAGGACACTATTTATTTTTTACACTCACAATGAGTAATCATAACACCCGTCATTCAGTCCTTAAAACTAACTAATTAATACCAATAAAACATGTATCAACTTGTTAAACGATGTTATAGTTATGGTATATTGATAGTTCATGTAATAGAAACAAAATCCATACTTATGCTATTTCAAAGAATACTTCCAGAAAGTATACTCAACAAATGCTATGCTGTACCATACTTACATATATTGCAATTGGCAATAGAGACAATGTTATCACTATCTGAGATGTATCATGATACTTTTACAAATAAAAAGAAATACAATTTCTTATGCAGACGAATGATAAAATAGAGCAACAGATAAGTTAAACATGCATACATACTATTTGTTAAGTTTATGTATACTTTCTTAACATAACATGCAAATCTATTATTTGTGTAAGTAATGATACTAACTATTGTGCCTTCTCTATTGTCCATATAATTATTATTTCATTAGCACAGTTGATAATTTATTGTATGCCTTTTTGTCTCTATACCCTGATGTGTTTACAACTCTTCTATTATTTAACGAACATAAAAGTAATCAAGTGACAGGATTCCTGCAACAGCTTGTTTAAAATGGGGTCCAATGACTGTTATGGTATTATGGTAGAACTTAACATCAGCTAATTGCTAAAACTAAGTTTGATCTTATGACTGCTATTTTCACTCTAAGATATTGCTATTCCTATCAACATTCTGATTAACGTAAATAATCTTTAAAATGGTAATTTTAATGTGTCCTAGTTAAATTTTGCTTAAACATTTTCTCTCTGTTGAAATTTTATAAAGTAAGTTTGGTATAGTAAATTACAACTGAAGAAATCTAGATTTCTTGGATATGATCACTGTCTTGCCTTGTAAAACCCATCATTATGAATACTCTCTCCAATTTCAACGGTAATAATTCATTTTGAATAACCAATTCAGTATTTAAATTTACATTGCTTTGACAAATGATTAGTAGTGTTAAGTTAAAATGACTATCAGTAATAGTAATCAAACAATAATAGCCATGTTAAAATGAGCTGAAATTAAAGTTCATTGCTAGAATAAATTCAAAAGTCACCTTCTGAGTTTTGATATATGCATAAATAGATGTGGCTTAAACAATTTGCATAACAGAGCCACTCTCTAAGAGAATAAATGATGACAAACATTATGTTTCCTTAACTTTAATGTAACGTAAACAACATTTTATTTTATATATTCATAAAGGAGTGATGCTGTCTAGATTGCCAGCAAACGCCTTCTTTCTATAAATGAACATGACTAGGAAATGTCACAATCACAGACTCCTGACCGACCCACTGCATCTTAAAGAAGGGACAGGGAACACAGATATATACAATATAACTAAAGTGGAGCAACCAGCTCTCTTCCTTGTCAAAATGATTGCTGAACTAGAAACAAATTAGAAAACAAAGGCCCAATACAAAACTCCCACAACCAATAGGAACAACACCAAGTTTCCTACACCCACACATCATTTCAGAAATTCTTAGATATTTTATCATAAATGAATCTGATTTGATAGAACAGAAAAAATGTGCAAATATCTAAGTTTGCTTAAGGTTTTCAGTCTCAGTTGTATATGGAAAACGGTTGAGACAAATATATAATTATGATATATATTTCGTTTATTTATAGTAATATATGTTACTTTAGCAAATTTGACTGAACAATCTTAAGGCAGTGTATCCGAGTTTAGATGTTGCATCAGGCTTATCATTTTATAAGTTTATAAATTGCATGACATAGCATAGAAAAATGAGCAAACAATGTGTTTTGTTTTAAGTCAAAAAGTATACCATTTTTTAAAAGAAAAGTTACAACCATATCCACAGTCTCCTAATTAGTACTGATAACTTCTTATTTTGGAACAAATGCTCTTTTTATGCCTATCAAACACAGCCCCCTCCCCCCTTTTTTAATGAAATAAACTTTCCAGTGATGTATAATTTAAGCTATTAAGCAATATTTGTTTGTTTTCAACTTTGTTTTATACGTTACATATTGAAAATCGAACATCAAAATGATATTTTACCTCAGAAATATTGTGTAGTATTACTCTTAAGACGACGATACCAAAACAATTATCATAAGGTGTTTAAAAGCTAACATAAAAAATTATATGCTTTTTATCAAACTTGGATGTTCTTAACTTATATAAAGTTTTATCTATGGTCATCTAATCAAACAGCTTATAACTGACAAAGTATTTATGTTAGAACGTATCTGTTTGCAGTTTTGAAATGGTCAGTTAACGCTCTTTTGAATACATGTTATCCTGAAGTTAAACACATATTAGAAATTTTGTCAAATGAAACTTTTTAACAAAATATCAATAATTTTAAGGGTACAGTTGAAAATGTAACGTAAATGACATTATAATGGACCCAAACAACTTTTAAAAACATAAATATGTGTAGAGAATAGCATATTCTTACAGAATGCATAAATGTTTTGTTCATTTAAATATTTTAACTTCTACTTAAATAGACTTAATTACATATTTTTGTTTTTAAGAAAATGAGGGGTAACGTATTGAACACACTGTTACAGGTATGTTTGCAAGACTTATATTGAGTGCAATATTTGGTTTCATACTGCCTATACTATGTACTTAACGATAAAACAAGTGAAAATTCTGCTAAAAAGGGGACATACCTAAATGCTTATTTTTGACATTTTTGAATCCTGGCTCCTCTACTATATAAAAGCAAAGTACGAGGGACATTTTTCATGTTCGTAGAATGGTCGATTTAAGAGATTCTGGATGGGGTATAATGATTAGTGAATAATGGCCATTTTTTATAATAAATAGTGAATAATGAGCCCCCAAAAAGTGAATAATGAGGTCCTAAAAATAACGAATAACCCTATTTTTTAATGAATAGAAGAAAAAAAAATAATGAATAGTGAATAATCAGATTTTAATGAATAATGAATAATGATTTAAAAAACAATTTAAAAAATCACAATGCATTTATTAAAGCCTATACTTGTAAAATATTGGCTCAGTTTGTTTTTTAGATTGCTCCCCTTTGAAATTGACATAACAACCACAAATGATAGGTAATTTTACAGTCAACTAAGGGACACAATTTAGCGAGCTGCTGAAATGGAGATCGAACAGAAAAGTCCCCAAAAACTCAAGAAAAAGACACAGGAAGTAATCATGTGGTTCCTTTTATGCTCACATTCTATGATACTGATTGCAAAATTATGAAAGAAAGAAGTAGGTCCAGAGCAAGGCCGTCGTCGACGGTACGGACCATTTTTTGGCCAAAAAAGGTTTTAGCAAGACCACTTTTATTTGACCAAATATGTTTTTTGGTTGGGTCAGTTTCCTCTAGCCTTTTTATTCCATGATCAAAGCTTGACTGGCGTGTGCATATGTCATTATTGGTGCAAAAGGCGGTAATTAAGAAACTGTCACCAAAGTTAATGTTAAAGAATTATCGTTTGGTGTGAGCCTGCATCAGTGTTCTTTAAACAGAGTGTCTTTTTTACAATCAATAAAGCCGACCTCAATTAACAAACAGAAGAAAAATATATAATGCCCAGTCTTCCACAATGTAACTTGGCATTTCAAGAATTTCTAGCGATAAGGCGAGCAATCTCCCTAAACGAGACGTTCGTTTTATTTTGTTGAAATAACGACTGGAGAAACTAGGCACAATCAACAAACATATATAGACGAGCCGTCGATGCACCATTGCCCCCAATTTGTATATTTAAAACGGGTTTTCCTTCATGCATGAAATAACTCTACTTCTTATTGAATGAGAATGTATTTCGATCATCAACTGTGCTTGTTATTCAGTAACATATATGGGAACTTGACCGTTAAACAGGGAACCAGGCTATGTACAGTAAAACTATTTATACAGTTGATGTACAATAAAAACGACCATTTTGCACAGTGGCTTATTTATGTCAGATATGTGATGTCTTCTTTCGCTTATACAACCCCTTCCCCCCCCCCCCTAGACCCAAGACGCCATTTACATATGTTATATATTTGTATGGCGACATTTAATTGTCCAAAGGGCATCTTGGGTCTAGGGGGGGGGGGGAAGCATCTAAAAACAAACTGAAAGACGCCAGTTTCATCTTTTTAATGTCAAACGTCACAATTTAAAGTATATTTCGTACGCATGCGCAGAAGGAATACCGCAAAGTTTTGGAAATGAAGGGCACTTATATCCTTAATATTTTAGCACTTTCACTTTTTGAAAACCTGCAAAGGATTAACTAAAACTATCGTCTAAACGGCACCCAGTCTAAAGACGTAAAATGAGGAGTGAGAGTAGAAGGCGCAAGTTCTCACGGCTTTGTAAATGACGGATTGCTTTGAAAGCTACTTTGATGCTTTCTATGCATATTTTACTACCGAAAAAGTCCAATTTTAAAAATATTAGGGCAATTTGAAAATTTAGGTTTTGTAATCATGTCAACTAGGGAAAATATACGCCTTATCGCTAGATCTCCTTTACACTACTTCATGTACGTTTATCCATATTAATGTTGTAGATGCACAGTCGGATTTGAGTCTTCTCTCAGTAAAGAATCATAGGTATTTTTTTTTTTATATATAATACACATTATTACGCTGGAATTTTTCTTATTTAGTCTAGATAAGAAAAAAAAATCCAGCATAACATACCCAACAAAAAAAGAAACGCACCAGTACGATTTTCCCATTAAGATCTTCTTATAATACGAAAATGTTAATTGTCATGACATATTCATTTCTGAACAAATTTTACTAAAACTTGAGTGTGACGTAGATGAGTATCTGTACCTTCCCTTTGTATCCACAAAACATATCAAAGCGAATGGTAAACGAGTTTTTGTAGCGTTGATTGTCTACATGGAATTCGAGCATTTTTACATTTGCAAAGTATGAAAACGATACGTTGTCGTTATGTGAGACAACCAATGTGTTTATTGATACATTTTTGTTATTCCAAAATCCATTTTCATCAGTTAGGACCGTTTACATTCAATTTGATTAAAACAATGTTGAAATATTAAAATGTTTTAAGGTTTATCTCCAGTATGGAATCGTTATCCAAAGGGTAGTCACAATACATGAGCTACCTAGCGTTCAATTATCGCGTTTGATGAATTTAAAGATAGAATTTGCAAAGAATAAGTGTCTGAGTACAATTTGGTCGACTGAGATGATTCTCATTGCTTGAACTTATCCAGCAAGAGAGCATTATCAAAACACTTATTTCCTGTGACTTTACAATTTGACCCCCACTTGGTTCATGGCCAATTTTCTTTAACACAATTTCGACGCTGATTGCAAAAGACGTGTAACGCAGCAGTATCTGGCATACCTTTGCACTGATATAAACTAAACCGGCCTATCACTTGTGATCTTCCTGAGAGTTGAACAGTTCTAAGTGGCGCGTTTCTTTTTTTGTCGGGTATTTTATGAATGTTTTTTTCCATCTGCTTTAACATTAGTTTTGGTGCTCATTGAGATGGTTCTTTTGAGTATCCACAACATATGTTCTGGTTGAGATTTAAACCTATGTTTTGGGTGCTCAAAAGAACCATCTCATTGAGACAGTTCTTAGGAAATTGAGTACCCACAAAATATGTTTCAGTTGAGAAATAGAAAAACTATTTTTAATATCGCACTCTTATCTGGCTGCTGACTGTCCAGGTTCATATTAATGAAATGCTTACATGTATGTATAAAACTGGAAACCCCACAAAAAATCCAAAACAACATAAAAACAACATCAGTTGCTAGTTTAATGCCACCGCCTGATGAGATCCACCGAGGGGTCGAAATAGTTTTTAATGCTGACATTAATGGTCGGGTTTCAAAACAGCTGTCATAAGCATTTGAAATATAGCTTAATGCTTGTAAAATAAGCTTGGATTCACAGGACAAAAATTGCCTCAAAATGTATTAGAATCGCTTTTGCAGACATATTGTATCAGAAAAGTTTCTAGGGGGAGGACCCCTAATCCCCCCTTAACAAAATGGATATACTTCCCTCCCCCACATGTGATTCCGACACTCGGGGAACGCCTACGGCATTCCATGGCTGTACCACCTCTCAAAAGCCGACAACGGCCCCTGCAGAATGTGCATATATTCCAAAAAACACAAAAATGTAATGAGTTTTTGCAGGCATATTTTTATGTTTCGGGGAATAAAGGAGCAGGCCCATTCGGTAGGGTGGGGGAGGGGTCTTCATTAAATTTCGCTTCCCAACAGGGGGAGGGGGGTCATGTTTTAATTGTTCCAATAAAATCATTAAAAATTTCCTCGCTCACTCCGTTTTTCTAATTAAACTCTTGTCTAAGTCCTCTTAATTTCTCGGTTTGCAAAAGTGACTCTGTTTTGGTGGTTTTATTGTTACGACTTTTATCATGCTGATTTTGATAGAAAAGTTGATATACCAGGCTTTCAGATAGGCGCTACTTTTCCTTGTGTTCCTACATTTCCCTACTTTTTCTTATAACTGTCCTACTATCCCTACTTTTTCACTCTAAAATGTCACTTACGCATTAAAAATACAGATTTTTTTCTCTCGCTCACTTCGCTTGCTCGAATCTTAAAACATAACTATATTTAAAAGCATTTTTTTGACCAATGCCTCGTCTGACGAAATATTGGTATTTTAATGAATAATTTTAAATGAATGATTGGTCTTATTTTTATGAATAAACCAAAATGTTTATGAGATGAATAATGGGCTAAAATTTTAATGAATAGTGAATATCAGACCCCCCATCCAGACTCTCATTAAATGAAAACAGCGAAAGTAAATGCATACATCATGCATATATTTTGAAAGATTGAGCTTTTATCTATACATGCAACCTAAGATTATCTCAAAATGCATAACTTTAATGACTTCTAAGAGGCAAAGACAAACCTGTATATCGGACACTGGAAACATGGTAGAACTATGACATTTATGGACTTAGTCTCTGACAGAACGTTAGTAACAATTGCATGAAAATGGGTCCATAGCCATACAAAGCTTCTAAAATTTGGCAGCAGATAAAGGGCACTTAGTGTTACAATATTATATGACCATTATAGCATATACGCAACAATTATCGGATATGGAAGATTTGTTTGGAACCTCAGCAAATTGTACAGTAGGCATATGAACTTTTATTGTAACAAGTTGACACAAGTGGAAGTTGGATACAGGCTGTTGAATGTGGCTCAATATGTTAGCTGTAAAGTAGTATTATAGTCTTGTTAACATGGTAGCTAGAAGTGTTATGGTAACTTTCATTCCAAAACAAAGGTTTTACTTTTGTTTTATTAGAAATGAACAGTTACTGCAAAATAAATAGCCTAGAGGTGCTAAAATCATTTATCTTGTAAATACATGACGTCATGGGGCGTTATTATATTTAGAAAATTCATTAAAACTGTTTTTGTGCCTCTTAAAAGGTGTTGTAATTACTACAATAAGAAAATTATAAAGATCCGATTGTTATTCTTTTTTCTACGCAGGGTTGATTTACCCCAACCACTTTTTATAACATGGGGGTATGACAGTAACGGAAGCTGCAAGTTACACACTTAAATCGATACATCAATCGAACTGATGACGAATGTATTATATGTGCTATGCATAACCAGAAGAAATCTTAAAATTTGTTCATAATTGTAATTTTAACAGATATAATAACTAGCACTTGACTGTAATTATTTTGGTATATTGGTTGGTGTTTTTAAATTGTTATAAAAGAGCAAAAACATGCTTTAAGTTTTCTATTCAGCCTGTTGAAAAGATTACATATGGTGATAATTCCACTAAAAGATATAGAAATATTCTTAGGCATGAATTAGAATTAAAGTGAATAAAATTATTACAAACACCACATCCGCTTGATTTTAATGATAATATCAACCATGAGGGTACCATTTCTAGATTACCAGATTTTGATGGTTTTTTCTCTTTTATATATCCGTAAACCCAATAACCGATCTCATGGTAAACGCAAAAATGGAAATTTAAAACGTAAAAATAAACAAGTTTTAAGTATTAAGTATCATCTTAAAACATTCTGGCCAACATATGGTCCTTTCACATTTAGTAACTCTTTCTATATTTTCACTTCGTAATTTGGATATTAAGGCTAATAAATTCTATGATAGAGCTCATCGACTTTATGATGCAGCAATTCTTACCCGGTGTTAAAATCAACATGCTCTTCGGCCATATATAGACTCTGAAATTAATCATATATGGCACTTTATCAAAATTCAATTTGTCATCAAGGGGAATGAATTCATCAACTTACCCAGTATATTTAAAGATAAATCTGTTATCTCTTCTATTACTACTTATTTTTAAAATAAGGAATCCCCTATCATTTGTTATAAGTATAATAAACCTATTCGTAGTGCTGTTTATAACAATAACCAATTTGTAAAAGAACTTGATATCGAAAATTCTATTTCTTGCTCTTGAGATGGTAAAGACTTTAAGTGTTGCTATAAACCCGCTGGTCATATAGTCACAGGGGATTTAAAAATCATAACTGATTCAAGAATTCGGTCTATTATATGTAAGGGAACTAAATTTAGGTTTTCTGTGCCAGCAGACTTCAAATCATGTCGTGAGGAAATTGCAAGAGCTTTACAAGAATTTTGTGATCGCTGGTGTAAACGAGAGCATGTTGAGTCTAATGCCATAAATAGTTGGAAACTAAATATTTTTTTTTAAATTATTGATGGTAGAATTTCATTTTATTGCAACAATTTAGATCTTCTACCACCTAAACCTAAATTCACTTTTAGACACTTGAAGAAAGGGATCCAGGAATTCCGTAGGAGGTTTGTTTTGGCCCTCGCAGATAAGGCTGCTAACAATGTTGTAGTCGTTTGAAAAAGATACTATATTAACACCCTGAAGCAAGAACTTAGTACTGCAAAAACATATGAGCATAACCGGCGTGATTAGACGTCTATCGTTGATAGGCATCGATGCCATATGGCAGCTAAGTTTGGGTTGTTTGTTGATGAGGACCATAGCAAGCTTCCAACGTTATACTGGTTACCTAAACTTCATAAACAGCCCTAAAAGTCGCGTTTTATTGCTTAATCTAGTGCATGTACAACTACTGAGTTGTCTATTCTTTTGACTTCTTGCCTCACTGCGATTAAAAACCATGTCATTAAATATTGCACAACAGTTTATGAAAGAAATGGTAAAAATTTATTTTGGTCTATTAAAAATTCAGGTGAAATTCTTAATAAATTGAAGTCTAGAGGTTTTCTAGCATCTGGTTTGTCTACATATGATTTCTCTACTCTCTATACTACATTGCCTAATTATCTAATTAAAGAAAAACTAATAGAATTAATTGAACAAGCATTTAACAGAGAGGGTCCCTTTATTCGGCTTGTAATGATAAAAATGCCTTTTTTACTTCTGAACAACCTAGCGATATAAATTGTGGTCATGTCAGAAAATGTGTGATGCGCTCCATTATCTTTTGGACAATTTATTTATAAGATTTGGCTCGAAATTATATTTGTAGGTATTCCAATGGGTACTAATTGTGCTCCTCGTGTTGCAGATTTGTTTTTGTTTTGTTATGAGAGAGACTTTATGTTGTCTCTGTCAGACAATAATCAAGCTGATATTATTGAAGATTTTAACTCAACCTCTAGATTTTTAGATGGCTTACTTGATATTGATAATCCTTATTTTGAACAAATGGTCGGTCAGATATATCCCACTGCAGATATATATCTATATACCAAATAAGGCGAATTCTTCTGATACCGAAGCTCCGTTTTTGAACTTGAACTTGTCAATAACAAATGACATAGTTTCTTCTATAATTTGTGATAAACAGGATGATTTTAATTTTGAAATAGTAAATTTCCCATTTCTTGATGGGGATGTTCCTCGCTCTCTTTCCTATGGTGTATATATTTCTCAGCTTATTCGTTTTAATACTAGCGTGTGTTCTAATGTTGATGACTTCAACAACAGAAACTTATTTTAAACTGCTAAATTATTAAAACAAGGTTATAGATATCATAAAATTCGAAAAGCATTTTCTAAATTCTACCACAGACACTCAGAGTTAATTGTTAAATACAACATTGGGTTAAAGCTATTCTAAAACAAGGCGGATCAGAACCTATTTTTATTGTGATTTAGTTTATAAATTCAAACGAATTGTTGGAAAACCTAATTTTAGTGATCAATTCAAAAAGATAGTAAAACATTATATAAGGGTTGGATATTACTTGGATATCATGCGACAGTCTGCATGCCTAGTTTTAAACCCAATAACGGTATATAGCTATGGTTTCCTCTTAAATTACACGACGGTGGGTCAGGCCTCAGAGTATATGACGGCTCTGACGTAAAGCTTTAATCGGTGGGCTGGTGCCTGATGCTTATCTGTAGCTGGACCCACCGTGGCTCAACTTGAGGTTTTCTTTAGCTCTGACTATCAGTGAATCATGAGCCCTTTTCTTTGTTTCATCATGGTGTGTTAATTTGATTAGGAGTGTTTCTCCATTATGATAAATTGCATTAGTTAGATGGCCTCCATGCGAGCTAAACATTCTTGTATTTCAACAACAGGGGAATCTAGGGCGAAGATTTGGTACCAGTAAAATGCATTTATGCCCACCCCCCCCCCCCGGTTGCTTAGGCTGCTGTCCGTTCTAAGACCGTGGTTCTGTTGTTGTTGACATTTTGTTTATTGTTACTCCCATTGTGGGAGTCTGTAATTGTTCTATGTTTGCTGTACGTTACTTTATGTCCATTCTAGAATTGCAACCATCTTGATGGGGAAGAGAGAGCTGATTGCTTTTCTTAATTTGTCTTCCTTGTGTCTCGTGATGGTTGAACGGCTCTTCCTCGCGGTGCCACGGGGTTGTCTGCGGTTTATGTTTGCTGTACGTTACTTTATGTCCATTCTAGAATTGCAACCATCTTGATGGGGAAGAGAGAGCTGATTGCTTTTCTTAATTTGTCTTCCTTGTGTCTCGTGATGGTTGAACGGCTCTTCCTCGCGGTGCCACGGGGTTGTCTGCGGTTTGTGATTATGGTATTTCCTGATCATACTCACTTACTATTTTTGCTGCACGTGTCTACGATTAGCGTTTGAATAATTGATTTCGATTGCGCAAAAGAAAAATCGGCTTGCCAAATGCCTTTATCACCATAGCGAATAGAACTTAACAGAGTCTAATTTCCTACTTGCTGCGTGGTTTAAAATGACATGGATTTCGACCAGTGTCCTTAACCATGCTCTATTCAAAGCTATATATCTTGACCGAACTATGCGCAAATGATGTAAAATTTATATCAGTTGATAGACAGAAGCTAGACCTTTCAAAATATATATTCTTATGGTACCGTAAATTCTATATTTGTAGAGCTACAGTCCGATTCTACGAACATAAAAAATGACCCTCGTACTTTACAGCATTCAATCTACAGTTCTCATTTATCTTCATGTGTTGATTAGAAGCCTCGCTCGAGACATTGCCAGTATAGGGATCAAACATGGTTTTCTATTAATTTGTTTGAACATGTGCTGGGCCCTGAGGGTGGTGTTCTAACCCGAATATGAAAGGCGGGTTTATTAAAGCCCCCTAGTTGCCTATGAGATGTTAATGTATCAGAATATAAGAATATATCATGAGTGACGGGGTAGGATAGAAAATTCCATCCCGAGGATCGACGTTTGGCATCATGAGGCTTGCTGAGTGATGACAAACGGTGATCCCAAGGGAAGGTTTTTCATATTCCACCCTTAATAAAATAATGATTTTTTTTTTGCTCACCATTTACTTCAATAAACTTCAAGAAGTCTCCATTTAAGTTGCGATGAAATATCACATAACGTCACTTTGACTAAACTGTGACGTAATTTGACGGCTGTGTGGGTGAGTTTTAATACAACCAATGAACAGTACTCTCGTTTGTGACAGCCTTGGAAATAGAACATCGGTAAGATTATAAGAATCTGTCATGAGTGTGAGGATGGGATGGAAAAATCCGTCCAGAAGATCACCATTTGGCATCACGAAGGGCTGGATTTTTCGATCCCACCCTCACACGAATAATGGATTATTTTGTCTTGCTCATCATTAAATACCGCATTTTTTGTTTAAAGAAGGCTCCTAGAATCCTGAATACGCTGTGATGTGGCATGTTATGATGACGACACTTCAACATAACAACTTCGTCAATAAGATAAGATTTTCTACCCCGATAATCTTCTCTGGTATGCACGAAAATAATTTTTGCACCCCGGGTAAGGGCATCTGAAGCCTCAGTCATATGCACAATATACACCCCGGTGCAAATATACATCCGGAGTGTAAAATTTCATCTAGGGTGTATTTTGGTCATGTAAACGGTGTTTTATGAAAATGCACTCGGGTGCAAATTTGCATCCGGGTGCGAATTTGCTCCACCTTTGTAGGTGGTGCAAATTCGGTGGAGAAAATTAGCACCCGGGTGCACGTTTGCCCCTAGGTGCAAATTGCGCACATGAACGCAAATAGTTATCACATATGTATAATTTATTCTTAGATTTTAATAAATTACCCATCTTTTCTATATGAACATGTACATGTGTATGAAAATAAACTATATAGATAGTCCCTTTATCAAACTTAAGGTCATGGCTTCTCTCTGTAGTTACTACTTCATCGGCTATGCCGGGGTGCCACGCAGAACAGCTGCAATTTCTGGTCCTTGGGCTTCGATTTGCACGATTCTATTTCCAAACAATATCTCTTCCTAACCTCAGCAATAGAAGTCTGAGTTTGCCAGAACCCAGGCGCCATGCACGAGTCCAGGCTATCCGATGTACACATCGGTGAAAAAGCCCCCCCCCCCCCCCCCCTGCATAATAACGGAGTACCACCCTTTACGATTCATGTAATCAACGTGATGTTCAGACAGAGCAATAATTGAAATATGTCTACCCTCTATCTTACCCCCACAATTTGGGAATCCAAACCTCTTGTAGCCATTGATAACCTCGGTTAAGTCATTTCCCTTCAGAAACTTAACAGAGATTTAGAAGAGTTCGTCAACAATTGAAGACCAAACCCGTTTCACACATTCACAAGACTTTTTTTGCTATTACGAAGAGGTTCTCAATTGTCCAGCCCTGCGCAGTCCTATGTCAAACTGTCACCAGCAATTCAATTGAAACAACTTAACGCACACGCTCATTCCGTTGCAGCTATTCGCGCAGTTTGTCGCAGAGCCCGTGATATTCGGAAGCCATGGGTCATTAGTACATGTATAAGTCTCAAGCGCTACATTCGTCCACCACTCTTGGCCAGATAGTCATGTATTTACTTAGTACTGCTGCAACAGCTTCTGTAGCCAGTCATTTGTATCCACTGCTCCTCCACCTACGGGGATGGGCTGGGATAATGATTTTCACTTTCCAGAGCCCTGGTATAAGCCCCGCCCTGTGGGGACAAGCTGATGGTAACAACCCTGCTCTTTGCCCAAACCTACACAACAGAAATCCCAGCAGTTTAAGTGTCCCAATTTTATAACCCCCACACTTCCCCGGCACTGCAGGGACAATCAAAAAGTAATTGTCCAGCACCTTACCCCGGCTATTCCACGGCTATCCCCGTAGGTGGGGGCCGTGGATACAAATGACTGGTGTATTATCCTCTTTAAATATTGTATAAATAAATAAAGCAAATAAAACCATATGGAGTTGCATTTTTCTCACACGACGGTATCTTGAACTTAACTCATCGAATTTCTCCTAAAAGTAAAACTGAACCATTTGTAATATGTTTAAAAAGCAAATCCAATAACATATGAACACAATTTATTGACATATGAACGCTACATAAGGGGGTGTAAATTTACTCCCGGGTGCAATTTTGGACCCGGGAGTAAGTTTTCACCAGGGTGCAAATTGTGCATATAAACGAGGCCTGATCTTTGCACCCTTACTTACTTTTAAGATTTCACCATGGGATAGAAACTCTTATGTTACCCATGTTATCTTAACCAGGCCGTTACTTGAGGACTGTGCATTGGTGGTTGTAGTGAACTTCACGCAATGGTCGTCAAGTGAAGTTTTTGTTATGTTAAAGTGACGACATCATGTCAGCTCAGATATCAGCGTATGCCTATTCAGGAACTTCTGAGAGCTTTTTTGAAACATAAAAAAATAATGTTGTATTTGATGATGAGCAAGAAAAATAATCCATTACTCCTGTGAGAGTGGAATAGAAAAAAAATCGCCCCTCGTGATCACCATTTGTGTTTACTCGCCAAGCCTCGTGATGCCAAACGGCAATCCTCGGGACGGATTTTTCTATCCCACCCTCTCACTCATAATGGATTCTTATAGCCTATCCCAGGGTAAAATCTAAGATGTCCGTACCCGGTGTGCTGATCGCTATTATTGCATAAGGGGACTGGGAACAAATGATATCAACATATCCCATGAGTTTAAAATGAGAGGAGAACCGAGACTGTTATTTGGCAATGGATGTGTCTGATGATAATGCTGAAGTAAAAAAAAATTCGTTCAGTCTAGCAGATGCGAAAAATGATTTCTTTCAAATTGATCAATAGTTTACTACCAAATTTAATTATATTGTGTTTTTCTGGGCCAAAAAGTTTAATAAGTGATTTCTTATAGGAACTGGGATGGGGTTTTCCAAAAATGTGTCAGCCATTAGACAACATCCAATAGTTGAAAAAAGAACGGGTGAAGGTTTTTTTTTTCATTTCTTATTCCCCTTCTTCATGTTTTGGCTTGAATTTAAGGCATATGGTGATGATCCACATGTATTGTGAGATGCAGAATAAGCTGTTAAATACTGGGGGTTCACCATTGGGATGAATAATTAGTTCACGGTTCCTTATACTGAAAGTAGGTTGCTTACATTTACAAGGCTCGTTTGAGTCACTTGTGATAGCTTTTTCATTCTCGCTAAGAGACATACCAGAGGAATAAAATGAATGGCCGTAGTGAGTAGTTCACAAGTTTTGTGCTTAAATGAAATACTTATGGCCTCAGCTTCGTCGCAGAAGGTCGAAAATGTCAGTTTTTAGATCCTATAAGTTTTGGGGAGGGGTGGGGTATTAGTGTTTACAGTAGTTTTACGTATCTGCAAAATGCAAAACTATTGCAGCCAAACAGAAGTTTATTAATCAAATGAGAGGATATTATGCAAATATGGACCTCAGTTTAAAGAAAACAATGGTCATTGGATTCACTGAAAATGTGAAAATTGTCGACCAAGACAATGACATTTACCATTCAAAAAAAAAATATGGGTTGTCAATTTCCTTCAAATCCATTTTTATGTATAATATCGTGTTATATTAAAGAGTAGTTTGTACTTCTGAGGCCCAAAACTGACATTTTTCCCCACATTTGACTGAGCCCAACTCCCGAAATAGACAAGAATATCATGTTTTTGCTACTGTAATGGGATTAGACATTCTAAAAAGGTCTATTGTCTCCCGAAGTATGCATCATTACATTCTATGGTGCATTTTAGCACCTATGAAGTTCAGAATCCTATGTTTGTGTGAATAGTCATGCTAACAGAACACACTTCTCAAGAGCAGGATATCACTGCCTAATGATTTTTTCAGTATTGCCTCTTATCCGACGTGTTTGGTTCTAGTATTGGGGACTGGGAACCAATTATATTAACATATCCCATGAGTCAAAATCTGAGAGAAGCTCCGAGGCTGTTATTTGACACTGGATGTGTCTGATCGGATGATAATGCTTAAGTAAAAATATTTTCATGCAAAAAAAAATCCTTCAAAGTGGTCTATAGTTTACTAACAGATGCATTTATATTGTGTTTTTCTTGACCAAAAAGTAAAAAAAGTGATTTCAAATAGGATCTGGGACAGGGTTTTCCCAAATAAGTGTCAGCAATTAGACAACATCCAATAGTTGAAAAAAGAACTGGTGAAGGTATGTTTTTTTTTCATTTCTTATTCCCCTTCTTCATGTTTTGGCTTGAATTAAGGCATATGGTGATGATCCACATGTATTGTGAGATGCAGAATAAGCTGTCAAATACTGGGGGTTCACCATTGGGGTAAATGGGATAAATAATTAGTTCACAGTCCCCATTAAGTAATGTTGTTACTTGAAAACTTTAGAGTAAAACACTTTGAAAGTTTGATTTTCCGTAGAATAATAATGGCACGCACAAGCTGAACGAACGATGCGTTGGTTTTAAAAAAGGCCAGTTTCAGAGAAAAGACTTACTTCTTCTACCAGGCCGCGTAGTGCAGTCAGTAACTGTCTGGCAACAGATGCAAGTCTGACTGCAGATCCAGGTGTTGCGAGTTTGATACCGGCCCCCGGCAGGTCCAATACTTTCATGGAAATTGATTATGAACAATTTTACGGTCATTCTGCTCCCTTCCGCTGAATCATTCAAGAAGGATTGTTGTCAGTTACAAGCGAAAGTATGTGCACGAAGTACTGGTTAACTTCATGTTCAAGCTTGCCCAGGAAAAAAGTGTAATTAGGTGAAATGACCGTCCCACCTTGACCATAGCTGTTGACTTGGGACGTAAAGGAACAAAACAAACAAACAAAACTTACGTCTTCCCGTCATCACTAAGTTATGCCGTATATGGATATGGTGATGGCGTCTATCATCATGATTTTATCAAATGAGCCAGTTTTCAGCATAAGGTACATGTTATCATAGTGTGTGTACAGCAAGGACTCAAATCATTATAATGATTGTTTAACACCTGAAGAGACGATGGCCATTGATGACCCATAAAGGTTCATCGAAGACTGGTCAGACTGTACGCATGCACGATCTGATCTGAGTCTCCGGTGAGCGCACATGCCAACTTGTAGCGTTTGCTGGGCACCAACTCAACTTGGGGTCAATTTCTTTGAAAAGTGATTAATTATTTGCAATTACATTTGAATTTTTGTCAATTAAATTACTATTACAATTACATGGCGTTTGAGCAAAGGAATTAATTACATTCAATTACTTTGCCCAATTTAATTAATTACATTACAGTTACATTTCACTGCCAAAATAAAAGGCTTCAACAGATTTTTACCTCAGAGATATTTGAAATGAGTTTTAAATTTCTAAAGAATTTGAGTAACCTTGACATTCAAAATTGAACATGTCCATTAGCTTGTCCATTAGCTTGATTTTATTTTTAGGACTTCTTGTATTATTATGTCAAGTGATGCAATGTATATAAAATCAGTTTTTTTGTAGTGGATGACTTGATCACACAAGAGAAAATTCAGATTTTCTATGAAAGGCTTGAAGGTTGGCTTACAAAGTGTGCACTATTATCCAACAAGGAATATTAGTAAGTGACAAAGCGAAATGTTACTTTTGTGTTAAAATGCTGCTTTGCAAGTAAGAGTTCCTTTTTTGATCTCTTCTTATACATCCAATTTAGTTTTTTCTTCTTTTTTATTATTATATCATCAATGATAAGCCCAATTTCACTGAAGTCCAATTTTATTTTCTGAATCCCATTTTATTATTATAAGAATGGAAATTGAGGACTTTTAGGCAGTATCTATAATGTAGTGGATGTATTGGGTCAAGCACCTTAGCATAATTTGAATCTTTTATGAGTCTGTTGATCCTAGGTGTGAAAATTTAAAAAAAACCTCCAAGGAGTAAAGAGACTTATCATTACAGTCGGAGTAAACCACTATTGTTGAGAGTTTCACACTTTCTATCTTTTTGTATTATTTTGGAATCTTAAATATTAAGGGTCAGAAAGCCATATCTTGTATTTAACCAGATGAGCAAAGATTATTTCATATACTTAAAAAAGGTGCTTTCAAAATAGTACAGGGCTATTTTATATCTACTAGCATGACTAGCTCCAATTCACATTTGTTTCATGTTGCATTCAGCGTTCCATAAAATGATATGAGCACAGGAAATGATATGCATTTGCAACAGCTGTCAAAGAACAATCCATTTAGCAATATTTTAAGCATCTATGGTAATCTTTAAAGGGTATCTGGAGTTCAAAACTGATCTAAAAGTACTTAAAGAGTTATTGAAAGTAATTGTTTATTACTTCCATTTTCGACCTTGTAATTATTTACATTCAATTGCTGTAATTAAAGAAATGGCCTATTTACAATAGCATGCAATTACTTTAGAAAATGTAATTAAATTACAATTAATTACAATTACAATTTACATTACCCTAACCCTGGCCTCAAATAAGGCAAAAGTTCCTGTAAGAAAACTTATAAAGACTGGCTAGTCAGTTTATCCAGAAATGGTTGATGCAAATGTCTCTTGACTTCCAGCTTGCAACTCATTTCTGCTGCTCGTTGGTCCGTTCAAGCTTCCTCCATCACTGTACTTCACAGAAAATTTCCGTGACCATCTCCTACAGTACATTGTCATAAATAAACTAACCCTATAAATTGCCACCTACATTTTGCAGCAGACGATAATTTCAAAATTTGCTGCTTTTTCAAAAATAACAAATAAGGCATGATATTTCATGAGAAGTGTCTGCTGGCAGACAATTCTCATGAAATATTATACCGTTTTATTGGAAAATTAGGAAAAACGTCGCAAAATTTGTCGTCTGCTGCAGTTGTGATTGCCGCTTTAATGGTTAATAAAGCCTGGCTACATGTAATCAGTTTATCCAGAAATGATTGATGCAAATGTTTCCTGAATTCCAGCTTGCCACTCATTTCCGCTGGACGTTGGTCTGTTCAAGCTTCCTCCCTAACTATACTTCACAGAAGGCTTCCTTGACCATCTCCTATAGTACATTGTCATAAATAAACTAAGTTAAACCCTATAAAGCGCCACCTACATTTAGCAGCAGACGACAATTACAAAATTTGCTGCTTTTTCAAAAATAACAACTAAGGCATGATATTTCATGAGAATTGTCTGCTGGCAGACAATTCTCATGAAATATCATACCTTTTTTTTTGAAAATTAGGAAAGATGTCGCAAAGTGTTGTACGCTGCAGTCGTTATTGGCGCTTTAAGGTTTAATAAAACCTGGTTTACAGTTTATCAAGAAATGGTTGATGCAAATGTATCTTGATATCCAGCTTGCCACTCATTTCTCCTGGTCGTCGGTCTGTTCAGGCTTCCTCCATCACTGTCCTTCACAGAAGGTTTCCGTGACCATCTCCTACAATACATTGCCATAAATAAACTAACC
The DNA here is from genome assembly GCA_964019695.1 of Loripinus fragilis. Taxonomy (NCBI): domain Eukaryota; kingdom Metazoa; phylum Mollusca; class Bivalvia; order Lucinida; family Lucinidae; genus Loripinus; species Loripinus fragilis. Next base: position 43,188,930 of record OZ026516.1, on the reverse strand, counting down.
CTATAAAGCGCCACCTACCTTTTGCAGCAGACGACAATTTCAAAATTTGCTGCTTTTTCATAAATAACAAATAAGGCAGACAATTCTCAGGTAATATCATACTGGTTAATTTGAAAATTAGGAAAGATATCGCAAAGTGTTGTCGTCTGCTGCAGTCGTAATTGGCGCTTTAAGGGTTAATAAAGCCTGGCTAGTCAGTTTATCCAGAAATGGTCGATGCAAATGTTTCTTGACTTCCAGCTTGCCACTCACTTCTGCTGGTCGTTGGTATGTTCAAGCTTCCTCCTTCCCTATACTTCGCAGAAGGTTTCCGTGACCATCTTCTACAGTACATTGTCATAAATGCAGCCCGATAATCTTTCGAGAGCAAGAAAAATATAAGGAAATCGTTAGCGGCGTTTATGTAAGCTAGACATTTTCCAACATTCGCGAAGAACCAAAACACGAGTCGGTAGCGGCCATGCAGGCTATATTCTGGACTAATGAATTGAAACCACTTGGCAGCCGTCAGGGGAATCGAGAGAATGATGTAATTGATGGTAATGACTAAAACCGTGGCCGTGATTTTACCCTGCAATGAGTTCTCCTTTTGATGTTTGGAAGCACGGAGCTTCTTTGACATTCTATAGAAGAAAATAGGCAATGCTAGGTTAACAGGAACCAGGATCGCCATTGGAATAAAGCTGTGTACAACTGCCTCGGCCACCCACCATGGTGCCATAAAATTTTCATAGTTTTTGTATGTAAAAGCATAATCCGTATTGTTTCCTGAATGGATTTGTACGACCGTGGCGTTGATTGGTACTGGTAAGAGGAAGATTGCGTTGAATAGGAGACAGGCAATACTTATTCTCTTTGGATGCTTTGCAAACCAGGTTTCTTTCACATGAAATGGTCGCACAACCGAGATGAGCCTCTCGCAAGACATCACTACAACGAAGTATCTAGCTGTGTGGATACAGTTGACATCAACGTAGGATAAACCAAGTCTAAAATGTGCTACCAGATACTTAGAAAGTTGCTTATCGAAGGCTTTGACATTAAAGGAAATCCCATCGATAATAGCGCATGCCAAAAACACGATATCAATTGAGGTTAATGCCAAAAGATACCAAAATATTGACATTTTTTGCTGTCTAGCTTGAATTCTGAGGACACTTACTCCAAAGCAGTTGCCTATCAGCCCAACTATCCCTATTGCTGGCATCACATACGTTCTTAAGATGCTAGAAAATTTTAAAACCCCAGTCTCTGTCATTCCCAATAAAGTCATCGTTTCGACAGTCGTTGTCATTGTCGAGAATGTCGAGTTTTCTGTTGTACCACTGTCAAACACCGCAGAAGTATTTACGGTTCCCCCATACTCAGTTGAAGTAGTCGACATCATACTTTCCGCTCTCGCCGATGAGTTGAAGATTGTTTCCGTCGGGCCTGCCATGTTTCTAAAAATATATTTAATAGAGCCGCAGCATGAGATTTCCAACAATTTGAAATTTTGACAAGTGTAGACTCAGACGAGCCTGTGCAGCCTCCCTTTAAGCTTAGAACCTTTAAAAGATGTTCGGTCAGTAGCTTAACACTCATAGAATATTCAAGCGACAAGCAAAGGCTCTGATCAGACTGCGCATTTGCGCAGGCTGATCTGAGGCTTTGCTGGTCGGACATACCAAATTGTTGGGAATCTCGTGCACTGGCTCAAATTTAATTTAATGTAATCAATATCTCCATGTAAGAATACTCAATAAGATACACATTGTTAGTATCTCACTCATCAGAAATGCCATGCTTTTAGTAAAGAGTGCGTAACAAAAATAACAATTTTCGTTTTTCTCAACCAAAACATATGTTGTTGGTACTCAAAAGAACCGTCTCATTAAGAACCGTCTCAATGAGACGGTTCTTTTGAGCACCCGAACGATATGGTAAAAATGATGGGTAAGAGAATATTTAAAATAGTACCCTGGAAAAACAATAGAAACTCGTTTTTACAAGAGGCAAAATCTATTAAAGAGGCTAAGTCTGTAACTTAAAAAAAAATCTTTTTAAATCATTTGTAAAAATAGAAATAAATTATGTTTTCACAATAAGTATGTTCAGTACAGCTAAAAACTGCATGGAAAAAATGAATTATCTTTTAAAAACAGCTGTTTTTACTCTTGTTTGTAATTATTTACGTCCCTTCAATAGTTCTGGACAGTGATTTTTAACATAAATGCTGTTGTTTTAATAGTGATAATTTGTTAAGATTTTCGAAAATGGTAAAAGGTTTACCAGAATTTAAGTATTTTTGCCGTGTTCTTGAAAAATAGAAACATTATTTCTAAAATTAGAAGATCAAAAGTGACAGACTATGCAGCTTTAAAACTGTATGTGCTAGCAGGAAATGTACAAAATGTACAAAATATGAAACCCGTGCACTGAAATGCGTATGTTTCATATTGTGAAAATAATGTACACCAAAACAAAGACCAACACAGAACCCCCCCCCACCCCCACCCCCCCCCCCACACACACAATGGGAGTCACATAAAACAATTAACCAACAACAAAAGAACCACCGCCTTAGAACGAACAGCAGCCTGGGCAACCAGTGGGGGGCGGCTTAAATACATTTTACTGGCGCCAAATCTTCGCCAACTACGTTCTTGCTCTAAATAAGATTGCAGTCTTCATCATAGAATAATGCACTTGTGTTAGAACCATGCGCGGATCCAGCACATTTTGTCAGAGAGGGTCCAACTTTGACAACGCTTTTTTAATTGATGAGGGGAGGGAGGATCCAAATACCGCTATAAACGGGCCAACATCGGCCCGCCAGCGAAACGCCATCTAAATTGCATTTCGTTGGCGTGCTGATGATGGTCCAACATTGAATGCTGATTTTTCAGGGAATCTGGACCAGAATTGCTAAGAAACCCTATATTTTTTGTGATCCTTTTAGGGGGTGGGATGCGGACCCCTGCCCCCCCTCTGGATCCGTGCACGAGAACAATGCCCAGGATCGTGTGGTGACGAGATAATTTGCAAAAAGGAGTTGGTACTAGTGACGTTTTACCAGAAATACAAACAGAGCGTTATATTGACGGCCAAAATACGTTCTTTCCAGAAAAGTGTTTACAGTTCATGTAACTTAACCCATTTAAACTTGGCGTCTTTTTATGGGACATTGGCAAACAGTGCATAACCAGATCAGACGCCGCAGAACGCGGCGTCTGATCTTGGTTCTCTACGGTTTGCTAGCAGAATGTTTTATTACAATTTTAATAAATTTGAAAATACCACCGAACATCCCTTAAAACGTACATGGATTTGTCCAATTGATTAGAATGGGAATTTTTATTAGGTTTAAATGGGTTAAAGCGTATTCCTCTTCGGATTATCTATTTTAATGTATATGTTCTGTAGACACTCTTATCTATCTTTATTTAAATACTAGTTATACCGTGTGTTGTCCGCCTGTTCGTGTAGATAATCCACAAGCTTTAGCGTGTGGATTATATTACGTACAGGCGGACAGACCATGGTATAACTAAATTATACCACCTTTATCAGTGTAGACCTTGCACAGCACGGGCTATTTCGTGCTAAAATTGGTAAGGGTGATTTAATACCATATATGTTGTGTCCGAAACTCTCCAACGACTTCTAGCACAAGGTTTTAGAACTCTTGATAACCTTTACACATCGATATTTAACTTGTTCCGAAGATGTCTCTGAATTGCTTACAAGTTATTTAAGTACGCCCAAGAAGCAGACTTAACATGCTTTCTTTTCCTGCGTAGTTTGATTTGAAACATCACCTGGACGTTTTAAAATGATCATAAAATGTTTTAAATGTTACAAGTACAAATTTGCTGAAAAATGCAGCAAAAACGATGCATGGCCAAAACACACCTCTAATTGCGTTGTATACTTCACCAAGATTAAATCCTTTATTTCACAAACCCTGAGAATGTCAGCGAGATAACTGTTATTGCATATCATAGTCTGGCCAGCTTGTAGTGTGTCTTAGAAAAATCATGGTTGTAAATTTACTTTAAGGTATTGAAAAAATGTGACGTACCCCACCCACCCTGATTACTATAGTCTAGTAATAAAATTCAACGTCTTGGGCCTTTCAATGTTTCGATTTTTTACGTCCGGTTTTATTGAAAGAGGCTAAGGGCATACACAAATGACAGATTATTAATAAATTACGCTTGTATCACGTGTCTTTTGAAATGTGCAAGTGACGTCAACGTAATTTTTTAAGACGTTCTCGATCACTTGACAGCAGATATCCTGCAATGATTTACATCAAAACGTCTTCCCCACATGACTGTCAGTGTATGTAGTCAATATCAGTAATGAATGCGTGCATAAATGTAACTTATGGAGATGTTTCTAAAAAGGAGCTTTAAATTGATGTTCAAATTTGACGTTTATTTTCGAAATATTGAAGTTATCAATGACTCTTAATTAGAAAAAAGTCTATAAACTCTTTTGGTGATATGGTATCATACACGCCGCAGTTCAAACATAAAAAATTATCAAAACAGTTTCATTTTACTGTGCAGAAAGGGGCGGGATGCTGTATGTACCCGTTGTGACGTCGTCAGCAGCGGCGCGTGATAGTGCAGTCAAATTAACGACTGATTCATACCAATTCTGGGTTGCACATTAAAACCCCTGAGTAATTTTTCGATCGAATATACGGTTGGCAAGGAAAGTGCAAAAATATGGTGATGCGTTGTCAAAATCCTCTAGTATATAATGTAAGCAAGGGTGCAGAGACCAGGAATCGATACAATCAAGTACCACACCTGACCCAGGATACCAAGGGGAAAGTGATAAACTCACAGGCACCACAACCGAGAGCGAAGAGGTCAGCCCTTTCCCAGCAGGTGATCACAAGGCACAAATAAACAGACACGCGCAAAGGTATAACAAAAACAAGACAGAAAAAACATAAAAGATCCACAAAAGAAGTGCCGTCTTGGAACGGTCATCTCTCCTCAAAACAAGGGATTTCTTAAACCAAATTTCACCTACTTTTTCAATCACTTTGTTTCGGCTAACCGCTTCAGCAATTAGTTTTCACCATTTTTGCATTATCTGTTGGTTGTCAGCATAAAAATTTTCAATATTTGAAAACCATGTAAGCAGAATCCCTTCAATTGTTTTTTTTTAAAATTCATATTTGAAAAGAGTTCTGGTTACCTGTATTTTCAAGAATTGATTACTTGCCAGATATTTATTTGCGAAATGGTGCATTTTCATGTACCAACATACCTATGTCATGTCGCCCAATGGTGAAAAAGGCAACAGAAGAGAAATGAAAAAAACTGGCACATAAGAATCATCAGTTTTGTAGATGGTCAGCTGATATGTTGTCCTAGTTTATACTTTATGTATTCATAGAAAAGAAACATGTACTGAACCATGGCATTGAACAGGGAATTAAATTTAAAAAATACGGTGAAAAGTTTCCGTCATATAGAAACGTTTGTGTCACGGAAGAAGCCTTTTAAGTAGCCTGGTTAGCACTCTCGAATTCGATTTGGACTGAGATGTCCAATTACTGCCAGAAAGTGTTGTTCGCTGTTTAGCTATACCCCACCCAAGTTATCTTGGAACCTGTCGTTTTGCATTAAATAAACTAACATTGTCTGTGATGGCGCGATACTCATAGTATCGTATTTGAAAATGCTCCCTATTGTAAGATAATGACAAACTAAATGATGATGCCTTTCAAATCAGAAAACAATACATGTACGCAAAAAATACACACTATAATTGTTTTGCTTAAATAGTGCGTTGTCTTCACTTATTATTTATTATGCAATGAATTTGTTCAGTATCCGTTTTCGTAATTGCATAATGATCCGCACATTTACCTTTTAATCGATTTATGTCAAAAACAAAACAGCAAAACGGGAAGGAAAATTGGGCGATGAAAGACACAGCAACAATTTGAAAACCATCAAAGTAAGACTAGCTACTAGTCTGATAATAAAAGTGTTATCATTAATACAAGTAAAAAATTGTAATGATCTTTTGTTTACTTTTCCAAATGGTTTGGAGCATGGCTAGTCTATAAATGTAGTTGTTTTCAGTGAGGTTGTATGGTTATCATCAACAAACCAAGACTTACTTCAATCTGATTTACTTTCACGGAAAAAGCCAGACACAAGTCCCATTATAAGGAAATCAAAATTCCAAGAACTGAAGGCAGATTATGAGCACACACACACACACACACACACACATATATATATATATATATATATATATATATATATATATAGAGTGAGAAATAGGCTAATGCACCAAACGAGATATCTTTCCTGTGGCACTGGATCCAGTAAAGGATGCTAAATTGATTTGAGAAATAAATATAAAAGGATATAAATCAAAAAACAGTGCTAAATTTATTTTGAAACTAAGCGCTTTCGGCTTTCGCCTTCATCAGAGTTTCAAGACACAATAGATTAGGTGAATAGTTAACAAAACACAACAAGGAGTGGTCAGATTCGACCAGGAAACTCCGTGAGAGCTACTGGATTCGGCGTCTGAACACCCTGTGTCCATTTGGCATCAACAAGGGTGACTGACTCTATCTGGTCATATAGTAGAACACTTGGTGTGCTATGTTGTTGTAGACGATCTTTTAGACTTCTGTTCTACACAAATTTTCGTACAAGACATTTCTTGCCAGAACGCCAATTTTGTACGCTGTATTTAATTCATTAGTATTGTGCAGTCATATTTGCGAAAATACACGTACAATTGCTGGGCCCTTTTTAGGGCTTAAACTATCACATAATTCATGTATATAGTTATATTTTGTTAACTATTCACCTAATCTATTGTGTCTTGAAACTCTGATGAAGGCGAAAGCCGAAAGCGCTTAGTTTCAAAATAAATTTAGCACTGTTTTTTGATTTATATCCTTTTATATATATATATATATATATATATATATATATATATATATATATATATATATATATATATATATATATATATATATATATATATATATATGTTTAAAAATGATATGGAAATTGGTTGTGACAATATCTGGCAACCATTCTGAAATACTTAAAATGCAAATAGCTTCAATGTTTTTTATGCATGAACGAAAATTGATAGCATAATATTTTGTTGCTGACACTTATATTTCCAACAAAGGAGCAATGTCTATAAGGCCTGTTTCATGACCACCACGGATTGAATACAAATATTCTGAAAAAAACGGATCCTTCAGAAATAGAGAGAACTTACAATATGAGAAAACAGCAGACACGGTATTATTTAGTCTGTTAATTAGAACTAATGGAAACTGCAACGATTCTCACGCCCACTGGTACCAGCTTAAGCGGTATTCTGCTTTCCGTCAGAACTCAATATTACTGAAGGACCAGAATATGAAAAAATATCAACACTATATCGATGTACGGGGAGAAGTTTTACCAAAGTAAGTAAGGGTGCAAAGATCAGGAATCGATACAATCAAGTACCACACCAGACCCAGAATACCAATGGGAAAGTAACAAACTCACAGTAAAACACCACAAACGACTCCACGCGGCACAATGACAGCTGTTGCGACCACTAAATAATTTGGAAAACGGATCCTTCAGAAAAAGAGAGAACCTACAATATAAGAAAACAGCAGACTCGGTTTTATCGAGTCTGTTCTTGAGAACTAAAGGAAAGTGCAACAACTCTCATAGTAAATAAGGGTGCAAAGATCAGGAATTGATACAACAAGTACCACACCACATGCCCCATTTGCGTTATTATTTGTCTTAGATATAATTTCATGTTATGTTGGATTAATTGATGAAGTTTTTAGTTGTATATTAAGTTAAAGTCGGTGGTGTAATTACACCCAAATCAGGGTTACGTTACGAATATCACACAATATTTTTATAATCATAAGTTGACGGGAATCAGGAATTTTGTGACTATTTATAAAAAAGCAGATATAAAAACTGACACTAATAATTTTATAAAACTATAAACAATAAATATATATTCACTTGCAAGTCATGCCAAAATTTTAGTATTCTTACTTCTTTATATTTACTTATACCACAACATCTTCTGAAACTTGCTGTGATAATTGTACGATGCGAAATTTTTTGTAAAATTATGAAGAATTGTTTCTATGGCATTTTTAGAGTTAATTCTCCTCTAAACAAGGGATTTTTAAATGCTATTTATTTCACTCTGTGTTTAGTTTCAATTCCAAACTACTTGATCTTTCATTTTAACTAAGTCATTTTGCATGTTGTGTTCATTTTGCCCTTTTTGTTTGTAGCAGAATGCCACATAGAATCACAGTTTGCCATAAGTTTTAACAGTGCATTTGATAATATTTCAATGATCTGCTAACCCTTTTCCCTCAGTGTATTACATTGTTTGTCTTCAAGCAGATGACTGTTAGCCCACAAAAGGTAGATTCGTTCGTACTTACTTGGGACAACCTATGTTAGTATAATCATATTTTATGCACTTTATTTGCTGAAAGAATGACATCTTCTCTATATGCCATAGCTACCTCTGGTTATAAAAATACTGTCATTTTCGCAAAGTAACCCGGTTTTGGATGGAATAACCCAACCCACATCAACTGAATATACAACTCAGAAAACGCAATCATTCAATCCTATATTGCATGATACCACAGCTTTAAATTGCGTATTATCTATTTTGGCCATACTAGCTCAATACTGCATCATTCATTACTCAATATGCATTGCTTTGTCATTGAAACACCATTTAAGTGTCTAAGCCCATTGACATTTGGCCAGTAAGTTTTGTTGAAATATTTTGATGGGATTATGTCCCATTGATTTTTTGCCAGTAAGTTATGTTGAAATATTTTAATGGGATTAAGCTGCATCATGGAAATAGCATGACAATAAAGGGTGAATGTCATTACAGTAGCCCTTAATTCGGCTCCAACTGATACTCAAACTTTCAAGGTCAATTAAATATGTCAATATTTGATAACACAAAGTTTTGATGTCCTATTAAAGGGAATTAAATCAATGTTAAACTTTGAACGATCTTGAATGTAATGTCACTGTTAATTTAATGATTATAAGTTTAAAAAGTATACAGTAGTTTTTGATGAATTTCGTGGCACAAGCTGCTTCAATGGTACTTAATTTAACAGGTTATATTTTCAATGACCATGCATTTAATTTGGTATATAGTTTGATGAAAACTTACTCAACAACATTATTTAAATGGCATTGACTGTAATGGGACAGTTGGTTTAAAGATAGTTAAATTAACAATATTGTGAGGGCAATGAATTTAATGCAGCAGGGGTCATTTAAATATCAGGATATTGAATCGCCACTATTGTTTTGCAGAAAAAAAAATACCAGGAAAACATTAAGAAAAAAAGAGTTACACTTATATAATGCACGCAACAGTTTGTTTACTTTATATATGTCAGCTTCTTTTTAAGTGAGCATATATTTTGGCGTTTTTGCATGATTTTCATTTTCTTGGGAAGCAAAGTATTCATACACAAAGCTTCAAAATGATAGCTCAAAACAGTGACATGTCATCTAGACTGGCTCCAGTTCTTTAAACATTTTTTCATCAATGTGTCATATCATGTACTTGTAGCTAGTCTTACTCGCGTGGCTCTGTGAACTTGTAGCTAGTCTTACTCTGGTGGCTCTGTAAACAGAGCCATCAGAGTAAGACTAGCTACAAGTATATGATATGACACATTGATGAAAAATTGATTAAAGGACTGGAGCCAGTCTACATGTCATCATGACAATCAGTTAAAAGTTATTTCCAGGAATATGGCATTTACAATAAGCAAGGTAAGTAAAATATTTGTCTACAGTTTAAAGCCTGAATTATCCAAGTCCGTGCACCATGCCTGAATAATTACCCTTGATTTATACTTTATTTTGATGACACGTTTTTTGAACAAAACTAATATTTAAACAAAGTAATGTAACCTATACGAGGAATGATCCTTAAGGTCTGATCATGGCGTGATATCTCTGTAACCAACCATGCAAAATGCATGAAAAATGTACCAAATAATAATATATTATTTGTTTATACACTGCTCTGACAAGTTTTATGTAACTTGAAGGGGCGACTGGAAATCTACCAAACACATCCATACCCTCAATGCACTGACTTATCAAACAGACTTTGCATATAAGATACCTCACAATTTAGTCAAGAGCAGTCTCAGCAATTCGTTATTATGGCTGCTAAATGTTCATTTGGAAGTCAATCTGTCCTGTACATATGGTGAAGGTTTTAAATGATCCTAGTGTCATTGGGCCTTAAATTTATGGCTATGCAACTGTTAGCTATAATCAAATGTTGGACCACTTGTAAGTTTGAACGGTTCATACTGCCGCAACAATAGCTGTGTTAAAGGTAAAAAGAGTTTAGGTTATCTTAGATGAACTGACTTTTGTCTGAAGCCATTAGGAATGGTCGCTATCATCACAGTCGATAGTAACCCACATAAGGGTCCACAAATAAGGTCAATATTCGGAGGTACACAAATTTGCATGTGTATATCGAAAAATAAACCCAAATAAACTGTACAAATGTGCACTATATCATAAAATGATGCAGTATGGGGTTAAATTGAACACACAGCATCCATCTGAAACCAATACAAAATTTGAAAATTCTTATTTAAAATCTATCAGTTTTCAAATAAAAATTTAACTTTTTACAATATTCCAATTAAGATTAAGATATTTCGTAATCAAAATAATAATATAGTCTTAAATGTTTTGCCCATATTAAGTTTAGCATGTTTTTAAAGCAAATCGATAAACAAAAATAGAATATGTTTGGCAATGAAAATTCAGCAATATACTCAAAATGACGTAGTTGTCAATTTCAATGACGCCATAAGGCCTGCGCAATTTGCTTTAAATATTGAATCGACACAACATGTCGCCATTCTTACATTTGAATGGACATTATAAGTAACAAAAGTAAAAATACAATGCAGCTTTATTGTGTGGTTTTAAAGTGCTAGGCTTGAAAATTCAGATTCAAATATTATTATAATTCTATAACATGAAAACAAGTCAGTGGTATGGGGGGCCGTATATAATGTGCTGCAGTTATTAAACGAAACAATACAGCGAGAAAATACTAGCGTCATTATAAAGGTAAGCGCAAGCTCTTTTGAATGGTGCGTAGCATACCTCTCAAAAATGTCTCTGGACAAAGCTACAAGGTAAATATCAGGGCCCGGAATTACAATGCCTCCTTAAAGTTAAGCAAGACTTAAGTTAAGTATTGATATTTCCACATGCTATATTAAATGCTAAATAAATTGCCTGGATCGGTGTGGTATTTGTGGTCAAAGATATCATTGTTATCTTCAGAAAAAATAAAACTATTTTGATTTTAATCAGTTTTAAACGTTATTTTTCGCATCCTGAAAAATCAATACTTGACTTAAGTCTTCCTTAACTCTAAGGAGGCATTGTATTTCCGGGCCCAGAACGCTTGGATCATCCCTCGTTATGCACACTATTCTTCAAATAATTGAAACAATCATTTTTTCAGCCAGATGCACTATAACATAGGAGCCCTTCCAGAATTTTGGAGCAAAAGGGAACACTGCAATTAAATTTATGGATCAAGGGACATAAAAATGACAAAGGAAAAAAGTAACCAGGGACTGTTAATTGAAATTGACATGTTGACATGTCTTTCTACGCAGTGAAAATATAGTTCGCGTTTAAATCGCTATTATTTTTGAAATGATAGTGAGTGAAATATAAGTGTTAGTACAGTTATTCAATACAAATCCTTTCTCTAAGAAGTTTTCTTCTTCTTCTTCCGATAAAGTGCATAACCAAGTAATATGCATCATCGCACTGTGATAAAAGCTTTGGACACGTGAGGGAGGGTCCATATTTACAGTTTAAAAAAAGGTTAAAAGCATCTAAGTCACAGTCTACGTGGAGAGAGCTGCCGCTGTCCCAGTCTTGAAGACATCAAGGGAAGAGGCATTGACAAGGTTCTCTGGAAGCTGGTTCCACAGACGAATTGCAGAAGGGAAGAATGCTGTTCTGTGTGTGTCTGTCCTGCTGTAAGGGACCATGAATCTGGACTGGTGACCTCTAGTTCCTGCTGTGCCTTGTGGGTGCAGGTGTTGTTCTGAAGGAATGTCAACCAGTGAATTAACTATGCGGTACATCATAACTGCTTTGGCCTCTTGTCGGCGCTGCTGAAGACTTTCCGATTCAAGGGTTCTCATCATTGCTGTGACGCTGCTAGTGTAGTTGTAGTCATTGGTGACAAATCTAGCAGCGCGGCGTTGAACTCATTCTAGCTTAGCTGTGTTGATGTCCGTATGTGGGTCCCTAACAGTTGCTGCATATCCAGTTGCTGCATATTTTATTTGAATGTAGAAATATTACTGGCTTATAGGTGTGAATGATAAAGCTTGCAGGTCGCTATTTGGCGGTTGTTTAGTCCTCTCAGGAACGGTAAATGTTATTTAATTGTTTTCTATTAATGAACGCTGGGAACATTTAGCAGAGTGATGGGCGTATGAAGATTGCTGTTAATCTTCGCCCAAGAAAGACCATTGTTTTTAAAACGCAAAAAAATCAGCTCGCACGGAGTCTTCCTAACAAATGCAAAATATCACCACAGAGAAACAATCTAATCACATTAACAAATTATGATGAAACTTAGAAAAGGGCTCACGGCTCAGAGAGAGAGAGAGAGAGAGAGGGAGAGAGAGAGAGAGAGGCCAAGAAAACTTCAAGTTGGTCACAAACAAAGACAAGCATCCGGCACCAACCCACAGACTTAAGCTTTACATAGACAAAATTACAATACAATACTGGCTCTGATATGGACCAGGTCGCGACAAAACCTGTCTTTGGGGTTTCCAGCAAAGCGAAGCGAGACTCAAACCAGTCTCCTCATTTACAGAGGCTAGCTAAAAAATTGAAAGTTTGTATGTATCAAGCTAGTCTACAATGCTCTCCAGATAGCGAATGACAAAGGCACTGATCAGACTGCGCGGATGCGCAGGCTGCTTGCGCCTGTGTTATTCGCAAACCCCAGAAGATAGGTTTTCTCGCCGTTGTGGCCCATATCTCCTGTTACCTAAGAGTTTTAAACCTTATATTGTATTTAACAATCAGCTCTCAATGTCTGTGGTTATACTATTTCCAAATTAAAGTCATCCCGTTTATCATTAACTTTAGATAGGGAAAGTAATATATGATTGTTTGATGATGAGTAAGTGTTTAATCACGCATCCACCGTTTAGTGATTAGCGTCTTTAAAGTTACAACATTAATAGTAACTATTACAAAAGTGAAAATGCAATTTGATTAACCTCAAATGTGTGCAGTTTCATAATATAAAGATATGAAGTAATCATAGATGTTCGATTTCAATATGTGATTAGTAATAGGAAATACCATGCACAATATCTGACAATTACAAATGGTTAATCAAATGACTGCACATGCCTATTGCCAGAACAGAGAAAATTAAGATGTGCTGAAAACGAAATTATTCAATTATTCTTATGGTTGAAGTATAAATTTGTAAACAAGATTTATCTCTTTTAAAACTAGGATATAGTATCAATAGGTACTGCCTTAAAACATTATTGAATATCATCATCATAAAAGTTTCATACATCGGAAAAATCAACAACAAACCCGATCAAGTGTGCGAGAATGCGTATTTCTAGTTGATAGTATCAATTCACAGGTTAAATCTTATAAGATGCGAAAAATAACGTTAAAACTGATTAAAATCAAAATAGTTTTATTTTTCTGAAGATAACAATGATATCTTTGACCACAAATACCACGCCGATCCAGGCAATTTATTTAGCATTTAATATAGCATGTGGAAATATCAATACTTAACTTAAGTCTTGCTTAACTTTAAGGAGGCATTGTAATTCCGGGCCCTGATATTTACCTTGTAGCTTTGTCCAGAGACATTTTTGAGAGGTATGCTACGCACAATTCAAAAGAGCTTGCGCTTACCTTTATAATGATGCTAGTATTTCCTCGCTGTATTGTTTCGTTTAATAACTGCAGCACATTATATACGGCCCCCTCCATACCACTGACCTGTTTTCATGTTATAGAATTATGATAATATTTGAATCTGAATTTTCAAACCTAGCACTTTAAAACCACACAATAAAGCTGCATTGTATTTTTACTTTTGTTACTTATAATGTCCATTCAAATGTAAGAATGGCGACATGTTGTGTCGATTCAATATTTAAAGCACAATGCGCAGGCCTTATGGCGTCATTGAAATTGACAACTACGTCACTTTGAGTACATTGCTGAATTTTCATTTCCAAACATATTTAATTTTTGTTTATCGATTTGCTTTTAAAACATGCTAAGCTTAATATGGGCAAAATATTTAAGACTATATTATTATTTTGATAAGGAAATATCTTAATCTTAATTGGAATATTGTAAAAAGTTTAATTTTTATTTGAAAACTGATTGATTTTAAATAAGAATTTTCAAATTTTGTATTGGTTTCAGATGGATGCTGTGTATTCACTTTAACCCCATACTGCATCAATTTATGATATAGTGCACATTTGGACAATTGATTTGGGTTTATATTTCGATATACACATGCAAACTCGTGTACCTCCGAATATTGACCTTATTTATGGACCCTTATGTGGGTTACTATCGATCTGTGATGATACCGACCATTCCTAATTGCTTCAGACAAAAGTCAGTTCATCTAAGATAACCTAAACTCGTTTCACCTTTAACACAGCTATTGTTGCGGCAGTATGAACCGTTCAAAACTACAAGTGTTCCAACATTTGATTATAGCTAACAGTTGCATAGCCATAAATTTAAGGCACAAGGACACTGGGATCATATAGAAACTTCACCATATGTACAGGACAGATTGGCTTCCAAATGAACATTTAGCAGCCATAATAACGAATTGCTGAGACTGCTCTTGGCTAAATTGTGAGGTATCTTATCTGCAAAGTCTGTTTGATAAGTCAGTGCATTGAGGGTATGTATGTGTTGGGAATATTTCCAGTCGCCCTTTTAAGTTACATATCACTTGTCAGAGCAGTGTATAAACAAATAATATATTATTATTTGGTACATTTTTCATGCAGTTTGCATGGTTGGTTACAGAGATATCACGCCATGATCAGACCTTTAGGATCATTCCTCGTATAGGTTACATTACTTTGTTTAAATATTAGTTGTGTTCAAAAAACGTGTCATCAAAGTAAAGTATAAATCAAGGGTAATTATTCAGGCATGGTGCATGGACTTGGATAATTCAGGCTTTAAACTGTAGACAAATATTTTACTTACCTTGCTAATTGTAAATGCCATATTCCTGGAAATAAACTTCAACTGATTGTCATGATGACATATAGACTGGCTCCAGTCCTTAAATGAATTTTTCATCAATGTGTCATATCATATACTTGTAGCTAGTCTTACTCTGATGGCTCTGTTTACAGAGCCACCAGAGTAAGACTAGCTACAAGTTCACAGAGCCACGTGAGTAAGACTAGCTACAAGTACATGATATGACACATTGATGAAAAATTGTTTTAAAAACTGGAGCCAGCCTAGATGACATGTCACTGTTTTGAGCTATCATTTTGAAGCTTTGTGTATGAATACTTTGCCTCCCAAGAAAATGAAAATTATACAAAAACGCCAAAATATATACTCACTTAAAAAAGAAGCTGACATATATAAAGTAAACAAACTATTGCGTGCATTATATAAGTGTAACTCTTTTTTTCTTAATTCTTTCATGGTACCATTTTTTCTGCAAAACAATAGTGGCGATTCAATATCCTGATATTTGAATGACCCCTGCTGCATTAAATTCATTGCCCTCACAATATTGTTAATTTAACTATCTTTAAACCAACTGTCCCATTACAGTCAATGCCATTTAAATAACGTTGTTGAGTAAGTTTTCATCAAACTATATACCAAATTAAATGCATGGTCATTGAAAATATAACCTGTTTAATTAAGTACCATTGAACCAGCTGTGCCTCGAAATTCATCAAAAACTACTGTATACTTCTTAAACTTATAATCATTAAATTAACAGTGACATTACACTCAAGATCGTTTAAAGTTTAACATTGATTTAATTCCCATTAATAGAACATCAAAATTTTGTGTTTTCAAATATTGACATATTTAATTGACCTTGAAAGTTTGAGTATCAGTTGAAGCCGAATTAAGGGCTACTGTAATGACATTCACCCTTTAATGTCATGCTATTTTCATGATGCAGTTTAATCCCATTAAAATATTTCAACAAAACTTACTGGCAAAAAATCAATGGGACATAATCCCATCAAAATATTTCAACAAAACTTACTGGCCAAATGTCAATGGGCTTAGACAGTTAAATGGTGTTTCAATGACAAAGCAATGCATATTGAGTGATGAATGATGCAGTATTGAGCTAGTATGGCCAAAATAGATAATACGGCAATTTAAAGCATAACCAAGACAGGGAGCCCCGAAATACACACCACTCCTCTTCAAGCAAGTTTAAAAGCTAAAACGGATGTATCTTGCATGAAAACGCGTATTTAAGACTGTTAAAGATTAGAGGAACATTTAGGTCATATGAAAACAACAGCTTCTTAACACCTGTATTTCTTGTCCACTGGGCTTCATAAGTCTAACCTACAAGTGCCCAAAAGGTTATTCCATGAATAAAATATGTACAGGAAGAAATGTGAAAAGGCAAATGCACAAACCTCACAGTGCGACATTAATTCTAAGACATTAAGTAAACATCGCCAACAAAACTGATACTAATTATTGTGTTCGTGTATTTAACATACAATTTAGTGTTTCCTTGGCAACTGTAACCCCTAAATTGTGATGTTCTAATTGCTTTCCAGAAAATAAATATAATTCTGAATTAAATGCGCTGTCTTCTAATAAAATACTTTAATTAATTGATTAAATTTACAATTTTAAGCGGTTCCAAAAATAAGACTTCATTTCTACAAGAGAACGACTCAAAACATTTCATTTCAGACAGAATTGTTTACGCTTAAAATTTGATTACTAATATTCAGAGACTGTTTCAAACCAGGTAATAAAGTTAAGAGCTATTTTCCTTGTAATTACGTATTCCTGGAAAACAGACTAACCTAAGTAAATATTATTACAAAATATAGTGAAAATCAATGTGTAACGACAATTTCAAATGTGTTCAAATAAAGATGAAACCACTCCTGTACTAACCTTCCTACAAATTAAGAATATCAATCTAATAGCAATGCAAGACAATATAAGCTACTTTAAGTAGCACTCGTCAGTGGAAAAGGGACATACATTGCACTTTCATAAATATTGCAATATTGAATACGTAATGGTCTTCATGGGTGCCTTTCTACGGAAAGTGATAACATTCGCATATGCATAAACCATACATTGAATGCCCATGCTGGCCATTGATTTAGATTTAAATTGAGTCATGAATTACTTGGGTGCCTTCATTGTATGAGCGACCTTGAAAAGGTTTGGAGCCTTTGGGTCCTCGCTGCTCGCCTTTGAGATACGGACCGACGCAGGCCTTTTATTGAGGGTGCGTAATTAAAAATTAATGTTCTTATTTCTTAACCCAAATACATGTTGTGGATACGAAAAAGAACCCTCTTAATGAGACGGGTCTTTAGAGCACCCAAAACATTTATTAGAACTACATGGCAAGAAAATATTCATATATGTTTTTTTTTCTAAACATATGGACTACCAAAATTCCATGCTCTGGTGCAAAGAGGGTTAAATAAATTATGCAAAATAAATTTAGCATTTTTTTCGTATAGGTCAGTCCATCCACATAGGATCTTTGGCATCAGGGGATAGTTTCGATATGTGAGATGGAAGAATTATAATAAATATATTCTAGTATAGGGGTTCAAAATAGCATATTTTGAATTTAAACTGTTGATATATGAGCATGTTTCAGCTAAAAAAACCTTGGGTATTTCTTTAAGTTTGAGTGAAATACGAAACTAAAATTACAGCCCTGCTTGTGGTGAAGAACATTGTAAAGGCTGCAGTTGTCAGTTGTTTACAATGAGCACCAAAAGTGTCCTGTTGTTCGAGAGATTTTGCCAAAATGCTAATTGGTTAATAAAGTGTCCCCTTTTCATTTTGAATATTGTGTAATATTGATCTACAGACTGAAAGCGACTGATAGGGCTGGTGACGTGCAGGTAACTTTCGTTTTCCATATAAGTTGTGTTGGGGTCAGTGTATTTTCACTATTGAAAAAGTGTTGATGTGGATATAACAAATACTCCACTGGTAACTAGTTTTTTGACATAGGGGCTTTATTTTTAATTTGCCAGGTTTTGAGTCCTGTGTAAGATAAGGTAGGAAATGAGTTGATGTGCCTATTTGTTTAAAAGTTATTAAGCTTAATAAAAGTATGCGGCTGCGGGCCAAAAGGTCCTCAAAATAACCGTACTCAGATGCCTTTGATTTCATCTGCTGGTATAAATATACAAGCCCAGATAATCGGATTAAGATTTTTATGTAAAAGTTTACAGAATTTTCAAACACAGCGGCTGTGCTAAAGTGACGTAAGAGTTAAGGATCGGTGGCCAAAGTGAGCATATCTGGTCATAAGGGAAAGCCAAGTCATTTTCTCAAGCGATTGCTTTAGTCACCAAAACCAAGAAAAAACTAAATAAATCCTATCATTTACTGAATTTTCTACCAAAAAGTACTAACTTTTAACAACTTGACGTTTGTATCATGCTTTTACGCTGTCGTCTTTAAACGGTGTTTTAATCAGTTTTTCCTAACAACATTAACAAGGAAGGCCGTATGATGCCTTCCAACATGTAAAGACACTCTTTTGTAATGAAACGTCTTTACAGCTAAAGAGCATGAGCCGTAATTTAAAGTCTAACGTCACCGCGTTGCGTTATTTAGCAGTAACTTGGGGTTTGAATCAACTATGAAATAGGTTACTTTTCTAGATTACGATTATTTTATAATCTGATTCTCTCTTGAACTGAAGCACCATAAAAGCTATTAGAAGTTTTGCCAAATGATTACGCTATGACGCCATTGACGACAGCTGACTTTTTTCAGCATAAAAGCTCTATCACATCTGTAACACAGCTAATAAATTAAATTAACGTAGAACGTAGACCGCCTAAGGAAGGTCAAAGAGGCAATACAAAATATTCACATGCTTTTCATTTTTGTATTATTTACAATGGATGTGAAATTTGCTAAATGACCCTTACTGCAATTGTTGCTCTTTTCAAATGCATATTTTAATTAGGCGCTTACAATCCTCTCCTCGTCATTGCATCGGAAAATACTTGATATTTCTCTAAGTGTGTGTATGTGGGGGGGGGGAGGGAATAAGATGTGAAAAATACGAATTGTGCAGATTATATTTTTTCACCAGATTTATTCAGCAATGGAAGTCAGACGTGATTACCAACAATATAAACATTTGGATCATAAAATTGCCAATAGTTTTACCATATTTTGGGAGCTCAAACGCGTCTCATCTTGCTTGCTTGTTTTGTTGCTTTACGTCCCAAGTCAACAGCTATGGTCATTGCGGGACGGTCAGTTGACCTAACCACACTTTTTCCTGGGCAAGCTTGAACAAGCAGTTAACCATTACTTCGTGCACATACTTTCGCTTGTAACTGACAACAACCCTTCTTGAATGATTCAGCGGAAGGGAGGAGAATGACCGTAGAAATTATTTCGTGATCAATCTCCACGAAAGTATGGGACCGGGCCGGGATCGAACTCGCGACCCCTGGATCTGCAGTCAGACTCGCATCTGTTGCCAGACACGTTACCGACTGCGCTACGCGGCCCGGTAAACGCGTCTCATCGAGACTGTTATTTCGAGTACCCATAAGCTATGTTTGGGTTGAGAAATGAGAAAAAAAAGTATGCACTCCTTACTAGAGGCCTGAATACGAAGTTCATTATGAATTTAGTAACGTTGATAATTGTATAATCAGACCAATAAACCGAGTACTGATTTTTATTTCTCACATGACGTCGCGTCTGTGAGTGGTATAACGCCATGCAATAAAATCGACAAACTGCTCTAGGCTTACAGATTTTATAACGTTACGTAATGACGTCCATTATAACGCTGGGTAAATTGGTAAAATCTTGATGTTTTCACGCCAAAAATGCGATTATAAAGTCATTTTAATGTCATGTAATAAATAGAATCTAACATTCGCGCTCCTGAAATTAATTGAATTTATTAAACTCGTTGCGAAAAAGTGGAAAATGCTCAGCAAGCCTCGAATTTTGTCACTTTTCCCCAACTTGTTTGATAAATCTAATAAAACATGAGAACTTATCAATAAAATTGCCTGAAAATAATACAGATAGAAAGATGAAGGGGTGTTTCTACTTATGATTATGATGATGACGATGATGAGGATTATCCATCCACATTAATAAGAACACGCGATACACACAGGCATACATACCACTTCCTTGGATCCGCTCTGCTCATTTGAACTGAATTAAACGTGATGCTGCGCTTATAGTTCACTTTATGCACCAATCTTAGAAACGAACGCGTCAAAGTTCTGAAATGCGCTAATTTTCTTATATTTTTCATGTCATTCCTGCTTATATAATGGTAGGCCTTCAAACTAATTCCCTAAGTAACGTGATTAGTGACTTCAACCAAGCACTAGCCCAGCTTGATTATGATTAAAGGAAAACTAACGCTGTTAATTGGTGGGTGCGATTCATCACACTCTGGTGGCGGGAAACCATGCGAAAGAAGATACAAAACTACGTGATTGAAGGTATCACTGAAAATGAACCGAAATGCTTGAGCACAAAAAGTGTGCCAGCAAACAAACGGAACCGATTAAAGCTAAAAATTGCTTTTCACCAATTTCTTCTGATTGGTTGTTTAGAAGAATAACCCAATTGTAAAAGTGTGGCATTTATTAAGTTTTTACCATTGTCATAGTAACAAAAATGGCCGCAAAATAGGCTTAAAATAGAGAAATTACCATTTGGACCAAATAAAGGCTTTAGGAGACCAACATTTTAAGAATGAGATATCAGTATAGCTAAATACCAATAAAACTTTTAATATACATAGAGACTTTAGAAACGCACCATTATACATTTCGCTGTTTTTCCACAGTTCTAAATTCAAATATGTTTACTTTATCATTTTCTTTCCCCTTACAAAAAGGACTTTTTTTGCCATAATTTCGATTTTCTCATTCTGTTAATTCTGACGTAACACCGTCGTTAGTAGTTTTCAATAATTGAGAGTTTAATTCAATTCGAAATTAACACTTTGAGCATGTAGCCAGATGTCTTTACCAAAGGAAAAACACTAATAATTTCGGAAATAATCGTTTAATTACACTCCCAGGCGCAGCGCTTCTTTGCCTACGTCAGCATATGGTCAGTCTTATTTTTCACACCGCAATAACAGGCGGATGACGTTCGCGCATGCTGTGATACTTTTGTCTTTTTATGCAACGGATTAATGAGTATCTGGTGGCACTTAAAGATTTTGATTATTTCTGTTCATTGGGATACATAAACGGCCAATTACTTCAAAAGGCAAATGACGTCATGTAGACGAAACGAACGTTGCCAAAAAGCCTTTAACTTCATGATTTGATTTTTTCTTCCCTTTTGCTTTCGAGAACAAACATCGGTTCAAAAACTTTTTTGCGCTAATTATGGAAGGTATTGGTACACTGCGACTTTTTGAATTAGGGTTGTATTGGAATTATCGCGACGTCACGGCAACCATAAACCACAGCGTTTCGATTTTCTTACTGAATGCAACTTAAATGACGGGACTTCTTAATTTTATTTTTCATATAATTAAAATATAATATTTTGACAATAAATTAGCATTTTAGCAGGTGGTGCGTTTCTAAAGTCCTTCAGTTTATTGTGTGTGCCGTGATCATTCTAACCATCTGTTAAAATATATTTTGGGTATTTGCTTGTGCACTATGTTAATTTATTGGTCAAATGTCTCAAATGTATTCCATAATGGTCCATTTCCTATTTTCAACGTATTTTGGCAGCCATTTTTGTTACCATAGCGCCAAAATACCCCCGTATTATTTATGTACGTAGCTCTTTCGGTTCCGTTTGTTTTGGTGAGAGCTAATTTTGTTCGCCCACTTTTACATCTATATTGATAGAATTCTATAATCGCATCCAGTGGATTTCTTACATATCCCATTAAACAAGCTAAGATAATTCCGTATGTACCCGCCCATTTACAATTCGCCAGAATCTTCATTGTTAACAAACATGGACTTTGCAAAAAAGGGGACGGACCAAACATGAAACTTCATTCTATCTTCCATTACAATAAAGGACACAGACAAGCTCTAATGAAGTGGAGAGCAGTGACAATTTTTGACAAGTTATTAGGGAATTATCTAGACTGGCAAACGTCCAAACAGTAGAAATATCTTTTTCTAAATCTAAAACATCATACTTAGAAGAAATTATCCTCTCTAATAGAACTTTAACTCTTTCAAACTGTAATCGTCCAAACAGTAGATTTTTTTTTCTAAATCTAAAACATCATACTAAGAAGAAATTATCCTCTCTAATAGAACTTTAACTCTTTCAAACTGTCTTCAGATTCTTTGAAAAATCAGTAAGATAGGTATTAGGGAATTACTTGTTTCCATGAAAAGCTAAAATCTAATTGAGTGGACTGCACAAGTCTAGGAATTATCTTGTGAAACCACCACGGCCCCGAAGGCGATACTAATCATTCATAAATTCCAGCAGGTACATATGCACGCGCCCTCAACTGCACTTTAAAAAACTATAAGCAGCATCAGCATAAGTTAAGCTATATCTAGCGTGCTTTTAAATAAATGTAACTAAATAGTGTATCTTGAAGCAGAAGTTTTTGTGGTGCACGTATGCAATTTATCATCCATAATTACTACAGTCCATAATATGGCGTATCAACTAGTCTAGATCGTGATTTAAAAACAGGGTAATTACATGTATAGCATCCTTGAAACAGCGTATGCCATTATATAAAAATCGGTCGCATAGAAAATGCTTACAAGTCAGAGAAATATCGAGAATGTCATTGTAAAGAGTGCGTTTTATACTATTATTTTAGTGCACTGTTTAATGATATTATAATGTTAAACACTAATATCTCGCAATCAATAAGTTCCAAATACATACAGTAAAACGAATGTCATTGTAAAGAGAGCGTTTTATATTATTATTGCACTTTTTAATGATAATATAATGTTTAACACTAATATCTCGCAATCTACAAGTTGCAAATACATGCAGTAAAACCTGTGTAAAGCGGCCACTCAAAAATAGTCAAAACAAAGGTCTTAATGACAGTTGGTTGCTAAATGACCGTCGAAAGTATTGCAGAATGCTGCAATACTTTTGACCTGCATAAAGCAATGATCGGGCATGAAAACCATTTTTCGTCTTTTTGAGAGTGGCCGATTTACACAGGTTTTACTGTACTTGTGCAATAACCAGGTAATTGGGTGGTTTATCCATCTGTACGCATGTACGGTCGATAATTCACTCCCTGAAACTAGTGATGTGTCTTTCCGTACAGACGCACTAATCCTAAAATAACTCCACTTAAACTCCAGCTGATAATTTTTCGCAATAACGTTTTTATCTTCGATTTTAGTAAAATGTGTTCGCGATGAAAGTAACATGAATGATCCACAAAAGAAGTACCGCCTTGGAACGGTCAGTAAAAATATTTTACTGGAGGGCTTAAACTGGTTTTACGGCGCCAACCTCACCCTTAGTTCAGATGTTGATCAAGACACATAGACGTTTGATTTGCATGAAAGACCCCTAACTTATCAATGCATCATCTCCTAGAACATATAAATCAAGATATAACAAGAAAAACTATAACATGTGTTACATGTTATAAACGGCGTTGTTGAAAGGTTCTCATGAGTAATAATAGATGAAGGATAATAATGAAGTTTTTTTTTCGCAATGAGATATACATTAAAGCGGCTTTGAAATGGGTCATTAAATGCTTGACGTTTCGCTAATACATAAACTATTCAATCAGACGGTGTGATGGGGAAGCAAGCTTTTGTGAAAGCTTATGTTTGTTTTCAAACCACAGCGTCACCTAGACCCTTCGATTATGAATACAAAAATATAAGACTTCTTCCTTAACATAACTGTAAGTGGGCCGATCAAATATTAGATAGACATTTAATTGTTCAAAATATTATCCATTTTGGCCACTTGCTATACCACCGCAACTTTTCTTTACAAACACGGGTAGCTCTAAAAAAGAAACAGACAGTCAGTGTTGAAAAACGTGTCCCTAAGAGATAATCAGCCCGGGACCAAAATCGTCATCAATTTTTCTATTGCGGTATTAACGATGTTAAGGGAATTTCAATATATTAAGCCTGCAGAAACGTTTGAGATATCAATCTTATTTGGTACTTATCGCATCTTCAAGCAGAGAAGGCTCAGTCGAGTTTATGCCAATGTACAGCCTCGCCTGAGCTTTCGCTGCTTGCAGTAAACTAGAAAGAAAATCTTGAATTTATGTATCTGTCGCAATTTAAAGCAACGAAGGCTCAGTCGAGTTTATGCCAATGCACATGCAGTCTCGCCTGTGATTTCCCTGCTCGCATCAGATGAGAAAAATATCGAAATTTGCTATTTTTCGAATTTTAAAGCTAAGTCGAATTTACGAAAATGCACAGACTCGCCTGAGCCTTCGCTGATCGCTGAAATAAGAAATAATATAGAAATTCGCTATTTCTCGATTTTTGAAGCTCAGTCGAGTTTGCGACAAGAGTAGCGTCTCAGTGGTGAGATGCAGCAGTATAAGGGTTTTTATACCCAGCATGTTTTTTTGTTTTTTGGAATAAGTGAAATATGCCAACGTGAATTGTTCGCATATTATTTTGCATGTTAATTTTGCCGCCAAAGATAACTTGATTGTCCATTGTTTCTATGATGCTTCAGAATAATGTTAGCTCCTATCATAATTAAATCTCGTTAGCTAATTAATTAATCATATACAATTATGGGCGTGATTAGTTAAATTCCCTAACACTCTCGTTAAAGGTAGATAGAGATAGATAGATATAGACGTTATGAAAGTTGCCAAAGGCCTAAAACTTCATGATTTGATTTTGTCTTTCCTTTTGCTTTCAAGAACAAACATAAGTTCGAAAACTTTTTTTCGTTCATAATGGAAGGTATGGGTACTCAGTGACTTTTTGAATTTGAGTTGTCTCAGAATTATCGCGACGTCACGGCAATCATAAGCCACAGCGTTTCGATTTTCTTATTGAATGCAAGCTGAGTGACGGAACTTGTCAATTTTATTTTTCACATAATGAAAATATCTAATTTTCGACACAAATTAGCATTTATCAAGTGGTGCGTTTTTAAAGTCCTTCAGTATAGATGACAAAACGAAATATATTAATTGGCATCTAAAAAGTTTTTGTAGGCAAAAATTGAAATTCCCTTGACATCGTCAATGCCGAAATAGAAATAGAAATGGCGATTTTGGTCCCTTGATTAATTTTCTTTTATAATATTAGATCAATTCAAATATTTGTTTTATATTTTTATACCCTTTGGGATCTTTTTAAACAATAATATGAAAAAAAAATATAGGGATTTAAAAGGTTTCTGTAGCCAAATTTTGGAATATACTCGACATCTTCAATACCGCGAAAACTGGTCCGGGTGTAAAATGCATGACAGGGTCCAGTATAGTGCTAGTAATTAACAAAAAATCAAAAGTCATAAAGAATCTTTATAAGCATTTCTAAGAAGGCTCTATAATGAGCATGTGATCCAATTTTTAGGTCGACATTTGCATTTTAAATACCATTTTGATGCTTGCAAATTTTGGTCCCGAAATTTGGTCCCGAGTCTCGGGCGTTGGTCCCGGCTTTTATTCCTTCCCCTTGTTATCTTCAGTCTTTTATGAAAACCAATACTTGTCCGCGGGGAAAGAAGACTTCTCAAGTGGAAAGAATAATATCCCATGCATTTTCCTCCTCTATATGGAAAGAAATCCAACCCCAGCCATGAATTTACGGATGATGGGAAAAAATCTACAAGCATGATGATCGTTTGACACAATTTGCTTCGATGACATCGAAAACAAGCCTGAGGTCAAACCAATCGAATGACCTATTTTCCGCGTTATGCCTTTAAACTTTCTTAGGTTATTTTCTTTGCTTATCAATATTTTCTGCTTCTATGCCCGTTGTCCGTTTGTTTAACATTTTCTTGCTTCTATTTTCTAATAAAATGATTCTGTTTTATCGTGGCACGAAATAATTTAACCTCGCACACTGCTAAATATAGAATGAATGACGTCACAATGATTTACAGAATAGTCCTTCATATACTTATTTAATATACTTAAAGAATTTCGTATCTATAGTAATGAATTTATTAATAAGTTCGCCCCAAAAACCACTGATAACACATAATCGGAAATAGTTTCTTGGTAGAAATATTAATTACAATTCTAAGTTATTCTAAGTTAGACCATTAGACCGGCTGGCGAGGGTGAAAAATAGGTACAGCCCGTGGGTAGAACAGCTGTTGAACATCCGACATTTACACTGAAAAGACACCCGATTTTAGACGTTTTAAATACTCTTTTAATAAGAGAAGTCTACCGATTTGTATTACTTTACCCTTGGAAAAACGAAAAATTTAATCAAAACGTTATTCATTGAACAATAACTTTGATCACACCCCTCTTCGGAAGAGTCCATTTCAAAACCAATTACAATTATAGGCTAAGTAACCACTGTTTCATAAATGAACTAATATTAGTTACTTATGCATTAATAAGTAACGCCGTAGAAAAGTAGATAAAACAAAGATAAGGACTCAATAGTAAATAAAACTAAATACTAGAGCAAAATATATCCAACAGGTAAACCCCGGTGGGCCTGACAACAGCCAAAGCATCAGGCCCCACCATCTCATCAATAAATAAGTCTATAAGTCAACCTTTTCCGCATGTACCGTCTTTTGTAGAACTGTGTGAATTGTAACAAAATGCATAAATACATTGTAAGGGGGGAGGTTAAGGGTTTATTTAGATTTTGGTTACCATGACCTAATTTTCAAGGTCGGCATCTTATAAGAACTGTAATCATCAGCCTTTTTGACACAATATCTTCTGAACCAGAGGGTGAATTTTGACCAAATTTGCATGTAGTGGGGCCGATATGTAACATTTTTGAGAAGAATCGTGCATTTTATGATAAAAGCATGAAACTTGGTACAAGGCTAGTTGATAACAAAACAAAAAAATTAAGGGTCAGTGCCACGCCGAAAATGTCCTCTAATGGCCGCCATCTTGTTTTTCCAAAATGGCCGCCTTTTTCAACCTATTCATTTTAATCTTATTATTTATTTGCAAACATCATGTTTTCTTCAGTTAATTTTACTTAAATAGTCATCAGTTAATCTAAAGACCTTAAAATCATCTTTCAATTTTAAAAAAATCAGGATTGCGGCTATATTTTTTCAAGATGGCTGCCACTTTTGTATCTAAAAAGTGCAGTTATATTATAGAATTTTACAAAGTTATAAATTTTGATGCAAATTACTTCTAGCAAGTAGAAATAGCCCCATTAAACAAGTTACTAACTTATCAGCATGGCTTTATTGTTGCTTATTGTTCAAATATGGCATTAAAGATGGCTACAAATGTGCAAATCATAACATATTATCTGCTTTCATTTGGAACTGGAAGAATGTAGTTTGTTTGAATTAATGCAAACGATTTTCAAGAATAACTTTATTTAATGGCTTTGGATACAAAGAGAGCATTGAACATGCCATCCAAGACGGCTGTCAAAGTAGAACTGTTATATGGACACCATTTATAAGGTGGCCGCCATCTTGGTTTTTCCAAATTATGCAGTCTATTTTAAATTGAATTATTTTAAGCTCATACATTTGCAAGCCAATATGTTGTCTTCACTTATTTCCACTTATTTTGCAGTCATTTATAATAATTTGCCTCAAAATTGTCATTTAGGCTTAGAAAACACAAGATTTAGGACATAGTCTCAAGATGGCTGTTACATTTTGCATCCCAAGGGAGCTCAGTGGCTCAATGGTAGAATGCTTGATTCGAGACCGAGGGGCCATGGGTTCGAGCCTTAACGGCGTCACTGTGTTGTGGTCCTTGAGCAAGACACATTTATTCTAGCTTAGTACTGGTTCAACCCAGGAAGACCCTTCCCTGTTTAACTGAAAGATTGTTGATGGGACGTAAAGAATCAAATCAAACAAACAAAAACATTTTGCAACCTTAATAGTGGTGGTATACCAACTTGACAAATTATGAATTTCCATGCAAAGTTATTAGGCAATTAAGTAGAAATAGCTTCACAAACAAGGGACGAACTTATCAGATTTAATTTATATTTAAACTTATTATAACATGGTATTCAAGATGGCTTTGTATTTAGCTTTAGAAAAAAAGAAACATATTTTTACTTTCTGTAGGAAAATATTTGGAGGTTGTTTGAAGTTACGAAAACGAATTTCGAGAAATGATTATATTTAATGAATTAGGATAGTTAAGGGACCATCCAACCTGTCATCCACGTTGGTTGCCAAATTTGGTTTAAGACACTTGTACAGATGTTGCTAAAGTGTGTTCCATATAAAATGGATACAATCAATATGAGATGCAAAGAATTTTGTACCTATAGCAAACTAAAACTGTCCTTTGAAGAATTGCCATTGCATAACATATCATTTGTTTACATCAGATTTTAGTGAAAAATCCTATAAAATCTGTAATAGAGATTTCAAAGTTTCCTTTTGACATTTCACAACATCAACTTTTTAACTTGATTTTGTCAAATGACGTACACATGTATTTGCTGCAGCCAGCCTTATTAGGTTGTGTTGATGATGTAGCTGGCACTATCATATCTACTTGAAAGTAATCAAAGTTTATATCATTTTGAAGTCAATACATTATATAATGGTGCAGACATCTTAGTTTCTAGCCAAGCTTCCCTCATCAATTCCTTGCTAGTGAGTCGGACATTTGATTCCATAATAGTTAAGTCCAAAAACCTCTTCAGTCTTGTTAGTTGAAACCAAAGCTTTTTGTCTATTAAGGTATGTAGGGTTTTTAAATGATGATGTTATTTCGCTCTGTATTAACAGTGATGGTCTTTAACAGCCCAGGGATCTTCAGCTAGGTGCCACAACCGCATATTCAGGCGAATCCCTGCCCTTGCTGTATCAATTCCTGTTTTTCGTGATTTATTGTTCACTTTGGTTATTCATTGACTAGTTAAAAATTCGTCCCAGAAATTGTTCCAAGGTAGTAGTGCTATTGTGGTTCTCATTTTATTATTATTGGTGTAAATATGGTTTGTATATACTTTTATATACAGGTATGTGAATGATTTTGGTTATGTTAAGGTAGCCTAGTAACTGCCTTCAAGGGGAGAGCAGCATCACCACTGTTTACTATCTATCTGTATATTTAGTTTTACCCATTTTGATTGTGTGGGAAGAATGCTAGCTCTGATTGTACTAGTTTCTGGTCATTGCTATGATTTTACATAGTATATAAGCAAAAATGGGAATAACATGTCCGGAATGACGCAGGCCAACAGTCGCTAGGTGAAAAAGCGTTGAAAGAAGCTTGGAAAGAGCATTATGAATTTACTCAAGTTCGAACTCTTTGGAATGCAGAAGGCATGCTAGAGGAAATCCCAGTTGAAGGTCTAGCCAGCTGATCAGTACAGGAATTATCACAAAAACAATTAGCAGGATGTGTTCTGACAAAGCAGACAGATCATCAGCAATTGTCATTGAGATGCTTTATTCTACATGTATTTTTGGAAACTTGCAAAGTCAAGGTGTTTGACCTAATCTGCCAGATAATCTTGAGTGTTAGTACAGAGTGAAATTGACATTATGAACATAGGCAAAGGGGTGCTCTGAACAGAGGCTTGAAGTTAATTAAGCAATTAATAAGGGTGTTAGGGTGCATATTGGAGAGACATATCAGGCAGAGAGTTGAGATTGACGAGATGCAGTGCAGATTTATGTCAGGCCATGGTGGCATTACAGTTGCGGTCTTTGTTTTAAGCCAGCTACAGAAGCTGCTCCTGACTTCAAACAAGCCATTCTACATCACATTCATTAATATAGAGAAGGACAGTAGGTACCTAGTGTGCATGCTTTTAAATCAACAGGACAGTAGTTGGCAATTGTCGCAGTGAGAGGGTTTTTGTTGTTGATGTTCATCGTGGCTCTGTTCTGACTCCACTGCTCTGAATTGTTATCTAAGAGGCTCTAATCAAGGAATTCAGAACAGACTGCACATAGTTGCTGTTGTACAAATATGATCCGGTGATCAAGACGAAGTCCATGGAGGAACTGCTGGTGAAATTGGATGCATGGAAGTATTGGTAGGAGAAGGCTCCTCATGTGAACATAATAATATGAAGTCATATACAAATAAAGTCGTCCCTTGAGCTAAAGTGCACCAAATGCCTGTGGCACAACACTACTTAATGATGGAAGATGGAGGTGATAGCACCTGATAAAAACTTGAGATAGGATTTCTGTAACCATATGAACATTCTCTATGCTAGAGACATCCTCAAGCTGCCTGCAGTCATACATTGCAAATGTACATGGCAGAAACTCCGTAAACTTCTTAACCTAATGATCATCTGCTGCCCTTGGCTTGAGACAGGTAGTAATAAACATGCATTCATTGGTTTGTTTTTGTTGAGTGTATATTTCAAGTACGTCCTGGATTATGAACAGTTCACTAGCATGATACAGCTATAGATGTATAGATTTATTTAGAAAGAACAGCAAAAATCACCAATAAATAGTCCATTAAAATAATTTCCCATTATTAAAAGATTGGCTATAACATTAATGTATTGCAACAGACTGCATGCTTGGTGGTCAACCCAATCACGGTTGGTAACTTTGCTTTCCTCTTTAATTGCACGCCGGTGGGTCGGACTTCAGACTCTATGATGGTTCCAACTTAAAGCCTTATCTATTGATGAGATGGTAGGGGCCTGATGCTTTGGCTGTTTGTCGGGCCCACCGGGGTTTACATGTTGGATTTCTTTTGCTCCGGTTTTCAGTTTTATTTACTGTTGAGTCCTTATCTTTGCTTTATCTCCTTGTTCTATCTTGATTTATATGTTTTAGGAGATGATGTATTGATAAGTTAGGGGTCTTTCATGAAAACCAAATATCTATGTGTCTTGATCCACATCTGAATTAAGGGTGAGTTTGGCGCGCCCTTAAACTGGTTTAAGCCCTCCAGTAAAATATTTCACTGACCGTTCAAAGGCGGTACTTCTTTTGTGGATCTTTTATGTTTTTGTTCTGTCTTATGTTTGCTATGTCTTTGTGCGCGTCTGTTTATTTGTGCTTTGTGGTCACCTGCTGGGAAAGGGCTGACCTCTTGGCTCTCGTTTGTGGTGTCTAACTGTGAGTTTGTAACTTTCCCATTGGTATCCTGGGTCGGATGTGGTACTTGATTGTATTGACTCCTGATCTTTGCAGCCTTACTAACTTTTCAATTTGGCGGCCATCTTGGATGCCATGCTTGAATTTACAGTTGAGAAATTTTCAAAATTACATATTATATATAAGAAACGAACATTCATTGCTACTGAAGCAAATTTTACTCATACAAATCTCAATAATATATTAATGTATAAAAAACAAAAAAACATTAAATCATTCTTCTTTGGCAGCCATCTTGGATGCCATATTGTATCAAGGCTCTCTTATAAATTGTTCACAAATAACAAAGTCACATTTTGAGCCTTTCTATGCTTGGAACAACTTGAATTTGATGCACTAATCTGAATTAAGTTCATTCTATGATGTTTTCATAAAGCAAGCTTGATTTAACATATAAAAATGGCGGCCATCTTATAAAATGGCCACCATCTTGGATAATATGCCAATCTACATGTGATTTTAGATAATTACAAATGTTCTATTGTTAAAATTCACACTTACACAAGCTTTCTAGAAAAGTTTATAGCAAAATGATACCCAACTTAACAGGCATTACACGAAAATAGGTCGCCATTTTGAAATTCAAGATGGCGGCCGTCAAGTGCATTTCTGGCTTGGCACTGACCCTCAGAAATTTTGATAATTACTAATCTGGCCATGTACCAAGTTTCATGCTTTTATCATAAAATGCACGATTTTTTCACATATCTGCCCCACTAATGATAGATAAATTACTGGAAGTGCAGAAAAATTTGATTACATTTAGGTGACCGTAATCTTATGCTCAGAAGTAAAAGTTTATTCAGTATTTATGTTTTCCCATAAAATAAACAATACTGGATTTATCATTGTCAAATAGTATATTATTGTTTCAAAGATAGATGAGAATCGATGTAAACAAACTCTGGCGAGTTTACCTTGTTTTGGGGCTTACAGGTAGTCTCAGTTTACAGTTATAATGAACCTACCACAAAATACTGCATATGCACGTGGTAGTGAATACGTCACCTTTACCTGTTTATAAGATATATAGAATCACCTCATTACTATGCATTTTTGAAACAATAATACATGAGCATTGTATTATCGTAGAGTCCGTGCTGTTACGGAGTTGGTCACGTTATGGTACTTTATTCACCTGATTGGACAAATAGAGGGTTTTCTTTCATACTTCGAACTGTAAACCTGTTTCGTCACCCGACTCTCAACGAGCACGGAATATAACTATAATAGCCTTAAAAGCATCAGGGCGTGACTGCACTAACAATAATGAACTGCTCCATAAAATAGGGGTGTTACAGTGTTATGTCATGCAGTTATTCATATTTACAAGAGAACTTTTACAAGCGACTCGATGGCGCAGTAAGTATAACGGTTGTACTCAAAGAATCTGAAAACAAAGTTGAGGATTCGAGCGTAAGGTTGAGGGTTCGAGCTTCAGTAAAACTTTTTTTTTATTTTTTGCTTTCGCAAAGAAGCAGGAAATGTTTAGCGATTTACATGTTTGCAGAAAAAAGCATGTTTTGGTGTATTATGCACATGTAAAGCGATTTCACTCAGTAAAATGGCGAGGCTTGTATGGAGATACAGCGACGATGCAGGAGCTATTATTGAAAACGTGTACAAGTTCTACATGGAGGAAAAGAAGTCTGGAATGAAACTGTTACTGAATCGTGTATGGGACAGGACTGCACCGTCATCTGCGTCGAAAGTGTCACTGGATGACTTTGACCAGGGTGATGTACGGAGGACCATCGTCAGCATGTACTCCTTGAAGAAGGTTCTGCCAACCCTTGATAACATCAGAACAGAGCTCAAACAGAGTATTGGTTACACTGGCAACACTGGCAGCAAGGGTCTTCTTCGCAAAGATCTCCTTCATACGAAGCCAGCTTACACACGCTGTGGGGTGAATCAAAAAGAGCTGATGGAGAGACAAGATGTAGTCCTCAGCAGGATCAGATACCTTCGCATGGTCAGGGAGTTGAGAGAGGTGGGTTTACACAGATGAAACTTACGTTCATAGCAGCTACGCTGTCCCGAAATGCTGGCAAGATAGTACTACCGGACTAAAGATACCCTTTTTCTAAAGGTAATTTAAGAATAGTGGAATTGTACGACCCTTAGGTCTGCACTATAATCACTATTTGAGTTCGTCCGCTCGTCCGTCCGCTAGCAGTTCGAGAAAATGTTCCAAGCTCTTGACCACATAGTATATTTTGATCACATTTTGCATGCATATATCATTCCCAAACCACTGGCATGCTAAACCACTTTTTTATGGAAGAAGGTTTCATTCAAATTTGCAAAAATCAACGTTGGCCGTGCATATTACTGTCTGTTGATTTCACTTTACATAAAACTAATTAATCATATGTACTTAATATGCTTAACTTTTATATGTTCAGGTGAAAGAATGATCATACTCCATGCTGGGTACAATGAGGTATTCGTTCCCGACGCACGCAAAAATCATTTTACTTTCCTATATTAAAGCTGCATAGTCTGTAACTTTTGATATTTTTCGATTTTTTTTTTTATTATTTTCTTTTTAAATCATTTGTAAAAGTAGAATTAAGTTATGTTTTCACAATAAATCTGTTCACCATAGCTGAAAACTGCATGAAAAAGTGAATTATCTTATAAAACAGGTGTGTTTTTCTCTTGTTGGTAATTATTTGCGTCCCTCCAATAATTATAGACAGTTAATTTTAACATAAATGCTGTTGTTTTGATACTGATAATTTGTTAAGATTTACGAAATTGGTATAATGTTTACCTGAATTTTAGTTATTTTACTGTGTTCTTGAAAAATAGAAACATTAGTTCTAAAATTAAAAGATCAAAAGTTACAGACTATGCAGCTTTAAAATAATTACACATCAATACATGCAATAAAATTGCAAGAAAAAAAAGAGGTCCGAAATGAGGCTCGAACTCACGACTTCGCGTGTTTCATGAGAGCGTTTTAACCACTGAACCAATGAGTCAGATATAAATTGAATATAGCTTTTAAGGATTTAAAGAATTCTTACAAACAGTTAACGGTAAATTAACGGTAAATTATTTGCTCAACCCAGGAACATGGACTCGACCAAAGGTCAATACTGAGAGGTCACAAACGAATAATAGTATTATTGTTTCAAAGATAGATGAGAATCGATGTAAACAAACTCTGGCGAGTTTACCTTGTTTTGGGGCTTACAGGTAGTCTCAGTTTACAGTTATAATGAACCTACCACAAAATACTGCATATGCACGTGGTAGTGAATACGTCACCTTTACCTGTTTATAAGAAATATAGAATCACCTCATTACTATGCATTTTTGAAACAATAATATCTTTGCACACCTTACTTACTTTACATGTACCTGTTTATTGTGTGACAAATAATGCCTCTATTAGACTGTATCAACCAAATTTAAAAATACACGATGTGCACGTGCTGTGGTAAAACCGCAGGGTTATTTTCTCATATACTGTTCGATATTGAAAGAGAGTTGTTCCTATTGCAATAATTCAGAGAAAATTCAGTGTAAGCAACCTGCAGTCGCCGTCCAGGCTATCAACAAATTCCAGAAATACCGCGTTTTGACTTCTTGAAGTAGGTGTACGTGTTGCTGACGCGCCAGGCAGGTTTTGATGTAATGAACAAACAATTTATCGTCTGTAAACTAGTTTCCGACAGACTGGCAGTAAAAATGGCAAGCCTCCGCCAGTGAGACCACGGATAACGACGACACTTGAAGTTAGGGTCATAGTGACGTCAACATGACGTAATCGCTTCATGGCCACTTGGAAACTTCTTAAACACCCTTGACATGCAACAGGTACGATAATTTAGTCTATACTGCCATAAATTGTCTGAGGGGCGTTAGACTGATTTTTGAAATTTGAATTTTGATATTGACCGCTTTGTGTAATTTTGATAAAGAAAATGGGTATATTTTCAGAATGTTTTATTGAAAATGTTCACATTTGTAAGAAATTTAAATAAATTTCATCTTGAATAAGGGTTTTGTCAATATTAAGACTGTCTTACAAAATCATTGCACACAGTGTCTGTACTGACTATTTTTTTTTCTTCTGAGTATATTTTCAAGGTCACACTAGCACTTTGAAATGCCGAATTTCGCCAAAATAGGGTTTCCACATGTTATCTATTGAACTTGAATGAAAAAATGGATTTTACCTAAACTTAAAATATTTTATCATTTAACGCTTAGCTCGTTATACATGTATAGGTAACGCATATTTATTTCATATATTATTTTGTGAAGTTTTAAGTTTACTAAGACTGCATGCATGCTTTCTGAAGGTTTTTGTTTGATTTGATTCTTTACGTCCCATCAACAATCTTTCAGATATATAGGGACGGGTCTTCCTGGGTTGAACCAGTACTAAGCTAGGATAAATGTGTCTTGCTCAAGGACCACAACGCAGTGACGCCGGTGAGGCTCAAATCCGCGGCCCTTTGGTCTCGAGTCAAGCACTCTACCACTGAGCTTCCGCGCTCCCTTATTTTCTGAAGGTTATGGAAGGTTTTCTAAAGGTTGTGGTAGGTTATTCAAAGACTGTGGAAGGTTTTCTAAAGGTTGCAGAAAGGTTGTTTCGTAACGTTTTATCAAAACGTTTAGGAATCCAAAAATTTGATTGCGAAAAAGGAGTTCCTAAACGTTAAAGTCATGATGTCTAACCCAGCTTATCGAAGGTTCGAATCATAATTGCCAATATCGGTTATATCAGAAATATACTGACGGACTTTAAAAACGCAACACTTGGATAACAGCTTTAATTTATGTCTCGAAAAAGAAGACCGACAAACAATGTTGATTGTATGTTAAAGAACATTAAATTTTAAGTAAAACTTAAAAAAACTTGTTCATCTAAGATTAACTTAATGCATTGAAATGTAAACTTTTTGAGCTAGGGGTCAACTGTTTCGTGTGACCAAATGTTATGAATGAAAGATTCCATACTTCTTTAAATTAAGAAACACTAGACGCATCCAATATTTTATCATGGACTGTGTAAGTCTTCGAGGAATCACTCTCATATTGATTGGCAGGTCTGCAAAACAGGTTATTTGCGTATATGACGTTTATCTGGGTGTACCCTTTCATTCAATAGCTTACAAATCTCCTCTACTTAAGCAATGTTTTCATGACTAAATTCATACGGAGCAAATAACGTCGTTCAGTTTAGTTGTACATTTAAAACTAAAGTGTTTGCTGAAGAAGCCAACACATGATGCCATTATCGAAGCAAAGGAAGTTTACATTCAACAGTCTTTTAGAAGATATAAGAGGAAGTTAGTGTTGCGCAATTAAAGTCCGTCAGTGTGCCTAAGCATGGGAACGTGAGCTAATATCTAAAAACAGCCTTGTCAAACTAATGAGCAGTTTAGTAATTAATAAGTACAAACAGC
Source organism: Loripinus fragilis (assembly GCA_964019695.1). NCBI lineage: Eukaryota > Metazoa > Mollusca > Bivalvia > Lucinida > Lucinidae > Loripinus > Loripinus fragilis. The sequence goes on along the minus strand of OZ026516.1, from coordinate 43,151,870 downwards.
TTATTTTAGCAGCTAATTATTATAAATAGAATAATAAAGGCCATTGAGACAGTAACTTTGACACACTGTAGCGTAGTTGTTTTGGTAGTCTTACATCACCATGGTAAATGATTTGAAGCAATGACGTACAGGCATTGGTCGGGGCAACAGTAAGTGTATATTCAAACAAAGAGACACAGTTTGACAAGGTTGTTTGCAGATGATACATGTAGCCCGGGATGATAGCTTTACGTATACGGAAATCAAATAATAGAAATAAGAAAACCTAATAAGAAATGATACATTATTTCGACGAACACACAGACAAACTTACTTAATTTGCCTTCCTGGTGTTTCGTGGTGGTTTAGCGGCTCTTCCTCGCGGTGCCAGGGGGTTGTCTGCAGTTTGTGATTGTGGTATTTCCTGATCATACTCACTATTTTACATATATACTAGGCTAAAAAAGAAACGCCGCATATAAAGCATACATTGTATATTGGGGTCTTGAAACCAATCTCTCGCAATTGATTTGTCACAGTTTGAGCGCTGATTCTTGGATTATGAGTTCTTGGGGCTGTGCTAGGTATCATTGGCACTGGACGAAATTGATTCATTAGTTTGAACCTACGTTTTTATCGATCTTGACGTCGCGTCATTAGGCGATGACGTCATGAATGCGCACAGTCCTACATTGTTCCAAATCGTCAGAAACGTTTTCTAAGACGTTCAATCATTCTTGCATGGCATCGAAATTGTTGGGCTATCACATATGGCGTCATGCTAGCTTAAAACATTCTTATCGCCTTTTCGCGTTCAATATGTGTCCGTTTTGGCATCGTAAATTAGCAATGTGTAACTTTTATTTTAAAGTTTTAAAACGTTTTTAATCAAATTGGTTATTAGACTAGTGATTTCAGTAGTTATTAAATGTGTAAATTTAAATAAATTGAATCTGCACTTGAAAAACATGAAAATAAAAAGACAGCCAGTACACTTGTTTGGGTTGACTGAGGTCAATAAAACAATGGGAATAATGTGTGGCAGGAATAGTAGCGAAACATAGATATCAGATGAAATTTTTTAGCTCTCATTTAACGTAGTACGGAACCCATTGAAACGATAACCGAGTGTTTTTAAAAAAGTAAGAGTTATCTTTATTTATTGTCTTGAAACGTACAAGTATTGGCGTTCACAAAAAATATCATTTATCAACACATCTGTATGACCAAATATATTTTGACCGTCTGGTCCAGTTTCACCCCTCAATGCGTTCCCAGTTATATTCTTTGACTTTTCGCTTACTGTAAAGGCGGCGCCTCATGAATGCGTAATTAGGACTGGTCAACCTTAGGAATAGGTAAAAGCTGAAAATGAGGCATGGTTTTATGCAAAAGTAACTGTATCGTCTTGCGCCATTATCTCAGTATAGACGCAAAACACATTATTTAGTCCTTAAAACGCCAGCAAAATAACTGCATCTGAAAATGTCTATTTAACATAAGCATATAGAGGCAAACATTGTGGACCCAGATCAGACTGCTCATACAGGAGCAGTCTGATCTGGGTCCAAACTGTTTGTCTTTGAGGCTTCACATATTTTAGTGGACGACAAAAATATACATTTTGTATTTATGCGCTTTAAGGGTTAATAAATGTGAGTTCAGTGTGCATACGGTTAGGATTTTCATGAAATGCACGCACGTTGCGCGGCTCAAACAACTTACTAATTCTTCACCAAATACTTGTTTAGCAGATGAATTAGCCGAACAACGCCCAGATATGAATATTAAAGTTACCCCCTTTACAGTAAGCGAAAAGTCTATTGATACCTGGCCTCGAGGTTATAAAACTTGAGTTCATTCTCAGACTCAAAATAAAGCGCACTGATTGGCTACTTGTGCACACGTGTCCGAAAGCAGCCAATCATTGCACTTTATTTTAAGTCTGAGACTACACTCAAGTTTGATAACCTTGAGGCCTGGTCAGGCAATTCTGGTCAGAAAAAGTAATATTCATGCGTATTCAATGTATGTACTATTCACAGCTCGCATATATATATATATATATATATATATATATATATATATATATATATATATATATATATATATATATATATATATATATATATATATATATATATATATATATATATATATATATATATATATGCGAGCTGTGAATAATCTAATATGGCCGTTCACATATGCATGCTTGTCTTAGAATTAGCTAATTGCATTTATGAAAAGATCTAAACTCGTGTATCATCCCTTCTTTACCCATTGCCGCAGTGGCAGAACTTTCAACTTGAGACCAAGTAGGCCCTGGTTTGAGCCCTATTGCTTGTTTGTTTGTTTACTTATTTGTTTGTTCGTTTGTATTTATCATGGGAGTGACATAACGACATGTACCACTAGTATTTTAGTAACGCTATGTAATGACGTCCGTAATGGTTTCTCATATAATTATATGGCAACATCAAAGCATAGTTCCACGCAATTTCTAAACGCGATTTTAGTAGTTTTAGGGTCATACAATAAATAGAACCTAACAGTCGTGCTCCTGTATTATTAAATTTACTGAGCTTGTCACGAATAAGTGACAAAATTCTTGGCAAGCCTCGCATTTCATCTCTTTTTACAGCTACTTTAATAACTTCAATATTGGGATCAAACGTGATTTTCTATGCATTACCACCTGCTAGAACACCAGGGTGGTGTTGAAACCCAAACCAGAAAGGCGAGGGTTATGACTACCCCTGAGGGGTCTAGCAGATCTCAGTGTATCAGAAAACCATTATTGCAGATTAAGGTCATTCTTGCAACAACGTTTTCGAAATAGAACATATTTCCAGATCCAAGACTTGCGTCATCCTGACGACACTTCAATACGCGTTACTGCTGATGACGTCAATTTTGTAACGAATCCAGAATACGAATACTGTATGTAAAGTAAAGAAAAAAAAAGAAAATAATAAAAGCAACAACAAAAATGCTATGAATCAACAGCACGTGAATTGCCCCCTCCCTCCCTCCCTCCCTCCCTCTCTCTCTCTCTCTCTCTCTCTCTCTCTCTCTCTCTCTCATACACTCACCCTCATTTTGGCACACACACAAGCGCGCGCACGAACGCACTTATAAATGTCCTAAGGAGTCCTAGAACGTGCCAAATGAGGAGTAGACAAATAATAGGCTTTTCGCACACGGACCTAAATTAAACAACATCAACTCAAACAGTACACTGTCTACGCACACGGATCTAAATTAAACAATGAAGCAGGTATGGCACTCCATGCCTGTTTTTAATTCAGAGGTACAGAAAGAAAATAGCACAAAAAAGAAAAACGAGCACGGTGACATATGCTTTTTAATTAATTATAAGTTTCTATGCAAAATTTCCTTCAAAATAATAAGTTTTTTGTTTCTGTAGTTACATTGTGTGACATTTTTTATTCAAGATTTAAACGATATTTTGGCCTTATTTTTTTTACAAAATAGATTTTAGCTTTAAAAAATAAGCCACGTGACTTTTTTTTCGCTGTTTTTGTGTTCTTTTATTAGCCAATAGCATGTAACGTATTCCCAGGAAAAATATTGCATTTCTCACTTTCAATTTTTTTAAAATATGAGAAATTGATATTTTGAAAAACTCGTATTTTACGATTTTTAAAGTTTAATAACTTTTTAAAAAGCACGGTAAGGTCCTGTTATTTTGTCAAAATAGATGAGTTTTGAGCTATTTTTTAACATATCAAAAGATGGTAACTTTTTGGACATATGCTGGTGAGTCCGGTACTACCTTAACGCTCAATATTTTTAATCTTTATATGCGGCGTTTCTTTTTTGGCCTAGTATATGTATATCTAGTATTAGCATATGGGCTATGGATGTGTGCAATTTTTGATGGACTTGTTCCAAGAAAACACCCATAATATTATGTCACTGCAACCTAACGTGACTGTACCTGTAAGAGTTAACCGCCATTATTGGAACCGAATGCCTAATTGTACTACAATGACTTGCGTCCCATACTTTCGCGGAGATTGATAATGAAAAACATGTTTGTAATTTCTACGGTCATTCTCCTCCCTTCCGCTGAATCATACAAGAATGGTTGTTGTCAGTTACAAGCGAAAGTATGTGCACGAAGTACTGGTTAACTGCTTGTTCAAGCTTGCCCAGGAAAAAGTGTGGTTAGGTAAACTGACCGTCCCGCCATGACCATAGCTGTTGATTTGGGACGTAAAGCAACAAAACAAACAAACTCACAAGCAATGACTTGCAGTCAGAATAAAAATGTTCACTTGTGGATTACGCGTTTCACTTGTGAAAGGTCTGTAATTCAGAAAGAGTTTTACATTGTAAGTTCTAATCAGTTGATAAAACGACGACTGTTTCGATAATGAATACGATTCCTTTAATTTTCAATCAATGCATAGGACATTGGCATAATGAATGACACATAAATAGTAGAAAGAATACCCTTGCTCTGACCTGATTTTAACATATATGTTGGCAAAGACGTGACAACCTTATCATTGTCCAGCTAGGACAGACTTTTTTTATTTATATATTTATACATTATTGCGAGAGGGTGTCACAATAAGCACATATTAAGTTATTCTACTTTGCGGCCCTCTATACTAGATTCTGTTAATCTAAATAGTATGGTACCGACGTTATACAAAAGTTCATTCGCAACTCAACTGAGCATAAAATTATCATACTCATGTATGTTAAAATGTCTACATTTTCGGTATTCTTACATTTATAAGCATGATGAATACAACATCTGAGATTTTAAAAGAAATGAAAGTATTCAATTTCAGCATTCTAGTTTTTATGAGCAGTTGAGATTGCATGCGCAGTTGAGTTGAGCATGTTTTGTAATGTCCGATCTCATATATAAACTCTATGTTTAAATGCAACGTGCATTTTTACAGGCACTTGAAGGCAGACGTGACTTGCACGTTTCACTAGTTTAATTTGGAAAAATAGCCTATTCATTAGGAGCATGGTTCTGAAGGGCAGTTTTAGAATTTTGTACTAGACAAATCAATGTTCTTCAAACGCAAATCACGTTTACATATTTTTGCATGACAAAATGAATTCATATCTGAGCAGAAACAACTTAAAACTGATTGTAAAATAATGTGGGTTGAGCTAGACATTGTTGCCGCCAAACCACTTTATATTGCAGCATACTACCACCCGACACTTGCGCGGATCTAGAATGGGAAAAGGGGGTCCGGGCCCCCCTGAAAAATCACAAAAATATAGGGTTTTTTTTAGCAATACTGGTCCGGATCCCCCCGAAAATCACAAGGCTATCAATTGGCGTTTCTCTGGCGGGCCGATGATGGCCCGCTTATATTGGCATTTTGATCCTCCCTCCCCCATCAACAAAACAAAAACTTTGTCAAAGTTGGACCTTCTGGATCCGCGCATACGAAGGAGAGTGATGCTCAAAGCCTCGAAGAATCCGATAGGTCTGCGGAGAAGGTACGTATGAGGAAGGCCAGCATACTGTAGATTCGGAAATTTTCGCGAGAATTTTATTTTCGCAAATAGCATTAAAAGACATACATGTATAAGTGATGTGAAAAATTGGTGATTAAGGCAAGATTTACCTTAATCAATAAATGACAGAGTTATTGTGCCATTTCGCGAGGGTTTTATTTTCACGAAACTTCGCATATGCGAAGTTTCGCGAAAATAAAATCCTCGCGAAAATTTCCGGATTTACAGTAAGGCTTTGAGGAGACTTCATTTTTCCCAAGTTATCATTAGACTCTGAACATATTCCCACCATCAAACCAGGATGCAGATTTTCATCCATATATAAGAGCTTTATTTCCTGTCTAGATTATTTCGGCCTCGCCCAAATGATTAGTAAACCAACCAGGAGTGACAATGTTCTTGACCTGTCCTTGACTTGTTCCTGACATCAAACCACACTCTACTGAATAATGTTGAAATCTTGTCCGGCATTTCCGGTCGCAAAATCTCAATTTCAAACAACAGTATAAATACAAACCTAAGATGAGTCGACAAAAACCACGATCAGAACAATTTTACTGGGATAGTTGTAACTCATTTATGGCCTTTTACTCATCAGAAATATTGTGTCACTTCCATAAAACCACAGTTGAGGAAATCTGAAATGCTTTGAAAACAGCTCTGGATTCTGGAGTTCAACAGTTTGTGGATGGGTTCTAGTGACGGAGACGAAGGTTCAAGTGTTTCCCCCCAAAAAAACTGTTTAGTTTGATACAATACAATAGGCAGGGTAATCAGTAGACTGGCCCCAGTCTCTAATGTCAATTTTAGGTAATCGGGACATTGCTTATCTAAAAGACGCAGAAAATATCTTGCATAGTGATAATGTAAAAAAGGCAAACCTCCTAGATTCACAATGTCAGTCTGTGTTCTCATCTTTATCCCCACTCAGACTAGGGCAATTGTGCATACAGAATATAAACAATATCGTTCAAGAAAATATTCCTGATAACTTAAATCTTATAATATGCCCAACTATTTAGAAAATCAAAATTGTCTACCCGTTGATATACGTTATTAGAAATGGTCATACACAATTAAGCACTGGAACTCTACAGATGTCCTCTACCAATACTTTCTCAAGAAAGCAGGCTATATATTTCAAATATTAAACTGAGCCGTGACACGTGATTTCAAACAATGTGGCATTTTGTCAAGTGTAGACTCAGACGGGCCTGTGCAGCCTCCTTTAAAGTTGAGAACCTCCAAATTATGTTCAGCCAGTAGCTTAACACTCATAGAATATTCAAGCGACAAGCAAGGCTCTGATCAGACTGCGCGTATGCGCAGGCTGATCTGAGACTTCGCTGGTCGCACTACCACATTGTTGGAAATCTCATGTTGCGGCTCAACTGTTTAAAATGCGTGTGGTATTTGTTATGCTTTTCTTTTTTGAATTTGCAACATATTTTGTGCATTTTATTGCGATTGTACACCTTTATTTATGCTTCTATAAAATAAAACCTCAAAATATGACTGCTCATGGAGATTTGCTGATAAGCGAGGAGAAGGCTATTTTTTGAACGCCAACACTTGTTCGTTTCAGACTCAAAACGAATACACCGTTTACTTGATTAAAATCAATGCCTTATCGGATCAAGTATAAAATAAAACCTAAAATGTTCCTTAGCTTATGAAACACAATATACTGCCTTTTATTTTTCTTGGTTATATGTTATAAAATGTCTTAACTAAGTAAATGCTAGGTCTGGTGCAGCATCCCAATTCAGATACATTCACTTGCTTTGTCTTTTTTGAAAACGTAACATATTTAACTTAACAAATATATGATGATTATATATTTGTCTTAACAGTTTTCAGTATAAGCTAATAAAAATTGAGACTTTTGTAATATTTTATTATTTAAAAAATCTATTCAGGTATTTAAAAGCAGCCAAATAGGTGTGTAGACCCATTTCACACTTGTTCACATTTACAAAAATAGTAAATAGCAAAATTTTATGTTCTTCTTGACAAAATGGGTTCATTTATGATAAAATACATGTACCATTCTGTGTGGTTGGTTGACACTTTGCCTGTTGTTGCTCTCGTTGATTGCAGGTGTTTTGTGCTGGACCCTTGTTTTGTTAATTGATTCTAGATGTCCTCTAAGTTTTAGAGTTATCATGTGTCAAAGAACAGAAAAGTACTTTAATTGTGTTGTGAAGTCCGTATTCTGTCTCTTCCACAGGGTCCCATGGGTTAATATGCAGTCTGTGATAGTGGCATTCTCCGCTCATACTCACTTCTTGGAAGACATTCGCTTGCAATCCAGACAGTGTCAAACGTTTACAAATGTAGGAGGTAAAATGTTGTAACGGTTACATAGCATTTCCTCAACAGCTAATACAGATTCAGCATTGTGTGTGTTTTTAATCAGTCATTGATTGAAGAGAACGTTTCCAATGCAAATTGTTTGCCAACATCTATTTGTGTATATCAGAACTCAGATGGTGACCTTGTTCTCTTTTTAGTTTCCTTATATGATTTCAGTTTATTTATAACGTGGCTTTTGTTGTTCAATATTTGAAACTGAAAATCATATCAAGTTTGTACTGCTAATCATTTGCTAAAACGAGCACTATTTAAACCCTTAAGGTGAATGGTTTATTAAAAATGAAACATTACTGTGAAAATAGGGAAAACTATCTTGTGATGGATCTTACTAGGCAATGATTTTAAATGGTGTGATTAAACCAAAGGAATCTGTTCAATTGTTGTTTATGATACCCTTTTTACTTTATAAGACTTAAACAGGCAGAATAAGTTCAATTTAAAATCTGACAAGATCATGCGTAGTGATAGCAATTAGTGCTTACATGTACAGAGCTGATGTTAACAAAGTGGCTTTTACCAAAGTACCATTACATAAGTTGAGTCACTGAACCAAGTTTGACCAAATTATTGCCAAAATCCTGTGAATTGATTCCTTAATTTTAACAGCGTTTAGCAGACATTTAATAATGGATAAGCTTAAAAGACGTCAGGGTATAGAGAAAAACTGCAAATGCAAAGCTATAACGTTTTCTAACAAGCTTTATTTGGAAGCATAATAAAAAATGCACTATGCTAATAATGCCCAGCGTCACTAATGATAGACTTAGAAGTAATGTAAGGACTGTTTGGCCTTTGAAACAGTCTAAATTTGTGTGATTTGTTTTTAAATACCTGAGACAAAATATTGACAATTTTACATAGAATACAAATGGTAAATTTAACAGCAAATTTTATATAGGAAAATGGTGATATGTGTCAAGAATCTGTGCTTATATAACAACAGTATCATTTATTGGTACTTGTTATATGACTGGAGAGAATCCTGTCTCCTGATTGGCCCAATTGGTCTTCATAAATCTCTATATCTACCTGGAAATCGGTCCAAACTGGTCCGCAAGTTAATATTGCATGAAAACCAGCTGGAACTAGTTTCCAGAAGTGAATATTTTGACACTTCTGCAATATTATCCTCTAGAGAGCTAAAAATAGCATGATGGGTGTGAAACTAGCATGTGCTGCATGAAATTGACATGATTTGCTGTTTCACTTCCCAACAGGTAAATTAAAGACTTTCATGAATTTTTACAACAGTTTTGTTTTGTTTTGTTTGGTTTGCTTATTTACCTTTATTTTGAATAAACAAACTGTAAAAACAGGTTTATGATAACATTTTATGTTCCCCATTAAGAGAATTAATGTACATTTGAAAAATGCAAAATACTAAATTATAATATTTTAATAAAAGTTGCTAAAACTTGTGAGAAAATCCTTAGATATCTTAGATAGAAATTGAACATGTCTTCAACAACAAAAGTGAAAGCAGCAAACTTTTCAGAAAAGTCATATAACAAAACAGTTATTGATTTCAGTTTTGGTAGACATAAGGATTTAGCTACCCTTAAAAGTGATATTAACCTCGGCCTAGCAGCCTCAGTGAATTATCACTTTTTCGGGTAGATAAATCCTTATGTCTCCCTCATTGAAGTCAATAATTGTATAATATTTTATGAATTTTACCTGGTTCTAATGTGCGAGTAGAAGTTGCCATGTGTACTCATTGTTGGTTTAAACATTTTAACGGTGCAAATACTTCCAGGATATTCAAATACATATGATCAATCTATGACTACACCTAAAAGGAGTCAGCCCGAGGTCCTGATTAATGAAGTCCAATCATCTAAAATGTCTACAATACTAATAATGCAAGAGGGGGCTCTCTAACTGGTTAATTAAAAGACATGTATCTGTTTTCAAGTTTATAAAAATGGGAATTTATACAAAAATACTCTCCTGTTTAATGGCTTCAAAACTTTGTAGAACTAGGCAAAACAATGATATAAGTAGTATTCTCCCTTATTATATGTTATATACGTTACCAACATTAATTTATTCTTATTGCACCAAACTGGACACGATATAGATGCTAAAATACTATAGCCATAAGGATCGGTATGATTGGTGCCAAAAGTGAGACAAAAATCATTTGCAATATCCTAAAATTTCACCCTTTTTGAATGGCATTGTGGAACGTTTTTATAATGCTTCACGTCTTGATTTGAACTTCTAGTTTAGAATGGTAAGTTAGCCTGTTTGCATGTTGTTATAAACATAGTTGTTGTAATCGATTACTGATTGTCTATGTAAATATTTGATGGCTTACACAATAAGTAATCGATCTTTCCAAGTTAGTTTGTGCTTTATGTTTCATATCTGAATTGAGATGTTGACTGCTTGAAGCAAAATGCATTGCTAATGACATAACATGCATACAATTTACTGGCACAGAGATAAAATCAACCATTTAAGCCTTATAGATGATAATTTGATTATGAAAAATAAAAAAGGAATAAAAAGGCTGTTTACTCGATTTGCTAAGAAAAGGCATTTTGTGTGCCCAATATATTCAGATGTTGTTCCATTTAAAGCATCCATTCTTCTTTTGAAGTAAAGTCATAGTCATATGTTATGTTTGAAAAGAAAACATTACATATTTTGTGATTACTGAGCACATAGATGGTAGTCGTTTTCACACTGTAGCGGTTTGGTCTCATAAAGTCCTAACATTGCAATATTATAATGTTATTTATAAAGAATGTAACGTATATAACAGTAATTTCAGATGTCTAAACTACTTATAGTCATATTGCTACCAAGCTGAATTCAATTAAAAGATACAGATGTTATTTTTTATGATATGTTAGAGCACGGAAAACAATAACACTATAAAAGGAGTTCCTATTACTTATTAACGGTACCGTAGTATAATTGGCTGTTGCATGGTAATTGCCCAATCTCCTAGCATCTACATGCATTTATTTTGCCACGTATTATGTGGTTTAGAAAATCATAATCTACAAAACTCTCTCTTCATAGGTAGTTTGGCGACCCATGTCTTGTAATAAACAGTAACATATTTTAGAGTAAGTAATGTATATAACAGTAATAGAAGAGTAAACTATTTCAGCTTATACTGTTCGCTTGTCACACTGGATTAAATGCTTTTAAGACAATATGCAGATTGTAAGAAATATGCCTTATCTGGTCTAAATTAACTTTCTTTCAATTCCTAAGAAGTAATGAAGTCAATAGTCTAGCATGGGAGCTATGGTTACCCATTAATTTAACATATTTTGCAAAACTTAAGATTTGTGCAATATACGTTTTCACACTCCTGATACATTATTCTTACTCAGGCTATAGTCTAAAATTCTTCTACTTTCTTGCCACTTTTTTTCCAAATTGCAACTCTCTTGGTCCTCTTCTAATGTATCATGTTCTGAATCAATTTTTTTTATATGTTTCCCGATTAGGCTTAACAACTTTCTCAAGATAAAAAGCCTGAATGAAAACAAGCTGAATTCAATTGAAATATTCAGATGGTATTTTTATGATACGATATTTCAAACCTAATAAGTTTTTTTCTAGACAGTTTAAAAAATCTAAACGGTCAAAAGTTTGGAAATTTGTTCATCTGTTAGCTATTTAAATTAAATTAAAATCTGCTAAAAGCTGTGATAAATTTTATCATTTTCTAAGAACACTATAAAAATGACAAAATGGAGCCCAATCAAGTAGCTAGTTACTATTAATAGTAACATTTATCTGTGTTTTCTCTCAATTTATGTAAGTCAATAGATTACTACGTGCAGCGGATATGTAACAATTTTAACATCACAGAAACGTCTCCGTAGGAAAAACACACCAGATTTGCACCTAACATATAGTAATACGAGGGGATCGGTAGGGTTGAAATAGCAAAAAGATAGTGCGTCTAAAAATGAGCTATATTTCCTTTAAAAAAAGCAACTACAGCACCCAAAAGATTAAATATATATAGAAACTAGTTAACTGTTTGATTAATTTGATTTTTAATAAAATCAAAACATTAAATTGATATAAAAAATATCATCGCACTTTCATAAATATTACTACGCTGACTCGGCGATTTCCGGAAGCAGACGTGTGGTACGATCGTTTTTTTAGCTATACCATGGTAAAAGGTCATATTGAGTTTCCAACCAGTATAGAGCGCAAACTGGTCTGATCAGCTGGGATACTTCTAAATTCAATTTGAAATATTTTCTTGGATACCAATAGTAAAGCTGCAAACCAGTTTGTACAAATGTGTAGGCTGATCTGTACCTTTGCTGTCCTCATATAATAAATCTCAGTTTTCTCAGGGGACGATTCGCCGTTCGTCGCACCGTTCACGCGCTACAGAAAAAGAGCACTGTCACTTATTTAAGTACTTATGAATTAATATAGTTCAAAATCTGTCCGAAAATGCCTGTTGTGTCGGTGGCTGAGACGTCTGAGTCGTAACTGTTTGCCAAAGTAGATATTTACTGGTATCAAAGTGTGAAAAGGACGTCATAGCATTGCGGTATACACAAGTAGGAATGTGTTTTTCATTTGGTACGGCTTTTGGAAACAGGAAGTCTGCAATACCCGGGGCAATAAAATGACATCTGGTTAATACCTCAGTACTGACCTTATAATCGTGTAACGTCTCTTAAAATACACATCACCGAAACTGTGTTTAGATCCGTGTCTACATGTTATTACCCCTTTAGGAACTAATAGATTATTCCATCTGGCTTGATACTTTAAACTTGGGATGGTCTATTGTGTCACGGTATTGAGGTGTCACGTGTTACAATTTGCGAATCTATTCCTGAAAAATCGTTTTGTCCACTAGTACATGTAGGCACACAGTGAAGACCCTGATGAAATCTAGGTCTTTACTGTTTGCCAAAGTACACGATAAGGAGTTATAGGTATACAAGGGTTGAAACCCAAAATGGAAATTTCGCACACAGCGCAGACCAATAACAATGTGGTATGTCTGACCAGCAAATGCTCAGACTTGCCTGCGCATACGCGCAGTCTGATCAGAGACTTTGCTAGCTTTAATATTCTATGAGTGTTTAAGTTACTGACCAAACATCATTTGGAGCCGTAAGCTAAAAGGGTGGCTGCATAGGCTCGTTGCATTCACGCCACATGGAATCAGACCACAATTATTTCCCTTGATTGGTTGTATAGAAAACGGATATAATTCCACACAAGATAGTTCCCTTTTCAATGGGCTGTAAATCTGCCAGTTGATGTGAGCATCCTTGTTCTTGGGCTTGTCTGGGCTGACCAATGATTAAGCTTCTAGAGAGTGTTGCTTCTGTCCCTGTAGCTGTTCATTCTGGATAGATTGGGGCCTCTGCACACCCTGGGTAAAATATTGCCGAAATGACCCTAGAGAGCTGCTGAGTCAAAGAGGGTTTGTTTACATTCCGATTGTAAACAAACGAGCCGAACTTCCCCTATCTAAACACCCATTGGAGTGATTGTCAGGCCATGCAGAATTGGGGACAAGCTATAGCAGAAAGCCAGGTTCGTCATGTTAAAATGTAGGTGTTGTAAGGAATGATTAAATTATATAGTAGAAATAATTGCGGTCTCGTGCCTGTTCTGATGTTAGTGTGTGGTAGATTCATTTTTTATTTTCCAATTTTTGAGATGTTTGTGTCCAGAATGAGCTGACATTTGGTCCAGAGATAAGAAATTAGATAAGTTTCAAGCCTTTCAAGATAAAATAAGCAAAAAATTTGGAATATTTTGTTAAAATTGAGATTTCTAGGGCCTTGATAGTGTCGAGAATTAGTGCCTGTCAGAATGATGTCATTTTGCAGTTGCCAAATGTATTCTTACTCCATCTGAGTTTCTAAAAGTCTTAAATGGAGGGATTTTTTGAAAAATATAAGTGTCTTTTTGAAACAGAATGCGTCCCGGCCCCAAATGGAGAGTGTCTCTTGTGGCCTCGGAAACCTCAAAAAAATGGTTACGGGGCCGTAAAATATAAATGTCCGATATCTGGCCTGTGGCGATGCACCACAGCACATCGGCTAAGTTTTATGGTTTTCAACCAGAATATGGACATTACTGGCCAAGATATAAGCCACCTTTGCCATAACAAGCTGTGCGTTCGCGGCGAGCATCTTAGTGCCGAGCCCCATGCAGTGAATAATGCACGGCAAAAATGTGTGAACCGTTGCTGTTGTAGTGGACATGGGGAGTTTCGTGATTGTGTTTTGTATTTGAAGTTTTGATTTTAGGTAAATAGTAGGCTCAAAATGGCTTAATTTGTGCTCACATGTTGGTAATCTGTTCTTCAAATTCACTTCGATTGGTTTTGGAAAACGTTGATTTTCTTGGTGTCTGGCAATGTAAGTGTAAGGTCTTTTTTGGTGTAAGTGGGGTGGGGGTGGGGGTTGGGGGCAAGTTTTCTTCTCTTCATTTTCTTTAATTTGATGTACAACATGACAGCTTTCTGAATAATGTTGCAAAAAAACATATGCCGGGTGCTGACATTGGAGACATTTCAATGAGACTCTGAAGGGTCTCATATTGTGATGCTTCCAATGAGTACCCACAACAAATGTTTACTTTAAGTATCTCTTCCTCTGGGTGCCATTGGTTGGTCTGTTGTCTGTGATTGTGGCATTTTCTGGGCATATAATTATATATTTTTTGTCACAAGGCTCAAATATGGTGTCTACCGTATCTACCCTAAACATCAGTCCAGCTCATCTCCCCCAATGACCAAACGCATCGTAAAATTTGAACATGCCCCTTTACAAATCCGACAAGGTTAAATGTAGCATTGGAATGACAACTAGTGTAAACCCTGACCAGACCTCCATGAGCAGTTTGATCTGGGTTGACATTACATAAGCTGGCAATTTAGGATAGATATGGTAACACCAGTTTTGTTTCAAACTCCAGTTAAGGTGGGTTTTTTTAGTGCAGTAATGATGTGTGATGGAAGATTCCATTGTTGATGAGAGAGTCCAGGAGTCAAACCTCGAAGACATGTTTATTTGTCGTCATGTTCAAATGGTTTGGATACCGTATTTACCATAAATATTGGGACTTCTCAGTTACCCTGCAAACTTTTTCTTAAGTCTTTTAAAAATGATTTTTTTTTAAATTTGATGAGGTCAAATTTTGTAAGCCCAGACCAGAATATTCCTATGCAGGTTGTCTGATCTTGGTTGACACTACTTGCTCATGCCTGTTAATATTTAGGATTTATACGGTATCATCTGTGCGGCCTCAAACTTCAAGTATGGTTCACAAGCAGTCTGGACTCTGATCAAACTTTTCCTCTCAGAACTGTCTGATCTGAATCTAAACCGATTGTGATTATATCCGCACCATGTTAGCTTGTATTGATTTGTATCTTCTGCTTATGAGTGTAGACCCATATCAGAGTGCTCTTAAAGGGCACTTTGATCTGGGTCTGCACTATTTGCTAAGAAGGTCAAAATTGCAATATCAGTAACTGACAAATGTCAGTAACTGACAACTGACAACAACAAGATTTTTTTTTCCTTTTTTTTTTTTTTAGTACACATGCAAGATTGTGCAATATGCTTTACTATAAATACAGGTTAGATTGTCAAGTTACATATTTAAATTTTAGGAATTGGAGACAACGGGAGTGATCTGACTGCAATGCATCACAGACAGTACTGACAGCCTACACAGAAGACAGTTCTAAGAGCTACAATCTCCAGACCTTTTCAGTAAGTATGATCATTTTTTAGTCCGCTAGTTGATGGAGATGCATCTAGCTGTCCTTTTCTATAGTCTGATTTGGTTTTAGTTACACGCTTATATTCCGAATGTTCTTGAATTTTGTTACTGTGTTGAATGAGTTTATGTTTAACAACTTCTGATCGCGTAGCATAATCTCTGGAATATTCTGCCTCAACATCAAATGATCGCAAAGCTCTCTTCGCCCGTGTTGACAGCTCAATACCCGCACTTTCACATTTCTTAATTGAAGATGTTCCTGGATCATTATTAATCCTGTGAATTGCTGATGAAGCTCTCCCTTCCATCGTTGCAGAAAAATTGACATTTTTCGGCAGGGAAACACTTAAAGCTCGATTGACTGCTTCACATTTCTGGGTATCAGTATATAGTTTCATTTGCTCAACTGCAGCTACACTCAATTTCATCTTCAGTATTTCAAGGAGTAACTGTTTATCATTTTCATTCATGTTCAGGTTAAAGAGCCTATTAGAAGCTAAGAACATAGAACGAGTCCACCAGTTGTTAGTGACACCACCATTACAGACAACGGAATGGCTGGAACATCTAGAACAGTCCCCATCATAACAAGCCAGCGTTGATTCCAAAACCTTTGGTAAGATTCTTCGTAATGAATTCATGTCTCCTGCAAAGTCCATCATAAGTTCCTTTAAAATAAGGCTACACCTTGCTTTAATATCCTGACTTAACACTTTCTGCTGCTCTTTGCGTTGTTCACGTGTCCTTCCGGGAAACATCTCTTGACTGAAATCTGCCTGGTTACACTTTCTAAACTGAGACTGACCCAAATGAGTTGGGTCGGCCAAGCGCTGTACATTCCACATAGGGTGAAAAGACTTCATCGCATGATCTATACCTTCGGCCGATCTCGAGTCTCCATCTGTTGTTGCATACTTTATAAGCATTCCTTGAAGCGCAAGCTGACTGCCTATATCATGTCCCATGTCATACTCTGAGAAAGGTTGAAACACGGACATATTAGCTGTACACTCTGGATGTCCACCGGGACACTGCACATCAATTCCTTTTCCTTTGAGCCAATTTCCAGTCCAACACAACTTATTTTTGAAGCTGGCCTGAATCACAAACTTTTTGTCCGTCATAGTTTCACATGCAACCCCGATCGCTTGAGATGCATTCTGTCCGGGCTTCTTGCGGCTCGCAATAGTAACTGAGTTATACCGTCCATCCATGGCAATGTTTATTTCTGATGCCTCGTGGCCACGCTTAATATTAATGTCCTTGAGCATTTCAACCTTTTGAGCCATGTCCCTGTCATTGAGATCTTTCACAGTCTTTGATACTATCTTTGATGTCCTCTGCATACTACTTCTAGCTGGAGGTGGCATATCCATATTTGACATGAGTAGACGGGCACCTTTGTTTCCCAAGGGTGTGTCTTGCAGGCCAATACCAAGGCCAATATTAGGTGCTCCTGGGTTAGGTCCTGGCTTATTGCTAATGATCTCTCTGTACAGTTTGAATTCAGGAGTGTGAAATTCACAGTTAACACACCTTAGAGTCAATCTCCAACAGACGCCCCACTTCCTCTCATTTGCTATTACCATGTGCGGCATATCACACTGTGAGCTCTCCTGCCTATGGAGCCTGTATGCTGTATTCCATGATTCTACCATTTTGTCATTATCAACAAGTCTCATTCCATCAGTGTCTTGAGCTTTTCTGTCTGTTTTCAGGTCTGATGAAGGCGTTCGTGCTGGTCGAAGAAGTCTAGTAGAGCCAGTTGAGCTAGTTGATCCCTCACAGTCTGGCATGGTTCTTGAAGTACCATCTCTTGATTTGTTGGTTACCAGGTAATACTCTTCCTCTGTCATTCTTACTGTTCTGTTAGCCTTTATCTGAGTGCTAGGTGGGTCTGAAACATCACTGGAGTCTACACAAGCCTCATTAGAGTCAGCACAATGAGTGGATATGCCCTTGTTCCAGGGCACATTGCCCTTTTTGAACTTATGTGATTTCTTCTTGTCGCCTTTCATATTTATTACTAATAGAATGAAAAGAAAAAAAAATCTTGTGCTATTTATACCCATTTTTACAAAATGTCAGATTTTGGGGTATTCTAAATAGTGAATGGCATCATATTTATAGTGACCTTGCCACTTTTGATGACATGGATTAGCATATGCACATGTCGTCCAGGTGGTGGTGTGTATTCCGTTGACACTTTATTGACACATACTGCGTTTGACTGCTTTGCATTCTTCAGCATCATATACACAGAAGCTGAAAGGGCTCCTATCTTCTTTAGCATTGTTATAGAAATAATTTAGACTAAAATTTAGTTGTTTAAATTTTCATTTTTATTTTTAAAATTTGAATTTAAAGTTTAAATTTTTTTAAAAATATTGAAATTTAATTTTAAAATGCCCTAGACCTGCTGGGCGGATATTTTTTTCATCAATTTTGGATCATGTTGAGAGAGGGCACTTCAGAGACTCTGACATTTTTTATTTCATTCCAAAATTTTAAGAAATAAGAAAGTTATTGCAAAAAAACTGATGATTCGACCAGAAAAAAATGTCTTCTCGGGAGGCTCTTTTTTCACAAATATGGTGCATGTGATTAAATGGCTGTCACATTAAGTGATCTCATTCTATTGTTCTAATATTACTATCACATACTCATTGAATATGCTGTTGATGGTAGATAGGTTCCTTTTCTCAATATGGGGTAAAATGAGGGGCTGATAGGAATCAGACCACAATTATTTCCCTTGATTGGTTGTATAGAAAACGGATATAATTCCACACAAGATAGTTCCCTTTTCAATGGGCTGTAAATCTGCCAGTTGATGTGAGCATCCTTGTTCTTGGGCTTGTCTGGGCTGACCAATGATTAAGCTTCTAGAGAGTGTTGCTTCTGTCCCTGTAGCTGTTCATTCTGGATAGATTGGGGCCTCTGCACACCCTGGGTAAAATATTGCCGAAATGACCCTAGAGAGCTGCTGAGTCAAAGAGGGTTTGTTTACATTCCGATTGTAAACAAACGAGCCGAACTTCCCCTATCTAAACACCCATTGGAGTGATTGTCAGGCCATGCAGAATTGGGGACAAGCTATAGCAGAAAGCCAGGTTCGTCATGTTAAAATGTAGGTGTTGTAAGGAATGATTAAATTATATAGTAGAAATAATTGCGGTCTCGTGCCACATTGATGGCGGCAATCTTATGACACGGCTACCGCTCGAGGCAGGGTCAACATAAGTTGCTGTAAAATAACTAGCAATCCCATATGGCATAACTGGGGTAATAAAACTGCATTGCATTTTCTTCAAACAGTAAAGGGGGCGCAGTGGCTCGGTGGTAGAGTGCTTGACTTGAGACCGAAGAGTTGCGGGTCCAAGCTTGCATTGTGTCCTCGATCTTTGCTCAGTACATGATCAACATAGGTTGGCCCGTCCCGACATAGCTTAATTTTTGACTGCATGGGACGTCACACACACACACACACAAAAATCAAACAATACAAAAACAACTATGATAAGACTGGTTTGAATTTGTTTGTGCTAATTCTTTACATAACAGTCAACAATTTTTTACAGTCATGTCGGGACAATTCCCCGTCATCCCGGCTTGAACCAGTACACAGCAGCGGATAAAGTGTCGAAGTCTTGCCCAGTGACTGGTGGGTCTCGGACTCTTCTATCCCTTTTTATCCCCAGTTTGTGACGTATATAGGTCACTGCCGCCAGTCTAACGCTCTACCAGCCAAGTCACTGCCAGGCGGCAATGGTTTACAGGCTGGTTTAAACATGTTAAAGTTTTCACTAGGCACAGCTAAATACTGTCTGTCAGTCGCATAGATAATATTTGAGAAAAGAGTCAAACGACTTTGACCAGCCGCCTCTATAGATCAGGCAGGCTCGTTACCGCAAAATTCATGATTTTTTATGCAACAAACGGGTCAGCCTGCACATCCCTGCCGTCTTAAGATTACTGCTAGTCAAGTCAGTAGAGCGTACGGAAGTTTAGTGAAAATGGGGTGCTAGTTTGAAGGTAGATTTTGTTGGTGCATCATGCGGCATCTGAATGGGGTCTGACCTGCCCGTAAGATGTTCATCTGCGGTAAAGATTTATAAATAAGGTACTATTTGAACAAAGATTTTTAATTAAAAACGATGGGTGTTGTCCCTGATTGATAGTAGACGTACACCGTTTAACCTGGGTTTTCGCTACTAACAAATGTCCTTAAACGGGAATGTACAAAACACATAATCCGGCGAAACGCAACCAGTGAAGACACAGCTCGACTGTCGCGCGTTGATGCATATGACCTGGGTTGCACTGTTCAATCAGGTCAATCCAGATGTGGTGCGACGAAACTATTTAACATCATTCCCGTATTAGCCATTCCTTAATGTAGATATAAGGCCCATCTAGTTTCAAGCAGTTTAGATCCGGAGCCGGACATTTTACGACTCGATCTACATCCAAACTGCTTATACATATTAGCAGTTGCCATCTCTTGTGATCTTTACATATTTGTTAATACCAGGCCGCTTAGCGCAGTCGGTAACTACGGATGCGTGTCTGACTGCAGATCAAGGTGTCAGTGAGTTTGATCCCGGCCCGGTCCGATACTTTAGTGAAGATTGATAATGAA
Source organism: Loripinus fragilis (assembly GCA_964019695.1). Taxonomy (NCBI): domain Eukaryota; kingdom Metazoa; phylum Mollusca; class Bivalvia; order Lucinida; family Lucinidae; genus Loripinus; species Loripinus fragilis. The sequence continues at coordinate 43,131,601 of OZ026516.1, read as the reverse complement.
ATAAATTAATTTCTACGGTCATTCTCCACCATTCCGTTGATTCATTCAAGAAGGTTTTGATGGGGTAGAGAGAGCTGGTTGCTTTGCTTAATTTGTCTTCCTGGTGTCTCGTGATGGTTGAGAGGCTCTTCCTCGCGGTGCCACGGGGTTGTCTGCGGTTTGTGATTGTGGTATTTCCTGATCATACTCACTTACTATTTTTGCTGTCAGTGAAAGGCAAAAGTATGTGCACGAAGTTTTGGTTACCGCTTGTTCAAGCTTTGTTATGTGAACTGAAAACCGACATGATCGTAGCTGCTGACTTGGACGTAAAACAAAAAAAATACCATAAAACTTTTTGTTAGGATACAACACGTCTCTTATCTTCCATTTATGCCTAATGAAATATCCTGAATTGGACCAGTCCACTTCCGCTGTTGGGCGGTATTTGTCATGTTTATTCAAATTTTAATAGATAATTATGTTTAGCAAACTATGGCGACCCTGATCAGACGGCGAACCATGCGGCGTCTAATCTGGACCAGCACTGTTAGTCAATTTCCCAAAATAAGGGCGGGTTAACCCGGCCTACACAGGCCCTCTAACCTCTTGTTTTCTCCCCTGGAGCATCTAAACACTTTCTTAACCGATGGAACCTTCCTTCTACTTTGTAAGGGATTCTACAAGGTTTTCTGAATTACCGAGACCCCCACCTAATCCTCCCCAATATAAGTTGGGTGTTCAAAAGCATGCGCGGATCCAGAGGGCATGACAGGGGGTCCGGACCCCCTGAACAATCACAAAAATATAGGTTTTCTTGAAATTCTCGAAAATTCTCAAAGCTATGAAGCCAGCATTCAATGTGGACCATAATATGCACGCCAGCGAAACGCCATTTAAATGACGTTTCGCTGGCGGGCAGACATTGGTCCGCTTTTAGTGGTATTTGGATCCGCTCTCCCGGTCTAAAATTATTGTCAGTGTTGCAGAGTTGGACCCCCTCTGACAAAACTTTCTGGATCCGCGCATGAAAAGAATCAATATATCGATAATCCGATGCAAATCCGACCGGCTCTGATCCGGGGTTACATTATGTTGAATACGTATCTCGAGCGTGTCCGAGTGTGTAGACCAGGCGTGTAGAAAAATGTGTTTATTCATACGCGCTAAATGGTCTCTTAAACGTTTTTTCGCATCAAAGGCACCGAATTATGAGGGGTCGAATTTATGTGCCGATTAAATGCCCAGTTTGCTTTGGGCCAAAATGTCCCGGACTCGTTTACAAGTCATATTGTTGGTTTTATTTTAGGAGAAACATGCGCTCAGGGTCGTTCTACACGCCTGTTTCGAGAGACTCTGATGTATTTAGGCGGCTAGTAGTGAAAGTTTAGCGTACTATCAGACTCATTTTTTTTTCTTTTTATTTATTTTTCATATAGCCATTGTACATTCGAACATTACCAAGCCAGTTCTCGACATCTACGAGGATAAAAACTCCCCTAAGTAACAAGCCTTCGAATATGAAACGCATTTACAGGAATTTGCACACATTATTACAAAAACAATAATATGGGGAAATAAAGTAAAAACATGCACGCGTGCACGGCCGATGCATTAATATTGCAGCAAAGACTGCTATTGGTTTATAAAGTCAATACTTGTTCTGATACACTCGTTATCGGGTATATACGGAAATCTCCGATCAGCAGAAAGTAGTCCCGTAAATATTTAATTTCACACGGAGCCGTTTCCGTAATGAGAAGAATGGTGTATTTTATGATAAAAGCATGAAACTTGGTACAAGGCTAGTTGATAGCAATACAAAAAAAATAAGGGTCTGTGCCACACCGAAAATGTCCTCTAATGGCCGCCATCTTGTTTTTTGCCAAAATGGCCACCTTTTCAACTTGTTCATTATAATGTCATTATTTATTTGCAAACATCATGTTTTCCTCAGTTAATTTTACTTAAATAGCCGCCAGATATATCTAAATACCTTAATATCATCTTTCAATGAAAAAAAGTCAAGATTGAGGCTGTATTTTTAAGATGGCCGCCACTTTTGTATCTAAATAGTGCAGTTGTATATTAGAACTTTTACAAAGTTATAAAGTTTGATGGAAAATATTTCTAGCAAGTAGAAATAGTCCCGTTAAACAAGTTGCTTACTTATCAGCATGGCTTTATTGTTGCTTATTGTTCCAACATGGTATTTAAGGTGGCTGCCAATGTACAAATCATAACATAATATTTGCTTTCATTTGGAATTGGAAGAATGTGGTTTGAATTTATGCAAACGATTTTCACGAATAATTTAAGTTAATGGCTTTGGATAAAACAAAGAGCATCCAACATGCCATCCAAGATGGCTGTCAAAGTGGAAATGTTATATGGTCACCATTTATAAAGTGGCTGCCATCTTGGTTTTTCCAAACATTGCAGTCTATTTTAAACTGAATTGTTTTAAGCTCTTACATTTGCAAGCCAATATGTTGTCTTCATTTATTTTCACTTATTTTGCAGTCAACCGTACTAATTTGCCTCAAAAATTGTCATTCAGGCTTAGAAAACACAACATTTAGGACATAGTCTCAAGGTGGCTGTCAGATTTTGCATCCTCAACAGTGGTAGTATACCAACTTGACAAATTATGAATTTTCATGCAATTAAGTAGAAATAGTTAACACAAACCAGGGTCGAACTTATCAGATTTTTTATTTTAACTTATTATTACATGGTATTCAAGATGGCTTTGTTATTAGTTTTAGAAAAAAAAAGAAATGTTTTTTGTATTTTCAGTTGGAAAATATTTTGAGGTTGTTTGAAGTTACGAAAATGATTTTCAAGAAATGCATTAGGATAGTAAAGGGGACATCCAACCTGACATCTACGATGTATGCCGATTTGTTATTAGACGCTTATACATATATTCCTATAAAATGTGTTCTATATGAAATGGATATGATCAAAATGAGATGCAAAGAATTTTTGTATCTATAGCAAACTAAAACTGACCTTTGTAGAGTTGTCATTGCGTAAAATACCATATGTTTACATCAGATTTTAGTGGAAAATCCTATAAAGTCTGTAACAGAGATATCAAATTGTTTTTACCTTTCTCCTTTTCATCAAATTACCATAGGCTTAAAAGGGCTATACATCTCCTAGATGTGTATACAATTTTAAAAAAAGATGTATTTAGACCAGAATCCTCCGTTTTCACACACAACATCAACTTTTCGACTTGATCTTGACTAATGAAGTATTTGCTGCAGTCAGCCTTATTAAGTTGTGTTGATGATGTAGCTAGCACTTTCACATCTACTTGAAAGTAATCAAAGTTTATATTATTCTGAAGTCAAGCCAATATATAATGTTACAGACATCTTAGTTTCTAGCCGAAGCTTCCCTCACTAATTGCTCGCTAGTGAGTCAGGCATTTGATTCCATGATAGCCCAGTCCACAAAAACTTATCCAGACCAAAGCTCTTTTGTCTATGTAGGTATGTAGGGGTTTAAATGATGATGTTATTTCGCTCTGTATTTACAGTGATGGTCTTTTACAGCCCAGGAATCTTCAGCTAGGCTCTCTTTTTATTATTATTGGTGTAAATGTTATTTGCATATACGTTTATATACATGTATTTGAATGATTTTGGTTGTTTAAGGTAGCCTAGTGACTACCTTCTAGGGAAGAGCTATACATCATTACTGTATCCTATCTATCTGTATATTTAGTTTTCCCAATTTTAGTTTTGTAGTAAGAATTTTAGCTCTGATTGTACTAGTTCCTGGTCATTGCTTTGATTTTACTTAGTATATAAACCAAAATGGGAATAACATGTTCAGAATGACGCAGGCCAAAAGTCGCTAGGTGAAGAAGCGTAAAAAGAAGCGTAAAAAAAGCATTATGAAGTTACTCAAATTCGAACTCATTGAAATGCAGAAGGCATGCCAGAGGAAACCCCAGTTGAAGCTATAGCCAGCTGATCAGCACAGGATTTTTCACAAAAGCAAATAGCAGGATGTGTTCTGACAAAGCAGACAGATCATCAGCAATTGTCATCGAGATTCTTTATTCTACATGTATTTAGGAAACTGGCACAGTCAAGGTGTTTGACCAAATTGGCGACATAATCTCGAGTGTTAGTACAGCTACGTGTGTGAGGCGAATTAAGCAATTAATTAGGGTGTTTGGGTGCATATTGGAGAGAAATATCAGGCAGTGAGTTGAAATTGCGAGATGCAGTGCAGATTTATGTCAGGCCATGGTGGCACTACAGTTGTGATCTTCATTTTAAGCCAGCTACAGTTGCTCCTGACTTCTAGCAAGCCATTCCACATCGCTTTCATTTACAGAGAAGGACAGCAGCAGGTAGGCAGTGTGCATGCTTTTAAATCAAGTAGTTGGTGCGACTGATGCATTGCATGATCAAGGACATGAAAACTTGTTGGCAATTGTAGCAGTGAGAAGTTTTGGTGATGATGTTCATCAGGGCTCTGTTGTGATTCCACTGCTCTTAATTGTTATGTAAGAGGTTCTATTCACGGAATTCAGAACAGACTGCCCATAGTTGTTATTGTACAAAGATGATCTGGTGATCAAGGCTGAGTACTTGGAGGAATTGCTGGTAAAGTTGGATGCATGTAAGTATTGGAAGGAGAAGGGTTTACATGTGAACATATAATATGAAGTCATTTAAAGTGGTCCCTTGAGTTCAAGTGCACCAAATGCCTTTGGCACAAACTACTTAATGATGAAAGATGGAGGTGACAGCACCTGATAAAATTTGATAAAGGATTACTGTAACTATATGGACATTATCTAAGACAGAGACATCCTCGAGCTGCCTGCAGTCATACATTGCAAATGTACATGGTAGAAGCTCCGTAAGCTTCTTAACCTTTCGATCAACTAACATCTGCTGCTTTTGACTCGAGTCAGGTGTTACTTAACATGCATTCATTGTTTTGTTTTTGTTGATTGTATATATCCAGTACGTCCTTGATTATGAACAGTTCACTAGCATGATACATCCTAAGTGATGTCGAAAACGACTAATAGCAAAAAAGTGATGATTTTTTAGAAAGAGCTGCAAAATATCACCAATAAATAGAAGTTTCCATTTTGGCGGCCATCTTGGATACCATGCTTGAATTCATAATTGAGAAAATTTCAAAATTACATATTATATAGTAGAAACAAACATTCATTGCAATTAAAACAAATTTCACTCATAAAAATTTCAGATATGTTTATGTATGAAAAAAAACAACACAATAAAATCTTTCTTCTTTGGCAGCCATCTTGGATGCCATATTATATCAAGGCTCTCTTATAAATTGTTCACAAATAACAAGGTCACATTTTGAGCCCTTCTATGCTTGGAACAACCTGAATTTGATGCAATAATCTGAATTAAGTGCATTATATGATGTTTTTATAAAGCAAGCTTGATTTAATTATAAAAACGGTGGCCATCTTAAAAATGGCCGCCATCTTGGATACTATGCCCATCTACATGTGATGTCAGATAATTACAAATGTTTTATTGTTAAAATAGACACTTCCACTAGCTATAAAGAAAAGTTTATTGCAAAGTGATATCCAGTTTAACAGGCATTACATGAAAACAGGTCGCCACTTTGAAAAATAAGATGGCGGCCGTCATGGTGCATTTCTGGCATGGCACTGACCCTCAAAAATTTTGTTTATTACTAATCTGGCCATGTACCAAGTTTCATGCTTTTATCATTAAAGGCACGATTTTTTCACATATCCGCCCCACAATAGGCATCTATCTCTCCTCCACTGGTGTACATGTATATGTGCTTATGTTGCAAACTGCCAAATTAAACTTTACTTTTACCTAAATAGAATCAACCTTTAACTCTTTGAACGGGTCTCCACAAATACTGACTTTCCTGTGGAAATCATCATACTGACGTCATATGATACAAATGTGCATGCCAATAGGAAAGTTGACATCTGAAAAAAAAACATGGTGATAAATGCGTTATCATCGAAAATCTAGAAAGACATATCAATATTCTTTTTAATATTTTGGTGCTTATATTTCATAGATGTTCAGATAAAATGGGCAATATTTCGTTGATCATTCGGGGCTTGTATTGTTCATCATAAATAGTGAGTGAGTATGGTCAGGAAATACTACAATCACAAACCGCAGACAACCCCAAAGCACCGCGAGGAAGTGCCCCTCAACCATAAAGAGACACCAGGAAGACAAAATAAGCAAAGTAACCAGCTCTCTCTTCCCCATCAAGATGATTGCAATACTAGAATCGACATAACGTCACGTATAACAAAACATAGAACAATTACAGACTCCCACAATGGGAGTAACAATAAACAAAAAGTCAACAACAACAGAACCACCGCCTTAGAACGCAAAACAGCCTAAGCCAACGGGGGCCTTAAATGCATTTTACTGGTACCAAATCTTCGCCCTACATTGTGCTGTTGTTGAAGTACAAGAAATGTTCAGCTCGCATGGAAGCCTTCTAACTAATGCAATCCAAACCTACCAAAACTGTATTATGTGTACACATTCATCTGACAGCATCGCACACCAATCTTCAGTACGGTAAACAAAATATCTGGGCCTGAGAATTATATATACAAATTCAATGTTGAATCGTGCATACTTTTTGCAAAAAGCAAACAAAAAGGGTGAAAAAAATTAAAGAGGTGACTGATGTAATTAAAAATGCCCGTTTAAAGATCGCTTGTAACCGTATTAACTCACATTCTATTTGGTAGTGTCTTTCTGTCCACTGACAGTAATATTCTGGCCATGTCTTTGCTTGCCAACCGAAATAATATGAACTCCTGATTGTTACATCCAAGTCACTATAGTCTTAGGTTTGGTTATCCGTTAATTGCTCTCATATTATGGCTAGACCTGAAACTGCTCCAGCTACGTCTTGACTGTGACAAAATATAGTCCCATTTTTGTTGAAATTTTGATGAATATTTCGATAATTTATGCAATACTAGCGATCAAATATGATTTCTCAATATGCATGTCAGGTCCTTAGGGAGAGGTTAAAACCATTGGGCTTCTCCCTCGGTTTTTGATGTCTCCCTTGGAATCTGGCGAACATTACCGTATGAAAACTTATGTTTGAACGCTCTATTTTTCAACATAAATAAAGTCGATAGAACTGCAAATTATATTCAGCATAAATAGGTTGCATTAACCTTTTGTATAATGATGAATTCGTCCGTCCTTTTGAAACAATGAGTTCGATGGCTCTAGGTGATGGATTATCGTACATGTTAATGGACCACAGGTTCGAATTTTTAAATTAAGATGTACTTTAGAGATTGCAGTTACTATCAAAACAGGTAGAGGACCATTAGGAGTCAAGGACTGCTACTTTTTCCAGACACGATTGCCACCACTTTCCAGACACTAGTACGACATACACATGTCCAATTCTATTCAGATTGCGAATTTTCATTCGTTCTATCACTACTAAAAGAATGGTAAAACTAGTATTAAATGGTGTGTATCTCATTACGTACAGAATGTTTAAATCTAAAAGAAAGTCATTGTAATAAACCATAATGCTTTATTACAATGTTTTTTTTTTATTATTAATATATAGCGTGTACACCTTTATATAAAGACATTATGCCCCCCCCCCCCCCCACAGTCTTAGGGAGTGGCGTATATGTATTTGATTCGTTCCGGATCCCATCTACTTTGGCCTTCACTTCCGAGTCCATGTCGCTCTTTTCCCGTGCTTTATCTTCTGAAGCTGTGGGTGGATTTTGACCACATTTCTACAATTATATTGCTGAGAAGGGGAAAAGAGTAGATTATATTTTGGTGATCTTCATATGGTTTTCAAGGTCACAACAGCATTTGGAAATGTAACATCTTGACCAAAATAGGGTTATCTCTTGGACGCAATCATGTATTCCGACTTTGTCTTTGTGACAAAAAAATAAAGAGTTATTAGATTTTAGTGACCTTTGCCTAAGTTTCAAACTCACCATCATATTAAAACGGTAACAATTAGCTTTTACCGCACTCTATCTCCTGAACCAGCAAGTAGAATGTGACCAAACGTGCAGGTACACAAGTATTAGCTTTTCAAAAAGCTGGTGGTCGTTTAGCCCTATCATTGTATGCATTCTTGTACACTGCATGCTTCCATTTTGAACTTCTAGAGCTTGTCCATGTAGATTCGCTCTAAGCTCTGATTATAAACGTATAAACTGTGATTTGTTTACCATTTAGCACATGCTTTCAGCGAAAATGTTGCTTGATCTTAAGCTCCCGGTTCATGCAAGGTATATAATGGTAATGCATCTAGCATGCGACACATTTATAGAACGTTTTTTGACAAGACAGGACAGCCCATTTTTCTAAAAACTGATGCCAGAAATCAATGTCACAGTGGCCGCTAAACTGTAAATGTACAGCCTTCGTGATCCCAAGATGTGTTCACAAACCAAATCTGGGATTCGAATGTCAAATAATATACATTATTAGGAATTAAGCTTGTGACACGATTTTTCTGATATGAACACTCAAAAACACTTAGGACACTAAGGACAGGCAGTTTGATTACAATATGCCTCCCTTTGGGGGCATACTACCTGTTTGTCATGACCGTCGTAAGACAGTGCATACATTCATATAAATTATTTGTGATCAGATGTGGATGAAAATCACATATGTACGTTTACTGATGTGAAGCCCGCTCGCACTCTTTGCCAATCAAGAACGCTTTGACTTTGGGATGTTATACTGTTAATTTCTTACGCGCGACGATATTGATAACAGTTTATTGTTTATATTAGCGGCAGGACAAATTGACGTCTACTTTATGAAAATTAAATTCGCAAGCGAGTTTGCCTCGCGCTATAGGTTGCCCTACAGATTCGCGCTGTAGCTCAGCTCATACGATATTTGGTACCCGACTCGTTGTTCGGCAGCGTCGGCAGCGAATAAAAATAGCCTAAGCACGACATAAAGGTTCGGTCAAAACCTTAACTTGGTGTATGTTTTGCATGAACGTTATTATAAGCGGCCGGCCGTGGCCGACCGCAATTATTGGGAGACAGGAAAAAGTTGATAAGCATTTGGTGACCTTCTTCTTGTTTTATAAGGTCACAACAGCATTTTGAAATATAATATTTTAACCAAAATAGAAATCCCGTATGTAATCTCTTGAACGAATGGTTGATTGTCAATGTCACCTTCCCATAAAGACTGTACAAAGTCAGCCTTTCCAGCACTATATCTTCTGAATATGTGTGTGGATTTGACCAAACTAGCGTTGAAAACCATGAAAAAATCTTCTGGTCTGAAACCTTATGACATTGAGTCTTGATAATTAGTATTTAGCATCACCTGGTGGACCTCTACCAAGTTTGTTCAAATTATGCCATTGGGGCAAAAAATGGCCCCGCCCCCGGGGGCACATACTTTACATTGGCTTACATAGTGAAAACACGAAAAAATCTTCTTGTCTGAAACCATTAGGCCAAGAGTCTTGATATTTGGTATATGTCATCAACTTATGGACCTCTACCAAGTTTGTTCAAATAATGCCCCTGCGGCCAAAGTGGCCAAGCCCCAGGTGTCACCAGGGACATGGCCAGCTTTCAACAGATACAGCTCAGGTGAGCGATTTAGGGCCACTTTGCCCTTTTGTTTAGTTTAGCTCTGACAGTCTCTGTGTTGAGAGCCTTTTTCATTGTTGAGAGCCTTTTTCATTGTTTCATCACATGTACAGTGTGTTAATTGATTTGGTTGTTACCCTGTGATACTATATTGCATAAGTTAGGAAACCTGCATGAGGCTAAACTAACTTTGTGTTTGTTTGTTTGATATGATTCTTTACGTACCAGTCAACATTTTTTCAGTTATGTCGGGACGGGCCTTCCCGGGTTGAACCAGTACTAAGCAATGATAAATGAGCCGCGACATGAGATTTCCAACAATGTTGTATAAGCGACCAGCAAAAGCTCAGACCAGCCTGCGCATACGCCTTTGCTAGTCGATTGACTATTATATGACTGTTAGACTAAAGACCGAACAGCATTTCGAGTTTCTATGCTTAACAGGAGGCTGCACAGGCTCTTCTGAATCTTAACATGTCAAAATGATACATTGTTGGAAATCACATGTCACGGCTCAAATGTGTCTTGATCAAGGACACAGCACAGTGACGCCGGTAAGGCTCGAACCAGCGATCCCTCGGTCTCGAGTCCAGCACTCTACCACTGAGCCACTGTGCTATTATAACAGCAGAATTAGACTGGCCCCCGTCTAACTGATAATATTATCATGTTCAAAAAAAAATGCAATCTATTTCATTTTTTATTCCAATAGTGTCTACCTCTCTGATAGGGCTATCAGTTACAGCTCAGAAGGACGATTATGTCAGAGAAAAGTTTGGTTCATTAATTTACCTTGAACTAAGGGCCTGAAAGCCAGGCTACAGCAGAATCTAAGGTGAAGATTTGGCCAGTAAAATTAATCCAAGTCCCCAGTTGGCTTCGACTGCTGATCGTTCTAAGGCGGTGGTTCTGCTGCTGTTTATTCATTGTTTGTTGTTGCTCCCTTAGTTTGTAAGGGTTTAGTGTTAGGTCTTTGTTTTGTTTTGCAGTACTTTGTGTCCTATCTATAGTTTCACTGGTGCCCAACTCCGTCACAACGGTTTTCGGATTTTCGCTGATCCGTCACGAATTTTCACTTACAAATGTGCCGAAACTTTTAAGACAACGTCACGGAATTGAGGTGAAAGTATGCCAGGACACGCATAAGGTCGAAATAATTATGATAAGTCATTTCTTTTTATCCCTTATCGTCGATATCATTTTAAAAGTGATAATGGACAGCACACCAATAATATTCATAGCTATTTACTCAGCAATTACAATATCATTGTGTTTATTGGCAATAAGGTTTCCTAGGCGTTTTCATAAGAAGGATTAGTAAAATAAGAAAAATTTAACCTGGAAGCATGATTCTATAGATTTATAAAATAGTTATATTTAATATCTTGTGCATATCTGTTGTATAATTGCATAAAACAACAAACAAAAAAACTTAATGTCACAGTTTGGTTGATACAATGTCACGGTTTTGAAAACGATTCAAATGGAACTGTCACGGTTTATTTAAGACATTTTAAAAAATGCATGATATTGGTTTTCCTTGTAGTCTTATCAAAACAACATTAAAACGAACACTGTTTGGTCCACCTTTAAACTGACAGCTTGACTAGTACTTTGTAGAAAAAAAACAGAAACAACTGAGTATATCTAGGAAACGTCAAAATCACTGAAGGCAGACCAACTCAGTGGATCATGAGAAAGAGTTGTAGAACACAGACAGCCACAATACAATTAAACTAAAGCAACCAGCTATCACTTGCTATATAATTGCTAAAATAGACCCACACCAAAAACTACACTACAAAAGAAGTTACAAACACAAACCCGTCAAATGGGAGCAACATCATACAATCGATAAACAATAACAGAATAACTACCTTAAAACAAATAGCAGCTAAGGCCATTGGGAGAGGGCGGCTATTGTACTATTCAAATCTTCAAAAACAAATCATTTATCTGGTATGGAGGCTTCCTAACTTTTGCAATGCATCATTTAAAAAAATCAAATTATCATACTGATATGAAAAATAAAATAAAAGGACACCCAATTCACTTACAATTTGAGATAAGGAAACCCAATAGCTAATAGGCCAGAATGGGCCCAGCTAAAGACAACCTGCAGGTACCAACCCACCCATGAAAGGTTTGAGTTGAAGTTGTTATTGTGCTTGAATACTGACCAATCATAAAATTCAAGATGAATTATATGTTTTAATGACAAATGTATTATTAGAAAAGGGTTTTCAAATTTTCAAATTATGAGATTCACATGCTGAACAGCCACTGCTATTGGTGTAGAGAACGTGTTGCATTGAAGTAGATGAAGTTTCAGAGAAAAACTTAATTATGTTCACTTCTATGCACGTTTCTTTTGATGACGTCATTTTTGTGATGGCCCAGAAACCACATGACAATCAAAATTCCAAAAATTCCAAAAATAACAAAAAAGATCATCAACGGCATGTGACCTGCCTTGTTTGATGCATCAGTTTATGCTAATCAGAACGTTACTTTTGTTATTTCATGCAAAACAGCTTTTTATGCAATAATATTCATTTACCCATAATATTGAGTTATTGAACTCAAAACTATGAGTTAACGAGCAATATAAAGCTTGCGTTGTGATAAAATGCATTTACTTGGCATTTTACCCGTCTCAACCAAGCTGTGACATTGTCTTAAACAGACCGTGACACCAAAACTCTGATCGCTGTCCAAACCGTTACAATTCTGTGCAAATGCAGTGTTTATGATTGTGTTGCTATTTTCAGTTAGAAACGATAAACAACTTAGAAACTCGAAGTTGCAGATACATCTGGCAGTTTTCAAATAATAAAAGCACATGTTTGACCTTTATAAATCATAAAACGGTTAAATAAATTACTAACGTCTTTCCGTTTTCCGAATTGTTTCGCGACGACCTATCAGCGAAAATCCAAAAATCGTTGTGACGGAGTTGGGCACCAGTGAGTTTTGCAATAGAGAAATCCGGTTGCTTTACTAGTGTTGTCTTCTGAATTTCACTTTCCTGGCATTAACGGTTTGCCGAGGTACTCGGAAACATGTTATTGTTTGCAAAATAAACCCAAAAAAAAGTCGACTGGAATTACCCATCCTTATCAATCGGTGAGTCTAATTTTCAAAATGTAGGGGTGTCAGGTGTTTTCTTTAAAAATATCGATTTCATTTTTAACTGAAATTCCTGTAAGCAAACATGGAAAAGCCTAATCAGACACCGCTTTCTGCTGCATCTTGTCTGAGTCTGCACTATTTCTGTTAGATTATTATGGGTTCAATGGACATTCGAAGGTGGTCTGTGTGTGTCTTGTCCCTTTTCCCACGCTAAAGAATCCGTATTCTTACCAGTCGTCAGGTAAAGTACATTATTCAGGTAAATATGGTAGCAATCAGCATCAACAGCGCGTGGTATATATTGCTGTTCTCGGTTCTATCTTTACCATCGTTGTTTGAACTCCTCATACCGCAGTTAGTACACCTGGAAATTGTTTGTGTAGTTTTTCGCTGTCGGAGTTTACGCAAGTTTGCCAAGACTGGTACCTGGATTTCTTTCGGTAGCTCATTTCGTAACGTTATCAAATCAGGAGACCAGTTTTGATACATTAGCTTTGTCAGCATCCTTGCGCATGCGCTTTTGGAGATTTATGTCAATTCCGGATCTCGATATCGGTAGCTAAACCAGACAACAGAAGGAAAATGGTAAGTTTTATAAATATAAATCACCTCTTATCTACCTTTTTTCGGTGAATTCAAGAATTTTAAGGATTCCTGAGGAGAGATAAGTGCTGTAGATGTGTTACGTATGTCAGTAAAATAAAGATTGGAACGCGTAAATTCCATTCGACTATAATTCTATCACCTAATATTACTTTGGACTGAGTAAATCATTTTCAACAAATAAACGAAAAAAAAGTATTTACAATCTTCGATTTCATCTTGTATATACTCTTGACTTTTCACTTTTTTGATGAACTCTGTTATGATGCGTCGAACTTCTATTTTACAGTCGGAATTCAAGGTCACGGAGAAGCAGTTCAATGGTAAGTCGTTTATGTTTTCTCTCTTCATGCTTAGCTTCCTAAATATATATCCTACATCCTTCCGCAAAAGATAACAACAAAACAATTATAATTACGCCACGTCGCGAGAAAAACTCCCAAGTCTGGGGTTCCGAGCAAGTACTAGACTGGTGCAAGTCCTTTAAACAATTGTTATAAATGTGTTATATCATATACTTGTTGCCAGTCTAGCTCTGATGGCTCTGAGAGCCATCAGAGTTAGACTAGCTACAAGTATTGATGAAAAATTATTTTAAGGACTGGAGCCAGTCCAAGCAAGTACATGTACGACAAGGCTGCTGAGCTATAGAAATTAACTAGTATATTGAAAATATTCGTGTAGCAAGCCAATACAAACTTTCTAGACAGCGAAGAACAAATGTGCCAACCAGACTGCGCAAGCGCAGGCTGGTTGGCGACTTTGTTGGTCGCACGTTGATTGAATCTAAGTATACGAAAGCCGGCCTTATGCCAATTAATCCGTAGATATCAGCCATGCGTATGCTGATCTAAGCTTACGCTATCCGTCAATATAAAGGAAATCTTGGCAAATACAAATACTTTGGCGGGGCCTTTTTGCTTTGGGAGACTCATTTCGATGATAATGTCATCATAAATATTTACACGGTACTGTTAAATGAATCTCAACAGTTACTCACAGCATCGGAATGCTAAGAAAAGTTATAAGAAACGAATATTTTGACAATTTAAATAATTTATTGCTCGTGTTTCCTGGAAACGAGATTACATTTTCACGTAAACAACTTTCCAAGCGAAAATATTCAAAATAATGACAGATAATGCAGAATAATGTAGGGGAAACGCCAACTTAACATGCTAATAAGTAAACAATGACAAAATCACAATCAGTGTTGGCTCTTCAAACAGCTTCAATTTCAAAAATAAATAACCAAAACTATCAAACGACACATGTATGCATGCGCTTACAATTGAAAATAGTACAGATCCCGATGAAATGACACATCCTACGATATCACCTCTTGATCTTCACTGCTTGTTTATGACGCTAGGCTTCGATGGAATAACTGAGTAAAGGCCACGTTAGGAGAAACTCAACCATAGAGGGCGCCAGCCTAAACTCAAACCTATATGGTCAGTTACGTTCAAAGTTTTTTGGAGAGTGTACGGCAGATGTGGTGATGTGCTGTGCGTATGCATAGGCTGATTTTCTCAATTGATGTTAACAAGCACTTGACATTATTTTATTTTCTCATGCTTTGGTTGCGGCTACTGTTGATAATATTTGCAAACAGTTTTGATCCAGATCAGGACCGACATTCTAGGAACACTATTCAGAATGTCAAACAGTTTTGATCCAGATCATGACCGACTATGTCGGAACACTATCAGGATATCAGCCAGTTTGAACCCAAGACAGGACCGGCAAAACGTCGGTCCTGGTCTGGATCCAAACCGTTTGACACTCTGATAGTATTCCTGAAAGAAAATATTGAAAAAAATGATTTGAAGCAAAAGTCAGCAGACGACGACAAAAGCATTAATAAATACACAGCATGCAAAGAGTTTAATCTTAATATTGTGCCAGATCCTGGCAATTCTCTGTTGGAGGTCAGGATTGTTTACATCCTACCTGTGTTCTTAATTATCCCGAAACAAGATTATTATATACATGCGTGTCTTTATAGTGGTTATATCATTCGAAAAGGTCCCTATCTAAAATGGTTCTAATGTTCCATTTTGAAGTACATTAATTGTAACTCCATTTACTTGAATTCTTAGACTTGCCGAAGTCGTTATATTGTAAAACAAGGTTATATTATTCTTATATTATTGTACTGTAAACATCTAACATGCCTTATAAAGTCCCCAGTGTGCGTTTAAAGGGCTTTAACTTGGACCTTTCACTTTAACGTAAAAAAATTCGCAATGCACAAAGCTGGTGCAATAAGCAAGTAAGTGTATGCATGTATGGTTTTGCGCGGTATTCCCGTACAGACGCACAAATCATACAATAACTTACCATAAAGGCGGTATGTTTTTGTTATGCTTTTGTATGCATCTGTTGGTCACCTGCTAGGAAAGGGCTGACCTCTTGGCTCTCGTTTGTGATGCCTGAAAGATGTCACTCCTGGGTCAGTTGTGGTGCTTAATTATATCGATTCCTGATCATTATCCTTCTGAAAAATATATTAGTTTTTTTTTCAATTCGAGTAATAATATGGCTGAGGTAGAACGATCCAATGTGGATAAGGAGCGCAGTGGCTCAGTGGTAGAGTGCTTGACTGGAGACCGAGGGGCCGCGGGTTCGAGCCTCACCGGTGTAATTGCGTTGTGGTCCTTGAGAAAGACACATTTATCCTAGCTTAGTACTGGTTCAACCCAGGAAGACCCGTATCTGTTTAACTGAAAGATTGTTGATGGGACGTAAAGAATTAAATCCAATGTGGTCTATAATAAGTATGCGCGTTTATGTTTAACGTCCCAGCAACATATAAGGTCTATGGAAGTTACAGCTTAAAGCCTCATCCAACCGACGAGAGAAGCCGGGGATCGAATCCGCGATCCCTAGTTTATAAGGCGGGTGGTTTAGCCACTAAAACACATCGGCTCCTCAGCGGATTTGTTTGTGCTTGCACGCGAGCATCAAATATGTTTTCGCTATTCTATGCCATAGTAAATCATATTTTGGTAATTACAAGTTATTAGTGCTTATCTAGATTATAAACAGCTGTTTCGCACGAGCCGCGGGAAATCCTGCATTCGGTGTTACATTTTACAAATAAGCCAGACAGCTCAGCTACAGAGTCTGGTTAGATTCTTAAGTTGTCCAGACGGCGAACAACCATACCAGTCTTAGGCTCCAAAGATAAGAAGCAATGTAGACTGGCTCCAGTCCTAAAACAATTTTTAATTAATGTGTCATATCATATACTTGTAGCCAGTCTAAATCTGAAGGCTCTGTTTTAAAACAGAGCCTTCAGAGTTAGACTTGCTACAAGTATATGATATGGCACATTGATGAAAAATTGATTTAAGGACTGGAGCCAGTCTAGAAGCAACGGGGCAAGGTAAAACTGGTGAAAGAAAGAACGATTTGTTATTGAGATAAAAAAACAGATATCCCATCCCGAATGAAATGTATCAAGAGACTACACTCCTTATCAGATTCTTGATAATAACAAGAAGCTATTATAATTAATAGTTTACCTGTACTCGCATACATACATACTGTCCTGCCAGCCAAGAGTGACAGTGACGTCGTGTTTTGTTTACAATTGTTAAGTAAAACATAAACTTATACGCTCCACTTGAGCTAATGCGAATCGACAGATCACGCGTGTATTAATCCTATCCTGCGGAAAGGATCAATTACTCATGATCTATCGATTCTAAGACCCTGTTAGCTTTGTTAACAAAACATGAATTCACTGTCACTCTTAGCTGGCACGATAGTACGTGTATAACAAGGCGTGTATTACCTGTATAGCAGGCAGTTTAGACTGGCCCCGGTCTAACTGGTAATTTTATCATGTTACAAAAAAAACTTATTACATTTTTTTATTCTAAAAGTGTCTACCTCTCTGGTCACTGATAGGGCTATCAGTCTGAGTTTAAGCCAAGAAGGGAGATTATATCAGAGAATTTTTTTTGTCCAGTAGCAGTAGTTTGCCTGAGGCAAAATTTTTTTGTCCAGTAGCAGTAGTTTTTCTTGAACTTAGAGCCTGAGGCCAGACTACAATCTGCTATTTGCACTGAATTTCTAAAATTAATACAGTAGAATCTTCCAGATAATATTCATGTCTTATCCAGCGTAGTCAGTTATCAATAAATATTCATTGAATTGAAAGCAAATAAAAATAGTCCCTGATAAGACGCTTACTTTAGAAGCAGGCTGATCTAGGATTATTTACACTTTCAGGGGCGTAGCTAATCTAAGATCTCATGTACGCACATGCTTGCGAAAAAGGAACATGTTATATGTATTTTCACTGCTCAAATAAACATGATAGACTAAAACACTGAAAGATATAGATTTGTCATGCTTTACAACACACCAGATTTTGAATCCATCCTGCTAATACGAGTAATGTTAAAATGCCAACAATTTGTTGGCATTTAAACATATAAGAGTAGGATCAATTTCATGTTCATAACACGACATTTGAGTTGAGTTTAGACTGGCTACAGTCTGAAACATGAAGGAAAAAACATCATTATACATGTACATTTGCAATCATAACAAACTTTCTTCTCATATCAACCAAATCTATCTTCGTCAAGTTAGATGTTTCATGAAACAGAGTCATCGGAATTAGAATAGCTGCACATATATGAAAAAGACTTGCAAGAGGACACAATGATAGAAAAATGTTGTTTCAAGGACTGGAGCCAGTCTAAGTTTAGTATGAAAAAAGGTTTATAACCTCGAATACAGTAAGATCTGTCTTAAGCGGCTACTCAAAAAGAAGACCAAAATTGGATTTCAAGACCGACAATCGCTTAATTATGGTCAAAAGTATTGCAGAATGCTCCAAGAAGAGCATTCTGCAATACTTTCGACCTTCATTAAGCTACCATATGCCATTAAGACCTTTGTTTTGTCTATTTTTGAGTGGCCACTTAAGACAGGTTTTACAGTATTTCTATTGTCTCCTTCCAGATGCTAAGCAAGCCTTTCACCTTTACGACAAGAAAGGCAATGGGGAAGTGGCGACTAAGGAGCTAGCCAGCATATTCAAAGCTTTGTCATTGCACGTGGACGACGAGAAATTGAAGGACTGGGCTGATGAAGCGGACGAGGAAGGTATGCCTTTTCGTGCATGAACCAATACACGGGGGTTAAGATTTCGCCAGAGCCTTTGCCACCCGCCCGCAGCATAGTATTACACAAAATATGGGTACAGTAAAACCTGTGTAAAATGACCACTCAAAAATAGTTAATGACAAAAGGTAGCTTAATGAAGGTCGAAAATATTGCAGAATGCTCCCATTCTGCAATATTTTTGACCTGCATAAGCGATAATTGGTCTTGAAAACCAATTTTCGGTCGTTTTGAGAGTGGCCGTTTTACACAGGTGTTACTGTATAAACAGGATCAGCCCAAGTGGTAGATTTCTTGCACGACGGCTAAGAATATCTTTGATATTTGGCTGGAATAGAACATCTCATTTTACCCAGGCTGTACATTGGTTGAATATGTTTTGCTTTAATTTAAAAAAAGTCCATTCGGGAAGTGTCTTGTCTTCCTGGTTTTGAACCAGAACTTAGCAGAAAATAATGTGTCTTGCTCAAGGACAAAACACAGTTCATCCGGGGAGTTAAGAACCGTCGATCCTTCGATCCCAAGTCTAGCACTCTACCATCTGAGCCATTGCGCTCCTAATGTTGTATAGGTAGTCACGTAAAATGTCTTCGAATCACGACATTGATATATCAAAGTTACGTCATCATGTAGTGTCACATGAACTGGGGGGGGGACTCCCCCAGAAATACATTTTAAAATTAAAAAAAAAAGTGGAATTGAAAAGAATCCATATTATTTGCGTGGTAAATAGTTGATAATCTTATCACATTTGGGTTCTAAAAATATATTTGTTGGCAATGCCATTCTTAGACTGAATTTTCCTCTCATCAAATTATGGGAGGTGGCCTCAAATAATTGTGATTTTTGGAAAATGTGTATCGTTGAATATGCTCCATTTCTTGCATCTGATTAGCGGAAAAGGTGTGCGGGTCACGGGTTAAAAGTGTTTAATAGTGGAGTTTAGATACTCTGTAAATTATTTCACTTCAGAATCTCTTATTCTCCTTATTTATCCACCTTCAATACTGATAACCCGTAAATGGTACTTTGGCAAACAGTAAAGACCCAGATGAAATGCCACAAAGTGGCATTTCATCAGGGTCTGTAATGTTTGGTATGATAACACAATCTTGAGGGAATAAAGTATACCTTTATTTTGAAAATTAATTCTAACATGTGGTCAACTGATATGTACAATGGACAGTCCCAATTTAATTTGGAAACCATAAGCTGGCATTTAGTTAAGAGTGCGTATCAAAAAAAATAATTGTCTTATTTCTTCACCAAAACATATGTTGTGGGTACTCAAAAGAACCGTCTCAATGAGACGGTTCTTTTGAGCACCCAAAACATATGTTAAAACTGGTGGGTAAGAAAATAGTTACAATTTTACGCTCAAAAATTGTGATTATCTAAACCTGTGCATGATAAGTATAAAACATGCAAAAGGGTTAATTTGATTTCAGCTACTGGATATTTGACATGGGAAAGTTTTAAAGAGTTGTTCGAAAGAAAAGTCCGGGAAGATGAAGATGAAAAAGAATTACGAGAGGCTTTCCGAGTATTGGATAGCAACAAGAAAGGAGTCATTCCAGTAGAAGACCTTAGATGGATCCTCAAAAGTTTAGGTAATTCAATTTTAACATGTGTCCGTAAAAATACTTGTGCATCCATGCTCTTTCATTATGGTACAGAAAAAACCTGTCTTAAGCGACCACCCAAAAAGAAGACCAAAAATTGGTTTTCACGACCGATTATTGCTTAATGCAGGTCAAAGTATTGCAGAATGCTCCAAGAGAGCATTCTGCAATGCTTTCGACCTTCATTAAGCTACCGTTTGTCTTACAGACCTTTGTTTTGTCTATGTATGAGTGGCCGCTTAAGACAGGTTTTACAGTATTTAACTGGATTTTTCTCAATATGGTGCAAAGACATTCAGTTTAATTAAATGTTGCCTGGGTTTTAGATTACGTTCTGACTGACTGTGGGTTGAAAGCCCTCACAGTATGTCAATTTATTTGATTGTTTCCCTTTGATGATAGATGTATTAGCTAGAAAGCCTCCACGCGAGGTGAACAAATGTTGTGTTTTGACAAATGTAAAATCTAGGGGCGAAGATATGGTGCAAGTAAAATTAATTCAAGCCCCCTAAGGTGGTGCTTTCTGTTCGATCCTTGTTTTGTTGGGTAGTACTTAGTGTCATTTCTAGTCTGGCAATCAACTCGTTGGGGAAGTGAGAGCTGGTTGTTCAACTTTTATTGCCTTTTGATGGCATGCATCTGTTGGTGTATTGTGTCTCCTCGGTTGCTCTGCAGTTTGTGGTTGTGTTATTTCCTGATCATATTCACTTATTTGTGTGTGTTTTTTTTTTCGTTTCTATATCGGATTTTTCACCTCCCTCGGTTTACAACTACCATATTTCAAATAGAATGATTCAATAAAGTGTATATGACATGTATTCCGCTTGAACTGCTTGCTCAAATCAAGAAAATGCTACGCTAGATGTGGCAAAACTAGCGGGATCACGGCATGTCTAATTTTAACATAAGTATTAATACATCAGCTACCTGTTCCCTGGTATGGAAGGTAAAAAGCGACATTATTCAATGCATACATCTTTGTTTTTGTATGTTGGCAATTTCATTCTATTTTGTAAATTGTGTCATTATATCATGCAAATTGTCATTTAATAGTCGTTTCACTCGTAATCAGATTCCGATCATGTCATTTCTCGGTTTTAAAAAGGCAGAACTAGGTTGTAAAATGTCAGAACTACATTTGTATGTTGTAAAAAGGCAGAACTGGGTTGTCATAATACGAAAGTGAATATGCTTTAGTATTTTGACGCCAGAGGGCGCACCAATTTTACTGGGAATAAATAGGCTAATTTCTCCCATGCAAGTAGAACTCGCTGCAAACGGTGTTAAGGATGACTTTTTACCAAGAAGTTCCCCCTACGTGGGATTTGATTCTTTACGTCCCATCAACAATTTTTCAGTTATGTAGGGACAGGTCTTCTTGGGTTGAACCAGCACTAAGCTAGGATCAATGTGTCTTGCTCAAGGACACATGGCAGTGACGCCGGTGAGGCTCGAACCCGCGACCTCTCGTTCTCGAGTCAAGCACTCTACCACTGAGCCACTGCCCTCCCCTTACACTTATATATAAGAGAAAACTTCGTCCCGTCCCGCCAAGCTTGCACACAACCAACAAATGTAGATCTATTACTGGGTCCGAGCTACAAAAGAAGGCAGAACATGTGCGGATACAGAGAGGGGATAGGGGGTCCGGGGAAAATCACAATTTCGATAGGTTTCTACAGAAATTTGCATTTGGACGCCACCCCCCCCCCCCCCCCCTGGAGAAAAGTTGGACCCCTACCCACCCCGTAAAATGTTGGACGCCCTCTGGAACCTTGGAAAATTATTGTTTTCCAAAAAATAAACCATCGGACCCTGGGATCGGTCCCCTCTGTAAAACTGAGGTGAGGACTAAAAAACAGCAAAAATAACAAAAAACGCTGTCTGAGCTTTTTACTGTCAGGTGGGCCTGGACCCGCTACCCCCCCCCCCCCCCCCCACTTGGTGAAAATTCCTGGATCCGCACATGCAGATGCAGAAGACACATAATACCGCATTAAATACGGTCATGTATTTGCCCTGTTTCTTACTTTGAACCATTTCTCCTCAAATCGCCTCCCTTTAATAGTACAACTGCATCTTATTTATTTTTCATGCTGTCATGAAAGCTGATGTATTTATAAAGTTTAAGATTATATTTGCAAATAATAAATAAAAGAAATTTTAATAAAATAGAGGTGCTTTCTGCTTTTTCAGAAAAAAGAATCACATCATAATATTTGTAAATTCATAAGTATATAATAGTTAAAATGTGCATTGACAATCGAAATATTTTAAATGTATCGTCAATTCCTAGTTCTCCCAGTCTGGATGAGACTTCAAGCCATTTGCCCCGTCTTCTAAGACGCTTTAAAACCAGAACCATTGCCGGTTGAGCCTCCAGGAGTTCCTGGACAAAGAACCAATAAAAGTATTAACCCACCCGGCCAGTACTGGTACAGCCAAGGAACACGGCCACAAACAATAATTCCTAGTTCTCCAGAACCACTTTCGGTTAAGACTTTGGGGTTCCCCGTCCTAAAATACACACACAAGTCATAAACCCTTCCAGCCTGATGCTGGTTACTACCAAGGGAAAGTCACTAAAAGTGGTAAAGTGGAAAAGTCACTCGTGCGCGTTACCCAGGGCTCCTGAGTTCCATCCCCAGCTCTTCCAGTCTGTCTGACATGACTTAAAGCCATCGTCCTGTCTTCTTAGATGATTCGCTGCCGGTTTAGGATTCGGGATAGATAAATACAGCTTTTAAGATCAGGGCATTTGGGCGCATTCCAAATTATATAGTGCACAAGTATAAAGCTATCTCCGGGGGCTAGAAGTGTTTTTTCGGGGGCCTTAGCCTTGACCCCTCTACCAAACAATCAAATTCTTACCCGAGAGCCCCCCCTGACCCCCTCAAGAGTGCTTCCTGTCTGCGACAATTGTCATAACGCGGCAACTATATTTAAGGATAGCAATTAAACACTTGGGCCTCGACTCGAGAAACTCTGTCGTCGGAAGTTGAAAACAACAAAGGCCCAGACCAGCCTGTGCATCCGTGCAGACTGGTTAGCGCCTTTGTTATTATATCATCAGTCGCTTTCCTGAGGCATTTTATAGAGTACGCACTCTTGAGGGGGTCAGGGGGGCTCTCCCCTATATGGGTCCATGGGTGAAGCCATGTGGCAGAAAATGTTTTTTGTGCAATTCAAAGGGCTAAAAGAAGCCCTTAAGCATGCTAAGACACGCAGCTAAACACTATTGAGGCTCTGGAAGGGGTGGGGGATCCCAGTATCCCATATCCCTTTAAGTATTTAAAAAAAAATATCCTACATCCCTAAAAGAAAAATGGCAAATATTCCCAAATCCAGAATGCATTGTATCCCCATATCCCTGGAATTGATCAAAATATCCTGTATCCCTTTAAATATTTACAAAAATATCCCGTACCCCTTTATGCTTTTGGCCCATATCCCTATATCCCTAAAACCCCTTCCAGGGCCTCACTATTTGCTGCATTTTTATTCCAAAATATCTAATTAAATACAGTAAAAAAACTAAAAAAGACCAAAACTTGGTTTTCAAGACCGATTATCACTTGAATGCAGGTCAAAGTATTACAGAAGGCTCCGAGAGGAGCATTCTGCAATACTTTCCAGCTTCATTAAGCTAGACCGGGTTGTTGTCCATTTTTGAGTAGCCTATACTGGCTGTGTCAAGTTAAACACACATGCATATTTGCATACACGTAGGTACGCCCCTGATCATATCTAAATTTCAATTCAATTCAATTTTTGTGGTCCTTGAGCAAGACACATTTATCCTAGCTTAGTACTGGTTAAACCCAGGAAGAACCGTCCCGCATAACTGAAAGATTGTTGAGTGGACGTAAAGAAACGAATCAAACAAAATTCAATTCAATTCAATTTGCTACTGGCCAAATTTGAATTACACTGTTTCTAGCGATTTTTTATCCGCGTTCGTCGATTGTTAAAAGCGTTTTCGATTGCCGCCTATCCGGTGTGAAACAAAATTATTTTAACAGACAAATGGCAATCAAAAACACTGTTTCTAGCGATTTGTGATCCGGGTTCATCACTTGCTCAGAGCGTTTACGATTGCCGCCTATCTGGTGTGATAAAGGAGCCTATTTTATGGTAATTGAAAAGGTTTGGTCATTTCTCCATAAAACATTAGCGACGATATGTTAACTTGCAGACGATGTCCTTGAGCGGGCTTAAATGGCAATGAAGCCCTGTTGAACCGCAAATTTCACATTTCGCAAATTTCACATTTCGCAAATTTCACACTGTGAAAAATTGGTACCTATTCTTTACAGCGCGTGAAAAATTGGTACCAATACGTCACATTTTTCATACCAATATTTCACATTTTGTGAAATTTGCGCACATAGTGAAATTATATGTAGCATACATATAATATTTTTCGACATCTATATATGAGCCGTGACATGTGATTTCCAATAATGTGACATTTTGACAAGTGTAGACTCAGACGTGCCTGTGCAGCCTCCTTTTAAGCTAAAAACCTCCAAATGATGTTCACTCTGTAGCTTAACACTCATAGAATCTTCAAGGGACTAGCAAAGGCTCTGATCAGACTGCCCGTATGCGCAGGCTGATCTGAGACTTTGTTGGTCGCACATACCACATTGTTGGAAATCTCATGCCCCGGCTCATATATGAATGGGGTTAGTTTTAAAATTCTGGGCTGCTCATCGGCACCAATATGACTTCCACGTTACC
This sequence comes from Loripinus fragilis, assembly GCA_964019695.1. Classification (NCBI taxonomy): domain Eukaryota; kingdom Metazoa; phylum Mollusca; class Bivalvia; order Lucinida; family Lucinidae; genus Loripinus; species Loripinus fragilis. The sequence goes on along the minus strand of OZ026516.1, from coordinate 43,106,713 downwards.
CCCACCTTTTTTGCTTCCAATGGATCACATGTTCAGAACTTAGTATACAACTACTGACCTTGAAATGCATGACAAAAATGGAAAAAGATGGGCTTTATATCTCAGCTTTAGATAATGCAAAAACTGTTGTCCAGCAACTATAATGCTCTAATCTGTTTTTTAAAAAAGCCAAGCTTGTACATGTATTCCTGAATTTGTTCCCTTAAAACGGAAGACGTGCATACATTTGCACATTTTAAATGATTTTTAATGTTCATTCTATTTATTTCGTAAAAATTTTAATGCGCTTATATTTATGAGATTCTACATGGACTTTTTAATTAGAGATTGCATTTTGTGTCCTATAACACCTCACGACGTCCTTGTACATAGTTCACCAGTGCGATGATGCTTCAGAGAAGGCCATGCACTATACAGGAAGAAGAAGAACAAACGTTTTACAAAAAAGACGAAAAAAAAAAAGATTTTTTTTTTGGTTTATTAGTTTTTTACTCTTATCCACCTTAGAGATAAACCATTGTAGTTAAAATAACTATCATCACCGATTTACGAAATTAATCGACAACTACCGAATAAGGGATACTCTGTAAATTATAAATGAAAGCGCGCCCTCTGGCGTCAAAATATCTAGCATTGAAAGAAGCGGGGAATTACCGCCAATATTCAATGCGTCAACTTTCTGTTTTGAATGAATGGAGTGTCATTTTATAAAGCTCTTAGTGCTATTCTCTTTTTCTAAATTACTTTGTATTATTTGTAATTCGTCAGTATGCATCCAAAGCTGTTATCATACTACAATTCACATGATATAATGACACAATTTACAAAATAAAATGAAATTGCCAACATACAAAAACAAAGATCTATGCATTGAATAATGTCGCTTTTTACCTTCCATACCCTGGAAGTCCGCCATTTTGGAGATCTTCTTCATCAAGTCAACCTCAGAATTTCAAACGTCTGTAACTTTTTTTATTAGTTAACGAAAACATAAAGTGTGGGTAGTCATTTCTTAGTTAGATCGTAACTAACATGTTGGTACTAAATTTATTGTGATTTTCTAGAATTTTTCGTTGTTGTTCCTCGATCCGCCAGTGCTTCAGTGTTGGAAGACAGAAACGTTATGCAACGTCATCGCATGTGTAAATGACGTAATTTGTTAATATATACGACGTCAAAAGTGCAGAGAAGAGTTTTACTTGTTTAAAAATTGTAAATAATAAAACGAAAATGAATATAACATGCGTTTCGTCTCATCGATGCCTTGTGTCACTTGTGGTCAGATAAAAGGGGTTCCGGAAAAAGGTATTTATTTCCTAGAGGAAATAAATCTTTCTAGGCAAAAACAAAATTACTGATTTTGTTTTGATAAAGCATGGTATTTTCCCGCCAAACACGTAATATATAAGATAAATCAAATCACACAGCTGCAGTGATCTGCTTTTATTTAGGAATCAAAGTCTACACAACTATTATCTCAAATAGTCCTGTACATATATCAAATAAGTCAAAACCACGGATCCTTAAAATATAGGTCATAGTGACCATTATTTTGAAGTCAAACAGCAGGTAATATTGACCAATTACAACCGATTTACATGCTCAAACATTAACCAGTCTTCAGGAAATAATCCATAATGATCGCTGATATGTTTATCCATTATAAAGTTAAAAGAAGGATGAACACATTACAGGGCAGTTAACTCCGTAAGTAGTGATCTGATTATGCCCAAACGCGAGCTGTGCCTGGGAAAAAGTCACATATGGGGACTTTCGCACTCAAGAGCTAGTAAATCATGAACAAAGTATGCATTATGGCCAATTTTTATCCTGTTTAAGGTCGTATTTATATGGCGCTTAAAGTGTTATATAATCCAGTTGAACAATGTTTACGCAATGGCATTAACAGTAGGTTAAAGTCAGATAACTTCGGACACAAGGTAACTTCGTACATACATTTGCGAGTGGAAACCCAGATGAGACGGATTGATGTGCGGCAAGCGTTCGGCCGACGTGCAACTGTTTGTTTTTTTATCTTACTCACGGGCTGGTACGGGTATGTGAGATATAATTATCTCAAGAGATGGTTCTTTTGAGTGTCTTCAACATGTGTTTTAGTTGTGAGATAGAAAAACGCATTCCATTTTAAAGACTTGAACATTCTTTGCCAAAACCATTTTATATCATTTAACACCATTTTACACCAATTTACACCAATATACTGCTATGATTTTACAATTTTACTGGCACAGATACAGGTGTTTATGGAAATGCACACCTATTTACCCTTTGTGTGTGTGTGTGTGTTTGTGTAAATAATGTGTATATTTGGGACTCATGAACTATGACGTGAAAAATCTTGCTGTACGATTTGGCACCAGTGCGACTGAAAATGATTTAATGTGCAATTTAATATTGTCGTCTTTATAGTTTAACTTATAGTTTACTATAAGGCAAATCTCTATGACAGTTTTTCTCATGACAGGGCTCATGTATATGCTTTTTTAGAAATAGTTTTAGAATTGTAGATATTTAAAGAACTTAAATTCTTACTGTCTCTCACAATTCTTTTAGAATGGCAGTTGTATATGTACTTATGTTTTTTAAATGTAAGATATGTTTTACTGTATACACTGGTGAGGCAAAAATAAATGATACTTACTTACTAGGGTTAAACAACGGAAATCCCAATCTGTTCTTTACATTACTTTACAAATATACCTTAGTTTGTACATTTGGTATCTTATACACGTGGCTAACATTTAAACACAAACTTTTCTGCTTAATTCAACCCCCTAACGACATAGCCTTAACAGGATGGTTTGAACTTTACTGGGTCTTAAGTTATCTCGCGATAGGTCCCATAATATGAGCCAGTGCATGAGATTTCCAACAATGTGATATGTGCGACCAGCAAAGCCTCAGATCAGCCTGCGCATACGCGCAGTCTGATCAGAGCCTTTTCTAGTCGCTTGAGTATTCTATGATTGAAAAGCTACTGACTGAACACGATTTGGAGTTTCTAAGCTTAAAAGGAGGCTATAGAGGCTCGTCCGAGTCTACACTTGAAAAAAATTCAAACTGTTGGAAGTCTCATGCAGTGGCTCATATGTAAATGAGCGGACTTGTTTTCATATTACATGTTTGAAATGTTTACAATAGGTGATGATTTAACAACAGAGGAAATAGAAGATATGATTGCTGAAACAGATACAGATGGTAGCGGCACTGTAGATTATGAAGGTAACTTTAATTTACAAGCATGAACTTTGAAATCGTTTTAGAACATGTTCCACAAACTCAATATGAGTCTGTGCCTTAGATTGCCAACAATGCGGTATTTTGACAAGTGTAGACTCGGACGAGCCTGTGTAGCCTCCTGTTAAGCATAGAAATTTCAAACGATGTTCAGTCAGTAGCTTAACATTCATAGAATAATCAAGCGGCAAGCAAATGCTCTGATCAGTCTGCGCGTATGCGCAGGCTGGTCTGAGCCTTTGCTGGTCGCACATGCCACATTGTTGGAAATCTCATGTCACGGCTCATATATAATTTTCAGGCATCACGATTGATGTCAGTGAATACTGTGATGTTCTCTTATGAATAGTGGTTAACAGACAATTGGAGTCAAAAATGTCAATAATCAAGATGAAACATACATTGTATCTGTCTTACGACCCTTTTTTATTTTTTGATGGAGAGTTATCATACTAAGCCCAATGATTGCTTTTGGTGTGTAGATGCGAACACTAGGTTTAGGTCACCATATGACCTTGAAATCAACAGTCAAGCTCAAATATACTTAAATTCAGTAAATTCTCTAAAATGAAGTTCAACACCTCTTCTTAAAATATTTATAGAGGATGTTCACTTTTGGCAAACTGATTGCCTTTGGTTAGTAGATTACAACATGGGCTTTTGATCACCAAGATGACCTTGGAGTCAAAGGCCAAAGGTCAAATACACTTAAAATCTGACTTCATGCTCATAATGTGAACTCTTTTATATTTTGATGGAGAGTCTTCGTGTTTTACACAACTCTTGTCTATTGCGTGTAGATATCAACAAAGGATTCAGATCACCGATATGACATTAGAGTCAAAGGTCAAGGTCAAATATACTTATTATTTGTGTTATGGCTCAAAACGCGAATATTTTTGATAGAGGATGATCTAATTAGGTCTAAAAATTGCTTAAGATATATAGATGACAAAGGTTTCAGATCACTTATATGACCTTGGAGTCAAATGTCTAGGTCAAATATACTATGTCATACTCTTTGGTATTTAGTGTAAATTCTGATATTTGTGATGGACCTCCAATCCATTGACCCAATTCTAGTGTTGTTTATTATAACACGGATATCGATGCTATAAACTTCGTAAAGCATTTAATAAATTATTTTGCAAACACTCAAGGCTGATTTGGTTTGAACACTCTTCTTATACAGAGAATATTTGAGCCAGTATTTTTTTGAGGGGGTGTGATTTAGTTAAAAAATAAAAAAAAAAGAATCATTGAAAAGAGATCTTGTCCGGACGAATTCAAAACATATAACCAAACGTTATAATTTTTAAGGCTGTGATTATGTTTTTGTTTGTTTATTGTCCGTTGTTGTCCCCATTGTGTGTAGGTTATCTGTCATGGTTATGGAGTAACGTTTTCATGCCCTTTCTAGTTTCCAATAACCTCAGTAAGGAAAACTGAGCTGATTGCTTTACATTTACCCATATAAGCATAGTGTCCTTTTTGTGGGACATATGCATACAGTGCAGAACCAGATCAGACGCCGCACTATGCGGCGTCTGATCAGGTTCTTCACTTTTTGCTAACACGATGTTCTATTAAAATATGAATAAAAATGAAAATTACCACCCAGAAACCCTTAAAACGGAAATTGATATGTCTTATTGACAAGACTGGGGAATTCCACTCGGCTTAAATGGGTTAATTGTTTTCCGGGTTTAATAGGTGTGTCGTTGAATGTACGTCATTCTTTTCTCTTTTTATGGTGCCATGGCTTGGTCTGTGAGCTGTGATTGCGGCATTGCCAGGTCACACTCACTCATTTATGATGGATAAAGATACATGTAGACAACTTTGTATTACTTCTGCTTGTTTGAGTTGAAGCTTACTCTCCTATCATCATGTGGGGAGGTTTTCTTGGTTAAACTGATACTAAGCAGGATAAAAAATTTTGCTAAATGATGCGAGAACAGTTCCTACAGTGAGGCTCGAACCAGCGAACCTTGAGCTCATGTCGATTTCTCGTCATGTACCACTGAGTCACTGAGTCACTGTACTACTCGCATATACATATGGGCCCCGAGGCGAGAAAACCTGTCTTCAGCAAACGACAAAGGCGCAGCTACTGGTGAAATTTCAATTTTCTAGCTAGTCTCTGTGACATGAGCAGACTGGTTTGAATGGGGCTTTGTTGGAAACCCCGAAGACAGGGAGGTCACGCGACGAGGCCCATTTAATTTAGTGTGTCAAACACTCAAGCAATATGTGAGACAAAGACTTTTATGATGATACTTTTTTAAGGTTGAAATAAGAAACTATACTGACTCAAAAAGGAAACGATTCATATAGATTTTCTACAAAAGTTCGATATAATATATGTTTGCTAAATAAAAAATGGATTTATTACTTGGATGAAAAATAACAAGGATCCTGAGCAATTGGCTTCATCCTAAGCCTGCTGATCTGGATATGTGCCATTTTCAAATGAGAGTAGAGAGTCATGAAAAAATGTATGTATCTGTCCTTTATTGAGTCATAATATTTAGTAGTCCCTTTAAAATGTATGTATAGTTTCAATATTGAGTCATTGTATTAGTAATCCCTTTTAACCGATGTTTACAAACTGTTATAAGTAATATTGAACACGTTGTGCTTGTTTCCACATTGCTTATTTCCAGGTTCGATGCAGACAAACAAACAAACAAATATTATTTGGTAAAATGGCAATCACTGTGTTGCAATATGCATGATAGTACACTTTTCAAAACAAAATTTCACTCGAACTTAAGTTGGACACAATCACCAAGTTGTTGCATTTTGCTTCGACAAGCACCTATAGTGATATCTCAGATTTAACCCTTTGTACTTTTAAGCATCAAAACAAACAAACAAAAACAAGATACATAGGATAGAAAGGATAGAATATACAAAGGATAGGATTTCCAAAATTGTTTTAACACTTTGGAAGTTTATCCTTTTCCATATGAAATGCCTTGATATATACAATTAACCGTCCCAAGTTTACTGTGAAAAATCAGATTGGGAATAAAACAGTCGTAATACAAATGATTATGACAGTAACTTGATGAGTATTATGAACTTTCAATTTATGTTGAACGTGTGCTGGAGTAACTTCAGTGAAACAAAAATGATTGAAAATCTCACAATTCCACCGTCTTAAATGTACAAACTACATGTTATCACAAGGTGATTGCGTTTCATACAAGCTGTGTGAAGCAATTTGAAAGCTTTTTCGCACATTCAGCAATGCTGTGCACATGCATGAAAATGAAACACAGAATGAAGTTTTGTAAATAAGACGAGAACAATTGTGTACAGCCATATACAAAAATTGGTGACAGCGCTTCTAAAGTTATAAAACGTATATATTAAGTATCCACGAAACGTACAAATATATTGCAGCAATATATTCGAACTCACCTTCATCTGGAGTGCACAGAAAATTGGAAATAAAAATGGTTGAAACGTTCTTTAGTAATTCGCTACAAATGTGAAATAGCTTACAATACGCTATTATTGTCTTATAATTTCTTAGAAAATGCAAGATTACTGAACGCAAGATGCGAACTGGTATATTGAATAATTGGGCCAGTGCATGAGATTTCCAACACTGTGGTATGTGCGACCAGCAAAGCCTCAGATCAGCCTGCGCAGTCTGATCAGGGCCTTCGCTAGTCGCTTGAGTATTCTATGATTGTTAAGCTACCGACTGAACATCATTTGGAGCTTGTAAGCTTAAAAGGAGGCTGCAGAGGCTCGTTCGAGTCTACACATGTCAAAATGCCACATTGTTGGAAATCTCATGCCACGGCTCATATGATTATGAATACATCTTGCCTTGAGGTTATACGACTTTTTTATGCTCAACTCAGCTGAGCATGAAGCATCAATTTCTCAAAAAGGTGAAATTGTAAAGAATAATGATTTATCTTGCTTTAAAACACTCAGATGTAGCATTTATCCTGCTTGTAAATTAAGTTAAATTACCAACAATTGTTGGTATTTAAATATTTTGTTATCACGAAACAGTCCATGCCCAGCTGAGCTTAGCGTGAACAAGTTTTATATGTTCATGGCCTTACCAAAGCATCAAGTATTTAGCTGTGATTTTTATCTAACATGGCATTGCTAATTCTGCGCACTGTGGTTCATTGGAATAGTTCACTTTGTGAGATTGTAATTCAGCCTTTCATGACTACATAATAAAAGGGGCAGCATTGTTACTTATCGCAGAGGCGATTAACTAAGACTCAGTCGAGCCTGTGCGAAGGCACATACTGTTTTAATGGCCATTATGATTATAAAAACGTAACCCTTATGCCCAATATTTGCTGATTTAAATGTTCACAAAGTGCATTAACCTCGTGGGCATTGATCAGGGTCATGCCCATCAAATAGCATTTACATAAACTCATTGACATCAATATTTCATATAATGGGCATAAGATACAAAGATGCATTTTGATGCTTATAAATCTCCGAACTCATTGCTATTTATTAATTGTAATGCCTATTACAAATTTATAAAGGATATAATAGTACCATTAAATGAAAAAGATAATTCATTGGCAGCAAAATTCTCTCACGGGGAGTAGAAATAGAAAGGTATAATTGCATGCATTTAAGACACTGAATTCATGCCCAATTATTTCATTAATGCAGATTATTAATAAACACTGACCCAAGAAGTAGTACCAATAAAGTAAAGAAACATTGCAATATTAACTTTCATGGGCAATAAAAACAGTAAAACAAAACATATATATTTGATTGAATGCCAGTCATCATTGAAATCATATATATTAAATACACTCATGCCCACTTTAGAATTGTAATCAAAAATCTAAATCATTTGTAAACATATGGAGAAATCATTGTCATCAGCAATAAAACCGCAGGGTCATTTAAAAGTAAGTTAGAAAACAGAATGTGATATGTACTTTAATGGTCATAAATAAACAAATATTAATACCCATTTATCATATACCATAACATACTGCTGTAAACGTATGGTAATTATTTATTAAGCAGTGTATTAAATGGTCATTAGAAGGGTCATTAAAGGGGAATTGAACCAAATTTCCACTATTGTTTTGGCACAATAGTTCCTAGAAACAAAAAAAGAAATAAAAGAAACAGTCAACATTAAATTAGGCATGAAATAGTTTGTTAAATTTTCAATGTTAAATTATTAGCGAAGTGGATCTAAGTGTACATTGTGGCTCATTTTGCTTTCATGGAAAAAATAATTATACACAACGATTAAAATGATGGCTCAAAACAGTGGTCAACATGTCATTGCAGTAGGTGGTTAATTTCCAGGATAATATGACATTTTCATTTATGGAAAGTTCATTTGCAAGGTATGTGAAACAGTTTTTACAGTTTATAGTCTGATATATTGAAATCCATGCAATATGCTTACATTATTTACTACAAGACATTATTGTTATGACACATTTTCGAACAGAACTAGCATTCAGACAAAGCATATTGTACCATACAAAACATATTATTCTTCAAATAATTGAAAATATTTAAAGTTCCCGGCCAGATGCACTCATGTATAAGAGTCATTCAAGGATTTAGGAGCACAAGGAACACTGTAATTAAATTTATGAATCAATGGGGGATAAGAATGGTAAAGCACATACCAAAACCTGACCATAAAGCATTTGTGAAAAGTCATGGCCATTAAAAACCTATTTCCCAAGTCATGGTCATAAAACAATCATTGAAGACATTAGTCATGGCCATTACAATGTAATTGTTGTAGCTTATGGCCATAAGAACACACCCTTAAAAAGAAAGTCATGACCATTGATAAAGGATATAAAGCTTTAATGCCTATTAATAATTCAGTAATTATAAACATTAATAATGAAATAAAAACACCATTAATTATTAGCATTATTTTAAATTAATGACCATTAATAATTCTGTTACTAATGGTCATGAAATGGAAATGTATGGCAATGCTTTCCAATGAATATATAAAAAGAAAGTCAATGACCCTGGAAAATGTTTCCTCTAATTGGCATTTAATTTTTTAAGGCCAGTAGTTTTGGTCCTTTAACTCAAAGGAGAGAAAAGAATGGCCATTATTTTCCCATGAAAAGCAATACATTATTTAATGGCTCATTAATTATGCACCTTTTAGTCATTATTCCTGAGTTATGGTCATTAATAACTCAACTTTTTAATGTCTGTCAATAAATCATTAATGGAAATACCTCGAAAATGAATGCTGATTTATTTGAAAAAAATCTAATGGGAGTGAAAAAATAATTGGCATTAATTTGATCTTTATGGAATTATTTGGTCAGTTAATGGCATAATTATTGCCTGTCTGACTATTTCATGCACATTAATAATGTCGTCTCTAATGGCCATGGTCAATTGGTGATAGTCATGGTTTATTCATGGCCAATTGGTGGCTGTTTCTGCAGAAGAGCTGGGAAGCGATGAAGAATCAGACCGAATATGAGATGATTGCAATACCTTCATATTTCAATAACCTTCATTTTTAAATAATGGCTTTACACAGATTCACGCAGTACCAAAATACTGGAGGGTTAGCAAGGGCTTTGCGTGGCTCAACTGATGGGTGTCTAAGATCCTGTTGGCAGTGTGAATATTAATTATGAACACTTTTATACTGTTCATCAGTAGAATAAATTTGAGATTATATACTAACCTAAGGTATGCGAAAGAGAGGTACTGTACCTCTTATTCACATAACTTAGGTTAGATTGTCTTATTTTGAGCACATTAAGTCGCTATTCTAAGGAAGAAATGAACCCAATGATTTTATTTAAATCTAGTTGGTCAATCTAAACGTAACTCCAGGTGGCTGCACAGGTTTAAAACATTAGGACCGAGATTCTTCAACATGACTGTTTTATCCCATCCGAATATTTCGATAGACCTGGTCCTATTTGTGTATAAGCTATTCCCTCAGTAAATTAAAAATAAAATCGTCCAAATGGTCAAAAACGTTCGTGGCGTTCTGTGGGATCACACGTGTTTTATTTTCACATATGGGTGGTATATCGAAAAACTGACGAAATGTAGTTAAAATTTGCCTAGAATATATTGGTGAATATTTCGAAAGATTGAAATCAAGTTCAACATATTTATATATGTTGTTTCAGCAGACCTGAGACCCTCCCTCGTACACTGTTTTACCTTCAAGAGTTTAAAAGATAGACATGAAATGCTCATTTTATCCCATTGAAGCCTTGCATCCTTTCTATGGGACATTGGCAAAAAGTGCAGACCCAGATCAGATGCCATGGAACGTGGAGCTTCATCAGGTTCAGCAATATTTGCTTATAGAATGTTCTATTGAAATTTGGGGAAAATGAAAAATTCCACCCAACATCAATAAAATTGGAAATGGGCTCGACCTACTGTTAAGGGTAGGCAAGTCTATTTGGCTTAAATGGGTTAACTGTAAATTGAATAATATCTCTAACACTCACAAATACAATTACTTTTTATTTACAGGTGGAAATAGAAATTCATTTTAGTTTCATTTATATCTTATTTTGCAGAATTCAAAAGCTTGATGTCATCGGAATGAGACTTGCGTTGCAGCGACCCAGGGGCTCAGTTTTGCTACATTCTTAAAGACTCTTCTCATCCTCACTATGATAAGTTGCAGACGACGTGTTCAGATTGTCTCATAATGCCATAATTATCAAGATATTGAGAAAGTTATTTATACAACACAAATTCCCCATCCCTAAATATTTTCATTTCATTTCATTAACATGCATTCGATGGTTACAAAGTGTTTGAATAATCCCTATATATAATTGCCATTTTAATTTGCTCGCATCCTTTTCTTTCTTTGGACATGCGCACAAACTAACAGCTTGACAATGCTCCAACCAAATGTTCGCATTTGCACTTGTTTGGCAGCGTTTATTTTTAGCACACTCACTCTGCACTTACCGCGCATAGCGCTATACTATTGGCTATTTATTATTATTGTTTATTGTGATCGTTCATATTCTAACTAATATGTTCTGTTATTTACAGAGTTTTGTAAATTGATGATGGGATAAAACGGTGCCCTTCCATTGCCCTCTTACACTTTCTTTTTGTGGACAAGTGCATAGCAAGAACGCTAAAAAATACACATATTAAAGGGAAACTACTGAAATGATGTGATTATTTTCATTTGCATCCAATATTCAAAATGGGGGCTACTCTCAAGCAAAGAATTTTCTCCTTGCTTGAGTGAAATCTTTCCTTTAAGAGTAGGCGCTTATGGTAAAAGAAAACCTAACTTCATATTAAGTGGTCTCCCTTGAATATGCATAATTTAATAATGACCGCTTCGCCTATGAGTGGAAGAAGACGGAAACATTTCAGAGAGGCGTTGTGTTTTTGTGACATTTATGATAAAGGGCCAGCCACCATTGCAGCTGACAGTAATTTTGTGATTGTCACGTTTATTACTCCTGCAATAAAGGCCTGATAATCACTACAAACAATGGCGGTGCTTTAAATGTTAATGTACATGGTCATAGAAATATACTCTTGTTTTCCTTCTAGTAGAGTTTGCAGGCGTAGCGCATGCGTAATGCTTGGTCATCATTGTTGCACTGTTTAGTTTCCATCACAAATCTAATGCACGTTGATGTTGTTCGCCCTTTATTCATCTTTACCAGTTTATGTCTTATAAAACCTTATTTCCCTATCATCAAGAAAAGTCCATTTGCATTATTGGTGACATAGATTAGCGCATTATATTGGTTTATGTTCTTTCAATGAAAATTTAAAAAAACAATTTCAAAACTTTTGTATGGTTGTCCTGTCAGACGTACATGCACGGCCTTTATATACGCACACTTTTTAAAGTAATTAGTTTGTGTAAAATTGGGTAAAAATTTGTATCTTAAAAGAGTAAACTTTTATTTGTTCAGTAATGATGGCACTTGACATAAATGGGCAAATATGAGCACATTTCCTTGTTGTTGCACTGTGCACTATACACTAGAATGCTGTATGTCAATGGGATATATGGGCTACCAAATGATATATCGGTACTTATCGCATACATTGTATGCGCCACTGTTTCTTATCAACGTCTATACTGACGTATCCGTCTAAATGTGGCCAGAGTCTTCATCAACATCGATACAATGTGTTTGCAAGCAGCGAAGGTTCTAATATGTCTGGGTAGACACACCCAAACCTTCCCGATGCGATTAGTACCTAAATTTCATGCACTGGACCAATTCGAGATAAAGTTCATTTTAGCGAGTGTGATCCGTTTCTCATTCAAGTTAGCTTTTCTTGATTAATAAGTCTTCCGATAAACTTCCGATGGTCAATTGTATGTTTATGCAGGAGCCAAGGTCTCGAGACGAACATGCATCATTTAAATGTCTATCCTTGATGAGTACTTATATCCAACAAATGCAGAACGTGATGATAATGTCAAACTGTACATGCCATGGTCTAGAATTTGCCAATAAGTTGAATTGCTGTCTCCGAAGACTGCTTTCTCCAACAAATCATGCAAAACCCTTTGAAAATGAAGCACTGCGCGACTAACATTTACTTTTCCATGCAAGACCTGATAAGCAGGAACCTCATAAATGTTATCCGTAACCGATCGTGGTCGTCGTTTACTGCGTATACACAGTGGCTTTTTCCTCCCGTTGTGCTTCATACGAGTTTTAGGTGACGACATTGCCTGTTTAGTGACGACATTGCCTGCCACTATGTGAATAGACTGCAATCATGTTCAGTGTGATCCGGTTTTGATATAAACAGACTTCTTGTTGTATGTGCTAGCCAATATCTGTATGTCTCTAGCATGCATGTGCATTTACTGTTTACTAACCAATTGAAAGTAATACTATATTATCTGTATTAAATTACCCTTTCGTTTCATTCCTTGGCAGCATTTAGTGTCAACATCATGTACCCTTATCTGACTGTTCCAATAGGAACAGTCTGATCAGGGTTCGTAGTGTTTGCGTCCATGATACAAGTAGTATGAAGTACAACTGAATACATGTAGCAGACGTAATAAGCAGACGATTTTTCCAGTTTGAAATATTTTGACAGAACTAGAGAAAGAAACAAAAAGGTGTTTTAGAATCACCATCAAGAAACGTGTGCCATATTGAACGTGGGATGTCTATTTTGCATGGGCTCATTCATTGAGCTATATAGTTTAAAGCTGCATAGTCGGTAACTTTTGATCTTCTAATTTTAAAAATGTTTTTATTTTTCAAGAACACAGTAAAAATACTCAAATTCAGGTAAACATTTTACCATTTTCGTAAATCTTAACAAGGTATCACTATCAAAACAACTGCATTTATGTTAAAATTCAACGGTCTAGAATTATTGGATTACCAACAAGAGAAAAACACACCTATTTGATGAGATAATTCACTTTTCCATGCAGGTTTCAGCTGTACTGAACATTTTTATTGTGAAAACATAGCTTAATTCTACTTTTACAAATGATTTGAAAAGAAAAGAATTTTTTTCGATAAATGTTCATAGCTACAGAGTATGCAGCTTTAAATATTGTTATTGTACAGTGTCGTAGCCAGAACGCCGAAAACGTTACGCACATCGAAGGGAGACTTCTGGATCAAGCAGTGATTCTCTTTAATTGCGTCCCTTTTTGAAATGGGAACTTCTGCATTAGGGAAAGAATTTGCTCCGAGGCGGAGCGAATTCTTTCCTTTAAACAATGGAAAATCACTTTTACCACATTAGGTGACATCCTGTGAATGTTACTATTTTATTACGCTCGTGCGTAACTGCGTAATGGAAGCTACGCCAATGTTGCATTCAATTATAATTTTAAACCCACCTGTGGAAATGTGCACTCAGGAACGAAATAAACACTATTACACGTCTAGCTTGCTTATTGCAATCTATATTATATGCACGAAATTGGTTGCTATAGCAACGCACTAAGAATAGCCAGTTTATTTTAAAGCATAGGTAAATACTTGTAAACATATGTTTTATGGCATGATTCGAACCACGAGAAATAATGCCATATAATAATTAATAGGGGACACATATGTCTGTGAAAAGTGCAGGCTCATAATATCTAACTCTTTGGCTACTGGTGTCATCTGCTGGTAACCTTTGCAAACAGCTTAGATCCAGATCAGGCCCGACAAAACATCGGACCTGATCTGGAACCAAACTGTTTGGCATGCAGATGGTCTACCTTTAAGAATATTTCGAAAAGGATGATTTTGAAAAAATCAGCAGACGACAAAAACAAGCCTGGAAAATTACCCAGAAGGCAAAGAGTTAGGGAAAGCCTGGTCATTTTCCGTGGAAATGTACAAACCATGCAATGTGATTACCAAGAGTACAAACAGTTTGGACAAAACTAAGAAAATGGCTCAAATATTGTAATTTTTTCAGTTTTCCTGAAAATGACAATTTTTTCTGGAAATCCGTAGAATAACTGTTATTTGATCACAGCATGAATTTATATGATTGATGCTACCGTACATGCATGATAAACATGATACAAATTCAATACAAATACCGATACGATGATCATGTAGTTTATGTCACAGTCATTAATATGCAGCGCGACTATTATGACTGTTGTCGAATATGTATACGTATATAGTGTATGATAGAGAGTTATGAGAAGGCTGTTGTGATTCCTTATTAATTGTTTGGAATTATTCCAGCCAGTTTCCATCATGTCAAGGGAAATTGGCTCTTAGCACATACGCAGACAATACCAATAAGCTTTCGGTAATCATCGCATCAGGCAGCAGCGAATGCTCTGGCGAGTCTGTGCAAATGCACAGACTCGCCAGAGCCTTCGCTGCGTGCAAACACAAAGCATGGCGGTAGAGGAAAACTCAGACCAATATGTATACCCCTAGCCCAGCTGGATACGTAAGCATTAGCTTTTTCTGGTGGTTTTTGCGCATATGCGATATGTACCAAAATCTCATATGCTGGCCAATGTGTATATTGCGACAATCTTTTGTAATGATTTCATTACAAATACAGATACATCTATCCAAAATAACAAATACCATCTCAAAAGACTGACTCCAGCCTGTTATGTTTGCGAAGTTTTTCAAACATGGAATATAAGCCTACAAACAAATATAAGCAACCTGCAAGTTTAGCGCCCCTTCTTAAAAGGCAACCACACAAAATAGTAGGTCTGGGTTGACTAGACTGCCTTTATATGTGAGACACGTCGTGAGAAGACCTGTATTCATTTTCTGAAGACATTTCTAACTACAGAAACTTACTAATATCTTGAATACTCTTCTATCAGCAGCGACAATACAATCTCAGTGATGTCTGTCTTCAGAAAATGTTTTATTCATGTCAAGAGAAAAAATTAAGACAACGGTCACAATAGCTATTGTATTTTAAAGAATATAATATTTCAACTATCAAATTAGTTTATTTTCTTTGTCCCAGTAGCTCAATTTTGGGTCAAGAAATAACAAAAATTGGAACTGAAATAGAAATTAACATCAGTTTTATTCTGATTGTATTAATTTGGGTGTCATCAACCTAAGTCTATTCACTGGAAATAGTGTGTTGCAGTTGAGCGTGGACTAGCAGTAACATGTATTGCATACACAGTTACAGGACAGTGACCAGCAAATGTGCTGATCAGTCTGCGCAATTGCCCAGACTTATCTGTATATTTGGTGTTTGCTTACAAGAATTAAAGGCTTTCACTTATATATGAGTACAGTATTTAAGGCGTGGCTAAGTATGTATAGTGTGTGATAGAGAATTTTGAACCCAAATCATTGTATACATATTCCATTCATGATTTACATTTTTTTGTGAAAATAAATTATGAGACATCAATCAGTTTTGTTTTCTTTCTATCCTTTTCAGTGCTATGCGAGTCAGCTTATTTCGGCTAGATCTCGGATTTCGATATACCTGTTGTATCAGCGAACAGCGAAGGCTCAGGTGAGTCTGCGCATATGCGCAGACTCACCAGAGCCTTAGCTGCTCGCATGCACAGAGTATGGATGGAGAAAAAAGCTCAGACCAAAATGTTAACATCTAGCTTTGCGGGATACGCCAACATGGACGTTTATTTTAGGCATTTGTGCATATGTTATTACCACCAACATTCCGTATGCTGGCCCATGTATTGGCACGAGAATCACAACACATGATTGAACAGCTACACGGGTGAAAGTTTTCAGGATTAATCCTGTATTCAGGATTTTGAGGCTGACTTTCCATAGAAAGTCAGCCTCAAAATGCTGAATTAAGGAGACTATAATAGCTTCTTTGATTAGTTTTCAGATTATCTAAACACATTTAATCATTTTAGCTTTAAATTATCCATTTGTGTAGCCATCCTGCAAGTTTTAAAATTGCAATTTAAAAAGTTCAGGGTTTTTGGAAATTGTGACACTATCACCCATGCAGCTGTCTAGTGGGGTTAATTGGTTTGTATTGAGTCTGAAACTAAACCAAATTGAAACCATGAACACAGTAACCGTGCGTACATCATATTCCATATTTCTGTGTCAAGTAAAATGCAACTGTTATAATTATTGTCGTCCATGATGGCTGAGAAACGGAGGCTGCGCTTGTGTAATCTGGAGGTAGACAACGGTCTTCATTGCAGCAGCCAACCACCTTTGTACCATCTGATCTAACGTGTCCCCTATGACAAGCAGAACTGCTACACCCACTGAAGTAAACTGTGTCAACAGCAGTTTCTAGCGTAACCACCTGGAAAATAACATACCGGCACTGAGGTTATGCATGGGTGAAAGTTTTCGGGATTAATCCTGATTTAAGGATTTTGAGGCCGACTTTCTATGGAAAGTCGGCCTCAAAATGCTGAATTGGTGAGATTATAATTATAGCTTCTCTGGTTAATTTTCAGATTATCTAAACACAATTAACCATTGAAACATTTAATAAAGTTTGAAAGCACCATGCAAGTTTTAAAAAAAATCTAAAGTTCAGAATTTTGGAAAATTTGAGCTTTTGCCCATGGGTTATGAAACTTTTTTTCATGCTCACTGGAACTGAGCAGGGAATTTCACCTCCTCTCATAAAAACTAAAATGCTGAAAAATTAAGACATCTGACTTTCAAACTCTCTTAGATGTTGTATTTATCATGCTCATAAATATTAAAATGCCAGCAGTTTTTGGAATTTTTACACTCATGAGCATTATAAATTTCTTGCTCAGTTGAGTTGAGCAGGAGAAAAGTTTCATTACCTCGCCAAGAGGAGTGAAGTGTTTATGTTCAATGTCCCACCAACAGCTAAGGTCATATGAAGCTGAATCATAGCCAACAGACTGGAGAATCTTGCCCCGAGGTTATAAATCTTTTTCTATGCTCAACTCAGCTATGCTAAAAAATTATCCTGCTCATAAATGTTAAAATGCCAACAATTGTGGCATTTTAACATTTAGTAGTCTCTCTTAAAATTTGCAGAAAGTTTACGATGACGCAGACTCTGTTAGCTAGACGAACTTGACCAAAATGACCTCTTGGCTCACGTTTGTGGCGACCAGTGAGTTTGTCACTTTCCAATTGGTATCCTGGGTCAAGTGAGGTACTTGATTGTACCGATTCCTGATCTTAGCACCCTTATATACTTTAAACACATTAGATTCAGACTACCGTTAGGCAATATTTTGGAAATAGCTTATTATAATAACTGATGATACTTAACAAAATATATGTTT
Organism: Loripinus fragilis; assembly: GCA_964019695.1. Lineage (NCBI taxonomy): Eukaryota > Metazoa > Mollusca > Bivalvia > Lucinida > Lucinidae > Loripinus > Loripinus fragilis. The sequence continues at coordinate 43,088,724 of OZ026516.1, read as the reverse complement.
GTCGTTTGAATGGAAAGAACTGGACGAAAATTTCTTTCCCTTGTTCAATGAGAGCCACTAGGTGGCGTCGTTGTGTAGCTGTCACTTTTTGGGAGGTACCTGGAAATTTTGATGTAATTCATCATTCAGTTGAAGAGCGACCGATTAAATACACATTCATTTTCTATTCTTTGAAAATGGTAAGCTTGGCAAGGTTTTTTTTCAACATATTGTTATACTATGTAGATGTGTAATGAAGTACTTGCAGGCGTGTTAGTGATGTCAAAACATAAAAAGTTGGGATAATCAGTCACCTTTTCCGGTTCAAAACACTTTAATTTTCAGTAGTTGGTTATATGATTTTTGTGTATTGAGGAGATATCTTCTAAGATGAGCATGGTGGGTCGAAGGCGAGTCAAGGGAATGAGAAAAGCAGTCTCGGTTTTGTCAGCTGTTTTTACAACGCATTTCATTGCAATGCTGTATAAGACAAACAAGATGTGTTTTGTTCTGATATATGAGCCACGACATGAGATTTCCAACAATGTGGCATTTTGACAAGTGTAGACTCAAACGAGCCTGTGTAGCCCCCTTTTAAGCATAGAAACTTCAAGTGCTGGTCGGACAGTAGCTTAACAGTCATAAAATGTTAAAGCGACTAGTAAAGGCACTGACTAGACTGCGCGTATGCGCAGGCTGGTCTGAGCCTTTGCTGGTCGCACATACCACATTGTTGGAAATCACATGTCGCGGCTCATATACTTTACCTCACATCCAAAGTCTGTCATGTCGCATAATAGGTAGCTTCCAGCTTTTTTAGACGTCTGAAGGCAACCATTACCAGAACATTGCATACGATAGCACTGATCCTCAATTGCAAGAAAAGAACGAACAATACCTAAACTCAAAGGTGGCAGTTCAAAATATCCAAAATCCTGAACTTTCGAAACTCCAATCTTGTAACTTGCAGTATGCCCACTAAATATTCACAAATTCAAGTTTAAATGGTCAATTGTCCTTAGAAAGACTGAAAATAAATCAGTGAAGCTATTATAAACTCCCTAATTCAGTATTTTGAGGCTGACTTTCTGTGGAAAGTCAGCCACAAAATCCTGAATTCAGGAATAATCCTGAAAACGTTCACCCATGTGAACTAATAGTTTAGTTATGATTGTATGCGTACCTTCAAGTTAAGCAAAGATTTTATACAAGAAAATACATTTTGATAATTTGTTTGCTACATTCAGATAATGATAAAGTGTTGGGCATCACAAAAAGTAGGCTACGCTTAATTTTAGAGACAAAGAGGGCGAGGCTATCATGCCATTGTTCAACACATTATACTGATACCATAATGCTTAAGCAATTGTTTAAGAAGTTCTTGTTAGTTTTGAAGAAATTATTGATTGTATAATGCAGTGTATCATTTGTGATGAGCCGTGTGTTCTTAAGAGCTTTGCTATTTTCACACTTTTAAATGATCAGGTGACTCTGCATCTAAAACTTGTGATTTGAAAGTATCTCAGACGAGATATTAGCACATACTGGCTAAAACACTTTTTCAGGCTTCCCACTCGTTGCGAAAAAAAAAAACAAAAAGCTCGGCAAGCCTCGCATTTTATCGCTTTTCCTCAACTCGTTTAATAAATTCATTAACACATGAGCACTCATGTAAGATCCTCTATGTAAAGATTGTGGTATTTCACGATCATGCTCGCCTACTTTTTTGTACCTTTTTTCCCTAAATCCCATTTTTCAGATTATTTAGGTAATCCATTGTGAAGTAATGAATTCTGCTTTCTCGTTCGATACAATTAACTTTAGATGACCCATAATATATCAAGTGGGCGCAGAATATAATTTCTAAATAATACTCTATTTCTTTTTCTAAATTCCAATCTCGTCTTAACAAACTGTGTAGGTACTGATGAAATGTCGCATAGCGCGGCTTTTTATCTGTGTCTTCACTATTTGCCGAAACTCTCATATAGAAGTCACCAGAATACAAAGTGTTAAATGAATAACTGCAAGTGGAATTTGCTTTTCACACTTGAAAAAGAATATTTTAAGATATACTTCATACTTACAGGTAGTGAATTGTCTCTCTGATCTGCAATGGTAAAAAATACTGAATGTTGACACAAAAGGTGTGTAAATTGTGTGTATGAGCCAGAATATGAAATAGTAAAACTTTCCACAGGATAAGATGTGATAACGTGAAAAATGGAGCCACAAACTTGTTAGATGCATGTAGGTGTTTTGAAAACTATTGAGAGAGTTTCTAAAGATGTATGTATATGAAAATCATTTCACAGGTACCAAAGACCAATGACAGTATTATTCTGGGCTTGTACATCATGTATATTACATTTGTGCATTTTTGGCGACTTCCTCTCAAAGTTAGTTTGTAAGTACTATTTTATGGAAATCATCAGAGAACAATTAATAGCACAACTACAGACCACTGATCTATCAGATGTCTTGGGCATCATAGATGTAACACTCTTATTTTGATGTATGCAAACAACTGTATAGACCAACCTTAGCATCCTTTCAGTCTGTAAAGCGTATTTGTATGTACTTTCTACAAGGAATAATACCTAAAATTGCTACATACAATCATTCCATCTATTTCCAAATTTTTGTAGATCAGCAGGCTAGTTTGAGCCCTGTCTTGTGGCAAGCTGCGTAAACAAATTTTCCTGTGACTATGTCCATAGTAGTAGTAATAATAATAGCCTACCTACTGTCCTGCCAGCCAAGAGTGACAGTGACGTCATGTTTTGTTTACAAAGCTATCAGGGACTTATAATCGATAGATCACTTGTGCATTAATCCTATCCACAGGATAGGATTAATACACAAGTGATCTATCGATTCACATTAGCTCAAATGAAGTGTACACGTCAGTGTTTCACTTTGCAGTTGTAAACAAAGCATTACGTCCCTGTCACTCTTGGTTGGCACGATAGTATATATAGACTGATGTGAAAGATATTCAATACATGATACAGCATAGTATACGCAGTATATACCAATGCCACGGATTAATAGAATAATTACCTATAAAATTGTTGCACCTGTCTGTATTGCAGCATTGCCAGACACCTGTGAAGTTAAGAGAGATGTCGAGATGGTCTGTACAGTTTTTAGCGTTTAAGAGGTCTTCAGTAAAGCAGCCAGCTAAAAATTCATAAATCTCTGTTTGTGTCCCATAAGAACTTATGTACTGTATAAATATACAAAAATACTACATTAGAGTTTAACTTATGTAGTTAAATCTATAATTTAAACATGCAGTAATTTCTGTGTAAAAGCAGCCACTCAAAAATTGACAAAACAAAGCTCTTAATGACAAATGGTAGCTTAATGAAAGTCGAAAGTATTGCAGAATGCTCCCCTTGGAGTATTCTACAATACCTTTGACCTGTATTAAGTGATAATTGGTCTTGAAAATCATTATTTGGTCTTCGGTCTTTTTGAGAGTGGCCGTTTTACACAGGTTTTGCTGTATTTTAAATTCATTCTTCCTCTTTCGTGCAATATGTTGGCCCTTGATGTAACATTCAATGTTCGTTGTCCTTGCGTTTTGCTTGGTTTGTGGCCATAGTGTTACCATGATTGCTGTGTTTTGTTCTATATGAACAGCTATATAGCAGCATAACTACAATCTTACAAGTTCAGAGCATCTAGATTATTGATAGCCATGCTCTAAAGCATATTGGCAACAATGCGGTTACACCGTGAGTACTGTTATACGATTCTCTACATCTCTGAAATGCCACAAGACACTCTACATCTAGCGACTCCGAACCTAGTGTACAATGTAACAGCAAACATAACAAATATTACATCTGCTTATTACATTCGTGGCTAGTATATTGCATCTTCAAACTGCTTTCGTGTGTAGTTTTCATAATGTAGATTCTGTAGTTTTAAATATCTGGTTTTAGATTAGCATCTGAATTTGAGTTAGTCAAAATATATCAAGTGTTATGTTTAGACGTTTTCGTTGCATACTATTTATGAGCTAGAATCTTCAATATAAGCGTAATGTTCAAATTTAGCATTCTCAGCAGATTTAGACTGGCTCCAGTCCTTAAAACAATTGTTCATCAATGTGTCATATTATATACTAGTAGCCAGTCTAACTCTGATGGCTCTGTTTTAAAACAGAGCCATCAGAGTTAGGTTTGCTACAAGTATATGATATGACACATCGATGAACAATTGTTTTAAGGACTGGAGTCAGTCTACAACAGATTGTGAAGGGAACATTATAATACCAATTATATGAGCTGTCATTGAAACCAAGATATTGAGATTTATAAAGTCATGCCTCAATTGCATCCACTTTCCACATTGAAGTATCGTTTGTATACAAATCAAAAGAAGTTGTTAAATGCAGCACGTACAAAGAAATGTCAATATGCGTGTGGTCATAGTGAAGACAAAGTCTGTATAATGGAAGTTAAAAAGATTGAAACTTTACTGATAATGCCTTACTTCATATTCATACACTATCATTTTATGTAAATTATATAAACTCACATAACATCCCTTGTTAGTCATTGGACAGAGTTCAGCACGACCCTCCTTCACAGCTTTATCAAGTTCCAAAGGCGATTGGCACTTATCCTTTCTGTCTGACAGGCACGAGTATTGGTAGCAGTAGTTCTGAAATACACATATGGACCGCGACATGCGATTTCTAACGACTTGGCTTATTGACAAATGTGGAATCAGACGAGCCTGTTCAGCCTCCTTTTTAAGATTGAAAACTCCAAATGATGTTCAGTCAGTAGCTTAACACCTATAGGATCTTTGAGCGACTAGCAAAAACTCTGATCAGAATGTGCGTGCTATTAGACTTTTCGCTTACTGTAAAGGCGGTAACTTTAATATTCATATCTTGGCGTGGTTCGGCTATTTCATATGCGAAACAAGGGAAATCAGGTTCTATTTATAATTTGGTGATGAATTAACAAGTTATTTTAGGCCGCGCAAACGTGCGTACATTTCATGAAAATCCTAAACGTATACACATTGAACTCACATTTATTAACCCATAAAACGTATAATCACAAATTGAATGTTTTTGTCGTCCACTAAAATATTTGAAGTAAGTAAGGATGCAAAGATCAGGAATCGATACAATCAAGTACCACACCTGACCCAGGATACCAATGGGAAAGTGACAAACTCACAGTTAGACACCACAAACGAGAGCCAAGAGGTCAGCCCTTTCCCAGCAGGTAACCACAAAGCACATATAAACAGACGTGCACAAAGACATAGCAAACACAAGACAGAACAAAAACATAAAAGATCCACAAAAGAAGTGCCGCCTTGGAACGGTCAGTTAAATATTTTACTGGAGGGCTTGAACCGGTTTAACGGCGCGCCAACCTCACCCTTAATTCAGATGTGGATCAAGACACATAGATATTTGGTTTGCATGAAAGACCCCTAACTTATCAATGCATCATCTCCTGAAACAAATAAATCAAGATATAACATGGAGATAAAGCAAAGATAAGGACTCAACAGTAAATAAAACTGAATACCGGAGCAATAGAAATCCAACATGTAAACCCTGGTGGGCCCGACAAACAGCTAAAGCATCAGGCCCCTATAGACAAACAAGCCTCATAGACAAACAGTGTGGACCCAGATCAAACTGCTCCTGTAGGAGCAGTCTGATCTGGGTCCACAGTGTTTGCCATTATGCTTATATAAATGGACACTTTTAGATGCAGTTATTTTGCTGGCGTTTTAAGGACAAAAAATGTGTTTTGTGTCTATACTGAGGTAATGGCGCAAGATGATACAGTTACTTTTGAATAAAACCACGTGTCATTTTCAGCTTTTACCTATGTCTAAGATTGTCCAGTCCTTATTACGCATTCATGAAGTGCCACCTTTACAGTAACCAAAAAGTCATATAATACCAAATCGGAACTAAGGATGAGGTTGGTGTGCCATGAAATCAGTTTAAGCCCTCCAGTAAAATATTTTTGTTTACCGTTCCGAAGCAGTGCTTCTTTTGTGGTTAATTCAAGTTATTTTTTTTCTTGTATTTGTTATGCTTTTGTGCGCGTCTGTTTATTGATGCCTTGTGTTCACCTGCTGGGAAAGGGCTGACCTCTTGGCTCTCTTTTGTGAGGGGCCTGATGCTTTGGTTGTTGTCAGGCCCACTGGGGTTTACCTGTTGGATTTTTTTGCTCCGGTATTCAGTTTAACAAGCAAATTCAGAGAATTTATGTCCCCCGCCATTATTGTTTATTATTTAAATGAGAAAAAATGACTGTCAATAAACTGTATTTGGAAATAAATTGTGAATTTAATCATTCTAGCATTGTTTTAAATCAAATTCCACTGTTTGTAAGAGAAACTTTTTGATAACTCATTGTTAGCTTACATAAGCTTATGACCCAACCCACATTAAAATCCAAGCCAGGCACTGATCATTTCCTGTAGTTTGGTTGTTGTGATAGGGTTTTACGTCCCACTAACATTTAAGGTCAGATGGGGACGGGACTTCGGTTTAAAGTTTCATCTGAAGGACTGGATCGAACTCACGACCCCTGATTTACAAGGCGATTTGCTTTACCACTACACCACAGAGGCTTCTATTTCCTATGGAAAGGATTAGCAATGTCACATTTGTTATATTGGATTTTGACAATATTTGTCTAACTAATGTATATGTTGACTGAAGGGTGCTGTCAGGTGTGTATCATCCCATTTTGTCAATTGCAGTTCAATTTGCTCAGCATCTGGTTTTAAAGTTTCCTCATGAATATAGCCCCAAGTTCTGAGTAAAACCTGAGGTACCATCTATCTATTCAGTCTGGTAGAAAAAAAAGCTGAAACAAGCAAATTAGAGCTTAGAAAAGTGATAAAATAATCTGAGGATTATATCTTCAGACCATGTACAAAACACCTGTGAAGTTTCAAAAGAATTGATATAAAACTGTAGGAGGAGGTGCGCACACAAGGTACCCACTATCCATTCACTTTGACAGTAAAAATGCCAGAAAAATGGCTAAGTTCGACTAGCGGAAAAAGTGATAAAAAGTAATCTGAGGATTATATCCAAACCACATGCATATCTTCAGACCATGTCCAAAACAACTGTGAAGTTGCGCACACAAGGTACCCACTATCTTTTCACTTTGATAGTAAAAACACTTAAAAATGACTAAGTTCAAATTACACAAGGTACCCACTATCCATTCACTTTGACAGTAAAAATGCCAGAAAAATGGCTAAGTTCGACTAGCGGAAAAAGTGATAAAAAGTAATCTGAGGATTATATCCAAACCACATGCATATCTTCAGACCATGTCCAAAACAACTGTGAAGTTGCGCACACAAGGTACCCACTATCTTTTCACTTTGATAGTAAAAACACTTAAAAATGACTAAGTTCAAATTGCAAAAAAAGTGACAAAAAATAATCTCAGGATAATATCCAAACCACATGCATATCTTCAGATCATGACAAAAACATCTGTAAAGTTTCAAAAGAATCGGCATAAAACTGTAGGAGGAGTTGCGCACACAAGGTACCCAGTATCCATTAACTTTGACAGTAAAAACGCCAGAAAAATGCCTAAGTTAAAATAGCAGAAAAAGTGATCTTCAGATCATGACAAAAACATCTGTAAAGTTTCAAAAGAATCGGCGTAAAACTGTAGGAGGAGTTGCGCACACAAGGTACCCAGTATCCATTAACTTTGACAGTAAAAACGCCAGAAAAATGCCTAAGTTAAAATAGCAGAAAAAGTGATAAAAAATAATTTGAGGATTATATCCAAATCACATGCATATCTTCAGACCATGTCCAAAACACCTGTGAAGTTTCAAAAGAATCAATATAAAACTGTAGGAGGAGATGCGCACACAAGGTACCCACTATCCATTCACTTTGATAGTAAAAATGTCAGAAAAATGGCTAAGTTCAACTGGCGGAAAAAGTGTTAAAAAATAATCTGAGGAATATATCCAAACCACATGCATATCTTCAGACCATGTACAAAACACCTGTGAAGTTTCAAAAGAATCGATATAAAACTGTAGGAGGAGTTGCGCACACAAGGTACCCACTATCTTTTCACTTTGATAGTAAAAACGCCTAAAAATGACTAAGTTCAAATTGCGAAAAAAGTGACAAAAAATAATCTCAGGATAATATCCAAACCACATGCATATCTTCAGACCATGACTAAAACATCTGTAAAGTTTCGAAAGAATCGGCATAAAACTGTAGGAGGAGTTGCGCACACAAGGTACCTACTATATTAGGGGGACGGAAGGACGGAAGGACGGAAGGACGGAAGGACGGACGGAAGGACGGACGGAAGGACGGAAGGACGGAAGGACGGAATGCCGAAAACTATGTCCCTCCGCTTTTCTTCGAAAAGGCGGGGGACAATAAAGCTTAGGGTCTTTCATGCAAACAAACATCTATGTGTCTTGATCTACATCTGAACTAAGGCTGAGGTTGGCGCCGTGAAACCAGTTTAAGACCTCCAGTAAAAAAAATTTACTGACCATTCCAAGGCAGTACTTCTTTTGTGGATCAATTGTGTTTTTTATGTCTTGTGTTCTCATGCTTTCGCGTCTGTTTATTGCTGCCTTGTGGTCACCTGCTGGGAAGGGCTGACCTCTTGGCTCTTGTTTATGATGTTTATTGTATTTTTGTTACTTTCAAATGTGGTATCCTGCGTCAGGTGTGGTACTTGGTTGTTTCCTGATCTTTGCCTCCATTCTTACTATGTCTAATTGTGAAGCTGTCACTTTCCCATTGGTATCGTGGGTCAGAGGTGGTGCATGATTGTATCGATTCCTGATCTATGACCTATTTCTTACTTTGCTGGTCGCACATACCACATTGTTGGAAATTTCATGTCGGGGCTCACTTACTCTCATCAAACATACACAATATTGTGAAAAATAAGCTAAACTTAGCCGACCAATATTTTAGTCTGTCGCAAAATGTCATCTTTTTTTTACGTCGGCTGCATATATTCAAGTTGACTACCAAGGGAAACACCATGAAGCCTGGGCAGACTGCTGGACAGTTTAATCTTGGTCCACAATGTTTGCAATATAGGCTACAGGAGAACATAAGAAGACGAAGGAGTAGACGACAACTGTCCATTTGTCCCGTTTAAGCAAACATTGGCTACCTGTATGATTATGCCATCACCAATAAAACGTAACTTTGTGATGTCAGCAATCCTAAAACAACATCAAACAACATAATTGGACCATCTAATAATATTTTGGTAATGCTCACATAAGCACAAAGACGTCTTTTAAGCGACCATGATGACGCATCCAGCGTGGTAAGAGGTTGATCATCCATACTTTGTGTATGCGAAGTAAATAAGGAGGCAAAGATCAGAAATCGATACAATCAAGTACCACATCTGACCCAGGACACCACAAGGGAAAGTCACAAAACACAATCGAACATGACACAAGAGAGCCAAGAGGTTAGCCCTTTCCCAGCAGGTGACCAAAATGGTCCACAAAAGAAGCACTACCTTGGAACGGTCAGTAAAAAGTATTTTCAATAGAGGGCCTAACACGTTTCACAGCGCCCTCTGCGGCGTCTGTGCGTATGCTCAGACTCTCTGTTGCTCGAAAATACTCAAATATTGCTTATTTTTTGCAATTTTTACATATTTTGAAATGACAAATATGCTAATGTTATGCTTAAACAAAGTCAACCTAAGATTGTCCTATATTACCATGTTTAAGGTCTAAAATCTAATCTTATATATTAACATATATTTGCCTAATAATGACATTTTGAAATATGGATAGGAAGTGTCTTCTTTCGCTTCGTGCAGAAAAAGGACAAATCTGTAATACAAACACATACAAAGTTACCGCCACATGGCGAAGTTATCTAAATAGCAATATAGCGACTATTATACAAGGCGCGTGTTATAAATCTAAACCCAACTTAACATTTTTTAGTCTGTTGGATTAGCTTATGTATTGATACAATAAGTATTGAATTGTCAATTTTGTATTTTGAGGGGTTGACAGACAGAACTTCTATAAAAAAAAATTTTTTTATCTTATAGATTCTGCGGCATTTCATCTGGATCTTAACATTTTGCCAAATGACCTGTTAAGTTGTATCCAGAATAATAGAGGTTAATGAACTCATTCTTTACTCAGAAGGTGAATATATATAGAAGTAAGAAAGAGGGCAAAGATGAGGAGTCGATACAATCAAGTACCACACCTGACCCAGAATATTTATGGGAAAGTAACAAACTCACAGTTAGACACCACAAACGCGAGTCAAGAGGTCAGCCCTTTCCCAGCAGTTGACCACAATGCATCAATAAACAGACGGGCATGAAAGCAAAACAAACACAAGACAGAAATAACATGAATGATCCACAAAAGAAGTACTGCCTTGGAACGGTCGGTAAAAATATTTTACTGGAGGGCTTAACCCGGTTTCACGGCGCCAACCTGACCCTAAGTTCAGATGTTTGTTTGTTTATTTGATTTGATTCTTTACGTCCCATCAACAATCTTTCAGTTAAACAGGGACGGGTCTTCCTGGGTTGAACCAGTACTAAGCTAGGATAAATGTGTCTTGTTCAAGGACCACAACGCAGTGACGCTGGTGAGGCTCAAACCCGCGTCCCTTCGGTATCAAGTCAAGCACTCTACCACTGAGCCACTGCGCTCCCTTAAGTTCAGATGTGGATCAAGACACATAGATGTTTGGTTTGCATGTAAGACCCATTACTTATCAATCCATCATCTCCTAGAACATATATATCAAGATATAAAAAGGAGATAAAGCAAAGATAAGGACTCAACAATAAATTCAACTGAATTCTGGAGCAAAAGAAATCCAACATGTAAACCCCAGTGGGCCTGACAACAGACAAGCAGCATAATATAATTTCTATAGAAAAAATGGTGTAATGAGTTAACTGGTTACCAAATTTGCGCATATGTTCATATTATACCGTAATGAGTACTTTCTTGTTATTTACACCATATACAGTTTGGAAGGTCGGTATATACAGTGGTATATACCACCCTTACTAACTTAAGCATGAGATATCTCGTGATTTGCAAGGTCTACACTAAAAGATAGTTATACCATGTTTGTCACCTGTAAGTAAGATAATCCACTTGCTAAAGCTCGTGGATTATCTTGGAGAACAGGTAAACAACCCATTGTATAAGTATTACGTATGTTTTGATTTTAATATCGTATTCAGCAGGCGGATAGAAAAGTGTGTATCCTGTACGGAAGTTATTAATCTGAATCTTCATTTGTTTTGAAATGTGGGAATGTTTTGTGAAAAAAACAATCTTATATACAAAGTAAGTAAGGGTGCAAAGATCAGGAATCGATACAATCAAGTACCACACCTGACCCAGGATACCAATGGGAAAGTGACAAACTCACAGTTAGACACCACAAACTAGAGCCAAGAGGTCATCCCTTTCCCAGCAGGTGACCACAAAGCACATATAAACAGACGCGCACAAAGACATAGCAAACACAAGACTGAACAAAAACATAAAAGATCCACAAAAGAAGTACCGCCTTGGAACGGTCAGTAAAATATTTTACTGGAGGGCTTAAACCGGTTTAACGACGCCAACCTCACCGTTATTTCAGATGTGCATCAAGACACATATATGTTCGGTTTGCATGAAATACCCCTAACTTATCAATGCATCATCTCCTAGAACATATAAATCAAGATATAACATGAAGATTAAGCAGTATTATAAGTTTAAATTAAATATTATATATTGTTCATTTAATTATGTGGTTAAAAACTAAACAAATGTTTGCATAATGGTAGTCCATGTTTTAATGTGCATAAATACATATTACCAAAAATATATGTTAATGGATTTGTACTGATGTCCTGTTCTTAAATACGAATTAAGTTTGCATTAAAAAACGGGAATACTATCAGCCCTTTTCAAACCACTGAAATATAGTTTGCTGACAAAAAACACAAATACAAATCCTGACTGGCTGTTACCATGGCTATAGAACATTGTTATCTGAAATGATGTATCAAAATGATGGAATACTCCATCAGTAAAGAAAAGCCACATAGAAGCGACAATGGAGTATTTCATTTTATGTTGGGAAACGATTGTTTTATGGTGTTCCAGTGCTCAAAGCAAACATTTATTTAAACAAACATCTGGTAAAGTATACCTTGCTTGGGTCAATTATCTCTTCAGCTTAAAAATAAAATAAAAGCATTTAATGAATAAATGAACAAGATAACATTACACACGTACACGTCTGTGAATGGCATTTCTTTAATTTTATTTTAGTGTTTTCAAAGCTATTTAAACTTATGGTTACATAGAATTGACACACTTCTGATATATTTACTTATGTGCATTAACGTGAATTGTTTAGTTAGGAAATCAGGAAAGTGTCCCACTGATACTAAATATATCCTTCACATCCATTCATATGTATCATGTAGGGATGGCAATCAATCATTTATAATGGATGATGGTACAATCTCAAATCATTAGAGCTGTCGAGTAAGGTGTGAAATCATTACATAAGAATACCTGACAAGTTGAATGCAAACAATAAATGCACAGAGCAGTCTGTGTTTGGTGCAGTCTGATCAGCACCTTTACTAAACGCAATCTGGAAACTATAGTAGTCAAACGTACAGCATGAAAATTCAAGATTGAGCTAGTGGCTGTAGCTGCCCAGGCTGGTTTGAGCTATATTTGGTCAGAAACCCTAAAAATAAGTATCCTCACATCGCAGCCCATATAGTACAGAGCCTGACAGTAGAACTCAGGTCCCTAGAAATAAGATTGTATTACTATAGAGTATTATGTTTTGAACTTTTTTCGGTCAGAAACCCTGAAAATAAGTATCCTCACTTCGCAGCCTATTTACATGTAGTATTGGTCCTGACTTTATATGGTCATTTCCAATCCTGGATACAGTAAAGCCTGCGTAAAACAGCCACCCAAAAACAGACAAAACAAAGGTATAATAACAAGTTGTAGCTTTGTGAAGGTCAACAGTATTGCAGAATGCTCACGTAGAGCTTTCTGCAATACTTTTGACCTGCATTAAGCGATAATTGGTCTTGAAAACCAATTTTCGGTCTTTCTGAGAGTGACCGTTTTACATAGGTTTTACTGTATATACTGTTTGCTATAGCACAATATCCCAAACAAAGTGTGACTGGAAAATAACTCACCTGTTTTATTTGGACCATTACATAAGTGAGTATCACAGCAACTAATGTAGAATGTATGGTTGTGTTCTATGTTCATGTGAGGAGAACATTTTCTTGGAGTTGCACACCCAGACCAGTTTATTACATCCCAAGTCCCACTTGCGCTCAACACATTCCGATGCTGAATCTAAATACAATAAAAGTGATCTGAACGAATGAATACAGTTTAGTATATGCTTATCCCATATAAACCTAGCGTCCCTTTTGTGGAACATCGACAAGCAGTGCAAAACAAGATCAGATGCCGCTCAAGTTCTGCATTGTTTGCTTTCAGAAGTTTCTTTGAAAATTGGAATTAATCTGAAAATACCACCCATCAACCCTTAAATAACTGGAAATGAACTCATTCAATTGATAAGGATGGGAAAATACATTCAGCATAAATAGATTTATATTAGTGTTACTGTTGGCATTTGTCCCTTGATGTTGGAGGCTAAAAGAAGTGTAGAGCTTTATGATCACATCGTTTAGTTTGATCAAGTAAAATTTTAAGTCAAAACTTCTAACCCCTGATACATTTAAATACGGTTGTTGCTTGATATGCAGTGCATACTGTCTATTATCTTTAGTGGCCAAAGTGACTTTGCATCGCTTCAAAATAGTGTTCATGGTTGGGGAATATAACCTCAGTTCGTGAATCCACTTATTGTATGCGTCACGGTAGCCTAATTTGAGAGTACCTCTGAGGCACCGGCTGACGGCTGCGCCAATGACTTGTCTGAAAGTATACCATCAACCGATCGCTTTGCCATTTCAGATATATCATGTTGTTATACAGGAAACAAACGTACATGTATCGAACAACCATTTTACTGAACTGCCTATAAATAATCAGTGAATAGAAAATCAAACTCTAAGAGCAACTGATGATACAGAAGTATGCAGTGGTATGTATGCATGCATATAGAAATGCTCGCGACCAAAACGCTCAGCTAAAGCTGTAACATTAAGCCATACACACCAAAACGAACACATAAATGTGAAAATTGCTCGTGTTGTAGCTGTTTATCCAAGTAAAGATAGCATGTATACTTTCTTCACCAGGCTACGCATTGAAAGGTAATGATGACAGTCTTTCTGATATTTGATATTTATAAACACAAAATATCGTGTGAGTCTGTCTATCGGTCTGTCCTGCCATAGGCAGTTAATGAACTCGCTCATATTTCATGAATCTCAAGGAAGACATGTACTTTGATCAAAGTTTAAATACATTTGCATGTCAAAATTGTCTAACAACTTGTACGTGTAACAACTTTTATGAAGGACAAAGCTCGCTGAACATCAGTCAGGCTGGTGTTGATAAGTCAGTAAACATGCTTAAAACTCTTGAGCCGTATGTTATCTGGAGCGAATTTTGCTTATTATTTGTTTTATCATTGTCCAGCCAATGTGTGCAGAAGGGTAATGAGGCATTGCAGAGCATAATTTCCTGCCAATCGAGCCTTTTTATAGAACTGCTCATAACTTTTGAACCGCATAAAATATATATATTTTGATCAAATTGGGCTCGTGACGAGGCTTCAGCCGAACATCAGTTCAGCGGGTCATCGTCAGATAAGAAGCTCACTACTCTTGAACCAAATGGTAATTTTGTTCAAGTTTTGCTTACGTATACATTTTAACTTTTTAGCAACTGATATATACATGAGGGTCTTGATGAGGTATAATGATTAGTGAATAATGGCCCTTTTTTAATGAATAGTGAATAATGAGCCAAAAAAATGAATAGTGAATAATGAGGCCCTAAAAACAATGAATAATCCTATTTTTTAATCAATTGGAGAAAAAAATAATGAATAGTGAATAATCAGATTTATTTGCCATCTTTCTCACCTGTAATGAATAATTGGTCTAATTTTAATGAATAACCCCAAATTTTAATGAGATGAATAATGGGCTAAATTTTTAATAAATAGTGAATACCAGACCCCCATCCAGACCCTCATACATATCAAACAGGTACGAAGCTTTGCCGAAATATTCTACCTCTGCCCCGATCCGTGTCCCCCGCCAACAATTACCCCACCTCCCCTGATTTACTAATGTTAACCAAGGGTCCTACACATTACGGTCAGTTAATTACTCTATGACGTGTTCTGTGTCATGTAATTTATGTACGGTTTATGTTATGAAACTTGGAAACACAACTAAAACGCTAAATTTGGTTTGTCTTCAGCAACAGAGCAGAGGAACATTTAAGTAAATTTCAAGAAATACCACCTCTTGTCCGACGCCAAATCTTCCCTAGCCAGGGAAAACATAAATAAAATCACATTCATAACGGGATCTGTAATTATTTCACCCCTTGTCTACAAGTGATGTCTGCTGATAACCTTTGTAAACAGTTTAAATCCAGATCGGAAGTGAATCCAAACTGTGTGACACTGATGGTAATCCCTTAAATTGTTATCAAAAACGTTCATTTCAAATAAAATCAGTAGCAGTAAACATACACTGTAGGCAAAGAGTTAAAATTTGTCTTGCAATCAACATAATAACGGGCGACTATTAAACAAGTTTTAAAATATATATTAATTTACATCAGCTCGCATCTTTGGGAGAATTGGTGTCATCTTATCAGTATCAAAAATGCTAAAAACGATACATTAGCAGCTAAAAGTCTGAGAGAGAGAGAGAGAGAGAGAGAGAGAGAGAGATGTGTGTGTGTGTGAGAGAGAAAGGGTTCCATGCTAAGCAGAGTCATTAAGCTGTATCATTTACGGTCATATGAGTATTACAGAAAACCTAGTCTTAGGTGGTCACCCAAAAAGAAGACCAAAACTGGTGCTAAGACTTTTTATAGCTTTATCATTAGAGTACACGCCCCTGTTTAGGGGAATAGGAATCCCCCTCTACCTGTCAAAATATATTTCCATATAAGGAAATTTGAACCCCGATTTAGGGGTCGGGGGTAAATGGCCATTTTGGGGTATGTTTGTAAAATGAACCTGTGCACAGCTAGCTGGTAAAACCATGGCAGTTCTCCCCCACAGTCTGTTATTACATTGCATTGCTATATTTGCCTAGGTATATCGAATCCCTGACCTTTCCCTCGCACTATGGGAACAATGCAAAATTAAAAACACAGCACATTTGCCCAGCTATCCCCCCAGAGCCCATCTTAATTATGATGTTTAATATGAAAGTAAGAAAAAGGGCAAAGTCAAAACGTCTAATACCCATTGCTTTTTCAGTATACTTTTATAGCTTTATCATAAGAGTACACGCCCCTGTTTAGGGGAATAGGAATCCCCCTCTACCTGTCAAAATATATTTCCATATAAGGAAATTTGTACCCCGATTTAGGGGGTGGGGGTAAATGGCCATTTTGGGGTATGTTTGTAAAATGAACCTGTGCACAGCTAGCTGGTAAAACCATGGCAGTTCTCCCCCACAGTCTGTAATTACTTTGCATTGCTATATTTGCCTAGGTATATCGAATCCCTGACCTTTCCCTCGCACTATGGGAACAATGCAAAATTAAAAACACAGCACATTTGCCCGGCTATCCCCCGCCCTGCTCAGGCGCTGGGGCCGTGGTTACAAATGATAGGTGCATTACACTGACATATTATCCTTAGTAAAAAGGAGAAATCACCAAACAGGGATCAAATGTCCTAATGTCCTCATTTGGTGACAAAAATATGCAAGCTGTGCCAGTGAGAACTGCCATGGTTTTACCAGCTAGCTGTGCACACAGTGCTGGGGTTTATAAAAGAGAAAATACAGACAAAAAGTTAAAAGTCCCTGCTGTTCTCTGATGCTGTGGAGGGCAGTGGTTACAAACTATTAGGGCATCATTTTGTAGTTAGTCAGATATAGACTTCTTTCTCTAAGCCACTTCAACAAATAGTTCAAACTGTATTTACTTTGAAAAAAAAACTAATCTCCATAAAACAATATCACAATTCGCTAAAGATATAATATGGTTTCAAATGGAAACTTTACATAAATGTGGTACTACTTTTTTGCATCAGGAAATGGGAATTACCTCTGGTGAGTCAATAAAGGTGAGGCGCAATATCCCAAAACGAAATTGACTTTTTAGACATATAATACAAATATTTTCATTACCCAACAACCATTTTTGTATTGCAATGGATGAAAAGCGTATGTGGCATATAGATGGAATAGTGTAAGCATTAGAGAAATAGATGTGCAGACATCATATGAGACAGCAATTGCTGTACCAGCCAATGGATACAAGAGGTTTTACAACTCTTCCATACTCTCAAATCATGGCTGAATATATAGAAGTATGTTAGTAGGAAAAGCCCAGGCATCGATACAATCAAGTAATATATCTGACCCAGGGCACCAAAAAAAAAATGAAAAAAAAAACACAAGAAAATATCACACAAAAGAGAGTCAAGAGATCAGCCCTTTCCCAACAGGTGACCACGTGGCCGCAACAAACAGACAAGAAAGCATGACATACACGAAACATAAATAACAAAAAGGATCCACAAAAGGATCACCGCCTTGGAATGGTCAGTGCCAATTATTCCTGCTTTAGGACTCAAACTAGTTTTATTGTTCCAAACCTTTTTTCTGCCATAAACCTGATTATAACATTGGGCATTAGAAGGCTATTAAAGGGTGAGTTGACACTCAACCATGTCATCGCTTTACATGTTGAGCATTACAATTCGTTTGGTAATGATTTAGCTAATACATTATTTTGTAATGCAATTATTATTCAGATTTCAAGCAAAAACTATGTAGCTATAATTTATGTGTTTTGCCAGAGCCCATCTTAATTATGATGTTTAATATGAAAGTAAGAAAAAGGGCAAAGTCAAAACGTCTAATACCCATTGCTTTTTCAGTATACAAATTAAAGTTATATCTGCATTATCAATATATTCTACAAAGTAATCGATGAGGGGAGAGCTGTCACCTCTCACATCAGTTCGCCCATACCAATGCATTTATAGGACATTGGATCTGTATTATTGTAGTAAACATTTCCAAGTGGCAGTATTGATTAGCGTTTTACAAAATTTCCTATCAGCTACAGCATAATAAAGTGCATTAAGTAGACCTTTTCAAAAGTGCTACATGCATTAAGGGGCTATTTCGACCCCATCTGGAGCCAAAAATTGAACGTTGCTTTTCACCAATTTCTTCTGATTTATTTATAAGAAGAACAGCCCAAGTGTAAAATTCTGGCATTTATCAAACTTTTGCCTTTGCTTTGGTAACAAAAATGGCATACAAAATAGACTTGAAAAAGAGAAATTGCCATTTTGGACCAAATATAAGGCTTTGAGAAAAATATTTTAAGAATTAGACATCAGCACAGCTAAATACAAAAAACTTTTATATGTTGTGTGTGGCTATGAATCCCATCATCTGTTAAACTATCTTTTTGGTATTTGCTTGTGTTCTGTGCGCATGTCTCTGTCAATGTCTCCAATTTGCTCCAAAAAGGTCACTTTTCTATTTTCAGCCTATTTTGGTGGCCATTTTTGTTACAATAGCAACGATAAAAGTCGACTTAATACCAGACGTTTATACTTGGGGTATTGTTCTAGTAAACTAGCAAGAAGAAATTGATGTAAAACAATCTTGATTTTTTAGCCTCAAATGGGGCCAAAATAGCCTCGTAATGCACGTTGCTATTTCTATCTTTAATGATCAAATAGCCAATGTCACCCTAGAATTTCAGTCAAGCAAATGCAAACAAGGTTAACAAGATTAGACGAATCATTGATGAGCAGTCTCATCAGGGTGTTCATGTTTATAATACAGTCTGCACACTTTGGAAGCATACCCCTATTATAAAAACATTTATTCGTATTTAAGAGTAATATTCAAAGCAATCCACTATTAAGGACAATTGAGGTATTATCTATTTGACTGTATAAGTAGGAAAGTCGTTCACACACAATGCTAAACTGCCTTAGGGGCTAACAATCGCAAATGGGTTTACTTGAATGGAAATTACCTATAGAAACAAAAATGGCATTCTTGTTTGGAAGACTGATAGTTCTGGGGTATTAGTTTTGAATTAGCTATTCAAGCATCACACAGATTAATTCACGCCCTAATTCACATAATTTGAGTACAATGCGGTTTGATTATCAGTCATTTTGATGCACTTCCTAGTTCGGTTCTGGTAGACAAAAATGTTTGAATGAATATTAGCTACATTCATCAAACAACAATAAATGAAAGAATTTTCATCCAAATGGATGTTTTGCTGGGTAGAAAAATATATTTGGTAACATTTACTCAAAACAGTTTTCATGGAAAGTGACTTCGTCAGCGTCATGAGACACATCTATTACATGGATTATATTATATATATTCCATATATTGTAGTACTAGCTAAACTGTTCAAATCAAACTTAATATTTTTGTCTAAAATTCACCTAGCTTTTCACAAAAATGCAAACTGTATCGAACCAGGGAGTTATGAAAATTGTTTGAAGTTTATTTTTCGACCGAAAAATGCATACATTTGGATAAAATTCTTTTTACAATAGTGCCTTGTTTCCAAAGTGTAGACTGTATTATAACCATAAATATTCTGATCAGACTGCTCATCAATGAGTAGTCTAATCTTGGTCTGCCTTATTTACCTTTGCTTGACTGAAATTTTAGGATCACATTGGGGTTTTATCATTAAAAGATAGAAATTTCAAAAAGGTCTACCAAAAGCATCTTGCTATAATGTAGCTGATAGGATCATTTAGAAAGGAGCGTAGCACTACTGCCACTTGGAAATGTTTACTCAAATAATACAGATCTTAAGCCCATGTTATTGCATTTGCATAGTCCAGCTGATGTGAGAGGTGATGGCTCACCCTGATCAACTACTTGATTGAATACATTGATAATGCAGATTGCATCGTAATTGGTTACTGAGGAAAAGCAATGTGTATTGACTTCACATTAAACATCATAAACAAGAAGGGCTCTTGCAAAACACATAACTTATGGCTATATAGTTTTGCTTGATATCATGAATAATAATTACATTATAAAATCATATAGATGCTCGATCATGACCAAACAAACTGTAATACGCAGCATGTAAAGCGATGAAATGGCTTAGTGTAACCTCACACCTTTATCAGTTTACTAATGTTCAATGTCAAATCAGATTTATATATTCAGCCATGATTGAACAGTATCAAATATTTGTATTACCGCTTGTATTGTATCCATTGGCTTGTATTCTATTTTGAAGCCAACACTTGTTGTCCCAAAACATGTCTGCATCCATTTTACATTCGGTACATGTTCTATGCACTCATTGCAATAAGAAATTATTGTGGGTACTGATGAACTTTGCATTATCTGTATAAAATAATTAATTTATCTTTTGGAATATTGCACCTTACTTTAATAGACTCAACAGAGGCATTCGCCCATTCCTGATGCAAAATCAGTACCACATTTATTCGTTAATTTCCCCCTTAAATCTATATCATATCTTTAGCGAATTGCTATAGTGTTTTATGAAAAGTTAGTAGCTTTTTATCAGAGTAAATAAAGTTAGAACTATTTGGTAAAGGTGTTTAATGAATTAAGCCTATATGCATGTATATTAAAACAACAAAATTAGACTGATAGATACTCTTTGGCCAAGAGAAGAAATTCACCAACGGAGGATCAAAATGTCCATAAATATGCAAGCTGTACCAGGGAGATCCCCAACTGGAGACCACAAGAAATGTTTACCTCCCCAATCAGGGACATAACCAGATTTTCTTGCAAACAATCAATCAATTTCAGTGATCAATAACGTTTTCCTGATCATTTAAAAAAAACAAATGCACGGTAACAAGTAAGATTTGTACATACTTAATGTTTGGATTAATATTTTTTGCACAGGTCCATTTTTGCAAACATACCCAAAATGGTCCTTAACCCTCCCATCCATAAGAGTACAAAAGGAAATACATTGCAACTGGTAGGAGGGTCTTCCCCTTCCCACAATCGGGGAGTATACTCTACTGTTTATAAAAGGTATTGAAGAATGCTCCAAGAGAGCAGTCTGCAATACTTTCGACCTTCAATAAACTTATATTTGTCGTTTAGACCATTGTTTTGTCTACTTTTGAGTGACCGCCTAAGACTCAAATACGAGGCCCAAATTATGTCATACAGGTTAAGCAGAATTTCTGCCGCACCTTACTCTACCAAGCAGTACACAGAACCCTGTCTACCCCCGGCCAAACTGGCTCTCTCCGTTTTGCTATAATGTAACATTACTTGTATCTTTTTGCTTTTGAAAATCGATGTCAAAGATCGTTTTGCAGTAAAACATGTTTTTGAAATGCTCTAATGCCATTTGCAAATGGCCTGAGTTATCTTATAGTAAAGTATGTTGTATTGTATTGTATTGTATTGTATTGTGATATATATTTATAAGGCACACTCACCTGGCAATTTGAACCGTTTGCATTACAATATGTACCTAAACGTTCCTTCTCTATCCGATCCAGAAGTCCTGTTAAACAATCTGTTCCACGGCATGTTGCAGAGTAACAATACTTCTGAAAAGACAGAAAACAAAATATCTGATCGTGTATCCGACGATATGCCTCCCACAAAAAAAGTATGAAAAGCTTAATCCGCCAAATGGTTTACATATATCTTACTTATGGATTTGCTACGACGGCCAATACGACGTGACGTATATATAAGGTTAGACCAGATTTTTTTTTATTTATTTAGTTTATTTACAGGATTTTTTTTTCAGATTTAGAATTGGGGGACGAGAAAAAAACTCTGAAAATGACTAGTTAACTGGTCACTTTCAAAGCTTTTTTTTTTAATAACTGGTCATTTTCAGAGGACTTTTACAAGCTCCATAACAAACTATAAAACTAGTAAGGTAAACTAACAGTCTGTATCATTTTCTAAAAATCTGGATAGTACAATCATTTTTAACAGTGTCACTCTCAAACATACACAGACAGAACCTCAAAAAAAATATTTTTTTCAACGAAACAAATAATATTTAGAGTCAGCAGATAAAATAAAAAATAATTTTAGAAATTTAGTTTTTTTCTACTTTTAGGAAAATAACAGTAGGAGGGTTTGCTTGGTGATCAACCCAATCAGTGCTGGCCGCATTCAAACTCTATGACGGTTCAGACCTTAAGACTTATCTATTGATGAGATGGTAGGGGGCTGATGCTTTGGCTTTTAGGCAGGCCCAGCAGGGTTTACCTGTTGGATTTCTTTTGCCCCAGTGTTCAGTTTTATTTCCTGTTGAGTCCTTATCTTTTCTTTATCTACTTTTTATATCTTGAGTCATATGTTCTAGGAAATGATGCAATGATAAGTCAGGGGTCTTTCATGCAAACCAAATATCTATGTGTCTTGATACACATCTGAATTAAGGGTGAGGTTGGCGCCGTGAGGCCATCTTAAGCCCGCCAGTAAAAAGTCTTTACTGACCGTTACAAGGCGGTACTTCTATTGTGGATCATTTTTGTCTTTTCTGTCTTGTGTTTGTTATGCCTCTGTAAGCGTCTGTTTATGTGTGCCTTGAGATCAC
The DNA here is from genome assembly GCA_964019695.1 of Loripinus fragilis. NCBI lineage: Eukaryota > Metazoa > Mollusca > Bivalvia > Lucinida > Lucinidae > Loripinus > Loripinus fragilis. The sequence continues at coordinate 43,065,921 of OZ026516.1, read as the reverse complement.
CTACTGGGAAAGGGCTGACCTCTTGTCTCACGTTTGTGGTGTCTTACTGTAAGTTTGTCACTTTCCCATTGGTATCCTGGGTCAGGTGTGGTACTTGATTGTATCGATTCCTGATCTTTGCACCCTTACTTACTTTGTAAATCAACTAATAAAAAATCAGGCCTAAACCCTTCAGCATTGGAGGCAACTAATGAAAAAAAACCTGGCCTAAACGCTTCAGCATTGTAGTCAAATTACAATATACCGTGTCATAAGTTATGATATATGGAATATTGTATTCTTGCTCATGTATTACTGAATTCATTAAACTAGCTGCGAAAAAATGAACAAATGCATAGTAAGTCTCGCGTTGTGCTTCTTTTACCAACTGATTTTAAGACATTCAATAATACATGACCCTAAGTTTTCATGTAAGATTTTCTCTCTCTCTCTCTCTCTCTCTCTCTCTCTCTCTCTCTCTCTCTCTCTCTCTCTCTCTCTCTTGTACATGGGTGTTGGGAAGATACAAATTGATACTGAATGATCTGAATGATCAAGTTACAAACTGTATTGGTTAAGACGTGCTACACGTAGATATCAATTGACGGTGGTTATTCCTCTGGTGGGATATATTAGAAATTGAAAAGAAATGTGTCATGGAAAACATACCTCGCCGTCTTCAAACTGTGGTTCTGAAAGATAAATCATTATGTAGAAATCAGAAACGTAGTTTATTTGATTCCTGTTATAATCGCATCTGCGCAGTCACTCTTCAATTTGTATGCCCAGCTACATTGTATGTAAGTGGACAAGAAGTTAATATTTCGATCAAAGTACGTATGCTAAAAACGAAGGCTATAGGGGTGACTGCTCCAAACTTGAAAAAAACATAATTAATTTGAGGACAGAAAACAAATAAATGGGTATTTATCAAGCAATTAAGCCCAAGATGAAATGCGCATGTTGCGAATTACATTAGTGTCTGCACCGTTTGATAATACAAAATCGATCTTAACCCATAAGCATGGCGTCCTTTTTGTGGGACGTAGGCAAATCACACAGAGCGCGGCGTCTGATCAGAGTCTCCACTGTTTGTTTGCAGAATGTTCTATTAAAATTTGAATAAACACAGAAACGGACTGTTTCAACCGATAACAGTAGGAAGTTCCATTTGGCTGAAATGGGTAAAGTCAACCTAGAGGAACCGACCCACGACACAGACAAAAGACCAAAGAAATGAGTCAGCGGCTGTTTTTTACAACAAGCTGATTGCCAAACTCAAAATGAAACCATGAACTATGCTACAAAGCCAGTGCCAGACGATAAACACCAGCATAACATAGATAAACAACAACATACTCTGAACATGCATCGGTCCAGACCGCAGGCCAACGTTTTTATTGCATAACACATGGAATGACGCAAACACCAATCCAGGACAGACACACTGTAATTGACACTCACAACGGGAGTACGAGTAATGGTTTAACACATAAACCGGACATCCGCCGCAGTTAGTTTTAGGAGGCTTAAATATGTAAATGGCCCATTTTGACTATATGTTTTTGATACTTGCTTAATACATGTTCCTACACTAGTTATGAACTGTATAGTAGAATAAGCTTATAGTGGACATACAGGTGAACGAATTTAACACCATATTGATGGAAGTATAGTGCACATAAAGTTCACAAGTTACTGAGTTCAGACTCCACTATATTTGAATAAAATCCCATTTGAACACGAGCTGGTAATATATTTTGTAATAAACTGCTAAAACATCTAAATCTGCATTTTATGCAATAACTAGATATTCAAATATATTAGCAAACAGAATACAAACAACAATTACCACCAAATATAACGTTCTTCAAGATGATACGTCATGGTACCCAAGGTATCCTAGCTGATCAGAACCCTCACTGCTTTTAACTCTGCTTATGCATGTATCTATACGTTAATAACTGACATCTTGAAAATAATTTGGAAAAAGAGTAGTCACGAGGGTTGACCATCAAGCATCAAGTAATATCCCAGTACACATTAAAAGCAGACCAGCATCGGCTCGCCAGCGAAAAACCATGCTGGTGTTCTGATAGCGGCCTAAGGTTGTATGTTGTTAACAAAAGGGTGCAGTGTATGACTGTGGTATTTACTGATCATTATCACTTACTTTTTGAGTCTCGTAGTAAAGAGAATTATACCTGTGGTCCCATTGTTACATAGATCATTGTAGCAGCAAGTCGAAGTATAGAGGTGTGAGGAATTTTGTTGGTCAGCCACCGAGTAGCAGGGATGACTAACCGAACAAAAATAACTGCGCCGCGTTGTATTACCAGAATCAATGCGTGTGGTCTGTAATAGAATACAAGTGACACCCAATTAAGTATTAAACAACAGGCGCTAGGGACCTGGATCGCTAACCTGAGTCTGCAATACTGTGAAGAGAACTAAAACATTGTTTATCAAATCATATATTCCTATTTCCCCAACACGAAAGTAACTTATCTGCATAATATCAACGTCTGACCTTTACCTAAGGCAGTTGTCTTACATATCGTTCTACATTATTTCCCTTAAGTTTAATATTATAACCCTAACAGTAACCTCACGCACCTATCAAGGGATATATTGTGTGTAAAAGAGCGAAACTTTTCTTTGCATGTTGTTCTATCTATACATGTATGCCTCATTCCTGTACATCTGGCATGCAGCAGGACATAAAATATATAAATATTTGAAAACATTTGACCCCTCCAAAGGGTCGCGGGAGCAAAAAGGGCAAACTATTCGCTAGCATTTTATTGTTCGTTAAATTATCTTAAATTTGATATATTCACATCACCACATTACGAAAATTTTATAGTTGGCATTAACCTTATTGGCTCCTAGGTCCAACTAGAGGATCAAAGAAGCCTGGCCTTAAATCCAATACTTTGGATATGTTTCAGCAGTTCCGAATGCACTCATAGGTCTTTTCGTGACACTCTGCACAACATTTACATGGTGTCATCTACACGGTTCTTTACTAACCTGGAATGCAACTATCACGGATCCGTGCGTAACACTAAGAAAAAAATGTAAGGGGTCATCTAAGTGGTTGTGAACTTAACTGAAATGTAGCAGTCCGAGGTTCATATGTAACACTGCGAAATGCATTTACATAAGGCCACCTAAAGGATTCTTAACTTACTTGGCATGCAGAACTCTCAGGTCCACACGTTACACTGTGATAGAGTTTTGGCATAAGGTCATCTCCGGGATTGGGATGATAAGAATAACACTCCTAATTAATAAAGAAACATAGGCAAGATACACAATACTAAAACACGTCTTGGAATGGATTATGTATAATAATATTATGTGATAGTTAAGCCAATGTTTGTCCCTTAAAGAGGTTATTGAGGATATGTAAACTACCTTTTTATCTCTACATGGAAGAGTTAACCGCCTTAAACGTTAAGTTCTCGTCTCTAGACATCCAGGTGATTATCTGTGTCTCCATGCCACGCCTAGGGATGTCAGTTACAACGCAAGGTGGTTCTGGACGACAATTCGTTACGGGCCCATGACGACTGCTTACCTGTGCTGGACGACAGGTAACGGGTTTTAGATGACAGATTTGGGGTTTTGGACGACAGTGGAGAGGGGCAACACACACAGACGTCGCAGAAAATGATAATATAGTGTGTTTGGCTATTTTAAATAATTCCTGTCATAATAGTGTTTGTAAGTTTGACATTAGAAGTACAAACACCATAGATATTTGTAGTTAAATTGTAAAACTCTGGTCTAGAAAAGAAACTTCAGAAATGTGTGATTTGTGATTAATTACTTGCGTTCTCATTATGAAATAAGCATAAATGGTCAGACAATAGATCTCACATGATTTTTCAGTCAATTGTAACATGTCCTTCTTAAAAGAAAACTGAAAATCTCAAAATTTCATTTTTCTAATGTTACTGGTTAGAGACGACTGTGTAACAGGCAATAGACGACGTCAGTTTTTCTGTAACAGATGTGAGACGACATTTTTCTTCCTTTCATGAACACTTGAGTAGATGTAAATACTGCTCTGAAGCCTATTCAACGCCTGAACAAGTAGTTCAGCATTGTGCGACCTCCCATTGAATGTGCATACCAAGGTTATCAGAAGAATTTAAAGGTTAATACCGTATACGGGATTGGTGGCATTTTAGTCTTCTGGTTCCAGAGAATATTTAAAAGGGGTTTTACCTTATTTGAGCATGGCGGCATCTTGGTCACAAGACCAAGAAGTTAGTGAGTATGATCAGGAATTACAACAATTATACACTCCCGGCCAACCCACTACATCATGAGGAAAAGCCACTAAACATTTACAGCAACAAGATATCCGTAAGACAATAAAAGCAAAGCTACCAGCTCTCTCTCTTCCTCTTCAAGATGATTGCAAAACTAGGATGGCGCAAAGTAATGCATACTAAAACAAAGACAAACACAGAACCCCCATAATGAGAAGTACATTAAACAATAGATCAACAACAAGAGAATCACCGCCTCAGAACAGACAACAGCCTAAGCAACGGGGGTGGGAGCTTAGATGCATTTTAAGATCATTCAAATAACTTTCACCCCTCCATCCTAAGGAGTCTCCATATGAAATTCGATTGACATTGTGGTTTCAAAGGAGATGTTTGAAAATGTTGACGAACAGACAGACGAATGGAGTTTGAAGGCATTTGTATACTATTAGCTCACCTCGGAGCCTTCAGCTTTGGCACGCTCAAAACGTTATTTTACTCAACCATGTATGATATGTGACTTACACTTTGTCAGACCTGGAGCTTATTAAGGGCAATTGCAGGTAAAACTTCCCACATTAAAATCTTTTTAATTGTTTGCATACAGTTTGTTTTATGTATGGACTGTCAATTTATGAAATAAAAAGGATATGTCACCACACTCAATTTTTCATAATATCACATGGAAGTTTTCAGCATTTCAGAAATTTTCTGAAAAATCCAAGTCCTTTATATTAAGCTAAAATATTTGTAATCGCCAGCCAGCTTCTTTATTTTAATAATTGCTCATGACCTCAAGCTTTCTAGATAATGTGAAAATATATTTGTTTTCCCAAGACATGTCAAGATACTGCATGATATGTTTTGGTTATTCCCCCGTAAAAGGATTTTGATTTTTGGAGTAAATTATATATAAAAAATCTGACATTAAAAATCTTATTTATTGTTATTATTTCATGGACTATCATTTGACATTTAAGAAAAACATAAAAAATGGGGTCACCAGACTAATTATCTTGCAGGACGGCCTAAGTAATCCCCTACCCCACAAAATTTGAGGATAATTCAATTTAAAAATTTAAGGAGTGTAATTTTTGTCATTTGTATAATTCCATATTTCTTTTATGAAGTAATTTTGTATTACAAGAGGAAAAAAAGAAAAAAGAAAAAAAATTGTTATAAGTGCCCACCCTTGAATCGATCCTGGTCCTCTTGTTCCAAAGTCTGACACGCTAAACACAAGCCCACGATGTCAAGTCATGGCCGTCTCGAAATAACTGTACATAATCTGAGTTTTTGCCATATTCGTATTCTCAAACAGGGTAAATGACATTTCACCCTTGGTCAAAACAGAAGATTCTTAGGTGAAAGATATATTTAATAAATGCATCACTGTCGTCTCCACCTGCTACGCTGTCGACAATAACCTGTAACAAAATTTTTGCAGTCGTTACACATCTGTAACATGGAAAAATGACTGCACTACATTCGTTTTGGTTTTTAAAACGCGTTCGTCTAAAGTAAGTAGATTTATAAGAACGTTCTTTCTTGGTCTATGTGATGGACAATGCAATGTTTAATCACATCAAGTCATAAAATGTTCAAAGAAAATGAAAGTGAAAGTACTAAATAAGGATATGAGGACATGTTTAGTAGTAAAATACAGTTTCAAGAATAATAACGTATCATATACGCGTTAACTGGATACAGTTGCATGCTCTACATGAGTGATTAAGTTTAGATAATTGTCGTGGACAAATATACAAAGACAAAATAAGATGCTTGTGGTTTATTGTGTCTTAAGTCTCCCGAAAACGATACACATTCAATAGCACAAACCTATATTTAGAAACATTTCGTCTGGAACCCGTAACGTACTGTCGTCCAGAACCACCTTGCGTTGTAACAGACATCCCTAAGCGTGCATGCACTACTACAAAAAAAAACCTATGTGACCTAGAGTCACGTGCAAACATATCAGCTCATGGTCATTCCGATTAGAGTACTCGTTGTACTCACTAAGAAATTGAGGGTCCTTAGTTACTCATTTAGCGCCCAGCGAAGACTCTGATCAGATGTGGCGGATGCCAAGGCTAATCTGAGTATTCGCTTTGCGCACACACGTTGTATTTAGTTTCGTAATGGAGTGGGGGTTCAGTGTTTTGCGAAACTGTGCCAATGTATCGAGATCTCGTATAACGCTTGCTCACATGATAATATACCTAGTAATACTTGTAACCCAAAAGGGATAACTAATATGGCTGCTGAACACCCCTGGTACTATTGGACTGTTTTGTACCGCCCCATTGAGGGAGCGCAGTGGCTCAGTGGTAGAGTGCTTGACTCGAGACAGATCGAGCCTCACCTGCGTCACTGCGTTGTGGTCCTTGAGCAAGACACATTTATCCTAGCTTAGTACTGGTTCAACCAAGGGAGACCCGTCCCTGTTTAACTGAAAGATTGTTGATGGAACGTAAAGAATCAAATCAAACAAATTATGACAAACAAAACCGCCCCAGTGAGCGGTAACGTATCAATCCAGAATGTGTTTGTCGTATGTGGTTATAAGAAGCCAATTTTGTATACGGAAATGTATTTGCATAACTTTATATACCCCAGATCAGCATAAGCTATGTATATGATCACTTACCAAAAAGTCTGCCTTAGGAAAAGCTGCAAAGAAAGAAAAGCCATACCTATTATTATAAAAGTAAGAAAGATGGCAAAGATCAAGAAACGATACAATCAAGTACGTCACCCGACCCAGGATCAACATTTTGATCGTGAAACTCGGAAAAGGTTCCTATCCATATATTAGAACCTATCTGTTTAAACATAATATTATGAGCTCGTGTATGTACCTAATATACATGTTTTGGTTTAAAAATAAGATCTTTGTGATTTCATTTATACACTCTCATCTAAGACTGGCTACATCGTAGGCAGTTAGGCTCAAATTTAATACACATCCAGCAAATAGTTATATAAATGAGGCAACGTTGTAGACATTTTATCCGCCTTTATAAAATTTATTCCATTTCTCGTATTTCTCCTACCCCTTAGCCCAACAATGGGCACCTCCAGTAGAATGAAAATATAGTATTGTGCCTTCGTGGTTTCGTCTTTGGAAATCTCATAACTTAGACAAGAATGCCCATGGCAATTACGACACCCTTAGACAAATACGAAATAAATGCGTTTACAAGAAAAGGCAGGCAGGCTGACAGGCTGACCCTAGAGTATATATACGTCAACAAACACTTAGCCATAGATAGCATACTTGCTGACCGTCAGCATGGTTTCCGAAGTTGGAGGTCCTGCGAGACCCAATTGGTCCAGTTTGTGCACGGCATCATCAGCAACCTGGATGGGGCTGTGAATCGTGGACACAAGCAGACAGATTTGATCATAATGGATTTCGCAAAGGCATTTGACAAGGTACCACACAGGAGGTTATTATACAAATTGGACTTTTATGGGATAAGAGAGTCCACCCACAAGTGCATCAATCCATGGCTCTCTGGGCGCACTCAACAAGTAGTATTAGATGGTCAAGCCACAAATCCAGTCCCAGTGTTATCCCGTGTACACCCAAGGATCAGTCTTAGGACCGATCCTGTTCCTTATTTTTATAATCGACCTGCCGGATAACATCAGGTCTTCTGTTCGCCTGTTCGCGGACGACTGTGTCCTGTATAGGAACATATATTCGATTCAGGACTGTTTTATACTGCAGGAAGACCTTACTAGCTTAGGACAATTGGAAGCTGATTGGCAAATAAAGTTCAATGTGGCCAAATGTCACTCTATGAGAGTGACATGGCATCAGCATCACAAACAAATTCTCTTTGATTATTCCCTTCACAACCAAACTTTGGAAAACGTTCAGCTAGCAAAATACCTCAGTATAGCCATCTCTGATAATATGGATTGGGGTCAACACATTTCAGAAATTTCTTCCAAAGCAACTAAGGCACTCGGTTTTCTTCGCAGGAATTTGGCTTTTGCACCTAGGAGTACTAAGGAAATTGCTTACAAAACTTTGGTTCTGCCTAAACTAGAGTATGCAGTACCCATTTGGAGACCTTACTCAAAACTCCAGATTTATCAGGTAGAGAAACTTCAGAGGACAACAGCCCATTGGACCTGCAGGAGATGGCGAAACACATTAGTGGCGGCTAAATGCTTGATGAGGTTGAGAAGTCATCTCTTGAGGCCGGTAGGGATCGGTCCTCCCTGCTTTTCTTTTGTAAGATGCATTGTGGTGCTGTGCCTATAGAAAAAGACAAGTACCTGATCCCTGCTCACAGTTTGAATTCTACAAGGTCATCACACAGTGCTCAATATTGTAGATATCAGACATACAGTGATGCCCTGAAGAACTCTTTTTAGCCCGGACTATTCCATAGTGGAACCTAGACCACTGAAGAGTTTAGGGCACTCCAAATTTAGTAAAAAGCACGGCCATAAGATTTTTTTCTTCTTAAAATTCCAAAATCAGCACTCCCTGGCGTAATGCTCGGCACCAATCGAGCCAGTATTTAAAGACAGAAAAAAGGCAGCCAGGCAGGCAGGGCAATACTTAATTCTATTGAAAGTAGTAAGTATGAGATAGGTAGGTGGATGGACGGGCGTGGTGGGTAGATAGGTACATGTATGTAGGTATGTAGGTCGGTGGGTAGGCGTGGCAGGTAGATATGTAGATCGGTGGGTTGGCGTGGTAGGTATGTAGGTAGGTAGGTATGTAGGTCGGTGGGTGGGTGTGGTAGGTATGTAGGTAGGTAGGTAGGTAGGTAGGTAGGTAGGTAGGTATGTAGGTAATACTTAATTCTATTGAAAGTAGTAGGTATGAGATAGGTAGGTAGATGGACGGGCATGGGCATGGTCGGTAGATAGGCATGTAGGTATGTAGGTCGGTGGGTGGGTGTGGCAGGTAGGTATGTAGGTATTTAGATCGGTGGGTTGGCGTGGTAGGTATGTATGTATGTATGTATGTAGGTAGGTAGGTTGGTAGGTAGGTAGGTAGGTACACAGAACAATTAAGAAACTCTTTTTTTGTAGAAACTGTAATTCACTGAAACCAGCTGGAGGGCAGCGTAAACAACATAGAGTAACTTGAGGGCTTTCGTTTTACCTAAGTGACATTTACTAAGTGACTCGGCATCTCCCCAAAGTATAAATACCACAAGTATTAGCTTTTCAAAAAAGCTGGTGGTCGTTTAGCCCTAGCTTTGTATGTGTTCTTGCACACTGCATGCTTCCATTTTGAGCTTGTCGAGCTTGTCCATGTATATTTGCTCTAAGCTCTGATTATTAACGTCTAAACTGTGATTTTTTTACCACTACATACATGCTTCCAGCGAGCATGTTGCTTGATCTTAAGCATCCAGATTATGCATGTTATGTTATGGTAATGTATCTATCATGCTACGCATTAATGGAACGCTATTAGACAACACTGGACAGCCCGTTTTTCTAAAGCTGATGCCAGAAATCAAGTTCACAGTGGTCGCTAAGCTGTAAATGTACAGCACTCAATTACCCCCAAGATGTATCCACAAACCAAATTTGTGATATCTAAGTCAAATAATAGAGGATTTATGCTCGTGACACGATTTTTCTAGATCTGATGGCAGAGGTAACTTAGGTTATAAGATACACTTACACACGGATATTTGGCATTTCTACCTCAAATAATATAGGGCGATATGAAAATCACATAAGCAATGGGGTAGCAATATTGTTGAGAAATGAAAGCACATTAAAGGGAGACTACTTATCAAGCAACTGTTCTCTACAAATATTACCCTTTTCCAACTTGTAACTTCTCTTAAAGGAAATAATTTGCTCCTAGAGGGAGAGAATTCTTTCCTTTAAGAGCAGTTCCTTAAGGTATGGAAATCACTGAGCTCAATTGAGTGCTGCTAATTTTATTACGCACGTGCGTATTCTGCGTAATGGGAGCTAAGCCAATGCATAAGTACGTTTACTGATGTAGAGCCCGCTCTTGCTTTTTGCCAATTAAGGGCGTTTTGACTTGGGGACGCTTTACTGTCAATGTCTTATGCACGACTGTTGTATTCTAACAGTTTATTGTGATTTGTTTATTTAAGCTGCAGGGTAAGTTGACGCCTACCTTATGTTTATTATTTTCGCGCACGAGTTAACTGTTGATTGCCCCACAGATTCACTCCAGTTTGCTTCAACCCACGTTATTTGGTACCCCGCTCGTTGTTCGGCAGCGAATAAAAATAACCCTATAAAGGTCCGGTCATTACCTGAATTTGATGTGTAATTTGCATGAACGTTATATAAGCGGCCGGCAATGGCCGACCACAAGAAGTGGTTTCTACTTTGTACCACTACAGATACATCAGTAAATGGCAGACTGATTTACAGTACATGTTATGATATTTGACAACAGGCGGACAGATGGAGATACGGACGGATCGAATTAAGTGCACGCCGAAACTTTTTTTTTGTCTCAAATTGTGCAATAACGGTTGCACTTAAACCTCGAAAATTCGAACTCCCATTTTTCGAAGTACTCGCTACCTCAATTAAATTTCGGACACAATGAATTCTGGAAAAAGGACCTATTTAAACATTATGTTTTTGATGCGTCAAAAAACGTCTCCCTGAGATGTTTCTTTTACGCACACAAAACATAGGCCTATAATTGATGGAAATGACTGATGATAGTCATTTTTGGGGGGTTACTTATTCTCATGTCTACCTCCTTTTAATTCGAAATTTCGATATCTTGAAATAAAATCACCAGTCCCTAGGACTTCGAATAAACGGGATTCGACTGTTTATAGATGGGCGAGATAAGAAGCTTCAGAACGCCCAACATACATGCCCAGTAGCTAATATACCTATAAGATACATACTCAGCAAATATTTGTTTTGTTTGTGTTGTTTCTTAACGTCCGAATCAACATTTTTTCACACATGTCGGGAAAGAACTTCCCACGGTGTTGAACCAGCATTAAGCACCCTGCTCAAATGCACAACATATAGGCCTCGCCGGCGACGAAAATAGAGCTATTAGTATGGACTTATTTTTGAAAATTCGACAACCGACATCTCTCATTTAGTTATTAACAGTAAACAGTATGCTCTTCGAAAACAACAAAACAAATAAAATGGAATTTTTATTCGGCTTAAACCGAATGATAGGGTAAAGTCGGGAAATTCTGACATCAGGCAAATTCGGACACACATTTGCAAACAGTGTAAATCCAGATGAAACGGCTCCTTATCATTCAAAAATAAAAGAAACAATGTCGCTGTCCGAATTTAGACGACTGTCCGAATTTGCTCGTCTTTACTCGTCTTTACCCTAGATTCCAATATAAATGTTCTTACCCTCCAGGACCGCAATCACAGATACCAATAGCTTATACATACTGCACGATGTCATTCCAATTTAGTTTTTAGATAAACACACATGGTACTTGACTTTTTCGCGGTATACTTGACTTTTGTATGTGGCCAGTTAAGCAAAATTTTCTAGCGTCAAATTGTAATTATTTTCTAACCCATCAGTTTAAACATGTGTTTTGGGTGCCCAAAAAGAACCGTCTCATCGACACGTTATTTGAGTACCCACAACATATGTTTAAGTTGAGAATTAAGAAAACAATAATTTTCTATACGCACTCATATCTGGGGCCCTGATACAATTTATTAAAAATATTCAAATGTATTCATGTATGAGTCATCATCCATCGGTAGATTATATCCTGGTATCATAATTATGCCTGTGTCGACGTGCATGTAACACAAGAGGAAGACGAAATCGCTGTATCGGGTCATTGACCTTTATTGCATCAAAATGCATGTATTACTTGACTTTTCGTTTACTGTTAAGGCGGCAACTCTAATATTCATATCTGGGTGTTGTTCGGCTATTTCATCTGCTAAGGAAGGGAAATCAGGTTTTATTATAATTTGGTAAATAGTAAATAAGCTTTTTGAGCCGCGCAAACGTGCGTGCATTTCATGAAAATTCTAGAACTCGCATTTATTAACCGATAAAGCGCATAAACACAAAATGTATATTTTTGTCGTCCACTAAACTATTTGAAGCCTCATAGATAAACAGTGTGGACCCAGATCAGACGGCTCCTGTAGGAGCCGTCTGATCAGGATCCACAATGTTTGCCTCTCTGCTTATGTTAAATAGACATTTTCAGATGCAGTTATTTTGCTGGCGTTTTATGGACTAAATAATGACTGAGGTGGTGGCACAAGATGATACAGTTACTTTTGAATAAAACCACGCCTCCTTTTCAGCTTTTACCTATGCCTAAGGTTGACTAGTCCTAATTACGCAGTCATGAGGTGCCGCCTTTACAGTAAGCGAAAAGTCAAGTAATATGTCTTATACATCACGGTTTGTTTACTGTCTTTTTAGGTGGCATGTTTTAGATGGCATGTTTCATAAAACATGGTGAAATAGGTATAACATGGAAATACCGGAGTTCGTCAGTTAATTTTGTAGATTTGAATACTTTTGGCTAGAAATAAAGCTGTAGCGTCAATAATGACTATTTTGATATCCGTCCGTCAGTCAATTATGATCGCTTGCTCGTAACGCTAAAGGTTCCTTCATTTTTTGACCGATGATTATCATATTTGATACAATGATTGCCTATGGAGTGTAGAAGACAATAGGAGATATGACCTGTGAGTTTAAGGTCAAGGTCACATATAGTAAAAATCTGTCTAATGTATACCCAGCCATCCAATTTAGGTTACCTTGCACCCCAAGGACAATTTTTCACTGGTGCCAACTTGTTCATTGGGACCCCTGAAAGCGAACCGAAGTTGTTCTAAAAATACATTGGTATGGGCAATGTGAAAATGCATGGTTTCCATGTCAACCAATAGCAACTTTGAGAATGGAGGTATGCCTACAAAACTGCTCATATCTCAATTATTACTTATCCTAGACTACTAAACTTAAAACCAAATTTAAGCTTAGACATAGGCCTATGATCCACATGTTCCATATGTCTAATTTGCATATTCAAAAATATTTATGAAAACATTAAAATGTGATTCACGAATAGGGTTATACGAACAAGATCAATAATATCTCGGCTGCTTTTAGCCATATATTACTAAAATTTGTACTAAATTAAAGCTAAGACATAGGTCTTTTATTCAATTGTCAAATAGGCAAATTTGCATGATTTGCGTGTTCGTGAATATTAATAAAAACGCTAAAAATAAGGGAAAATCATTAGATATATAAATAGGCTAATTTCATCACAATATAGTCAGTGTTGCAAGTTTGAACATCAACAATGTTACAATTTGACAAGTCCATTTATCCATTGGTCCTATATGAATATTATCTCAACATAGCTGTCCATAAAGATACATGAAAACTTGAAAAAATGAGGGACAGTCACGTAAAAACTATAAGCTATATAATGATTAAATAATAAGCCAAAGTTGATATTGACCTATTTTAACATTATAAATGAGATCGGGTTAGCGCTACAGGTCTTTCAGGTCCTCTAGGTGTTATTTGTGTGGTCTGCCATACTGTCCTCTCTGTTCCTTGCAGCCTTTTGGTCAACTGCTCGGAAAGGGCAGGCCTCTAGCCTCTTTTGTATGTTATGTTTTCTTGTGTTTTTGTCACGTTCCTATATGGTGTCCTGAATAAGGTGTGGTATTTGGTTGTATTGTTTCCTGATCTTTGCCCTCTTTCTTACTTGTATAGGGCCCTTTAGGGTCCTTATGAAGTTTGATATGATGCTCATCAACAAAAACATCAAACTTCGCCAAAAAATGGCTGCATTTGTATCAACGACATATTTGTCTTAGGATCACTGTTTGTCAAAACTTGGCAAACCTTGTGACACTAATCGGTAATCCTGGGTACGATTTTTCTATCCAAACGTCACACTAATGATAAAGTCTTTTATTATATACCTATAACAGATACGACTTTAGAACTGTCTGTTTTCTGGCTATCTGATACAGAAAGCCGGATCAACGAACTGAGGTTTTCTGAATCCATATCACTATCCTTTAAAACGAGGCTAACGTCGGTTACCTGTTTATGCGGCGACGTTACGTAAATGCGGCGACGTTACGTAAAGTAAATTGCAAGCATGGAGCCAGAGACGGAAAACATGTTGACGTGACGTCAAGAAACGTAACGTTATGACAAACGTTCCCGCAATGTTTCGAGATTAAAGACCAAAACAGGTTTTAAATCAAAAAGAATGTCAGAACAAGGCATATAATAAACATATTATCATAATAGTAACTTGATCTGGCGTACAGTGACACGTCTCGTGAATGAGACCATACCATTGGATCACCCTCGACGCTACCGATGGTATTATCTCATCCACTCGACGTGATACAGTACGCCAGATCAAGTTACTATTATGATAATGTGTATATATTGCATCCCTAAGATGCGTGTATACTACATAATGTATTGCTTGATGTGACTTATTATATATCTCGACTATTTTAAGTAAGAAGGAGGGCAAAGATCAAAACTCGGTACAATCAAGTCCACACCTGACCAAGGATACCAATGGGAAAGTAACAAACTCACAATTAGACATCACAAGCGAGAGCCAAGATGTCAGTCCTTTCCCAGCAGGTGACCACAATGCACCAATAAGCAGACTCGCACAAAAGCATAACAAACACAAGACAGAAAAAAACATGAAGCCTAGTTGTGCACTAATACTAGCACTATGCTATACACTAACTTTTGTGCCTTCGTCACTTTCCAATATGGTGTCCTGGGTCAAGTGCTCTACTAGATTGTATCGATCCCTTATCTTTGTATCTTCCTTTCTTTAGTTGTGACAAAAACTTCTTATAGGGTAGCAATTAAATGATACAAAGGAAAGTAACAATTTACCCATTATTATACTGGAACCCCTGAACGGGTACTTTGGTGATCAGTAAAAACACAGATAAAATGCAGCATCATGCTGCGTATCATCAGGGTCTACACAGTTTGCTAAGATTATAACAATAATTGGGGACAGAAATACACCATAATTTAGACAATTCTAACTGTGACTCCTTGAAATACTCAATGGGCAGTTCCATATATGTATTTGGATATCCATCCGAATACAAAGCGTTAAGCTACAGCTGCTAGCTAAAACGTTAAGATACTTACAATACTACTACTGTATATTAGAAATCACTATGTTAATAACTACATGGCTGTATTATAGGTAGCTAATTTTCAGTAGCAAAATGAATAAAGTGAGTAGAACTCTAATTCTACAGTTTATTTGTAAAACACAATATCATAGACAAGCACCAAACACATGTGTAATATTAATATATAAATTATATACTATGATTATGTTTAACACGTCAATCAGGAAATCGAAGCTCTTTTCAAATTTTGACTAAACCTTATCATGTTCTGAATTCATTCCAGTATTCCTTAGTTTTAGTCAAGTAAAACTGAACAATTTATTTATATGTGGCTTTGTGACAGTAATCTTAATTTTTAGAAATGTAACCGGCAGGACAATGATTATCTTTACTTTGTATCTTAGGTAGGTCAAAATTTCGAAAGATTAGAAATCGCTAAATATTTTTATTTTTTAGTAAGTTTAAAAATAAGGTGTAGAAAACTTTAGATGTTAGTTTTAGATCAAATGCAAATTAGCGCCTTCCTTTGAATCATAGTAGCTTTGACTGCATGGTAGGCAGGCGCTGCTTTCATGTAATACTCAACAACAAGCGTAATATTTTACTTCACACATATGTCAGCAGTATATGGGCAATGAAATATGGCATCAAAACCTTCGACTAAATTGAAAAAAAATACCAATTCAAAATTGCTATCAAATTTATAAGAAGGGTAAAGCCAGGTTATTTCGGACATCAGGTCATACATTTGCAAACAGTGGTAATTCTGATGATACAGCTCTTATCATCAGGATTTTCACTGTTTGCTTAGTAAAAGTAGATTTATTTCAATATTAAAATATGCAACTAGCAAGCTCGCTGTCCGATTTAAGCTAACTGTCCGAATATACCTGACTTTACCCTAATTTCATTTCAGATGAAATTTAGCACTGTCCACTTAATTGCTTCTTCTGATCTCTATGAGCTTTTCTTCTTCTTCAATCCCAACCCCGTGCATGTAATTGTGATATACACGCTTGTATCAAAGTCTCTCTTGCAACACAAATACTTCAAAATTAATGGTCTATTAACGCACCAAAAGTTTGCATATCAGCTCGATTGTTTGAGTAGGGTATGATAAAAACGTGGCAAGCAGTATATGATGATTTTTCAGAAACTGTTGTAAAGAGTCCCATGCCCTGTTTAATATTGTATATTATATACTCAAGAAGTGAGTTGGTATTGGATGAATTGTGTTCAGTTTGTCAGAGTAACATGTATATTCCAGACTTAACCAAGGGGCAGACAAGTTTTGGGTTTCTTTATCCATTTTCTTATAATGAGGAAGGGTCTTAAATTTGGCTTTATATCAAGATCAACAGCACCTGCTTGCATTATATCTTCCATCCCTTCAGGGCAGACTTTCAGCTCCTAGTAAGCAGATGACGAAATGTGATTATCATATGCGTTAACATTGGTACTCCACTGTTGATATTTTCAATTATATAATAACCTCTATTCTATCATTCTTTCTCCATATGTATCATGTATATATTAAACATGGCAACATAGTGTGGTATTATTTGCACATACTGCAGTAGTGTTAACTTTCTGAAATACGAATCTACAACTTAAACACAATAAAAGTACACACTGAAAACTTTTATGTGCGCCATGACGTGAGAAAACCTGCTTTTATGTTTTCGATTAAGTAAAACTTAATCCACACTGCTCAAGTGTACAGACTCGCTTGAACATCACACTTTGCATTAAGTAAGCTTATATACTATAGTTTACAGTGAGTGATAAACAAATGCGCTGATAACTACACATATGCAAAAGCTGGTCTGTGCCTCTCTTCCCATGCAACAAAGTCAGGTTTTCCTGCAACATGGTCAAAACAGCTACTCTAAAACTTTGATTATATTAGTTACTGACATTATATTTTAAGTTGTTTATAGAAACACTGAGATCGTATTAACACTTTCAAAATGGAAATTCCTGGCCACATTATAATATGATCAGTGAAAGCCATGTGAATAGACATAACACCATCGACATTGATACTGTTGTTGTAGCCATATTTAGGGCCTGTGGAAGGCATCTGTCGTCAGTGCAACATTCAAGGACGTTCAATCCCACCTCTGTTATATCACCTTCTTTACAGCTAGACGTAGCGCATCCAATGGTAAATATACTTTCTAGCCCAGTCTTTATTACTCCTATCTGAAACCAAAAAATAAAAAAAATGGCTGTAAATATCAATTTTTGCAGAGATATATTGTGTTACTCAGAAGTTGGAGCTCTAGATGAAAGGTATTAATCCATTCAGTTTTCTAATATTAATATTGAAATTTTGTTAACCTCAATAAGACCCTCATCAGACAAGAAAACAGACAAAGTTTGCATTATCCTCCGATTTGAAAAAAAAATATATGTTTTGCTTAGCATTGAATCCAATACTTATCGAATTTGCAAAATCTAACTGACATGTTCTATTTTTAGTCAAATGATTCTGTATCAATTTACTAGTGAGTGATACCATAGATATCACTTCACTGTAGCAAAACAAGATTTTTTTATAATTCTGGGACTGGGTAAATTTCTAAAAACTTTTTAAGTGAAAGGTATTTGTCTGTAATAACCCACACATGTTATGACGTCATTTTCAAACCTAATGCCATCACCATTTGGCCTGGTGAAGCACTACTTTGCACGTGACATTTGTCCTAAGTCAGACGTTAAAGACTTTCTTTAAATGTTGTTTTCTTATGTTTCATTCGTTAAACTGTTATTCTAAGCTATTTTAGGTGTTGACTTCCTTTACACCCAACGTTCTACCCACTAACAACACTGAAATGTCAAATCAGAGCAGAAACAACCACGACAAAATTAAGAGTTTTCCTTATTTAAACTTTCACAATTTAAGAATCTTTTTTAGATGTTAGTTTTATAATTACAAAGACAAAAGTCATCAG
Source organism: Loripinus fragilis (assembly GCA_964019695.1). Taxonomy (NCBI): domain Eukaryota; kingdom Metazoa; phylum Mollusca; class Bivalvia; order Lucinida; family Lucinidae; genus Loripinus; species Loripinus fragilis. The sequence goes on along the minus strand of OZ026516.1, from coordinate 43,047,542 downwards.
GCGAAAAAACATATATTTTTGTTTTTCTTTTGTTTTGTTTTTGTTAGCCTGGATAGTAGTAAGTAACATTGACTATGTAATGTCTATATAGTAAGTCATGTCATAGAGCGATATGGACAATATAAATATTATGATGTTAAAGAGCGCAATTACACGTTGTGATGATTATATTTGTTGAACATTATAAGATCAGCAATGCTATTCAGTTTTGCTTTTTAATATATTCAATTGTATTTAGCTGGTGTGCACAGTGAAAATGAAATGCAAAAAGGCAGTCCAGTTTACATAAATGTTCAACTACCTTAATCCTAAATTGCAAATGCTTTACAGCTGGGATGAGAAACCAATATGACGAATGTCACTGTTGCATCGATAGAAAAACATTTTTATCAAAGGTAATATTTCCAAAATACTGACTTGCACCCTTTAACTCCCAGAATAGTTAACTCCTGAGTTTAGATTTCACTGCAGACAGCTTAAGAGATCTTGCCACTTAACGCATACAGTTAAACCTCAAAAATTCGAAATACTCGTTTATTAGAAATAAATTTGGGACAAACTAGATTCAGAGAATATGACCTATTCAATATCTATCTTAATAATAATTATCGTTTCAAATAACATATATGTTTTGGGATCATAAGAAAAACGCCTCCATGAGACATTTCTATAATATGCCCTTAACTTACGTTTGATAGAAAAATGATAATAATATTTTGAGGGGACAACATATATTGTCTACCTCTCTGTAATTCTAACTACTGATTATTCAAAATATAAACGTGTAGTCCCAAGGACTTCGAGATTTGATTGTGTATGAAAAGCCTCCTTTAGTCTCACCAGAGACTACCTTGCTGTACAAACATTAATGGGTTGTAGATAAAGGCTTTAGTCTGCATTTAGTTATCTGGCTTAACTGGCTGGCTTTACATGCTGGTGCATATATGGCTGGCTTTACCAAATCTATATGTTAACTTTATTTTATCGTACATGGAATAACCTGAATGTAACTTTTCCAAATAGTGAAGACCCAGATGAACAGTAGAAGAACATATAATTTGGACCTTGATGCAAGAAAACCTCTCTTCAGGGGTTTTGAACAATAAATGCACACATTATCCACATCTGCGCACCGTGACCACCGCCTTTAAAACATGTATTAGCTTTTATCAGAATTTGATACAAGCAAAATTTAAATTTTCTACCTAGTCTCTGTAGCTGAGGAGACTGGTTTGAGTATCACTTTGTCTGAAACCCCGAAGCCGACTTGGTCTACAGTATTTGCTATAATATAATAGTATTCAGGAACAGAATGCTGTCTTAATTATTAAATTCTAACATGTCACCCTTTATAAGTATAATAATTGGGCATCGACGCGAGAATACCTGTACTTGGTGGTTTGCGAACAACCAAGGCGCAGACCAGACTGCGCATCTGCGCAGTCTGATCAGCGCCTTTGTTACTCACTTATTGGAAAGTATCGTATCTAGACTTGCCACTAGCGAAATTTCAAATTTCTAGCTGGTCTCTGTAGCTGAGCAGGCTGGTTTGAACCTCACCTTGTAGATAAACCCAAAGACAGGTTTCTTGCGATGAGGCCTATATATTTATATGTATAATAACCATCAATGGCTCACTGTATCAAACTAGATGGAATATGACATCAGTAAACCTTGTTTGCTGCTACTGTTAGCTTACCTCACATCCATGTTGTGTTTTATCACATAGCCAGTAGTCTCCAGTACTCTTAGCTTTTTCCAAGCAGTGTTCACCAACACAGGTCATGCTGTAGCACTGTTCCTGAAAGATTATACATAGAGGATATTCAAATTATTGGAATGAATATGCCATTTATTTCATCGAGTGAAGCGAAAAATGCATATTTCATGAGTGGCAAAGCCACGAATGAAATATACATTTCCTTGCTTCACGATATGAAATAAATGGCATATTCATTCCGAAAATTTGAATTTTCTTTTTATTATTTTAAGCGTAACAAATTTTTGTGCAGAAAATGACGTCATACATGTTGGCACAGAGTGTCATATTAATGATGACGTTGCATAATGTGCAATGTCGGCCAAAACTGAAACCATAAGAGCAGGAGTACTTAGAAAAGGTGAAAATTTCAGCAAATCCTGACAATTTTATTACTAAAATTTTCCTTGCGATCTAACTAAGAAAATGAATACCCACACTTTGTGTTTTTGTCCACTAATAAGAAAGTTACAGGCGTTTGAAATTCTGAAGAGGGCTCAAGGAAGTCAATGGAGAAAGTAGAGGACATCCAATTTCACCCATGAAATACAACTTAAAATTTCACTGCAGTGAAAATACAGCTTTTTATTTTTTCACGGCTGTGAAAAACAGCTTTTTTAAAATATGCATTATATTTAATCAACATTTTCTGTATTTCATTAGTTTGTATATAATAAAAGACGTTATACCGCATAAGATGCCAGTTTCCAAGAACAGTTGTATATGGTATTGACATACAAAACGTAACTTCAAATCATAACGTCGCGGGGCTAGTTTTGTATTGTTTCTGCATTTTATGTTTTAATGCTGCAAAGTCTGTAACTTTTGGCCTATTTTTAGAAATGACGTTTCTTATTTTCAAGAACACAGTAGTATAACTAAACAGATTCGTAAACCTTAACAAATTATCACCATCTAAACATAGCATTTATGTTCTAGAAATTCTGGAGGGATGTAGATAATTAACAAACAAGAGAAACACACCCATTTAATAAGATAATTCACTTTCGCATGCAGCTTTCAGCTGTAGTAAACAGATTTATTTCAAAAACATAAATTCATTCTATTTATACAAATGATTTAAAATGGAAAGGAAAATTAAGCCCCCATGCCATCCCCCTCCCCTGCTTAATTTTGTCTCTCAACGGCAGTGGCCAAATTGGCCAGTGAGCCTCAATACACTTTTTGGGCAAGCTTGATCAAACAGTTAACCAGTACATGTACTAAGTGCACATACTTTTTTTCATTTAACTGACATTAACACTTCTTAAACCAGTGTAAGACGAAGAATAGTTGTAGAAAATATGTCATGATTATTCTCAACGAAGGTATTGTACCTGGCCATGGTCGAACTCCTTGATCTGCAAAGGGACTCGCTGTTGTTGGTTAAAATTGCTTAACGATGGGCCCAACATTTACTGAGTTCAGTGATTGTCCCTTCTTTTAAAATGCAGTTAATATGTATTTAGTGAGTAATTATATATATTTAGATATATAACTTACCTGCTTTGTATTATTATGTTGTGCTGAAATTAAAAAAAATCAAATAACATAAACATTATTATTTTTTTTTGTTTAAAGTGCTTATGTGAAATCAAATGAGCAGAACAGTATAAGAATATGTCAAACCGTACCCTATGCAGATAACAGGGCTGTATTCATAGTAAGTAAGGGTGCAAAGATCAGGAATCGATACAATCAAGTACCACACCTGAACCCATTATTATGCTAGACTTGAATGCAAAAGAAGCGCATATTACAGACATTTAAATATCCATAGAAACCTTTATTAAAATTTAACCATAACTTAAATGACTGTATTCCACCAGCACTATTATATACGTTCGTACCAATCCTTGTTATTTGTCATTGTATAATTGTATAAACAAGAAATGGGATCCTTAATTGGTGTAATCCATGCTTTGAATCTGATTTCACTATCTTTTACAAATATAAAACTGATTGTCTATATACCCAATGCTTAATAACAGTGATTTATCCATTATTAACGACTGCCCCCCCCCCACCCCAAACACACACAGTTAGCGATATATCAATTTACAAGTCATAGCCAGCGCAAACCTATTTCTTAAACAAAATGGAGACTATAACAAATATATTCAAATTATTGCTGCCAGTGATAAACTGAACATCCATTTTTACTTTTTGCCAAAGAACCCGTTGAGGTGTTTCCGGTATACAAAGGGTTAAGCATACCTGATAAGTAACAAATGAGTTGTGGTATGAGATTTCCAACAATTTGACATTTTGACAAGTGAAGATTCAGATGAGCCTGTGCAGCCTCCATTTAAGCTTAGAACCTCCAAAAGATGTTCGGTTAGTAGCTTAACACTAATAGAATATTCAAGCGACAAGCAAAGGCTCTGATCAGACTGCTCGTATGCACAGGCTGATCTGAGCCTTTGCAGGTCGCGCACACCAAATTGTTGAAAATATAATGCGCTGGCTCAAATTGTTTTGTGCTGGCCAAATTATAGATACTAAAGAAATCATGTCTATGAATTTGACTTTACCTATGAAACTATTGCATCGATCTGTTGTACAACACTGTATCTTAGCAGTTACATCACCAAAGTTAGTAATGGTTGGGGCACACTCATCTAGTGTCATAAAACCATCCTTGAAACAACCTGTAGCAAACTCATAGTGAGCCTTTGTTCTTCCATAGCCTTCATAATACTACCAATATAGGAAATATATCTTGGATTATTGCTGGTCATATCACTCCAAAAATGTAAAGTCAATCCAATAATAAAAAGCTATGATTTATGGTACTCTTGTCGGTGCATTCTTTAAACATTTACGTACAACTAAACGAAAACGTTCTGAAAAAAAACGTAGGTGATCATGTGCGTTATTTTTCTTAACATTTTTCAGCCTAATCCAGCAGCAGAGAACCTTTTAGACAAACAGCACAGGCACACATTAGACTGCAGTAAAATCAGGATCTTTCATACTTGCACTTGCGCATGTGCAGGTTCGCTAAGCCTACACCAGTCGCCTAAATGATAAATATCCGAATCTCATATTAGTTGATTAATATCGTACAATTATTATATTAGTTGATCCTAGTTTATGTGGCATGTTTGGCATATGGTTCTAGCTTTTAATGTGAGTTCCTCCTGAGTCATAGTAAAAATTGCTCCAGCTGAGGAAGTAATTATAGCTGCCTCAATCTTACTTATTTTTATATTTCTCGCTTGGATCATAGTGAGGCTATATCGTATACCTCATCGTGAGAAAACCATAGAGCCAGTTAAGCAAAAAATTTTAGCGTAAAATTGTGATTATTTTCTTACCCATCAGTTAAAACATATGTGTTTGGTGCTCAGAAGAACCGTCTCATCGAGACGGTTCTTTTGAGTACCCACAACATATGTTTTGGTTGAGAAATAAGAAATAGAATTTTCTCGTATGCACTCTTATCTGGAGGCCTGACTGAAACCCCTGATTCTGGGATTCCCCAAATAAGGTAAGAACCACGATAGTCAGCTCTGCTACAGAGGCAATCTAGAATACTCAAATATTGCATGTAATGTGAATTTGTACATCTTGGCGAGGGTTTTATCTTCGCCTAAATTCGCATGCTGAAAGTTTTGCGAAAATAAAAGTAAGAAAGAGGGCAAAGATCAGGAATCGATAGAATCAAGCACCACACCTGACCCAGGATACCAATGGAAAAGTGACAACGTGAAAGCCCTCATGAAGGTGTTTAACCACTCTTTCGTCTACTGAGTTTGGTAAATCAAGCCCTAGTCGCGAATTTTTAACGTGGAAAATATACAGCTTAAGAAAAAATTTCCGAATAACTGTATAAATTTAGCTACGATCAAAATTACCAAAGAATAAATAACGCATACGCTGATTAAACTGCCTGGAGTTACAGGCTAGCCTGACCTTTTGCTGCTAATGTAGAACAAGATCAGGTTTGCCATTAAGCCCATTTGGGAGTGTGGTGTGTTCTTTACGCAGCTGTGTATTTTGTACTGCAATCTTTAAAAAACTGTTTAAACTACATCAAGGTTCTATTTTGTTTTTTTCCTGAAATTTTGCTTGACATTTATTACAATAAAATATTGAGCAGACTTCTGTTTTATCGCTGGACATCCTAAAACTTTGCTAATTAAAAATACTTTTAAGGCTAAACGTTGTGTTGCATAACATCAGTACTTACGTAGCAACCTTTATCTGTCATAGGACACATGGTGGCCCGACCTTGTTTTACTGCCTCACTGAGATCAGTAGGTGGTCGACAATGGTCCTTGTCCGATGATAAACAGTAGTATTCGTAACATGAATCCTTTAACAAAGAAAGCATACCAGAATAATGCTAATATGGGCTTCGTCGCGGAAAACCTGTCTTCGGGGGGCTCCGAAAAAGTGAGATTGAAATCAGTCTGCTCAGTTACAGAGAATAGCTAGAAAATTGAAGTTTCACCTGCAGCAAGTTTACATATGATACTTTTCAAAAAGCGAACAACAAATGCGCTGATCAGACTGGGCGGATGCGCAGGCTGGTCTGCGCCTGTGTTGTTCGCAAACCCCCGAAGACAGGTTTTCTCACCAGAAAAACGGTATCTGATTATGTAAAGCTTGCTTGAACTTTGACAATGTATCATTGTACCAATTTAGAAGTTAGATGGTTCCGACTTAAAGACTTATCTATTGATGAGATGGTAGGGGCCTAATGCTTTGGCTGTTTGTCGGGCCCACCGTGGTTTACCTGTTGGATTTCTTTTGCTCCGGTATTCAGTTTTATTTACTGTTGAGTCCTTATCTTTGCTTTATCTCCTTGTTATATCTTGATTTATATGTTTTAGGAGATGATGCATTGATAAGTTAGGGGTCTTTCATGCAAACCAAATATCTATGTGTCTTGATCCACACCTGAATTAAGGGTGAGGTTTGCGCGCCGTTAAACCGGTTTAAGCCCTCCAGTAAAATATTTTACTGACCGTTCCAAGGCGGTACTTCTTTTGTGGATCTTTTATGTTTTTGTTCTGTCTTATGTTTGCTATGTCTTTGTGCTCGTCTGTTTTATGTGCTTTGTGGTCACCTGCTGGGAAAGGGCTGACCTCTTGGCTCTCGTTTGTGGTGTCTAACTGTGAGTTTGTAACTTTCCCATTGGTATCCTGGGTCAGGTGTGGTACTTGATTGTATCGAATCCTGATCTTTGCACCCTTACTTACTTCTATAATGCCATATGTTTAACTTACCCCCTCAGGTTCGTACGCTGTAAAATAGAAAAAGACATTGCTTGTATTTTGCAGATAGAATGATATTGATCTTAACAGAATCACAACACAAATATATGAGCCGTGACATGTGATTTCCAACAATGTGGCATTTTGACAAGTATAGATTCAGACGAGCCTGTCGAGCCTCCTGTTAAGCTTAGAAATTCCAAATTATGTTCAGTCAGTAGCCTAACACTCATAGAATATTCAAGTGTTCAGCAAAGGCTCTGATCAGACTGCGCGTATGCGCAGGCTGATCTGAGGCTTTGCTGGTCGCACATACCACATTTTTGGAAATCTCATGTCGCGACTCAAATATACACAAAGTCAGCACGCCATACGTATCATGATTTTGATAAACGATGGTTCAAGCGAACCTACGCAAAAGCACATATTTGCCAGAGCCTTCGATAATTATGATAAATCTGAACTCGCAGGCCAAAATATAGAATACTAGTCCCTCCATATACGTCAACACGGACTTTGCAGGGTGCCTTTGAGCATATGTGATAAGTACTAAAATCCCATGCGCTGGACGAATTATCTACATCACAATGTGAACCTGAAATAAGACTATATGATACAGTCAAATCTCGTTAATTCGAAGTCAAAGGGGCTAGAGATTTTATTTCGAAGTATCGAAATGTCGGATTATAGGGAAGTAGACATATGAATATATAAACCTCATATATTATTATAAGTAGTTGTTTTTTCCTATCAAACATATGTTTGGGTGCATAAAAGAAAGATCTTGAAGGAGAGGTTTCTTTTACGCACCAAAATCATAATTTAGGATTTATTACCAGTTATTAAAACAGTTCATAAATAGGTTATCTTATCAAAATCCAGACTGTCCCAATTTATTTCGAATTAGCGAATGTTTCGAGCATCGGAGTTTGAATGTTCGAGGATCTACCGTATGCATTATTAATATGAGCGTTTTATTATCAGCCTCCATTTACAATAGTTTCTTGGTTTTGCAAGTACATTTTGATCGAAGGCTTTATTGAAACTGATGACCTGGACGATTATTTTCCAAATCAAGCATGAAAAAGAATATTGTTAAGATAGACTTGCTGCTTGGACAAAAGTCTATACGTGATCAGCAGAAATTGATTTGTCAAAACACAAATGAAATAGCAAAAAGCAAGTGGGTATGACTAGGAAATATCGCAATCACAGACCACAAACCAACCCACTGCACCGCGAGGAAGAGACACAAAAATATTACGGCCATGTGACAGCAATGACACAATAAAAGTAAAAGAGTCAGTTCTCTTTTCCCAGCTAGATAATTTCAAACCCAGAAAGGACACTACTGTCGTGCCAGCCAAGAGTGACAGTGACGTCGTGTTTTGTGTTACAATTGTTAAGTAAACATTAACTTGTACACTACACATGAGTTAATGCTACTCGATAGATCACTTGTGTATTAATCCTATCCGCAGGATAGGATTAATACACAAGTGATATATCGATTATAAGCCCCTGCAAAACATAACATCACTGTCACTCTTGGCCGGCAGGACAGTAAGTATGCATTACAAAACGGAGATCAAACACAATCCCCTACAAACAATAAGTTCAATGTGCAAAGATTCAACTACAACAGAACCACCATCATAGAATAACAGCTGCCGATTACACTAGGGTGAATGAGGGCTTTAAATAGATTACTGGCTAAAACTTCGCTCTTAATTCTGATGTCATTATTACTCAAACAAAATCATATTTAGCTCGCGTGAAATCTTCTTAAAATTAAGCAATGCATCACCATAGGGGAACATATATGTAAACAGTAAAACTAATATATTCACTGTGTTGAAACAAAAGAAGGGCTCTCAACTCAAGTTAAGCAGTGCTAAGGAATTACAAAAAAACACACACATTTAATTTATAACCCTGACACTATTAATTGAAAAATACCAGACTGTTTTCAATAGACTGTCTCTCTGACGTGACCTCTCATCAATCGTATAATTTTCTTAACGGAAAGATTAAACGAATGTAATGACCACTAGTATCTCGTTTAATCCCAATATGCCTTATTTGGGTTATCTTCTAAAATGAATTTGTGAAATGATATACCTGTGCTGTTTCCATCAGTACAGAGATGACCGTTGCAACATTGCCTGTCCATTTGCTCCTTGTCTGTCTTTGTATTCATAGCTACACAGGGGTGAGGATCAGCACAACCAATATACTCTAGTAGTCTCCAAGTTCCTGCCTCTGTGAGTTCCTTTCTCTTCATCATCTGAAACAAGAACTGAGCTATTATAGAACTTTTGGGTCACTGTAATGGCGGCGTCTCATGTATGCGTAATTAGGACTGGTCTACGTAAGACATAGGTAAAAGCTGAAAATGAGGCGTGATACTTTATCATCTTGCCCCATATGCACAAACATATTACTTAACCCTCAAAACGCCAGCAAAAATGTACGTTTATTGCTTAACGTAAGAATAAAGGGAAACAGTGTGGACCCTAGATGAGACTGCCCGCAGGAGCAGTCTGATCTGGATCTGCACTGTTTGCCCAAAAGGCTTTAAAATAGTTCTGCAGATGACGAAAGCAGACGACTTGTCGTGATTGGCGCTTTTGGGGTTAATAAAATATGAGTTCAGTGTTTATACGGTCACGATTTTCATGAAATAAGCGTGCGACATTTTTTTATTATATATACTAACTCTTTACTAAATTATAAATGAAACCTGACTTCCCCTTTATAGCAGATGAAATAGCCGAACCACGAACAGATATGAATATTAAAGTTGCCGCCTTTACAGTGACCCAAACGCTCTATTTACCATGTATAACGAATAAACTGGCCCGATGTTATAATTATGTTCATGCTAAACTTAACTTCAATTTCAACTGCTCATAAAAACTAAAATACCTACACATTAGCAGTTACTTGCTTTAAAGACACGATTTCCATGTCTTGGGTCTGGTTCCTTGTAGACTGACAATTCACATGTACAGATTAAGGTGTGAAAATTTTTCCAGCCAATCAGGGGACAGGAAAAGGCTAATATGACAACTTGATTGGTTATACGGGGATTTAGATACAGAGAGATACCTGTGTGGCCATGTATTGCAAGTAAACCTAAGTTTGAAATTTAAATCTAGATTTGAAAATCTTTAACCTAGGCTTGAAAACTTCAAACCTAGTTTTGAAGGAAAAGGTTCACATTAATTATTCAAACAAGGGTTTGAAGTTTCAAACAAGGTTTTAGCTGGCCAAAATGCACATTAATTCTTTAAACCTACGTTTAAACTTTAAACTTCGGTTTGAAAATCTTAAACCTCGGTTTGAAAACTTAAAACCTAGGTTTGAAGTCATAAATGTACATTAGTTCTTCAAACTAGGGTTTAAAGTTTCAAACAGGGATTTCAGCTGGCCAAATGCACATTAATTCTTTAAACCTAGGTTTGAATAATATTTGTCTTATCGTTATCTCAAGCTTGGGGTTGAGAATTTCAAACTTGGGTTTGAAATTCAAACCTAGGGTTCAAAAATAAATGTGCATTTGGAAGCTGAAACCCCTGTTTAAGATTTAAAATCCTAGTTTGAAGAATTAATGTTCACGTTTTCTTTCAAACTTAGGTTTGAAATTATCAAACTTAGGTTTAAAGTTCAAACTTAGGTTTAAAGAATTAATTTGCATTTGACCAGCTAAAATCCCTGTTTAAAACTTTAAACCCTGGTTTGAAGAATTAATGATCATTTTTTTCTTTCAAACATAGGTTTAAAGTTTTTTAAACCTAGGTTTAAGATTTTAAAACCCAGGTTTGAAGATCAAACTTAGGTTTAAAGAATGAATGTGCACTTGGACAGGAATTTGCGGCTGAGGGGGTCCAGGTCCACCTGTGCTACGTACGTGCGTAAGGATTCTATTGTCATTTGATGTAAATCACCTAATGTGTAAATAGTGTTCTTCCAGGCCTCCAGATAAGAATGCGTACTGGAAAATTGTTTTCTTATTTTTCAACCAAAACATATGTTGTGGGTACTCAATAGAACCTTCACAATGAGACACCCAAAACACATGTTTATATTGATGGGTAAGGAAATAAATGTTTATATTGATGGGTAAGGAAATAAATGCAATTTTAGGTGCACAAACTACACTTTTCTGGACCTTTGTCTTCCATACCGTAAGGGACTGTCCTCAAAGAAAAAGGTTTATCTCCCAAAGGGAGCAATTCTGTCCTTTAGGATGCTGATAATGCATGACTCTGTCAAAATTTCATTGTTTATTTGAAAACTGTATATTGTGTCTGCCATAACCTTAAAGCGCCAAACACGACTGCAGCAGACGACAAATTTTGCTACATCTTTCCAAAATTAAAAAAATAAGGTATGATATTTTATGAGAATCGTCTGCAAATATCATATTTTTTTGTTATTTCAGATATAAGGGCAAAATTTGAAATTGTCGTCTGCTGCAAATAATAGGTGGTGCTTTATGGGTTGAAACTTAAATACTCGACAAATTAATAATAATATGGCAATTTTAATCAGATTTTATTTTAAAGTATGTGCCCATGTGGTATCCTGGATAAGGTGTGGTACTTGATTGTATTGATTCCTGATCTTTGCCGCCTTTCTAACTTTCCTACTACAATTATGAAATTGAATTTTCATCATTTTTCTGTTATTTGTCGCCTAAAACTTGAAACTTCACAGTGATAACAATACAGTCAACCCTCTTTACAACGACCATTTTTGTCCCCAAATACTTTGACGTTAAACTGATTTTCTGTTATTATATGTAATTAATTCAAATTTAAGCTAAATTTGTACATTTGTGCAAATACTACCGACGTTATAAAGAATTTCGCTGTTATAGTTTTTGTGGCCATGTTCCTTCGCTGTACCAGTACTGGCCGGGTGGGTTTATGCTTTTTTGTGGTTCTATGTCCAGGAACTCCCGAAGGATCAACTGGCAGTGGTTCTGGTTTTAAAGCGTCTCAGAAGACGGGGCAACGGCTTAAAGTCTCATCCGACAAACTGGGAGAAGCCGGGAATCGAACCTGCGACCCCTGGTTTACAAGACATAGGTTTATCCCCTACACCACGGCGGCTTACATGTATAAAGAGTTTTCACTGCATAACCGCAATAGCGCTGTTATCATCATGACAAAAATATTTATATAAAGGTTAGAGTAACGTTGCAGGAAACATTCGCTATAGTTTCAGTATTATACTTTTATAGCAGTTAAAATTTCATGCTCAGCTGAGTTGAGCATGAAAAATATTTATAAACTTAAAATTTGAGGCCTGAATTTGTTTACCCTATCCAACATTCCTTTGATTATTGTATGGTGAGCGTGGCTTTATATAAACTGGTATTCAGCATAAGGTTCAAGTTGGCATGTGCGGAAAGCTAAGATTCAAATAAGTCTGCGCATCCATCTTAGTTTTCCGCCTGAAGAAACATTGGACCCTTAACTTAACATCATGTGTCCACAGACTGCACGGATGCATTGGCGTAGCTCCCATTACGCAGTAAACGCACGTGCGTAATAAAAAAATAATAACACTCATGGGAGTTCGGGTAATGTGGTAAAAGTCATTTTCCATACCACATGGAACTGCTCTTAAAGGAGAGAATTCGCTCCATCTTGGAGCTAATTCTTTCCTTTAAGAGAAGTTCCGATCATTGTAGAGAATCACTACTTGATACAGTAGTCTCCCTTTGATGTGCGTAACTTTTTCAGCGTTCTGGCTACGCCATTGGGATGCGCAAGCTGATTTGAGTTATCGATAGGCGCATATGCTAACTTGTACCTTTTGGTGGATACTTGCACAAAAAAATATTGTATTTACCTGGCATCCATTATCTCCAGCTTTACAGAATGACCCATGTTCTTTGGTATTCATAAACTCTATCAGCTCAGTGAGGCAGCCTTCATGATCACACTGCGCAGTGTAACAGTAGTCCTGTAATACAATTAAATAATATGGTTGGTGAATGCGCATGTAATTTACAAGCCCTCAATTCATGTATGTCTAAAATTGAGTTTGATCAGGAAATACCACATTCACACACTGCAGACCAACCCACGGCACCTTGAGGAAGAGCCACACAACAATAACTATTACAAGTTATCAGGAAGGCAGTTTATGGTAGGAAACCAGCTCTCTCTCTCTTCCTCGTCAAGATGATTGCAAAACTAGAGAGGACGCAAATTAATGCAAAACAAAACAAGGACCAAACACAGAACCAAAGCAAACCAGTGGATGGAACATTACACAATGAATCAACGATAATAAAACCATTGCATTAGAATGGACAACAGCCTAGGCCATCGGGGTGGGAATTGATGTCTTAAATGCATTTTCAGGTACAAGTACAGTAAAATCAGAGTAAAACAGTCACTCTCAAAAACAACGAAAATTGGTTTTCGAGACCAATTATCGCTTAATGCAGGTGAAAAGTATTGCAGAATACAGAGCATTCTGCAATATTTTTGACCTTCATTAAGCTACCATTTGTCATTAAGATCTTTGGTTTGTCTATTTTTGAGTAGCCATTTAACACAGGTTTTCCTGTATAGCATAAAATGAGCCAGGCATGAGCTATTCTGGCTGATGTTTCGCCAAATGCGTCAATCCATTCTATAACCCTCAGTATACAAATTATAAAATTCTTCCTATGAGTATGGCATGTTCCAGAATACTGATTGTATGGAAAATATTTCAGCAAATACATGTAAAAGTTTTAATTCCTTTTCGCGAAGATATTATTCGAATGAACTAAAGTCTTCATTTGTCATCTCTGCGATAAGACCCATTTCTGTATCTAATTAATTTGTCCTGTAACGATAAATTAACCCATTTATGTAGAATGGGTTGTTTTATTTTTTCAACTTGATATGGACAAACAAAAATTTGGAAACAATTAGTCCCTGGCCAGGACCGAAACAACATTTGGTCTGATTGAGATTCGGATTATTTATTTATTTATTATGGAAAATTAAGGAAAACGACATTAGCTAGGAAAAATATCCAGCATACAATGAGTTTTGTTTTTACTTTGCACAGGCATGATTACAATAGACCCTAAGTTTTTTTTTGCTTTGACTTAACATGCTTAAGTCAGGCTTACCTCTCCGTCTTCAAAGGCAGGGTCTGCAAAATAGAATAAATGAATAAAAAGGGGGTATTTCCTTGTAATATATAAGAGTTTAACCATCACAAATATAACCATTAGGTGGTAAAACTTGCATTAGTGGTAAAACTTGTTGCGCATTCGACGACATAAGGTATCCAAACTTTAAATGGAATATAATGTCTCTGGTTGCTTAGCAAAGAAAATAAGTTATTAAAGCTTACCATGCTGGATGCCTTAAAATGGTTGCCATGCGTACTGGCATGTGTAGATCATTTCCAAAAAAGTTATATTCTTCAAACTACAACATAAAGTAACTACTGTGAAACAATCAATGTCGAATTGACAGGACTGGTATATTTAGCATGAACAAGGGGAGCTAATGCAAAATTGTTGAATCAGTAATGGGGATATGGGTCATGAGTTGGCCCTTTAATTTTCGTTGGTCGGTATGAAAGTTTTGAACAACCCTTGAATTATAAACTATATTCTATACTAAGCACAATAAATTTAGCAATTGTTTTGTATGGGTGAGCCCATCCACATCATATCTCAAGTTCCATTTGCTGTCATGAAAATACAAGTGTCGAGTATCTGACAAGAGTTTGCATTTTGAAAAAAATACAGAATTACCAAAGCGTGGCGTTAAATTTTAAGGCGAGTGGGTAACGTGTGTATTTCTGATCAGTGCGGGAAGCCAAAACCGTTTTCAAGCGATTGTTTGGTCACTGAAAACCAAAACAGCATATCAAATACTGCAATTTTCTTAACTTTCTCAGAGAAATAAAGGACCAAGTTTTCACAATTTGGCGTTTTTATTAATGCTTTTACGTCACCGCCTTTAAAAGGTGTTTCTATTCGATTTTTCTTGAACCACATTAACAAAAGAAAACTGTTTGATGTCTTCCAACACATTCAGACAAATACTGTTGAATGAGACATCTTCACGGCTACAGATCATGAGCTGAAAGATAAAGTCTAACGTCAACATTATCTCGTAAATGCGTCGCTCTATTTTCCAGTAACTTAAGATTTTAAACAACCATAAGATGAGTTACATTGTAAGCCTATGATATCTTTATAAACTGATTCTCTGTTGAATTGAAACACCAATTAACATTAGAAGTTTAATCAAATGATGACTACGTTTTGACGTCATTGATGGCAGCTGATTTTGTCAGCATGTATTCTCTATCACATCTGTCACATAACCAATACTTTTTATAGGGGTATGATGCATGAGGAAGATGAAGGACCACCAAAAGAAAAATCATATGCTTATTATTTTAGCATTACTTACAACGGATGTGATTTTTGCTTACAGACCCCTCCTGCAATTCTTGCTCTCCCCAAATGCGTATTTAAAAGATGGCGTCTGTAAATTCGTGGTTTCATTTGCCTGAGCTCCTGTTCTCGTCAGTGCAATTGAAATTGTTCGATTTTTCACAAAGATGAGCACAAAAAGATGCGAAACATAAGAAATTGCTAAACTTATTGTGCATACTATATATTTCAAAACAGTAACTTATAAACAAATATCAAATGTATCAAATATGTCCCTTGTTGCCTTGCAACAGAAACATATAGATCGTGCAAGAAGTCAAATGCCATGAAGCATTCAGAGCAACCAAACTATAGAACTTTGTTTGTACGCTTGTTGCTATCCGCCAAAAAGTTTACTAAGAACGTTCCAAGCAGTCATACAGTACTTACTGGTTCCGTTGTTACAGAGATCTGTATAGCAACAGTGCTGAATGAGGACTGAAGAAAGGGTACCATGGGCAATGTTGTGACATTGGTTCCTATACGCACACCCATAACTTCTTGTCGTCAGGTTACCTTCTGTTGTTAATGTGGACTGAAGAATACGAACAGTGTTTCATTTTAGGCAGAATTAATTTTGAAGCATTCACATATACTAATGTTTAAAAGATACGTGTATATGGTGTCTCTGGGCACCCATATTGTACCCTTGGTTCAAACAGTTTAGTCAGAATGGTCCATTGTATATATTGAATATATTCAAGGGATACAGGTTATAATTTAAATAAAATGTTCTCTGAAGATCGAATTTGTCATAGCAAACAGTGTTAGACGGCATTTCATCTCGTTTTACACTTTTGTCATACAGCAAAAACCTGTCTTAAGTGGCCACTAAAAAAAATCTTGATGACAAATAGTAGCTTAATGAAGGTCGATAGTATTGCAGAATGCTCACGTTTGAACATTCTGCAAAACTTTTGACCTGCATTAAGCGATAATCGGTCTTGAAACCCAACGTTTGGTATTTTTGAGAGTGTCCGTTGTAGACAGGTTTTACTGTAGTACCCGTATAGGAGTTTCCAATCATCAAGAAAAACTATATCAGGTGGGGTCTGACAGGCTGCACGGCTATTGGGATCGTCTAGATTATTGAAATTTGACATGTAGCAAGCTAAGCTGTACACTTTTTAGAGCTTGGAAAATGAAGGTGCTGGTTACACTGTGTGGCAATCGGAAAATCTCGGCCCGATTCGAGATCAATCCTCGGATGTATGTAAGGCGAAGTATTATGTATGAAAAAGCTGAATGTGAGCCGGAACTGGCTTAGGTAAATTAGTTTTGTAGCATGTGTATTCAGCTTTATTAAAATCCATTATTCTGTCAACAGAATAAATGAAAGTTATATGCTTTTATAATAAAATATCACAAAAATATAAACTTCACTTATAGCGACTTATGGAACATTGTACATGTACCTAAGCGTTTATTTCGCTGCAATCGAACTTGTTTTTTTGTATTTTGCATGGTTTCTGTTACGCCAGCGTCACGTTATGTGACGTTCGCGTCACGTTATCAAAGCAAACCATCAACGTATATCTGAGGTTTGCTTCCACAGAATTGGCACAGGCAGTTTCGATTTACTGTATGGAGCTGGTCTGTGCCATTCTTTTTCGCGTGCTACAAAGAGCCTCTCGTCCATAAAGTAGTCGTCATTATTTTTTGTTTAAGGAAATCTTAACATGTTGAAATCTGTTAAATACTTTGCATACAGTTTGTTTTATGCATGGACTATCCATTTATGAAACAAAAAGGATGTGCCACTGTGCTTAGTTTTTTCATAATCTCATAATGGAAGTGTTCAATATTTTATATAACAATTATGAATAGTCTTAAATATCAAGCTATAATAATTGGTTCCGTCAACTTCTTTCTTTTAACTTGTTTAATTGCTCATGACCTCAAACCTTCCGGAAAATAAGAGTATCTGAAAACTGCAATGATCCGAATTCGTAAATGGTCGAAGGACAGGGGAGACAGGTGGGGTAAACTTTCCATGTTTCCCCACGCAGAAATGGTGCGCAAGGGAATTACCTGCATATGTCTTTAATCTAGATTGGTCGAATTGACAGAATTGATCTCAGATATATATTAAATCTGAGATCTGACTGCAGAGTGATAATTATGCTTTCTTTCAAAAACAAAGAGTAGATCCAGATCATTTTTTTTATCTCAGTGCCGGGCCCGGGGGCGCATCTAGATGATAAATTAAATAGAGAACCCGTATGACGGGCGCCTTGCATTTGCGCCCTTTTTGCAATTAGCGATGATATTTTTTGCGCACTTTTGCAATTTCAATTGCGAACTATTTTCACACACCCCAATCAGGATCAATTAGTGATTTCTTTCTTTTCTTTCTTAATCTACAATGACTGCGCAATGAAACTTTTAAATTTTGTTCAAAGTTCTTTCTTCAAATGTACAAAATACATGGATTATACAATGGACAGTGCAGGGCTTCGAGAAGCTATTCCGTCTGCTACTACATTTTGTATCAAGTGCTGCAGATTTCACGTATGTATGTGTCAAGCATGGTGGCGGAAGATCCAAACTAGCGGGCTTGGTGCTCAATTGAGGATTGTTTCACAGAGGATACTATGTCTAACTGCCCTGAGGACCAGAACTGCAATAAATTTGCTGACTATCTACTGGAGAACTATGTATTCGCGCTCACTTTAACGAACAGTTCTACGCATCTCATCCCACCATTTTCATATTTAACTAGTTGTGTCTAGCTGTTACAACTTTCAACTACCTTAATTTCCCCTAATTAATTTTAATAAGGCGTGAAAAATGTGCGCAAATGATATGCAGAGTCGTGCGCAAATGAAGGAATCAAAGTGTGCAAAAGATATACTGAAGTACTCAAATGAAACGCGCCGCGTATGACTTACATGTATGAAATTGCACCATTGGTCGACTGACTGGAGTTAATATGGGAAAACCAATACATTTACCCAGTCAGCCATTGTCGGCTCACCAGCGAAACGCCATTTAATGGCGTTTCGCTAGTGGGCCGAGAGTGGCCCGCTTTTTTACGATTACTGTGTACTGTACGCAATGTGCGCTTATAGGTTATGTTCATTTATTTGGTTCTTGTTGAATACGACAATGTACACTGTCAGCTTGTGTTTGGCTATCATGATACTTACCGCACAAGCAGTAACTCCGATTTCACAGGTAATGGTCTCCCATTCGTCCTTCCCCATAAACTGGAGCCCATCAGCTGTGATGTGTTTGTAACATTTCTGAAATAAGACGATACATTCAATATATGGCAGTGTTTATTATAAAGAAGTCGCTGTAACTCCATTACGTTTACATTATTGTAACAATGACACAGACCTTACTTCAAATCAGTAAAGTTCAAGTCCTGTGCCAGAGGTCTTTTCAATAACGCCCATTAAGTTTTACTGTAGTCATAGCTTAAAAGGATTATGTGGTGTGTAGTTTTACTTTCTCAACTCTTAGCGGATCTTTACACCCCGAAAGTATTCATTTTTCTTCGACAAGACCGTTCAAATGCATTGTCTTTAAATTGACCTGGCACCATAGCAAGGCATTCGACTCCTAATGCATGAAAGACAAATCGTGTGATTGTAATCTGAATGTGGACGTATGTGGATTCAAGAATATGGCCACTGAACTGTGATATAAGTTGGCATGTACGTTCAACCAAGATTCAAAATCAGTCTGCACATTTTATTAGTGTCTTAGATTTTACTTTATTTTATCCGCCGACTCTAAATATTATTTGTTTTGTTGAAAAACAAATAATATTTTTTGAGGTTCTGTCTGTGTATTTTTGAGAGTGACACTGTAAAAAGTGATTGTCCTTTCCAGATTTTTAGGAAAATGTTAAAATATTTAAAAATTCAATACATACTGTTGGTTTGCCTTACCAGTTTTACTGTTTTTTTCTGGATATATATATATATATATATATATATATATATATATATATATATATATATATATATATATATATATATATATATATATATATATATATATAAAGCTCTGAAAATGACCAGTTGACTGGTCATTTTAAGAGCTTTTTTATTTATTTTTTTTCGTCCCCCAGACCCTTAATCTGAAGAAAAAAAACCTCGTAAATCAACTAATAAAAAAATTTCTGGCCTAAAGCGAAAAAGCTGATCTCGGACTGGAATTGACGGTCATCGTGTTGTGTCAAGCCTCGACTCATCTATTACGTTTACAAGGAAACACCTCGTTTTTGAATGTTACATGGGATGCTGTTGCTTTTGAGTCTAACGCCCAATCAGCTATGGTCAGATTATGAGGGGACCACAGTCTTATCAGACAGGCTGGTATTGCCGGAATCGAGCCTGCGACCCCGTTTAACAAGGCGAGCAGCGAATGCCACGTTCTTTGACTAATAGCCTTTTTTTTAAATTAACAACGATACTTCGATACGTTGACTTGGGCTAATAGTGCGAAACCAAGAACTAGTGGCATACTTCACCAATAAGTAAACACACACACACACACACATACACACACACACACACACACACACACACACACACACACGAGAGAGAGAGAGAGAGAGAGAGAGAGAGGAAACAGAGAGAGAGAGAGAGAGAGAGAGAGAGAGAGAGAGACGTATTTTAACGCATTTGAATAAACTAGCCAATCGAGACTGTACAATGGATCAGCGGCCTTGTGAGGTACACTTATTTTCTAGCATTTGGTTTCTGGTAGTAAAGCCCCTTCTCTGTGGCAGTCTCATTGTAAACTCCGATTCCCCGGTATCATGTATTTATCTGTCTATTATTAAATTATACAACAATTATTACACCATAACTCGGTATCTGTTACAAAATTTTCTGCATCAATTAAAAAGTGATACTAACAACAATATTTTCTTATCACCAACGCTTATGTTAAACTGATATACAATACCGAAGGTAGGTGCAAATAATTCTACAAATTAAATATAGGGTTCAAAAGTTCGTAAATCTCGTCAAATAGGTTTGTGGCAATAGGTACGCTGGCCCTCCGATCAAACTGATAGTCACAGCGAAAGCCGTTATCAGAACGTATATCAAATTTTAGTAGATTCAGTCAGAACAAATTAAGTACATGGTGTTAAATAGGCCATGTCGCGAGAAATCTGAGTCTATTGTATGCGGAAAACAATGCGCAGATATAACTGTTCTCGCTTTCAAGAGAGCATATAATAATAGCGTACATGGCTTCTTGCAAAATTTCAATAATCTGAGCTAACTGGTCTTATATTACGGAAGACGGTTATATGCGCTGCGATGTCCGCATTTGGAAACGGCACGTGCCACGTAGGGGACCAGGCCCCGAGGTTATGAAGCTATCTCCATGCTCAACTCAACTGAGTATGAAATGTGTCGTGTTCATCATATACATGTTATGCTAAAATGCAAACAATTGTTTGCATGTTATTATTTAACAGCATGATAAATACACAAACTGAGAGTTTGAATGAAAGAAAAGTCTTTATTTTTCGGCGTTTTAGTTTTCATTACCATTGAGTTGAGCATGATACAAGTTGTATAACCTCGGGGTTATGTTCGTCGACATACGTTAGAGATCGCAGCTGTGAGCAAATTTGCATATCGTGGTCAGCTAATTTGCATATCTAGCGAAAATATGACGATCAAGAGACGCAACTCTGCGGTGTTTTGCGAACTGTAGCGAATATCTGCACATTTAAGCGATTTGAATCCGACGCGAATCTATGCGAATTGAAGCATTCCTACGGTACATGTACGGCGTTTTTGATCAAATGCCACTTACTAGTTGATGAGGGGAGAGAGCTATAAGATGGCATCATCGGCACGCCAGTGATTACCATTTGATGGCCCACCATTGAATGCTCGCTTGGTAGCCTTGTGAGTTTTAGGGGTTCCGGGTCACCCTATAGCGTTATGAGTTTACAGGGGGGTGGGGGACTGGAACCGCGTATGTTAAGGCCTCCTCACACATAAGCGAATCCGTTCGACGAAGCCTTGCGCATAGAGTAAATTTGTGAATTCAAGCGAATTCTGAGCGAAAGTTTCGATAATTTGTTACATAATCTTAAATTATGATAGATGATAGAGAACTATTTGTTGCGAACAGTTTACGTACACTATAGTCTGGTTCACGAAAAGTGGCAGTCTTTTACCGTTAGCAAAGAAAAGTTTATAATTCAAATTAGGAGCTGAAAAGTAACTGTAAATTGCAGGTTGTTTTGTAAGTGTACCTTCGAAAATAATGTCAGGTATACAATCCACGATAGCGCAGCCGCGAACTCGGCGGATTTGCAAAGGTAGCTAACTTTAGCTTTAGTAGGTGTCTGCGTAAATTGGATTTGTTATTTATCTATTTATTTATTTTTTTTTTGTAAATTTCAAAATTATCACATTCCAATAATCACATATTTCAGTATTCGAACCGCAAACTTCATATAGTATTTAGTTAGTATTAATTTGACTTCTAAAAGAGAGGAATGAGTTCGAACTCTGGTCGGGCCACATCCTTTTGTTGAGATTGTATCTACCGGTGAAATATAAATACACTAAGCAAAAGAAACCTTTCATAAGAAGCCTGTCTGGCAGTCTGATAAAAGCGACCTTACGCCCCACCTACGTTACAACAAGCACAAATATTAAACGAAAAGGAAAAAGTTCCAGAGAAACAAATGGTGTCTTGCTAGGATTCGAACCTTGGACCTTGAGTACTATAACTGCCCGCCTTATCCGCTCAGCTATATATCAAATACGTTTCGTGCTTCTTAATAATTACAATCCTGATTGTTATATTAATGTGCCTTTTTAAATATACCTGTGTCTCCTATTTTCATCAATGCACTTGTCTTGTATAACGGAAAATTACTGGCAGCTTTCGTGAATCTATCTATAACTGTTATTCGTTAGAATGCGTTTGCTCGCACTAACAATATTGTTTGCGTCCATTAACGATAAGGAGCGATTAGATGCGATTTGGGGCGCAGAGATACGAACTTAAACGCAACATCGCGAATCCTCGCGATTGACTCCAAATATTTCAGACACGGCAATCCCACATCAAACCAATACAGGTACCCAGTAACCAAAACGGGCCACAATCGGCCCGCCAGCGACCGCCATTTAAATGGCGCCTCGCTACCGGTCTGATGATGGCTCAACATCGGCTGCTTTGTGTTTTGCAAAAGTTCCAAACCAGTACTACTAAGATAATTAAAAGCTTTGTGCTTACCCATTTGGTCTGAACCCCTCCCCAGAACGCTTTCCTCTGGATATGTGCATGAATAAACGTTTGAGGACTATGAACATTTTCATCACATACATGTAATACTCCTTATTATATACCGTCCCTATTTTAAGAGTTCCTGTATTTTGAAACAATCTCTTTTTGGCTAATGGTTGCAAGGTTAACAGGTAAGTATGGTCTAGGAAACAGGCTAGAGTTGAACTAGATCAGATGTCTGCGAGGGGCGAGTTCTAATCAAGATATGCAATGTCCATCTTTTGACGCGTCGACTTTTGATACAGGCACTAATTGTGACAATCACTTTTTCAGAGTGTTTTTATTGTTTAGTTTTATTTTTGTAACATTCCTATTTGAAGTCTGTGATAATTTTCATGGTTATTAAGCGCATGCATGTACCAACACGCGGTTGTAAGAGTGAAATGCATTTGTAAATTTAACCACTGCCCCATCCCTACCCGCCAACACTGACAAACTTACGATATACTGTAGCCGATAGCTGGGTCATGGTAGATTTTGGAAAGTTATTTAACGTCTCGATTCCCCCCCTCCCCAACACACACTACCACAGTACAGGGTAAAGGTCAGGTTTTTAACATAAATATCTCCAGGTGTACACAGCATAAAACACGAGATACAAAACAAATGATCAACAAAATCTGCACCGCCTTGGAACTGTCCACAAAAGAAATACACGTACTGGAAAGCTTCAACAAGTTTAACGGTACCAACCTCACTCTTAATTCTGATATTGCTCTGATCTTTGCCCGAGCAAAAATGCTGTGCATAGTAGGGCTAAAACAGGGCTTAATTGGATACTTTATTGTTTCTCCCATTGTAAGAGTTTGTAATTGTTCTATGTTTTGTTGTACTTTACAATATGTCAATTCTAGTATTGCAATCATCCTGATGGGGAAGAAAGAGCTGGTTGCTTTGCTTAGTTTGTCTTCATGGAGTCTCGTGATGGTTGAGCGGCTCTTCCTCGCGCTGCTATGGGGTTGTCTGCGGTTTGTGATTGTGGTATTTCCTGATCATACTCACTTACTATTTTTGTAACAGTATCCCCTTGTACTGTGATGGAGTTGGGCCTGTACCATAGTACTGGAAAATAAGCAAGACATCAGACCCACTTTTACTCATGGCTTATCGGAAGCTAAGGTTTATAGGGAATGGGACTGATTTACAGTCCCAAAAAGACTTAGAATGCCCGGTATCAAGCTCGTGAACCCTGGTCTGCTGGGACTACACCACATATGCTGAGAGAGAGTGAGAGACAGACACACAGGAAGACAAATACATGTAGAGACTTAGACAGACAAACAGATAGACAGACAGACAGGGAAATGCAATAGACACTCACAAAGGTATTATCCTCATCTGAGGGTGTTTAACATACAAGAATCCATTCCCCCACCACCTTTAAAATCAGAACACTATAGGGTGACCTGAGACCCCTTAAATTCACAGGGCTATCAAGTGAGCATTTAATGCTGGACCATCAAATGGCATTTCGCTGGCGGGCCCGCTTATACTGACCATTCCTATGAATTCCAAACATAGCATTATAAAGGAATTGCGTTATATCTGTAAATGACGGAAAATGTACTTACCAAAGCCGATGTGTGCGTCAGTACTGAAAAATATAATACATAAGAATTGTTAACGCATTTCTTGTAATCGTATATTGAAAGTGAAATCAATGTATATCATAAACTGCATAATAGTCTATAGACCTACGAACTAGACCAAATATACATACATTGTATGTCAAACTAAGGATGAAGCCAAAAATCAAGAATCGATACAATCAAATACCACACCTGACCCAGGACACCGTATGGAAAAGTGACAAAAATACGCGCAAACAACAAACAAGAAAGCCAAGAGGTCAACCCTTTCCCGACAGGTCACCACAAGGCTGTAGGGAACATACGCGACTTATCACAGATAAATACGGAGCACAAATTTAAAAAAAATCAACAAGAGAATATTGGGCTGTCCTCCATTTTGTGTGGCATAGGCAACAGTGCAGACTAAGATCAGACGCACCAAGACTTGGTGTCTTAGCACGGTAGAATGTACCCAGAGTTTGCTTATATAATGTTGTAAAAGTGAAAAATACTACCTAATAACCTTTAGAACGGAAGTGAGTTTGTCAAATTGATTAGAGTGGAATATTTCATTCCCTTACAAGAGAAAGCAAGTATAATTCAATTGCTCTATGTCCTTTCATCATGTGCGGATCCAGATGGCGGACCCCCCCCCCCCCAACAATCACAAATTTATAGGGTTTCCTAGTAATACTGGTCCGGATCCCTGAAAATCACAAAGCTGCCAAGTCGGCATTCAACGGTGGGCCATTATCGGCCCGCAAGCGAAACGCCATTTCAATGGTCATTTCAATTCATTTCGATTTGCATTTTAAGAATCTTGTGACTTTCACAACGTTATATTCTCGTTTGTATTTTTTTGTTTGATTTGATTCTTTACGTCCCATCAACAATCTTTCAGTTACAATGTATATAGGGACGGGTCTTCCTGGGTTGAACCAGTACTAAGCCAGGATTAATGTGTCTTGCTCAAGGACACAACGCAGTGACACCGGTGAGGCTCGAACCCGATTCTCGTTTTTGTGGTGAAATTAATAACATGGTTAAAGCATAAGGTCCATTGGTAGAATGGAAAAAATCTTAGACGGAATTTATTTACTCCGCCAGAAAAGGAAAAGATACGCTTACAATTGACAAGTTTTCCGCATGTTTTTACATTTTGTATAATAACACTTATTGTTATATGACTGGAGAGAATCTTGTCTCCTGATTGGCTTAATTTGTCTTCATAAATCTCTATGTCTACCTGGAAACTGGTCTAAACCGGTCCAAAAGGTGATATTGCATGAAAACCAGCTGGAACTAGTTGCCAGAAGTTAATATTTTTGACACTTCTGCAATATTACCCTCTGGAGAGCTAAAAATAGCATGACGAGTGTGAAACTAGCATGTGCTGCATGAAATTGACATGATTTGCTGTTTCACCTCTCAACAGGTAAATTAAAGACTTTCATGAATTTTTACAACAGTTTTATTTTGTTTTGTTTGCTTATTTATCTTTGTTTGAATAAACAAACTGTAAAAACAGTTTTATAATAACATTTTATATTCCCCATTAAGAGAATTAATATACATTTGAAAATGCAAAATACAAAATTATAATATTTTAATAAAAGTTGCTAAACTTGTGAGAAAGTCCTTAGATGTCTTAGCATGTCTACAACAAAAGTGAAAGTAGTAAACTTTTTATTCTTAGATGAAAGTCATATAACAAAACAGTTATTGACTTCAATTTCGGTAGACATAAGGATTTATCTACCCTTAAAAGTGATATTCACCTCGGCCTGGCGGCCTCGGTGAATTATCACTTTTTCGGGTAGATAAATCCTTATGGCTACCTCATTGAAGTCAATAATTGTATATAATAAATATACAAATGCAAAAATTACATTTAACTATTGTATAAACTTTCAAAGAATAAATAGAAAAGAAGCATTGTTACGGACGCTCTATAAACAACGCCATAGAACGTTCCCTCACACTGTGCGCTAACATTTTAGCGAAAGAAAAATAAAATAACGCACCTGTAACTACACAAAAGCTTAGAATCACCAGAGTGTTCATCATTAAATGATACTTAAGGCCACCTCTCATATAATGAGATATTTGCTCCTGGTTATATGATTTATAAACTGTAGCGTAGCTCATTGCCTGTCTGATGAAGCATAAAATGAATTAGCGGTCACCTTAAATTTAAAATGACTTTGTACTGGTCAGTTGCAGTTGGTGAAAACGGGTATAATATCCAAATGTACTTACTACAGGATAGACGGCAGTCGCGAACTAATTTATGCAAAAATCGATCACGATTGCCAAATGAAACATTTTCAAATCGTCGAACACAGACAATACGTTATCGATTGCAAAATTTAACAATCGGAAAAGCAGTCATGTTTTGCAACATAACAACTCTTTAAGATTGCCGCATACTCGGTGTAAAGCTAAGGCCCCGTTCACATGCACACATTTACTTACGTAAGTAAAGTTACTTACGTAAGCAAATTATTTACGGTGTATGTGAACGCACTTACTCACATGAGTATAAATACTCCTGGAGAAAACTGGGGTAAGTGAAAGTATATTTGCACCACCTCTGGAGGTCATGCAAAAGTATATTTACTTATAAGTAATTATACTCTATGAGCAAAGTATGTCATGTGAACAGACCTCAGATTTACATATGTAAGCAAATTGATGTTTCTTGAATATTTTGGCGCCCCTGTAAAATGGTCTTGAACTATTCTAGAATAGCTCTAGAATTTTATAGAACAGCGCTCAAGAACTACTCTGAAACTGCTCTAGATATGTTCTTGAACGTTTATGGGACGGTTGTAGAACCTTATATGGAACACTATTTCCTTCTACAATTCCTCTAGTGAAGGTTTTAAAGATTTGTTCTAGAAAAAATCTAGAACTAGAAAAGTTCTAGAACATACCTTTAGAACTCTTCTGGAACAGTTCCAGAAAAAAATCTAAAGAATTGTCCTAAATAGTTCTAGAACAAACCTTAAGAACTTTCTGGAACTATTGTAGAATACCTCTTATAAAAATGTCCCACATAACGTTCTATAAATGTTCCTGAATTATTCTAGAACATTTTAGAATGTTTTTAGAATATTTACAGAAATGTTTAAATGGTTTGTAAGAGCTATCATAGAACAGACCTTTACATTTTTCTAGAACAACTGTAGAACACCTCTCCAAAATATGTCCCACATAATGCTCTATAAATGTCCCTGAATTATACTAAAATATTTTATAGCAGTTTCAGAACAGTTCCAGAAATGTTCTAGTGGTTTGTTCTACAACATTTCTAAAAAATGGACTTTCCTGGAACAATTGTAGAACACCTCTCTTACCACACATTTTCCTTCGCCCCGGCGATCGCATAGGTAGTACAATTCTATGATATGTCACCTTTATATATCTGAAATACTGTTGACATGGCATTAAACACAAAAAAGTTATCCCAAAGTGTCTCCCATGTTCATGCTGATGACATATAAACTGAAGAAGCATTACTATTGAAGAAACAAAACAGAGGCCCTAGTTGGTCTGAATGCTGTCAGTTATTGTCACCAAGTTACCACATCGATTTCAAATTATTGTCTTACATTTGCTCGAAAAAAAACCCAACAAAACAACAGCCTTTTGAAACCTTAGAAACTGTACTTCAAGTCTACTCACTGTCTTAGACAATAATACTATCATATTTGCCATACAGTAATGCCGTATAAATGTTTTTAAAGAGCCTTCTTAATCCATCTAATTCTGGTAGCCATGTTTTCCGATCATCCATCTTGTTATGATATGCTTGTTCTTAATATGTTCTAAACAAATTCCAGAATAACTTTTGAACATTTGCAGAACTTACTAATGTACTAAATAAGTTCTAGAACATAATTTGAAGAGTAAATGTAGATTTATTCTGCCCTTGACAAACTCCAAAATGTTCTTGAAAATTTTAAGCCAATTCGTAGAATTCACTAGTTCTAAAATAGTAAGAGAAATGTTCTAGAACTTAATTTAAATCACTTTTTAGAAATTTTGTACTTGAAAAGGTCTTAAATGTACTAGAAAATTATTCGAACATGTGTAGAATCCTACTGGCTCTTGAATTGTTGTAAAATGTTCTAGGCTATTTCAAGAACACTTTCAGAGTAATAACAAATAATAAAAATGTGTTGGACAAGAAGTTTAGAATAAACATAGGTTCAGAACAGTTCATGGATTTTTGTTCTTTAATACAATTTCCTTTATTCTGTACCATTGATCATAAGTAAATGCTACTTTAAGAACATCTGTCCACCACTCATGAGATTGCTCTTTCGTCCCAATAGTTTTTCATGAGACAACCTAAGTGCAAGACCAATGCACAAATAACATGGCAGCTGTCATCAACAGTCTGTACATGCCTGCTGTACAACAAGTGCGCGTACCTTTTAAAATACTTATGTGGACACTATTAGCATGTGAACGCAGATTAAATATACTTTTACTTACGTGTGTATGTTTGCTCCATGAGGTAAAATACTTACAGGTGTAAATTTTGTGCATGTGAATGGGGCCTAAGTTACTTTTACCAATCTCCACAAATTAACAAAACTGCGTATTGATTAATATTATTATCAAACATTGTGCCAATAATATAAGTGCAATAAGAAGTGACTTTTAAAGCTGGAGTATTCATGTATATTATTAAATCTTTTAAACGTGATTGATCGAGGCTTGTCGTGTATTTTATCTGTATTCTTGTGCTTTTTCCCAAATTCCCATCTGGTAGTCTGGGTTTGGTGTGGTTATTGATTGTATTGATTTCTGTCTAAGACTGATATATGCCTTCTTCCTTACTTTTACTATTAGCAAAAAACACAAAACACCAACGTTCTCTTCCTCATCAAGATGATTGCTAAACCAGGCCCCGAGGTTAGTAAACAGTTTTCATGCTCAACTCAACTGAGCAGAAAATTTCAACTGCTCATAAGACAAAAATGCTGGAAAAAATACAGATTTTTCTCGCTTTCAAACTGTCAAACAATCATGCTAATAAATGTTAAAATGCCAACTATTGCAGGCATTTTGACATTTATGAGCATGATAAAGTCCGTGCTCAGTTGAGTTGAGCATGAAAAAATTTATAACCTCGTGGCCAGAACTCACACAAAGAAGCATACCCCAAAACGAGGACCCAAAACAAAACGCATATACCAAACGGGAGAAATAGCAAACAACGAAAAATCAAAGGCCGAATCAACTGCCTTCTAATGAATCAATATCTTCTCCTGTTGTTAAAGCTCGGGTGGAGATTTTTCTAACGTATGCAATTCTCACATAGAGACAGTTAGATAAAAATAACAACCTTTGTCATGTAAAGCGAAATGGGTCTAAACTCACAGATAGTCAAGGCGAAAGAAAACGCCAATTTTAGCAAGCCTGTGCGGGCCAAGCCACAGACAAGCATAAGTCACCAGTTCAATGGTGAAACATTAAGATCAAAGTCGTCACCCATCGTTGTGCAATTGAAGAGAAAACCATACTTAACATGTAAAACGTGATTGGGTTTTTGATTGTATCGATTGTATCGATTCCTGATCTTTGCACCCTTCCAAACTTTTATAATAAACTAGGCACACAGATTTTCGCAACACATCCCTCCTATAACTTTTATATGTATCTTTTTGAATTCGTCACGAAGAGAACTTTCCAATGAATCTAAGACTATTGAATTTCTAAACTTAACCACCATAAATATTGGTTCTAAAAATTGTATTATATTTTCATTTTCATTTGTTTTAAAGATGACAAGGATAGCTTTCAAAAAAGCTAGAAACGACTCGCTTAGTTAGAAATAGTATTTTATTGACTGGCGGTTACCTTTAAAATTGGTAATTTTTTATCATTTCATATGCCATGTACCAGTCTAGATGTAACCGAGATGTCCTGGGCTTCCATCGCCTGATCAGTAAGGGGAGTAGCTAATCTGGCACATGACACACCGCCTTGACTTTATATGAGTACCTTATACCTAACCGCAGGAATTTTAAATTCTTACACCCTCTTGAACACATTCAGATCACCATCTCTTCAAACTACTACATGGTTAAATACAGATTTTTTCCAGAACTATCATACACTGGAATGCCCCTCCCAAACTGCATTTGCCTGCTCTCTACCGTGTTACAGTTTAGTCATGCTGCATGTGTCTCTCTAAATCACCAAATTCTGTTTTTAGTTTTAACTAAACGAACATTCTTTTTCGCACTGTACAAGCGCAATAGATGTAACGGGAGGGAAAAAAGAGAAAGAAAAACCCTGCCAAATAGTATTAAAATGTCTGAAAGGGTGGTTACCTTGGTGATTTGTCTATCATTTCACATACCATGTACCCGTCGAAAGGAAAGCGAGATGTCCTGAGGCTATATTGCTTGAACAATATGAAGAATAGCGAATCTTGCACATGACACACCGTCTTGATTTTTTATGTAATCCTAACAAATAGTATCAAAATGTTCCAAAGATTGAGCATACAAGGTTCCCCTTTAAAGCTCATTAAGGGAGATACTGACTTGATGAATATGCCAACCAAATATAAAACAATATCACATTCAACTTGTATAAATGAGAGTTATGAAGCACACTTTGTCTCCACTTGAATGTTCATTTAAACAACATGCAAGAGGGAGCAACCAAATTGGCACCTACAAACCTTCTAAAAGTAAGCGAGTATGATTAGGAAATACCACAATCACATACTACAGACCAACCCACGACACCGTGAGGAAGAGCCACAGAACATTTATATTAACAATACATCTGTAAGACAAAAAATGCATAGCAACCAGCATTTTCTTCCACTTCAAGATGATTGCAAAACTAGAATTGACTCAAAGTAATGCATAACAAAACAAAGACAAACACAAAACTCCACAAACAATGGGAAGTACATTAAACAACAGATAAACAACAACAGAACCACCACCTTAGAACGGACAGCAGCCTAAGCCACCGGGGGAGGTTCAAATGCATTTTACTAGCGCTAAATATTCGTACTAGATTCTTAACCGTGATTAGCATGCCAACCAAATATCAACAAAATAACTTACATGGTATGAGTTGTTGAGTGTGCATGTTTTTGCTTTAAAAGTTCATTTAAGGGAGATAACTCAAACAAAAAGAAAGAAAGGGCAACCATTCAGGCATATGGCACACCGTTTTGACTTCCAACTACTATTGAAATACCTCAAATGGTATAAAGTTGTTGACAGCACAAATTTTGTCAACAGACAGAATGACAGACAAATGAATGGGTAGTGACAGCTCCCTGGAAAATAACAAGTGCTATAGGAATAAGCATTAGAACACTCCCTTTTCCCCTCCCCCACCCCTCAGAAAAACTAGGACCCCTCCTGCTGGAAAAAGCTGGTTTCACTAGATCTCCTCTGTAAATTAAGTTGAAAATTTAAGCAAAATGATCCGGTTGGTGTTGAACCCCCTGTCTGGCGAAATTTCTATGTCTGCACTTGTTTCTCATCACAAATCATGAACTTATTGACCTACCATGCCATGGTTAAAATCCTGCAACAATACCTCTTTCAGTACAGAAATCTATATTCCGCTATTCACACAGTAATTATCAGTACCCATTCTGATATTTAGGAATTACTCTTTTTGACAATTTTAGACTTAACATCTGTTATAACATCTGTTATAATTTTCTTTTTAATCACAAATTATGATATTATAACGTCTGTCTGCAGATCCAGGGGTCGCGAGTTCGATCCCGGCCCGGTCCCATACTTTCGTGGAGATTGATCATGAAATAATTTCTACGGTCATTCTCCTCCCTTCCGCTGAATCATTCAAGAAGGGTTGTTGTCAGTTACAAGCGAAAGTATGTGCACGAAGTACTGGTTAACTGCTTGTCAAGCTTGCCCAGGAAAAAGTGTGGTTAGGTGAACTGACGTCCCGCAATGACCATAGCTGTTGACTTGGGACGTAAAGCAACAAAACAAACAAACAAATGATATTATAGACATTCGTTCTACATACCTGCGTTTAACCCTTCCATTTTGTAGGTAAATCTCGTTTATATCTCTAAACTATGGTGGCTTGTTTGTGCCATTTCGTTATTTCGTTATTTCGTCTTTTCGCTTGGCGTTATTTCGTCTTGGCGCCGCGCCATAACGCCAGGCGAAAAGACGAAAGAACGAAATAACGAAATGGCACAAACAAGCCACCATACTAAACTCATCCGATTGACTATAGCATCTAGTCACGTTACTGACTTCAACACTCGCAATAAATTGTTAACTTAAAAACTTCTTAAACAATGCTATTGGTATCATAATTTCGGAAAACCTTTTCTAATTTTTATCGCCGACTTAAATCTCTTTTGCGCCAAAGATTTTCGGAATCTGAGTTCTATGGTGACTTAATGTATAAGTTGAAAATATTTGTTGGCTCTAATATTTTTTCAGCGCAGTTTATTAAAATGATCTCTCCAAATCGATTTGTTTTCTGATGCTTTGGCTGTTTTCAGGCCCACCAGAGTTTGGCTGTTAGTTTTTTTGCTCCGGTATTCAGTTTAACACTTTCGCTGCCAAACGCGACTATAGTCGAAATTTAAAGGCACAGTTGATAAATGTAGCTGTCAATTTTAACCGTTGTAAAGGACGCATATCTTTGTTCTTGATTTTAAAATGTTCAGGGGACATAATAATATCATAAATGCTATACGCAATTTTCTGTACAAGAATTGACTTTACAAAAATATTTGTAATGTCTTAGATTTCGCGGACGTCAAAAACAACACAAACATTTCTAAGGGAATGACACACAGGACGCATTGAGTCATATAACTGCTATATTTTGATTTATTTCTGATGAAACAATATTATATCAGAACGAATCCTTATGTTTGATACTTGGTGTAGATGTTTTACTGTAGATTCGGAAATTTTCGCGAGAATTTTATTTTCGTGAATAGCATTTAAAGACATATAAGTGATGTGAAAAATTCGCGACTAAGGCAAGATTTACCTATATCAATAAACGACCGAGTGATTTTGCCATTTCGCGAGGGTATTATTTTCACAATGTTTCGCGAAAATAAAGTCCTCGCAAAAATTCCTAATTTACAGTATCTTTTTACATAAAGTAGTTGTCTATAGGCATTTTTCGTATTTTCGATATGGCTTCCAAAATGGCCGCCAATGGTCTCGTGACTATTTTATAATTGTTAGTTCAATTGAAAGTTTTATATATTAGCAACATTCTATGAGAGTTTCACAGCAATAGGTTGAATGGTTCTGGAGATACTTTGTGTTGAACATGTATACAGTCAACATTCGGGAGTCCTTCAAACATGCTTGGCACTGAGGTATAGGTTTTTTGAGGTGCTTGGCAGCGAAAGTTTTAAAGTACTCTTGAGTCTTTATAATTGCTTTGTTTCCTTTTTATATCTTGATTTATTCGTTCTAGCAGATGATATATGGATAAGTTAGAGATCTTTCAGGCAACCCAAACATCTATTTGTCTTGATTTACATCTTAACTAAGGTTGAGGTTGGCGCCATGAAACTAGTTTAAGCCATCCAGTAAAATAGTTTTACTGACCATTCCAAGGCGGTGCTTCTTTTGTGGATCATTTTTTGTTATTTATGTTTTGCGTTTGTCATGCTTTCTTGTCTGTTCGTTACAGCCTTGTGGTCACCTTCTTTGAAAGGACTCATCTCTTGGCTCTCTTGTGTGCAAGGCTTTATTACGTTTTGTCACTTTCCCATGTGGTGTCCTGTGTCAGGTCTAATACTTGATTGTATCGACTCCTGATCTTTGCCTTCTTACTTACATTTATCAGAAATCCTTATTGAATATGTGAAAGGCAAAGACTAAGATCATTCATGCCTTCGCGTAAGCTGATCATTACCTTTGCTTTTCATTGCTTATATTAAACAAATAATATCATTTAATAAATTACAAATTTCAACACTCTAGCCTTATAGTGTAGGCCGCTGTGTAATCCTAAATGCATTTTTGGTAAAAGTATCAAACATTCATTTTCTTGTAGAACCATGTACCCTGTTTAATAAAAAGACGTTTCCTTTTTTGCTCTTTTAACGTCACGAACTGATGTTCCAAATTTTAGCTAACTTAGGGCTTGGAAATTGGGTGCTATGAATTCCAGCTGGCATATACATGTACTGTTTGATCAGTTATGGTAACATTACTGGCGGTATGTTGTTTTTGGAGCATAGACTCTGACTCAGAATTTTAGAGTGGTTACATTAACTTCATAATTGTGTCTGCACAAGACAAAGATGATGTTAGTATCAAAATGATAAGTCGCAAGTAGTGTAAACTCAAATGGCATTTGATCACGAGATGATAATGGACCCCCTCCCCCACTGCAGGGTTATCATACACTATGCTTTACTGAAACTACATTTTATACGGTGCAAAATGGCACATATTAGTATTCTGACCTGCAACAACAATGTAATCTAAGTTGTCCTATTAAACTTTTCAAAGTAAAAACCAAGTGTCTTGATCCATATCTGAATTAAGGGTGAGGTTGGTGCCGTGAAACCGGTTTAAGCCCTCCAGTCAAATATTTTACTCACCGTTCCAAGGTGGTACTTCTTTTGTGGACCTTTTTTCTGTCTAGTGTTTGCTCAGCCTTTTTGCGCGTCTGTTTATTTGTGCCTTGTGGTCACCTGCTGGGAAAGGGCTGACCTCTTGGCTCTCCTTTGTGGTGTATAACTGTTAGTTTATCACGTCCCCATTGGTGCCCTGGGTCAGGTGTGGTACTTGATTGTATTGATTCCTGATCTTTGCACCCTTGCTTACTTTTATACATGCTTCATATTTATCGACCTGCTGACTGCCTTATAAGTATTTATCTTAAAGCAGAAAACAACCAGTGTGCGTTTAAACATTATACCCCTTGTTTATGTTTCTTTCTTAAGATATATTTTCTACTTAATGCATAACTATCACAAGTAAAATGGCTGCAAAAAAGACCACCAAGGATTTTGTATATCATAACTTTCTAGAAACACACTATATAAGCCACAGAATAATGTGTGTTAACTTTACAGCGGTTACAGCGTTACTTTGCAATAGCAACGTTTACTCTGTTACCCTAAATAATAATCCTATCAATTCTTTTCTTTATTCTTACATGTATTTAAATTGTACGCAAATGACTAGAAATATGAATTTATTAAATTAAAGGACCTTATATGTACGTTACTGTCTTTTAAATACATATTCGTAAAGCAAAAAAAATACAGCACTATATGAGTTGCCATTGATTGGCATTAACTGAAAAAAACTAACAAATCATGAATGACTAAAGGGAAGAAATTTGAGAATAAATCATATAAACCATCATTTCAATCAAATATATAAATTCCATTGTTTGAAACTGCTTATTGTTATGATCCATTAATGTTTTTAAATACTTGAATGATACTTTTTTATCTCAATGACTCCCCGGTATTTGCTTTATTTACATGGAATGGTATTTAAAAACGCTTTTCTTCACTGACTACACAAAAATTTAGATGACACAATAATACTCAGCTATTGATTACAGCCATTTTATCGTTACAATTCAAAGACAATAACAAACTCAGAATCCGTTAACATTGTAAGTTATTTCAGGCGAAGGTCAAAGTCGAGAATTTAAAATTTAAACTATATCCCTGTCTGTGAAAAAAAAAACGGAAGTATTTTAGAAACGTAATTATTTTACCCAACTTATGACACACGTCAAACTTAAACCTATTGTAAAATTGCTTTTTATCTGAAGGATGTCCAGTTTGGTAAGAATTAATACTATTTATGTTCAACTTGATAAAATGCATAACAAGACATTTTTAGGAGAATATTATACTTATCATCTTATCTGTATGGCTTTAGAATTTGTGAAGCATTGAAACAGAACAGTATTTGCTCTAATGGTTCATTCTTGTCATACATTTGTAAGAAATAGTTTTATCACTCAGAAAAGCTTTGCATTTTTAATATTACATTTATATTGTAGCCATTGCTATATTAATGGACTCAAATAAATTATTGGTTAATTTGCTTTGCATTAGCCTATCAATAAGACTTAGTCTTACAGTGGAATTTTGTTTCAGATAATATCATTGTGATATTTAGCCAATCGAATGTGAACATTATGATTGATTCAAAAAATGCATCAACTTCATTTTTGCATATTTAAAATCAAACACAATAGATTAACTGTAGAATTGGACAAAAATAAATAGAAGTACCAAGTCCTTTTGATTCCAGTACTTTGCAAGTAAATCTACCATTGTGGACAGTGTTGATATTTGCGTGAACAGTTGCAATTTGGGGGGCTTCTTTTGAATCTACACTGAAGGACTTTAAAAACGCAAAAAATGAAAATTATTATTTTTTTGGCATCCAGAACATTTTTAGTCTTCTTTAACAGATAAAAACGGATAGTAACGACACTCTGCTTCTATCTATACCCAATACCCGTGTTTTTAAAGACATTAGCTGCCACCAGCTATGCATTGCTGGTTTACTATGTTTTGCACGTCGCGTCCCCACGAATCAATAAGGCAAAATATTTTATCATTTCACATGTCGCTTGTAAGTATACATGTATAAAAACACAGCAGCTTTAGTTTTATAGCTTTATTATTCATGCTACGTTTGTCTGAAAGTGAACGTTCTGGCAAAAATGGAATGTTAAAAGCTGGCGTGCGTGTTTTTTACGTCGCCAGATATCATAATTGCCATCCATCAACTATACATCGCCTCAGAGATCGTTATCAGGCTACTGGAACAGCTAAAGATTGACACGGATTTGGTCAGCCAAGAATGGCGACTGGCTTTAAGAGGCAACTCACGTCGATTGTGTATCGATGATATTTACATCGACGATGTCCATTCCGGTCGGCTACTGTTAGTGCCAGACGAATAGCAGGGCTCCAAGGGTAATTTGTTTCTGATTTTTTAATAAAAATATATTATCACAATAACTTAAAATCGTGTCCAATTTCTAGACACATTTCAAATTGCAACTTTAGATTTATAGGGTATTGCTATTTGATAGAGTGTTGCTCTAACATTATGTATTATTTTGACATAAGATTTAAAACATGTTTTGCTGAAAAATTGGTGTTTATCTTTGCCAAATCTCAATAAAATTGAGACATTAAAAGTTAGTAAATATTATGAATTTCGATTTTTGCGTTTTTAAAGTCCTTCAGTGTATATCCTGGCGAGTTTACAACTCATTCTAATGTTTGATACACATATAACACTTTGTTTTGAATTATTCCATTTATCATGTTAACACGGTTCCTGATGTTGAATGGGACGTAAAGCAACACAAACACAAACGAACATAATTTCTGCAAAAACGATACCGTTCAGGTACATAAGTATGCATCGCTAAAACTAAGTCAGATCCAATGACAGCCCTTTTTAATATTTCACTTTTTATCCAGAATTCTAAAAGAGTATTGTGAGATCTATTTTGCAATTACGTGAATGTTACATGGTCAAATTTGGCCAGGCATAATTTTGGCTAATAAAGTTTTTATTTAAACTGGTGTCGAAGTAACAACTGACCTATTTCCTTTTATATAATCATATCAAATATGTTCGTTGCCATAAAGTATAACTCACCACTATAGCCGATTTTCCTATTATTTTGTTTTCAGAAGTATAACTTTAGCAAGTGACCAGAAGTACTTAATTAATGTAATTGACCGTTCACTTATTAAAAATGAATGATTTACTGAAACTTATATAAATTAAATTGAAACAAAACGGATCCTTCAGAAATAGAGAGAACCTACAATATAAGAAAACAGCAGACTATCTTGATTTATATGTTTTAGGAGATGATGCATTGATAAGTTAGGGGTCTTTCATGCAAACCAAATATTTATGTGTCTTGATCCACATCTGAATTAAGGGTGAGGTTGGCGCCGTTAAACCGGTTTAAGCCCTCCAGTAAAATATTTTACTGACCGTTCCAAGGCGGTACTTCTTTTGTGGATCTTTTATGTTTTTGTTCTGTCTTGTGTTTGCTATGTTTTGTGCGCGTCTGTTTATATGTGCTTTGTGGTCACCTGCTGGGAAAGGGCTGACCTCTTGGCTCTCGTTTGTGGTGTCTTCTGTGAGTTTGTCACTTTCCTATTGGTATCCTGGGTCAGGTGTGGTACTTGATTGTATCGATTCCTGATCTTTGCAACCTTATTACTTTTATTGAGTCTGTTCATGAGAACTAATAGAAAGTGCATTGATTCTCACGCCCCCTAGCAACGGCTTAAAAGCTAGAGTATTGCTTCACCATCTAAATACGCAACTAGATGTCAGAATACATATTGATTTGGAGACAGTTTCTTTAAACAATAACGGATTACAGACCGTTATATTGACAATAGCTGACTACCGCCCTCAAAACATTTAGTAACTTGAAATGTTATTTGTTATGGTAAATGAACCTAAATATACATGGATATATATAATTTTGCCTGTATCATGTATTATTCGATCATTTGGTCACTATCTAGTCACGCCTACAACTGGTTCCTATATCAGTTAACTTTACAAGAGACTGGAACATTGAATACCATGTGGCGATACAGTGACTGAATAGCTGAGTAATAACTAAATATGTTTACCCTTAATTTGAACAACTGTAAACTGGTACTTAAATGATTGCTTTTGAATAAGTGATTAGAACAGATGTATTTCATTTTAATTGAGTTTTCTTTAGATAAATATCACAAATCTCTAAACTCACCGTGATATATTAGCTTTTTAGGTTTTACTTTATTTAGTAGTATATGTTATTTTAACAAATTTAAAAGGAAATGGAAATGTATCCCATGAATTACTGTTACTTACGATCGTTTTCTTTGTTTATGGTTTTAAAATTTATAATGTTGGGCAAATCATTTTATAGATATGAAAAGTTAAATTTATTGTATTGCATATTCAAATATGCATTGAAAATCAATACAAACTTTATAGAAATTGATAAATCCTTTTTCAGGCAAAGTGAAATCTTGATATCTTTTAAACAACAGCATACAGTCTAATATATTAAAATCTACATGTTTTCTAACATCTAGTCTGTCTACACATGATTTTTCTACTCTCTATACTGCGTTGCCTCATAATCTAATCAAAGAAAAAATAACGGAATTAATTGAACAAACATCTAACAGAATCGATTCACTTTATTTGGCTTGTAATGATAATAATGCCTTTTTTACTTCTGAACAACCTAAAAGATATAAGTTCTGGTCATGTCAGAAAATATGTGATGCTCTCCATTATTTTTTGGACAATATATTTA
This sequence comes from Loripinus fragilis, assembly GCA_964019695.1. Classification (NCBI taxonomy): domain Eukaryota; kingdom Metazoa; phylum Mollusca; class Bivalvia; order Lucinida; family Lucinidae; genus Loripinus; species Loripinus fragilis. The sequence goes on along the minus strand of OZ026516.1, from coordinate 43,007,876 downwards.
TAAAATTGGCTCGAATTTTTTTTTTTTTTTGTTATGAGAGAGACTTCATGTTGTGTCGGTCTGACAATAATCAAACTGACATTATTGAAGCTTTTAACTCCACTTTTAGATGTTTAGATGACCTAATTGTAATAATCCTTACTTTGAACAAATGGTAGGTCAGATATATCCTACTGAACTTCAGTAAAATAAGCTGAATTCTTCTGATACTGAAGCTCTGTTTTTGGACTCAAACTTGTCCATAACAAATGGCATAGTTTCTTCTAAGATTTATGATAAACGGGATGATTTTAATTTTGAAATAGTAGATTTACAATTTCTTGATGAAGATGTTCCTTGCTCCCCTTCCTATGGTGTTTATATTTCTCAGCTTATTCGTTTCACAAGAGTGTGTTCTAATGTTGATGACTTCAACAACAGAAACCTATTTTGACTGTTAAGTTATTAAAACAAGGTTAATAAAATTCAAAAAATCATTCTCTAAATTCTTCAACCAACACTCAAAGTTAATTGTTAAATACAACATTGGATTTAAAACTTTCTGAAACAGGGCATATCAGAACCTATATTTAATGGTGATTTAAAGAATAAGTTCAAAAGAATTGTAGGAAACCCTAGTTTTAGTAATCAATTCAAAAATAGTATCAAACGTTATGTAAAGGTTAGGCATAACTTGGATGTCATGCCACAGTCTGCATGCCTTGTTTTAAACCCAATCATGGTTTATAGCTATGATTTCCTCTTTAATTGCACAATGGTGGGAAAGGCTTCAGACTCAATGATGGCTCTGACGTAAAGCTTTAATGGACGGGTTGGTGCCTGATGCTTATCTGTAGCAGGGCCCACTATGGCTTAACTTGAGGTTTCCTTTAGCTCAGACTATCTGTTTGTATTGAGCCCTTTTCTTTGTATCATTAGATTTTATTAATTTGATTAGAGTGTTTCTTCATGATGATACATTGCACTAACTACATGTAGATGGCCTCTATGCGAGCTGAACATTTTTGTACTTCAACAAAAGCGGAATCTAGGGCGAAGATAGTAGGTACCAGTAAAATGCATTTATACGTTACTTTACGTCCATTCTAGTTTTACAATCATCTTGATGGAGAAGAGAGAGCTGGTTGCTTTGCTTAGTTTGTCTTCCTTATGTCTTGTGATTGTTGTGTGGCTCCTCCTCGCGGTGCCATGGGTTTGTATGCAGTTCGTGATTATGGTATTTCCTGATCATACTAAATCACTATTCTAGATGATCAAATATACCACAAAACGTATGGTATTTTGTATTAAGCAATGTAATTGCAGTCTTTAAAGTTGTAATATTCGTTACATATTGCCACACATACAACAACATGACAGTTTACACCAAAACGATGTTGAGAACATAGCCTTTCACTTTAATATTTCAATATAATGCTCATATATGGCATTTAAAGGTTTTCATATAGCATGACATGCTAAATTTTAGAATGAAATTATCCTTACCTTATTTAGCGTTATATTTGGGAAATTGTATTTTAACTTATTAAACGTGTAACTCTTAAAGTTTTTTTGTGACAAAAACAAGCATTCTGCAGTTATAAAACGATCCATTACTTGTCTCTTGGAATCTGTAGTTAAATCATAATTGCTATTGAGAAGATGATCAACTGAAACAGTTTAACATTTTAATCATTTTATAGGGAGTGGTTTAATGTAAAATAACAGACAATACAATGGGCCCAAATATTTTATAAACATAAATATGTGAAGTGAATGGAATGTTCTTGTATATTACATCACTGTTTGGCCAATTTGAATAATTCAAGTACTACCTTAACAACCTCATTTGTATTATTGTAACAGTTGTTTTAATTTAAGGAGTAACGTAGTTAAAACGCTTTGACAGCAAAACGCCTTAACCGCAAGAGAGTTAGTATTTTTCAAAAAGCGAAGCCAGAAACATAAATGTATGCTTACATTTGATTTTTATCGCAAGACACGCACAATTTTCAAGAATTCTATTTTTGTAAGTAATATGTTTTACCTGCAAACTAACATCACGTCGACGTCAATTTTCCGTAGAATTAAACCTGATGTTGAATCAAATTTTACATTTTGGCCATCCTATAGACGTATTTAAACAGTTCAACGCAAAATTGTGCAAGGTTTCACAACAATTGTCACCTCATGTTCACAAGCAGCAAACTTGAGCACTCCGCTAAAAGAAGATCTGACGATCAGATTAATGTTAATGAAACACACTCAAAACTGCAAAGGACTGGCATTAAATTAAAGCAGTGGTTTCTTATGCAAGAAAGTTGAAGCCGCGTCAGAGCTGCGTCCAAAAATTACTATTAACCTTAATAAAATGCTCAAAAAAAATGTGCTTAAACCGTCAATGGCGGCAACTTCTGGCTTTATTCAGCAGTTGTGATGCGGTGGTCCTGGAACTGAAATACCACCGCCTGTGCTTAACTGCTCTGTTCAACAGAGAAAGAGCTCATATTGCAGCAGAAAATACAGAAGATCTTTTATAATCTCATGAAACGAAACATTGCCTTGTGCCAACTCTGAACGTATTACGTACATCATTAAAATCATATAAATTACTAGCGATAAACCAACTGTTTTCAACATTGCTGAATTTGTTTGTCTGTGCAAGGAGAAACTTGAACAGTTCTGTAAAATTATACCTGATATGAACCAAACCCGGCTAAAAGAAAAAATGGCAAAGATACCTGGACTTTCGGCGAGACATGCTATTGGCATTTAAAAAGATGTTGGTTCAATCCTATCAGGAGCCTCATCATACACTGGAGCGTTTGTTCGAAACCCAGACTAAGTTTTAAAGCAATCTTTATGAAAGTTCAGTGAATGATTCCTTGCCCAAAGCCTTGTTGCAGCTTGTTAGGATGAGGTTGGCGCGCCATTAAATCCGTTTAAGCCCCCAGTAAAATGTTTTACTGCCATTCCAAGGCGGTGCTTCTTTAAAATTTGTGGATCATTTCTGTTATTTCTGACTTGAATTTTTGTTATACTTTCGTGCACGTCTGTTTTTTTATTGCCTTGTGGTCACCTTCTGGGAAAGGGCTGACCTCTTGGCTCTCGTTTGTGATGTCTAATTGTGAAGTTGTCACTTTGCCGTCACTTTCCCATTGTTATCCTGGGTCAGGTGGTGCTTGATTGTATTGATTCCTGATAGTTGCCCTCTTTCGTACCTTAATATAAGTTCTTCTTATAGTTTACACGTTCGATATCATTGTTATTGATATTGTCAAGTTTTTGTATCTTTATCAGCAGTAGAAGGGTTCTTGTGATAATTTTAAAATTCTGTTCCTGGTCTGGCGGCAATCGTGGAATATAGGGACGAACTAATATGTCTAGGTTGAAATCGTTGTTGTCGAAAACAATACATCCTAAAGATTGTTTTTGCCAAATTTGGTGCTTGCATCATTAATTGAACGATTGCTCTTTTAATGCACTTCACTATAGGGTTAGATGGCAGGCTTAAGATAGTTCCTTTGTAAATATTCATGAATCGCCTGACACACTTCTGAAAGAAAGAGGGGGGATGACGTTGTGTTTAACTATAAGACGAACTGCAAAGTCATGAAGTCCATCCCGGTGGCCAGAAAGCTGAGCTCCTGCCCAGGCTCGATGGAACCACGACCTCTGTAAATAGAAAGCATATGCACAACGTAAATGTTTGCTTTTATTAAATAATATAGATGTTTTAAAATTGCTAATATTAATAGCTACGATTGCAGAAAATGTTGTACTTACCTCTTGGACTTGGCGATGTAAGGAGTGACCCGTAGAAGCAAGTCTGCAAGCATATTGAGGCTCATTCTCTTGTAGCTGAAAAAGTAGCCCTCGGACTCCCTGTTCAGTTCCTGGAAAACAGTTAGGTACTGGCCAAACAGCAAACGCCAGGCAATCCAGGGCTGGACCCACCGACGCTTCTGTTGTCTTCTATAGCGCTGGCGCTCATGTACATGTATAGGAATAGTCAGAATAGCATCATGTCGCTCTTCCTCATATCGCAGCCTTCTCCTCAGTATGTCAATACGCTGATAACCATCCCGATGAGCTGTGCTTCCGTTGAACTATGATAAAATATATCTGCTACCCCTTCCCTTCAGGTTTAAATTTGACAGTGATCGCAAGATGAAGGCAAGATGAACGCAGCAGCGCGATATTTTGTGATTTCTGTGCAACTGCCTTGCGACAGTTCAGCACGTGTGCATGGCTGTCTCACGGCTGCCTTGTGGCTGCCGTGCAACTACTTCGGTTTTCAAGTCCTACGTTCAAGCTGCGAACAGCCGTACGCGCATCTCATGGGTGCCTTACAATGTCTATAGCCTGTTTCACAGCAATCGTACGGCAGTCGTACACCTGTCAATGACGACAAATTTCTGGGTTTCGTGCGGCAGTCCTATGGTGTTGTGTGCAACACCTCAAGACTGTGTTGCGAAACTTTGGGTCGCACGGCCTCCGCAACGACAAAAACTAAATTTTCAACATGTTCATTTTCCATGCGATTTTCTTGCGATCTTATGAGGACGCACGACTGCCGCAAGAGATGCAAGGCTGCTGTAAATCGTACGACTAACGCAAGAGCTCGAACCCACGTATTTCGCCCGCAAATAATAACATAATAATTAAATGCCGAAAGACTGCCGCGCGATAACCGTGTAATGAGCTTGCATTTTATTGCACGGCCGCCGCAAGATCGCCACGAACCGTACGGATGTTCATAAGGTTCGCATGATTGTCGCGCGGCCACATTTGCGACAGTCTTGCAATTTTGCAAGCACATGACGACAGCACTGCGTGTCAGCGCAAGACAATTGTGCGAGCATCGTTCGGCTGCCTTAACTTTAGTGAAAACCAACTTTAGGTATGTAATTTTTGCCTGCGACCTGTCGTACGATTGATGTAGACAGGCTAATGCGATCTGTCTAAAGCAATCCGCACCTATGAACAGTGGCAATATTGATTTGAAAGAGGCTTTAACAACATGTTTTAGAATCTTTCTGAATACATGTCTATCAGAAGGAACAAGCGGTGGCACTCTTTTTTCTATTAACCAAAACCTTTATACACATTTGTAAACTTATTTGCGCATGCTGGCCTGCTTCCTTTTGTTCGCATATAACTTTTTTTTCAATTGGCGACATCCACATTGCTTGACTGTATAAAGTACATGTATGAAAGGGTTGGCTCGGCTGAGGATGACGTCCCGAAACTAGTGTGTGAATCAGGGTTACATGCACTCCCTGTTTTATATGACTATTCAACATCCGTGAACAACAATCAATTTCGTCTAATTCTATATTTAGCGTCTTGTTTATTCTGTGCTCACTGAGGTGAAGATTTACGACAGTGTGTAATGTGTTTTATTGAATCAATACATAGCCAAAGTTAATATGGATACTAGACTTATTGTGATATTTCTATATTTTATGTTCAAAATATGTGAGTAAATTTGGTGATTTTTCCACTTTTAACTTGTTATACAAAATAGACATTACAAAGCTAGACCTCGACAAAAAAGGATCGAAAAAACTAAACATGTATCTTTAATGACACCGTTTTTAAAAAAGCAAGTGAGTATGATCTGAAAATACATGAATCATTAACACAACTGCAGACCAAACCAGGGCACCTTGAGTAGGAGCTACAGAATACAAACAGTCATAAGACATAAGGAAGACAATTAAATAAAGCAACCGACTCTCTATTGTACAAATCCGGAAAGATATAGAGTGAATCATACACATAATCATAAACAGAATACCTACAAACAATAGGAGTAACAATAAAAAATTAAGTCAACAAGAACTGAACCAACGCCTAAAGGCCCTGTCACACTATAACGTTTTAGCCAACGTATGCCGACGTATGAAAAATATATCCAGTACGCTGGCATACGCTGAAATCGAATTGAAAAATCAGAGAAAGCCTCTCTCTGAACTTATACAAAGCGTATGCTAAACGAGCATAGAACGTGTGTCTAACGTATGAGTAACTTATTCATAACTTATGCCTGGCGCATCATAACTTATACTTGTACTAGTGTGTAACAGCGTATGCCCAGCGCATCACTAGCGCTCATGACTTATGAGAAACTTATGCACAACGATCGAATAACTTATTATGAAATGTGCATATAACGTTCTTTAACGTATGCATAACTTACATGTAGCGTACATCCAACGTATGTCTAAATTATGTCTAACGTATAAGAATGTACACAACTTTGGGACCTCTTCGCCGTATGACAACGGATACCACCGTACTGTAGCGTGTTCGTAACGTATTGAAAACTTATCTCTAACTTATTCAGCGTCCACCAACGTTCTTGCTGAATTTCGCATACGTTCACATACGTTGGTGCTAACTTACCTTAACGTATGCATAACGTACCTGTTGCGTACATCTAACTTATGCATAACGTATAAGCAATACGTCGGCATACGCTGGCGATTTTTATGCAAGCACAAAATTTTTGGATCTCTTCGCCTTATGACAACGTATACCAGCGTACTGTAGCGTGTCCGTAACGTGTTTAAAACTTATGTCTAACGTATTCAGCGTACACCAACGTACTTGCTGAGTTTCTCATACGTCCACATACGTTGGTGCTAACGTACCTTAACGTATACATAACTTACCTGTTGCGTACATCTAACTTATGTCTAACGTATAGAAGCAATACGTTCACATACGCTGGCGATTTTTATCCAAGCACAAACTTTTGGTCCTCTTTGTCGTATGTCAACGTATACCAACGTATTATAGCGTGTTCGTAACGTGTTTAAAGCTTATGTCTAACGTATTCAGCGTACACCAATGTACTTGCATAATTTCTCATACGTCGGCATACGTTGGTGCTATACGTCGTAGTGTGACAGGGCCTTTAGAACGGACATCAGCCTTAAGGCCCTGTCACACTACGACGTATAGCACCAACGTATGCCGACGTATGAAAAATTCAGCAAGTACGTTGGTATACGCTGAGTACGTTAGAAATAAGTTTTAAACACGTTACTAATACGCTGTAGTACAGTGGTATACGTTGACATTCGGCCAAGAGGTCCAACATTTTGCGCATCCATAAAAATGACAGCGTATGCGAACGTACTGTTTATATACGCTAGGCATACGCTTGATGTACGCAGCAGGTAAGTTATGCATACGTTAAGGTACGTTAGCACCAACGTATGCGGACGTATGAGAAATTAAGCAAGTACGTTGGTGTACGCTGAATACGTTAGAGATAAGTTTTAAACACGTTACGAACACGCTACTGTACGTTGGTATACGTTGTCATACGGCGAACAGATCCCAAAATTTTGTGCTTGCATAAAAAATCTTCAGCGTATGCCGACGTATTGCTTATACGTTAAGCATAAGTTAGATGTACGCAAAGGGTAAGTTATGCATACGTTAAGGTGCGTTAGCACCAACGTATGAAAATTCACCAAATACGTTGGTGTACGCTGAATAAGTTAGAGATACGTTATCAATACGTTACGAACACGCTACAATACGTTGGTATACGTTGCCATATGACAAAATGGTCCCAAAATGTTGAACTGTTTTATAAGTTTGACATAAGTTAGAAGTACGCTACATGTAAGTTATGCATACGTTAACGTACGTTAAATGTACAATTCAGCATACGTTAGACGTTCGTTGTGCATAAGTTTCAAGAACGCTAGTGATACGCTAGGCATACGCTTTTATACGCTGGTACAAGTATAAGTTATGTTACGTCGGGAATAAGTTACTCATAAGTTAGACATACGTTCTATGCTCGTTTCGCGCACGCTTTGCATAAGTTCAGAGAGAGGCTTCTTCTGATTTTTTTTATTAGATTTCAGCGTATGCCAGCGTACTAGATATATATTTCATACGTCGGCATACGTTGGCTAAAACGTTATAGTGTGACAGGGCCTTTAAACATTGGGTGGGGGGATTAAATGCAGTTTACTGTACCAATCATTCACCCTTGATTCTGTTGTTGTTTAAACACAGCAACAGTTTATTTGTCTCACATGGAGGCTTCCTATCTACATCCATGAAGCAAAGAAAAGGGATCACGTTTCGCAGATAGTCAGAGCTTAAGAAAACCACCAATTAAGGCACGATTGTCCTAGCCATAGAGAAGCATCTGATTAAAGCTTTTCGCCAGGGCCCAAATAAAGTCTGAGGTCTGATCCAACGTTAAGCGATTAAAGATGAAACCATAGATTGGGTTTACAACAAGACATGCTGAACTTCCAATTCATTAAATATAAGTGTGGTATTCTAGATGTTATAAGACTATTTAACCAAGATTTTAGCCTATCTTTGATGAAAAAGTACGTCGTTTCGTTGTTGCGGCGCAAAGAAAGGATTGTATCTAAATTTTCTTCTTTCATTACTACGTCGTTTGCGCTTTATCTCACGTCCTCGAAAGTGTTGCGTTTTCTATGGTGTACCAAAAGGGTCAAAAAGCACAAAAGTGGTCGACCACTCGGTGAACGCCTATTTTGATATACACGCCCACGTCTAAATATAGACGTGCACGTCTATATTTAGACGTGGACGTGCCTAAAATTAGACGCCCACATCTAAATATAGACGTGCACTTCTATATTTAGACGTGGGCGTGTATATCAAAATAGGCGTACACCAAGTGGTCGACCACTTCGGTGCTTTTTGACCCTTCTGGTACACCATAGTTTTCTGTTGCAAAAATTGTCTTCAATTACATTCGGTGTTTTTTTTTATCTCCGTTTTATATCTTGATTTGTGTGCACTTGGAGATGATGCATCAGTGCGAACTAAACATCACAATTAAGTGTGATGTTGTTACATGTACGTGAAACATGTTTAAGCGCTCCAGTAATTGTTTTATTACCTTTCCAAGGCGGTGCTTCTTTTGTAGATCTTTGTTGTTATTTATGTGTCACGTATGTCTATGTTCTTGGCTGTTCCTTGTTACTTGCAACCTTGTGATCACCTAGTAGGAAAGGTCTGACCTCTTGGCTCTGTTTGTTGTTGTTTTTGTTGTTGTTTTTTTTTTACGTTTTTGTTACTTTTCCATATTGTGTTCAGGTCATGTGTGGTACATTGTGCTTGGTTGTATAGATTCCTGATCTTTGCCTTCCTCTGTTTTCCCTTATAATATGTAAAAACAGGTGTAGATGGTCATCAGAACGCTACACTCATCAAAGATCAGAACGCTACACTTATGGCCATTTCATACATGTAAGCTCGTTTTCATTTTCATATAAATGATCAAGTACTTAGGCCGGATAACCCACTTAATTAACGGTTATTTTAGAGTGTATTTATAAACAATGATAATTAAATATCGGATCTAACCTATACATTTGTCTATCATGTATACGGGACGCGACATTAAGTGATAGTTATACCATGGGTTGTCTGCCTGTACGTGGAGATAATCCGAGAGCTTTAGCGGGTGGATTATCCTACGTACTGGTGGACAAACATGGCACCTATAACAGTGTAGACCTTGCACATCATGAAATAGTTCATGCTAAAGTTGGTGAGGGAGGTAGGTTTTAACATGGAATCCTGTTGTAGACACGCATTGCTGCTTTTATTTGGCTATATGTGCCCGTACATGTACATGAATATATTAAAGGTGACCCAAAAAATCGCCTGGATTGATGGGACTAATGTTATTCGACAAGTAGGGCTTTCAAAGGATTTTTTGAAATAACACTCTCTATTGAAATAAGAGCACATGAGGTTTCCTTATTTCTGCATAAAATGGTATTTCAAAATATGTTCAGTCTTTGCATGCGTGCCTTTTTCGCTGTATGATGTTATGACCTTTTTAAAAACAAATATATTAGCGATTATCTAAAGTGTCATTGGTTTGGTTTGGTTTATTGCTTTACGTCACAGTCAACAGCTATGGTCATGTCGGGAAGGTCTGTGCACCCAGCCACCATCTTTTTTCCTTGGAAAGCTTGAACAAGCGGTTAACCAGTAGTTCGTGCTCATACTTTCGCTTATAACTGACAACAACCCTTCTTAAATGATTCAGTGGAAGATAGGAGAATGGCCGTAGAAATATTTCATGATTAATAGAGGAGTTTCCCATTATCGGATTTTACCTATATCACGTGACATCGGCTGGCCAGTCCAGCAATTGGACTACTTCCGGTATAAAGCAACATATTACTGACCGTTGATCTCACTTTATAGAACTTCTATATATCGGTTAAAATTTTATTCAAAGGAATAAAAAAACGGCAATTATTAATTGAAGAGTCTGACAAGACTGCGTGTCACTATGGTCATTTATGGTTACATCTGTACACTGTCCAGTGAATGATAGGATACATTGTATTTTGTACTGGCCAAAATTGCATCCGGTTCTTCAATGCCGGAGTGCCCGGGGCCCTTTGAAAACTATAAAATCTTGCACACGTGTCTTAAGAATTTCATCAAGCGTGACTATAGTCGCTTTCTTTGAAGTTGATAAGAAGCCCAGCTAGACGACTACTTATCACATATATGTTAAAACCTCTAAAACGCCCACACAAACTTATCCAGCGGGGCTTGAGGCTGAGTCTTCATCTACATCCATAGTGTGTGTGTGTGTGTGTGTGTGTGTGTGTGTGTGTGTGTGTGTGTGTGTGTGTGTGTGTGTGTGTGTGTGTGTGTGTGTGTTCGAGCAGCGAAGACTCTCGCGAGTCTGTGCGCTCACTAGAGTCTGCTTTAATCTGCGCCGATTTTTTACTATGATAATAGTTCGAAATCAAAGTATATTCTACACAAATAATTTAATAAGTGTAAAATATACTTTGATGTCGTAGAGCGAAAATATTTTACCTGCACTAGCCGGAAATCGAACCCAGGTTGCTGGATCTACAGGCAAACACTCTACCACGTCGCTGTAAAAGCCGGCTTCTACCGCAAGGCAGTAGAAGTGTATTTATATATAAAGTACCTAGACCCTGTGACATATAGTAAAAAAAATACGGAATACTTATAAAATGGTATGAAAATATAAATTTTTAACTTTTTCGAGAAAAAGAAAAGTAGCGATTCCGTTCTTAAGTTCTTAATAGCTAGACTACAGTGGATTGGAATTTGGTGCGCACATTCAGTGGCCCAAAAATAGTAAAATGAATACATATTGCTGTTTCTTTGAAAGATTAAGATGAAAATAGACATCTATAGAAATTCTACCCGAAAATTCTCCAAGTAACTTTATAATTAAGATCTGTTAATGCTCCCAAATGACTTACAACGCGAAGCTATGAAAACAGATACTGTAGAAACACTTTTTAAAAGTTTCTATTAACATTCGGCGATTATACGTTTACAAATGCAATAACATTTTACCAAGGAGGGATATGAGTTACCCGACATTTATCAATTTTGGGCGCATATGCGGTCCCAAATTTCAAAACCTATGCCTTTACGCAACTGGTTATCTACAAAGAGGGACCCATTTAAATATTCACTCTTTTCTTCAACTCGAAGTACGCGCGGATTTCAGATGATTTGACAGCGAGCTTTCAGTAGTTTGAGTTAAAAGGAGCCTGGTTGCAAATAAAATTGAATCAAAAAGTTATTACTCTCCTCTAATCTTACAAAAATGCGCTTGAAAACAGAAAAACAAGCGTGTTTCGTTGAGACGGTTCTTTTGAGTACCCACGAAACATTGCATATTAAGAAATATACTCTATATTCGGAATCCAATGTTTCATATATCCTATTCGACATATACGGATGCTTCGATCTACCAGGGTTCGAGCTGTCGAGGTTTAACTTTATTGCTGCAACTTCTAGCGCGAACCTGTCCAAATTATTACTTTTACTCAGATAATTTTTGGCTAAAATGAGACGTTTGTGAAACAGGCAGACAGTTCTCTATTATTTCAGTTGCTGATGAAGGCCTTGGAGAGATGTGTTCCCCGCGGGTCTACACTATCCATTCATTCTCTTGTTTGGAAAAGTTCGCATATATGGCGACATAAAGACATTCTTTTTTGGAAAAAGTTCGCATAAAGACACATTGATTTCGGCTATTTCTGTGATATTTTGAACATTCTTGTTGGGAAAGTTAATAAATAGTGTAGATCCGCAGGGAAACAATAATAATAATAATAATAATAATAATCTTTATTTCCTCCACAAGTGAAGAGCATACAATGTTTTGACAAATACATATTAAGCAAAACAAAAAAAAACATAATTCATATATACATATATACAGCACTAATAGTGCGTCCAATGATGTATTATCAAACAGGAGTATTCTACTTGATACCGTGAATAAATTTCATTTTCAAAAGTAACTGGACTGGTTGGACTGGTCAGCCTATATCACGTGATACAGGTAAAATCCGATAATGGGAAAGGGGTCTATTCACGAAAAGTATGAGACCGGGCCGGGATCGAACTTGCGACCCCTGGATCTGCAGTCAGATACAGCTTAAGTGTCAAAATGGCTTGATACACATCCGGCCCCACATTTTGTTGGGCATGTCCTGCATCTTTTAAAACTGTTTGCAAACGCTATCAATAGGCAAAACTGTTACTATAAGATCTCCCTTTGCTTAATGATTCAGTGTAACCTACACTGTCCAATAAACCTGTTAAGTTAACTAAACATGGAACTAACACTCGATTTACTCCGTCATGGACTAGAAACACGACGTGTTGAAAAGGAAACTCGATATCTTAATGATATCTTGTTTATAGACTTGATTTTTTATTAAAATACACCTGTGACGTCACTCCATTGTAGAAACTCTACATTATTTTTCAGGAATGGCCAGTTAAGTGTACATTAATTTTGTGTTAAAAGCATGATCGCTTTTACACAAAAATAATGTACACATTTTGCTGCCCTTAGACATAATACCTTTTTAAAGCGAACATATGCGCAAAAATGGACGTTCGTTTTTTATGCCACAGGGGACATAACTCCTGTAGTTCTTTAATTATATGCTACTTTCCAAAGTATCACTGTCTTTTTCGTAATGCCAAGAAAAAATTAAAATGTAGTCTGCTGAAGGCGTCTTCTATAGTGCGTCCAGCTAATAGAGACTGGGCGTGTCAGACAGAGCGCTGTCATACACTGTCAAATAAGACTAGTCTACAGTAAATCGGTGTAATAGCCTATGTACGCTTTACTCGTGCAGCCAACTGAGGCGCAGACGACAAGGGTGGCCAACTTTATACGTTAGCATACCTGGTAAACGTTTGTCTTTAGTATGCTGTTGGGGACCTGCTGCATTTCATTTTCTGGGATGGATATGTTGTGAAAGAGGTTTGCACTTTGTTCAAATTCTGCCTGTATGGCAAAACTGGTTTGATTTTACGAACAGCCAATAATAAATCACCATTTAGAATTCAGCGGGACAAGGGTTAAGTATCTGTATCCTGAGAAAAGGGCATACAAACATGAGATTTGGTCTTATCGCATATCCGTAAAAGCCTCTAAAAACAAAAAAAAAACTCCAGCTGATAAGTTTTTAGACCTAATTTTTCGCAATAACTTTTTTATCTTCAATTTTAGCAAAATGTGTTCGCGATGAAAGTTGTAGAGGAGAATTTCCGCCAACTTCTCCAAAAGGTCTTGTGCTTGTGGCACAAACAGATTTTTGTGTATATAGATGAAGATTTTGCAATAAATTAAATTCGTCCTAAATTTGACAGGTATAATTCGTATAGGCGTGACAGAAAGGGGTAGTTTCAAAAAATACTCGGAAGCGGTGCATAACCCGTTCTTCAAGGGCTGTGCATAACATAAAACTGCCGTTAAGATACTCAGAATTTACCATGCGTATGCAGAATCAACTTAAAGCAGGCTCATTTGTAGGAACAAAGGCTGGGTTATCGCATGACGTGCATTTTTTTCTCTTATGCACGTGCTATGAAATGAACGGTTTTGAGATGACCCTACTAGTTTAACGCACGAGCGAATCAGGCGCGATTTCTATTATATTTGAACAAGCCATCCATCGCTTTAGTTATTGAATTAGGGCGATGCTATGTAACTTTTTGACTGACATCTTGGACTTAGTTTATTTGCGCTTTGCTTAAAATGTTCAAAGAGTGCATCTAAGCACAGAGGAACCTGCAGCATATAGGATGTTGGAACCATTTGGAGAAGTTGGCGGAGGTGTTCCTGAATACTTTTCATCGCGAACACATTTTGCTAAAATTGAAGATAAAAAAGCTATTGCGAAAAATTAGGTCTAAAAACTTAACAGCTGGAGTTTAATAATCGCTCATTCTGGCGTGTCCAGAGAGACTAGATGTCTAAAAATTGTTCGGAGTCTTCTTCAACTTGCATACTTTGTTTCGTGTTTATGCGAGAAGCGAAAGCCCTTGCGAGGTCATGCGTACATGCAGGCTCGTCGGAGCCTTCGTCACACGCCGATGTAATACGAACCATCATCTCGTGTGCTGACCAATTTATAGTATTAATATTTCATTGCGGACCATTATTTATTTTCTTATTTCAGTATTATAATTTGAATAGTTAAAATTTCGAAACATTGTCAGAGCGCATATATCTAGACTAGTCAGTCTCCTTGCTATCCAAATTAATTCGAGATGCCCTTTTCTCACAATGGGCATAAACTACTACAGGTATACAGCTGTAGAGCGTTTCACAGGTGAATAAACACACCCTGTCTTACCGATTTTTATATGGAAATGTCCATGGGTGTGTCTTTGCTAAGAACCGCCCAGTCTCTCTTAACTGGTCGGACTATACAAATAATTGCCTACAATAGCACTGACAATGTAAGTATAGATGCAAAAGACAAGGCCTAAACAGACTGCACGAGTAGTTTCATCTGGATCCACACTGTTTCGTGTCATACTCGGAGCATTTTTAAATATTTTAGCAGATGAGAAAAGCAGACGTCTTTTGTTGTGATTGGCGCTTTAAGGGCTTACTTCTGAAAGCACAGATCACACTTAATCTTTCCATAGATACCGAATAACTTGTACTTTGTCAAACTATGAAGAGCCAGACGAAACCTATGAACGGCGGCATTTCATCAGGGTCTGCAATGTTTGTTCAAATAATGAAATTTTGTCCGGAAACCCCTTAAAATACAAAGTGGATTATTCCATACTAATTTACTAATATATAAGGGATAATCTATCAGATAAAAAAGGGTTAGTGGCCTCTTCTTTCTTTTCTTCGGGTAAAATAAGACTTGATATATTATATAATAGTCTGCCAGAAGACATTTACAGCATATGTTAAACATTATAGCTAGGCGGCTAAGAGCCAAGATTGTGCTATTCCGGATACAAGCATGAAACTTTCCACATTTGTTAAGGTTGGTGAGCTGATGATTTTTAGATATAGAACCACTTCGACAAAATTCCTCTGCGCATGCGCAAGTCAAAATTCACTTCCGTTATAGAAAATTTTGTCTCACTTGACT
Organism: Loripinus fragilis; assembly: GCA_964019695.1. Taxonomy (NCBI): domain Eukaryota; kingdom Metazoa; phylum Mollusca; class Bivalvia; order Lucinida; family Lucinidae; genus Loripinus; species Loripinus fragilis. The sequence goes on along the minus strand of OZ026516.1, from coordinate 42,992,439 downwards.
ACACAGATCAATATTTGCGTTTAACATGGTAAAAAATCGACCCACCATATCTCTAGACATCCTAAAAGACATAAGCAAATATATATTTAAATAGTTTCCATAATCACGCATGCGCAAACTAACTAATGCTTCCGGTTATCTCGTTTAATGATGTCAAAACGGTAGAAACCATTGAATAAATGGAATACGTATATCTTTTGACTGGGAAATAAATGATTTCTGCACAATCATTCATCCAATAATTTTTGCTGCGTATGCAATCACGCTAGAAAGCCACTGTACTAGAACAGTGCAGTCATTGCGGTTCGGTTGTAGTCGATGAGGGCACACACTATATTACTTTGGTTTACTGTGATTCATTCTACGAGCTACTTCTTTACAGCTATTAATTTTCATGATGATGTTTTCAGTTGCAATTAGGTATTGTAGTCCATTCTGGGTCAATTGGAGCCCTTAAATTCTAAAACTAGCTAAGTACCAGCCAATTTATGGATAGCCAGTGGGATTTTTATGTGTACGAAATGTGTTCACAGATTAGTAAGACGCTATTTCAGTCATTAGTTATGATTTAAAGGCATCACATAATGAAGAATAAGTGAATGAATAAAATATTTTGCATTGTGTGAAGTTGCAAACCATTCTGTAGCTGTAGGCAAATTTTAGTAGCGAAGGGCATTGTATTAGTAGTCGAGGGTCTAAATATAATCAATTTGTATGCAATCTATGACCAGGTCACTGGACCAGAACAGCCGATAAATGTAGTTCTATGCGTACAGTATGAAACTAAGAATGGGGCAAAGCTCATGAATCGAAACAATCAAGCACCACACCTGACCAATGATACCAAGTGGGACAGCAACAATCTCACAATATAACACCACAAACGAGAGCCAAGAGGTCAGCCCTTTCCAAGCAGGTGACCACAAGGCAGCAATTAGCAGACGCGAAAGCACAGAAACAACACAAATGAACCACCAAAGAAGTACCGCCTTGTAACGGTCAGTAAAAGTATTTTACTGGAGGGCTTAAACCAGTTTTTCTAGTCAATAACTCGCAAAATGCTCTGACATCAGATTTTGAACTTCATTGTGGAACTTTGAAATTATTAGAGGGTCACTGATGCAGCCTAAATGGCAGAAACTAGCTAGTCTGGCCGAGGAAATATGCACACTCTAGTTTCAGTTCTTTGGTGCAGTCTTTGCTTCCAAAGGATACCCTTTTAAGAACATTTTTGCACATTAAAGTACTAATATTTTGCATTTTATCTAACCTAACTAAAGAAAGCATATATTCCAGAACATAAATAAAATTGGCTTGCCTCCTTTTTTCAGGAAAACATAAACTTTTTGGCATAACTCAGGTGCTGCATCGACTAACGCTTAACTCACATAAATCTTTGCTAAGCCGATATACAGCTGGATATATACGTGACAATAATAAGCACAGAATACGTTCCTAAGTAAATATTGACAAAAATATTACCCTTTTTAGCAGCCAGGTACGCTTAAACGGTATATTTTGTGTCCTACTCGACAGCAGCCAACCCGTGATAACCATGCTGTTCGAGTACAGTGGTTCTATAGCGCAGCATTTGACATGAATTTCTCTTGTTATGCTAGGGACATGCATGGTTTACCCATCATGTTCTTGAATGACTACATACCGTAATGTAGCTTCGACTGTAACTCATTTTTATGGAGTTTACTGAAGAGTGTTTGACTATCTTTTGGACTTATGTCCATACATTGGTATGCGTTTATTTTTGGTTACTTGGCACCTGGGCCAAGATGACAAGATAACGTTGATCTTATATACAAACGTGTACAGTTTCAAAGTGACATTTAAACAAGAGAGCTGGCAATATGTGCCATAACCTGTATGTAAGATGATGTGACACTGCCTTCTCAAGGATTTTCAGTTATTGAACATTACCTATCTTATAAAGAAACATCAATTTACAGAAATGTAGTGTTCAAAGTTGCCATCACAGGCATAAAGGGTCATACACTGGAGAGCTGCATTTTGTACTTCTGCAACCTTGAAGACAGCCATATCTCACAAGGCCAAGAGAAGATTTTGATGCTTGTAGTATGGTGGTCCACAGTGGACTGTACATTCCAGTGTCTAGTTCTATCCATCACAGTTTGCTGGACTTGGTAATCATTTCCCCTTTCTAGTACTGACCCTAACACATGAGCCTTGATACATGACCTTTAAACTGTGCTGGTACAAAGCCACCTTCGTAAGGGCTGTCATACAGTCATACAGTACTGTGATGAATCGTTCAATGGTGCAAAGGCAATCTGTAGGTGGCTTTTCAGGGAGAGAGTTCATTTTTACAAAATACCCAGTTACAGCTAGAAACCTTACCCACCTTTTTCCACGAACAATGAGAAAGGGTGTTTTATTGCACCCTGTGAGTGAATAAAAAAGCAAGACAATTTGATTTCACACCAACGAGAGCCGGCGATTTTTGCCAACCCCACAGTTCATCCACTCACAACTGTTGCACCACAGGTATGACCAGAACAACTATAGCAGTATAAACAGCGCAACTGCTTATTTTCTTGTTTGGCATTTTAGCTGCTTCCGTAGCACGAACAAATATTCTTGCATCTGCCTCCTCATGCAAACAAGGCGCAAATGAAGGAATATCGCAAACTGGACACACTAAGACCGAGCTTCTTCTCCCGTAAAATCCAGGATTCTCTTAAGAGTATTGTCGCACTTTCATCGTGCAACATCTTTCTCAATCTGTGGTTATTGTTTCTTAGTTGGCATATCTTATGTCCAGAAACACAGCTGTTGGTAAGATAATGAAATAGTTTATTATTATCTTCTCACAAGAAACCTCGCCAGTTTTTCGGTATGACAGTTACCTGATGGACCGACCAGCAGGTGGTTGTCGTTTCCTCGTTTTTACCTTGTTTTGCTTCTAAACTGTCCGCCTAACATGTGCCGCACACTAAATCCACTGGATCAACTGCACAAAGTGTGGACATAACGTAACGTTTTAAAAACATATTTGGTATACTGCTCATTGAATAGGGCTAGCCCCTATACCTTTAAGTATCTGAACAACGGAGGCTCCATCCAAAATGAAAACAATGACTCCAAAGTGTGAAATCTTTTTACAGGGGGACCAAAAACCTCTAAGCCAGTCAGTAGCTTCACAACCAAAACTATGGGGCATATCAGGCTACTCCCCCCCCCCCCCAAAAAAAAAATGTAACGCTATCATACCCACATAAAACATACTGGCGTAGACTAACTAATGTTTGGTATGGTTCGTTTATGGGAAGTGAGACACAAAAAAAACATATACAGTTAACTGACAGTTTGGAGACAGTCCATCGACAGACATTGATATGAGGTCTGTGAGATCAAACACGGCAGAATATATATGTCTGCCTACCTGTCTGTCTGTGAGTATGTCTGTTTGTCTATCAAAATGTATATTGCCCTTGGCCAGTGACTATGTCACTGCCTTGGCTTAAACATAACTTTTTCAGAGACGTCCCCAAGTCAAAGCAATCCAAATTGGTCAACACAAAGAAAATATGTGGTGGTGACTTTGGACCAGACTGGTAACTCAGGTGGTAAGAGCGTCTGTCCAGTGTTCCAAGGGATTTGAGCTTAAGCAAAAAAAACTGATTGCATGTCTATCTGTCTGCCACAAGCCTACTGTCCTCTTTGCTTAAAACTTGACTTTTAAGTCTTATAACAATTTTATATATGTTTAACGTAGACAGAGCTTTTTTGTGAAAGATTATACTTGTAAATAAATGGGCTTTGTCAATCGTCTTTACAACATCCGGTTAAAAGAAACCAACAGCACATGCATATTTTAACAGGTCTGTAGGTCCCTATATTGAAGACATGCTTTGGTCCTTTGATTGGGGCATCGGCTTTTGCGCAGTTTACAATAAAAGAGAAACAGAATACCATTTTGTTTAAAAAAATCAAATTTTATGCGCATGCGCAGCAATTAAAGAATGAAGAGGACTAAACTACAAACAATTAACATCACTTGTGCCACATTTTATTATTCTACAGCCAACATGGCTCCTCCTTTAAAGTCAAACTGTATGAAAGCTCTATGATAACAGCCTAAAATCATAAAATGCGCTGCGCATGCGCAGTAGGCATTTCCCAATGTGGTTCTATATCCTATTCTGCTAAGTCAGTCATGGTCTACAACTGTGCCAAATTTCATGCTTGTATCCGGAATAGCACAATCAGGCCAAAATTTGGCTCTTAGCCGCTTAGCTATTATAGAATTTGAAAATGTCAACTGCTGCAATTTCGGTATACTTCCACAAAACGCTTTGAGACGTGATACTCATGCGCGATCCAGAACGTTTTGTCAGAGGGGGTTCAAATTTGACTTTTTTTCTTTATTTTTTATTTTTCAATTGATGAGGGGAGAGAGGATCAAAATGCCACTATAAGCGGGCCAACATCGGCCCGCCAGCGAAAGGCCATTTAGACGTGACGATGATGACCCAACATTGAATGCTGGCTTGGTAGCTTTGTACTTTTTCAGAGGATTCAGACCAGTATTGCTAAGAAACCCTATATTTTTGTGATTTTTCGGGGGGGGGGGGGGGGGGCAGACCCCATGTCCCCCGCCTCTGGATCCACACATGACACTAACGGTAAACACATTTAATGAATCGAGGGTCATTACTTAGAGGTTGTGGTAGAAGTATATGCGCCTTGAGGTTTACACGGTCAAAAATACATGTACGTTTACACAAAAAGAGGTGACAGATGAGCTGCAATCAATTCAGTGTAAATCAACTAAAACAAAGTGAGGTCAATAAATCGCTGGTGCTCTATGTAAACATTTCTACCTGCTACTGTTATTCTCAATAACACTTATATTTTATACAAATATAGTGACAAACAGATTTGCCAGACAATCTCTGCTTAAATGAGTGAAATATCAAATGCAATAAAATTGAGGATTAAATCTTCGCTTGCCAGTGTATTTTCGCAAACATTTTAGTTCAGGCCTAGGCGCGGTTACCTTCCATGGATGTAATAATTGGCACGAGCTGTGATTCTGCGCATGTGACTGTGGGACATGAATAGGATCCAAACTGTTTGAAACTCTCATCGTATTTTTTGAAGAGAAAAACAGCAGGTAAAAAAGTATGCAACATTACCCAGAATGGCAACTTTGTATTTATAATCATTAATTTTGTTCAGTATGTTAGTTCGAAAATGTTAATAGTTTATTTGTTACTCCACTGGGATTAGGAGATATATTGACGTTTACGAATAAGTTGGCAACCAGGTACATTTAGGAGTGTTTTTCTTGTGTGTGGGAGAGGGGGGAGGGAGAGGATATACTCTCAACAAAACGATGCGGTAATCACACCCATTGCAAGAGGGATCGTGTTTCTATCAACTGTTTTACCGATAAAGGACTATCAGGGTTGACGAAATATGAGACACCGTTAAACTTTATTCCCGGAGTAGACACAGTAGAATAATACCCGGAGGTGTACGACTTTTGCTCGTGTTTATCAGTTTATACGTATGCCTTACGTCCTTCACAACACTTTATCAGTCATTTCCGGAGGCTTCCCTGTCTCCATGGTTGAAACAGTACTGATAAGCAAAGAATAAGAAATGCTTCCTGTGAGTCTCGAACCAGCGACCCTTCGATCTCAATTCTAACACTCTACCAACTGAACCACTGGTTCAGAATACCTTTTGCAGAACAATGTTAGTTGTTCAAAGAATGACATACAGACCTTTAAACTTCTATCGTTTTCACTTTGTCACAGTCCCCAAAAGATTAAACGTTTTCAGTTTCTATACTTTATATGTAGTTCTACATCGAAAAAGTTTTGGTAAATTATCCTTGGCACATCGAAAAATACATGTTATCCGAACAGTGTAAAAAGCACTACAGAAATGAATAAATGCCAACGTGGAAAGCAATTAGTGCTGGAAAAATGCATGCGTTAAACATGCAGATGTAGATGTTTAACACACCTATTATTGTACTGGTGGTTTTACACCACGAAATCCACGCATGTTTCGCTTGAATGCAAACACTGTTTCTTTTAATGGGCCGCCCGTGGGGGAATTAAGGTCTTGATGAAATATAAAAATGATCAAATGACAGGAATGTTGCATTCATTAGTGCTATAATACAATGTCTTATATTAAAGGTGTATTTTAAGTAGGCGAAACTCCTCATATCTGGCCAGATATTCGTAGTTTCTCCTAAACGTACAAACATACTCAGGGACATTTAATTACTCGCCCCTGACATATCTTTTTCACAAGGAAACAGCTGGGACTAGAAAGGAGAGACAGGGGTCGGAAGAAATGGAAATGAAAGCGAAAAAGAGGTGTGTGAGAGACCACTATACTATAGATAAGGTCAGATAATGCGAATGAATAGATATGGCCAGATAAGTGTGTGTGTGTGTGTGTGTGTGTGTGTGTGTGTGTGTGTGTGTGTGTGTGTGTGTGTGTGTGTGTGTGTGTGTGTGTGAGACTATGATCAGTCATTTACACATCATCATTAAAATTAAATATCGGATGTCCACTAGAGCTGTTTTACACTGTTAGATTTTCACTTGCCAACTAAAAGTCAGTTTTGAGAATTTTACTTAACCCATATAAGCCTAGCGTCCTTTTTATTGGACGTAGGCAAATAGTGCAGACCCAAATCAGATGCCGCAGAACGCGGCGTCTGATCATGGTCTCCAATGTTTTCTTACAGATAGTTCTGTTACAATTTGAATAAAAATGGAAAATACCATCAACCATCTAAATGTGACGGTTCTGTTAAGCACCCAAAACATATTGCTTACAATTATAAGTAAGACAATATTTACAATTTTACGCAGATTTTTTTTTGATAAATCAAAACTTGTGAATTAAATAGAAAAATCCAGAGTTGTGTATATCAAACCCGCAGTAATCGCCTTAAAGCGCCAATCACGACTGCAGCAGACGACAAATTTTGTGATATCTTTCCTAATTTTCCACAATAATAAGGTATGATATTTCATGCCAGCAGACGCTTCTCATGAAATAGCATGGCCTTATTTGTTATTTTGAAAAAGCAGCAAAATTTGAAATTGTCGTCTGCTGCAAATTTTAGTTGGCGATTTATGGGTTGATATTATTCCTTCCATTTCAGACTCTGCTCAAATTTCTTGTAATTTCACCATTCCGCACGGCCATATTACGTGGTGGTGCACGGACGCTTCGCTGTGTCCATTCTCATGCGATGAGGGGTACGAAGAACACGACGGCGTGTCTTGGGTCTCATGCAGCAGTTCAGGAACCTGGATATCAACATTGTCGTGGCCAACTGTGACATCTGATGAATTTTGTATACGTAAGTACCGCGATTGCACCCGTGTTTTTATTAAATAATTTGGAAAACCGATCTTTCAGAATAAGAGAAAATCTACAAAATTAGAAAAGGGCAAAAATGAACGTGCAACAGTATACCAGTGTACGGACTTAAGCCTGTTTTCCTTCTTTTATTTGCACTGTACGTTGTTGGTGTGCAGTTTGGATATTTGACTCTACTTATGCTTCACATAAGTTATGCTATGCCCTGACTCAATTGTACTGAAATTAGAAATATTGCTACATGTACATGAAGACTGGACGACTCCCAATAATTCCAATGACTTTAGCTACAACATGAGATTTCCAACATTGTGGTATGTGCGACCAGCAAAGGCTCATACCAGCCTACGCATACACGGAGTCTGATCAGAGCCTTTGCTAGTCGCTTGTCAAATGAACATTCAATGACCCTTAGACCACTGACTGAACATTATTTGGAGGCTCTAAGCTTAAAAGAAGGCTGGATAGGCATGTCAGGGTCTGCACTTGTCAAAATACCACATTGTTCTAAATAACATGTCGCAGCTCTTTTGTTAATTCTTATTAAACTCATCATTATTTTGGTATTAGATTACTTCAACATTTTTGCCGTGGGTTGACATGCAGCATAAGATTGTGGTATTTCTTGATCATACTCTCTTATTACCTGACTTTTTGATTACTGTAAAAGCGGCACCTTATGAATGCGTAATTAGGACTAGTCAACCTTAGGCATAGGTAAAAGCTGAAAAGGAGGTGTGATTTTATTCAAAAGTAACTGTATCATCTTGTGCCACGACCTCAGTCATTATATAGTCCTTAAAACGCCAGCAAAATAACTGCATCTGAAAATGTTTTTAACATAAGCAGAAAGGCAAACATTGTGGACCCAGATCAGACTGCTCCAATAGGAGCAGTCTGATCTGGATTCACACTGTTTATCTATGAGGCTTCAAATAGTTTCGTGGACGACAAAAACATACATTTTGTGATTATGCGGCTTTAAGGGTTAATAAATATGAGTTCAGTGTGCATACGGTTAGGATTTTCATGAAATGCACGCACGTTTGCGGCCCAAAAAAGCTTATTAACTCTTAACCAAATTATAAATTAAACCTGATTTCCCTTCCTTAGTAGATGAAATAGCCGACCCACTCCCAGATATGAATATTAAAGTTGCCGCCTTTACAATAAGCGAAAAGTCAAGTAATATTCCTTGATCATACTCTCTTACGTTTTGTTGTATTTATAGCTAAGCCATGTCCAAGGACAATACCAAACGGTAAGCTGTCAGAACCGTGTCTGGGAACGGTTGGCTCCAGTTGTGGGTACACATGTCATACAGGATACCAGCAGAGAGTTGGAGTCTCGTCAATCAGGTGTGAAACATCAACAAACTGGAGTGTAGACCCGCACTCCTTATGCACAAGTGAGTACTGTAACAGTAAAACCTGTGTAAAACGACCACTCTCAAGAAGACAGATAAATTGAGTTTCAAGATAAGTTATCGCGTAATGCAGGTCAAAATTATTTCAGAATTCATTCTGCAATACTTTCGACATTCATTAAGCTACCATTTGTCATTAAGATCTTCATTTTGTCTTTTTTTTAAGTGGCCGTTTTACACAGGTTTTACTGTAGCAACATTCTTGATTAACGCTAACTGATTCCATAATTGTGGCACCTTTTGTATGTTAATTTTAGAGTGATATTTAACAACATAATTTTCACGAATACTAGCCGGGAGCGCAGTGGCTCAGTGGTAGAGTGCTTGACTCGAGACCGAAGGGTTTCGGGGGGTCGAGCCTCACCGGTGTCACTGCGTTGTGTCCTTGAGCAAGAACATAAGTCCTAGCTTAGTACTGGTTCAACCCAGGAAGACCCGTCCCTTTATAACTGAAAGATTGTTGATGGGACGTAAAGAATCAAATCAAACAAACAAACAAAACGAATACTAGCCGATAAAGATAAAGAATCCTTATTTATACCACCCTTACCAACTTTAGCACGAAATATCTCGTGAGGTGCAAGGTCTCCACTGATTTAGGTGGTATAAATTAGTTATACCATGTTTGTCCACCTGTACGTAAGATAATCCACTCGCTAAAGCTCGTGGATTATCTCCACGTACAGGCGGACAACCCATGGTATAACTATTACTTAACGTCACTTATAACTAAACAGGCAGAATTTAGCTCACGACCTTTTCTTACTGTACCTGTTTTACTTTATCTTCCTAGCAAAATCTCTTTTTAATGCATCACCAGCAAGGGATTGTGCTGCTAGTACCATTTTTAGACCTTTGGTATGATGCGGCCAACGGATTCGATCCCACGACCTCCCGCTCCGAAAGAGGACGCTCTACGTGTACCAACTGAGCTATTGAGGCGTGTGTGTCAAGTGAATTTATTATAGATTAACCCTTAAAGCGCCAATCACGACTGCAGCAGACGACAAATTTTGCAACGTCTTTCCTAATTTTCAGAAGAAATAAGGTATGATATATCATGAGAATTGTCTGCCAGCAGACAATTCTCATGAAATATCATACCTTATTTTTTATTTTTGAAAAAGAGGCAAAATTTGAAATTGTCGTCTGCTGCAAATTATAGGTGGCGCTTTAAGGGTTAAACCCGACGTTTTGTGGAAAGTCGAAAGAAGTTGATAAATAATTAAGTCTCATCTGTCCTATACTTAACAGCAAAAGAAACGTATAATTTGATTATTAACATCCTTTTTATTTCAGAAATTAACAGTCCATACATAAAACAAACTGTTTGCAAAGTATTAAAGTATTTACCAGCAAGTGTTCTTTAATAAGCGATAATTGTTCTTGAAAACCAATTTCTGGTATTTTACAGTGGCCGTCATAGACAGGTTATACTGTATACTATTTTTTCTAGACGCCCAACAGTGTCCTTACGAGTTAGCGAATGGTGACTTGGACCTGTCATGTAAAAGAGCTCTTGGAGATACGTGCATGTACACATGTCATTTAGGTTATCTCCCTTCATCGCCTATAGAAGCAACAAGTGTGACATGTACATATAGTGCATCATATTCCTGGACCAAGCCCTTGTCATCTCTCTGTACAGGTAAGTTCTTAAAGAAACAGATTACATGTAAGATTCAAAGCAGCCTGCTGAGACGCAGTGTTTGCTTAAATAGATATTTTGAACATTCTAGGTCATGGCTCGAGAAAGAGGGGATTCGGGTTTGAGCCCCACTGGAGGTCCTGTGTTGTGTCCTTGAGCAAGACACTTTATCCCATGTTTTGTACTGGTTTCAACCCAGGAAGTTCCGTAAAATATGACTGAAAACGTATTGCTTGGGACGTAAAGAATCCAGTCCAACAAACAAATAAACACAAAACTAGACCATGACGCAAGGTAATCTGATGATTGGCATGTGAGCTACGTTTAAATGATTCTATGAGAACAGATAATAAATCTTAATCTGAGAATTATTACAAACACTCGCATATGACTACTGGGTACATGCGACCATCAAAAGTTCTGGTGATTCTGCACATGTTCCCAAAGTCGCATGAGTTTTTTTTGCCAACAAATTTGATAGGTATCGAATTTTCATGCTCGTGTCAAGCTGAAATTGCGACCATTTATCTGATGTGTGCATGTATCTTTTAAAATAAAAATTGTTAATGTTGTAATCGCCTTTAGTTAATTATGTAATACAGTCAAATCTCGTATATTCAAAGTCCTTGGGACCAGAGTTTTTATTTCAATGTTTCAAAGTTCGAATAATATGGAGATATAAATAAAGTATTAACACTTTCGCTGCCAAATATCTCAAAAAACCAATACCTCAGTGCCAAGCATGTTTCAAGGACTCCTGAATATTGAGGGTTTATGGGTTCAACACAGAGTATCTCCAGAACCGTTCAACCTATCGCTGTGAAACTTTCACAGAATGTTGCTAATATACAGAAATTTTATTTGAACCAATAATAAAAAAGATTGTCACGTGACCTTTGGCCGCCATTTTGGGAGCCATACTGAATATATGAAAAATGCCTATAAACAACTATTTCATGCAAAAAAGAGATAAAACATCCATCTACATCAAATACCAAACATCAGGATTTATTCTGTTGTATTGTTTCATCAGAAATAAATCAAAATATAGCAGTTGAAGGGCTTAATGCATCCTGTATATCATCCCCATAGACATGTTTTCGATATTTTTGATTTACGCGAAATCTAATGACATTACAAAAAGGTTTATAAAGTCCATTCTTGTACAGAAAATTGCATATACCACCATATACGATATTATCATGTACCTTGATCATTTTGAAATAAAGAACAAAGAGTTGCGTTTCTTATAACGGTTAAAGATAGACACCTAACAACTGTGCCTTTAAATTTCGACTCTAGTCGCGGTTTGGCAGTGAACTGTAAATTCGACTACAGTCGCATTTGGCAGTGAAAGTGTTAAAGGACGAAAAATATGATTATTTTCAATTTTTCCTATCAAACGTTTCTTTTATGCACCCAAAACATATTATTTTATAGACTGTTACTAAAATATGTCATAAATAGGTAATGGTATCTTAATCTCAAATTTATTTTGAATAAGGGAGAATTCCGAAAAAAATGTGTTCGAATGTCCGAGTTTATCTGTTTCCAACTATGCTTGATTGAGACTCATCATTTCTTTGTAGAGCTAAGATGTCCAGATGCCATCCCCAATGGTTACATAGGACCCGCTTGTAGCAGAGAATATGGAAGCTATTGCTACAACTACCAGTGTAACCCTGACTACAATAAAACCCCAGCAAGTCCAAGTCTGAAATGTAATGCATCTGGACTGTGGTACTGGTCACAGGGTTTGACAAAAGCACTTTGTACACGTACGTATAAATCATCCAAAGCAAACTATTAACTTTCAAATTGATGCGATTTTCCGACTTCTGTTCACATTGCCCTGTCTAACCAATAAGTTTTGGCTACCAATAAATTAGAGTTTGTTAATTTAATTAGATTGTTTTGCTATGGTGATGCATTGCATAAGTTAGGAAGCATCCATGCGAGCTTAGGCTGCTGTCCGTTTGGAGGTTCTGGTGTTGTTGATTAAATGTTCCATTCATTGCTTGTAAAAGTTCCATGTTTACTTTAATTGTTTTCTTGATGTCCTGTGATAATAAATTTACAGAATTAATTAAACAAAATTTAAATAGAAAGTTTTGGTTTTTATTTGGCTTGTAATCAGAAGCACCTTTTCTCTTTGAAACAACCATAACGATATAATTCATGGTCATGTCAGTACATTTGTAATCATGCTCTCCATTATCGTTTGAACGATAAATGTCTTATACTTGGCTTTAAATTGCATGGACAAATTGTAAGTATTCCAATGAGTGTTAATTGAGCTCATCTTGTTGCAGATTTGTTTTTTTTCTGTCATTGGACAGAACATGCTACGTTGTTTCTAACTGACATTTATATAGATTAATCCAAAAAGTAAGTAGCTATCACCTGGAAATGCCACACACTGCAGACCAACCCACAGCACCGTAAGGATGAGATCCGAAAACAAACAGTCACATGACACAAAAAAGCAATAAAGTGAAACAACCATAAAGTGCTACACAACAAAACAAAACAATGACCAAACACAAAACCATCAAACGACAATGAGAGCAACAATTAAAAAGATGAAACATTATATAACAACAGAGCCATGTACAGCAGCCATTGCCACTGGAGGGCTAAAATCAATATTTGCCCAAGAAATCTACACAATATCTAGATTGCTTACTGAACAGAGCTAATCCTTATTTTGAACATATGGCAAGTTGGATATATCTCACATAATGTAAGCCAAATAAAGCAAATTATTTTGATACTGAAGCCTTTTTTTGGAATTGAGCCTGTCCATAAATAATGACATAGTCTTATCTACAATTTATGATAAACAAGAAAATAGGAAAATTCACATTCCTTGATTGTAACATTCTTCTCTCCTCCTCTTATGGTATGTATATTTCGTTTGTTTTTTTTTGCAAGAGAATGACTTCAACATGAGAAACCATTTTTTGACTGATAAGTTACTATTACAAGTCTGTCCATATCATAAACTTTATAAAGGATTTTTTTTTTTAAATTCTATTGAAGATACTCTGAGTTTATTATTAATTACAATGTTGGCTTGAACCTCCTTTTTCATCATCAAGGCATATCAAAGCCTTTGTTTTTGTGATTTAAGTGATACATTTAAAAAAATAATCGCTGAAAAGCCTACTTTTGTTATCTGTTCTAAGGCTGTTGTTCTGTTGTTGGTGATTAATTGTTAATTATTGCAACCATTGTTTTGTGGGATTTAGCGTTTGTGCCTTGATATTTGTGCAGTACTAAAACAGTGTCGTTTCTAGTTTTACAATCATCTCACTTTTGAAGAGAGAGCTGGGAGTCTTACTTTGATTACCTTTTGATACCATGTGACTGTTAGTGTTCTAAGCCTCTTCTCACTGTGTTGTGGGTTGTGGCATTTGATATTTTTACTCATATACCGTTTGGTCTTAAAAGAAATAATTCAGCTGGTGTCTAGAAAGTGGTATATGTTGGAATGTCGCCCATCGAAGACTCAGATCAGACTGCGCATCCACGTAAGCTGGTAAGCAGAGTCTGTAATGAGAGCACTATGTGTCGCCAAGGGCATAACATTTCTTCAGGCGGTCTACTTCGAGCTTGTAAGGGCTTTAGTTTCAAACCTAAAACAGCGTTCATCAATGGCTCGAACAGGCTTCTTTTCTAACTTTCGAAAAAATAAGGTATGATATTTCATGAGAATCGTCTGCCAGCAGACGATTCTCATGAAACATCATGACTAATTTGTTATTTTTGAAAAAGCAGCAAAATTTAAATTGTCGTCTGCTGCAAATTATTTCACTAAAATTTGCAATTATCCAGATTGTCCTGTAATTTGTGTCTTGGTCATATTTTAATCACCACTTCGTGTCATGTACGAGGGTTAGTCAAAAATAACTGAGCCCTACCTAATAGAATTTTAGTTTGGTATTGTAGACAACTGATGTGATTATTTTCTATAAGTATAACCTGTCATAGATGTTCCAACCCTAAAAAAGTACCCTAGTGAAGCTTCTATTATGGTTGCTAGGCAACTGAAGGTCGTCAGTCAGATTGATGCATTCACGATCTCAGCCTCTAGGAATATACAGTATTTCTTTAAAAAGCTTGTGTGCTTTATGGTTTTTGTAAAAGACATATTTGACATTTATTTGAATAACATATATCATATTGTCTTTCCTTATATACACTGACCCAAAATGAAAACTTTACATAGTATTCAAAAGTATATATTTTGATGATAAATTAAGTTCCGGGGTTAATTTTTTCGATCATCGAATCTTCAATGCCTTATCGATGTCTCTGAAAAAATTATTGGATGAAAATCATAAATTGCATAATTTTTATGAATAATTTAGTTCAGAGGGGTCAAAATGAAAATTTCCAAAAACAAATCAATCAGTCACACAAATTTTGGAAACAAGAAATTACTGACTGCGTGCTTTAAGTTATATTAAAAAGATCATCAGTTACCAGTGTGACCTTCATTTTTTCGAATACTTAGCAGAATACGTCGCCTCATTGAGTTTACGTAACGTTGTATGAGCACGTTAGGGATACGTATGTAATGGTAACAGAGGCGCATATTGGAGTCATTTAACGCATCCATTTGATGATTTGACCTGACCCTCCGTCCCCATTCATCCTTTTCGTGTTCTATGGGGTTCATGACCAGGGATGCCGCAGGCCAAGGCAAGAGGTTGGCGTTATTTTTAGCGTGGAATTGTCTGGTTATTTACGTGTAGTATGAGGCCTTGCATTGTCATGCTGGAAAATGCCAGGTCCGTTATTTTGCACGAAATGACTAATTATCTTTTGTGCATGAGCCCTGTAAAGACGAGCAATAATGGTTGCCGTTTAAAACGATTACGTGGGTGAGTTAACGCGTTAACGTGATAAGAACGTAACGTGGTCACACATGCGCGACCAGGTCTTGCACGAACTCTGACATACCCAGTTCTGTTGTACGGGTTCATAAGATAATGTATAGTCTATCTAGAGCAGCCAAAATGATGCGAGATATCATTTACCGTATACCCCGCCTTGAGCACGCAAATAACTTGGTTTCTTTGATCTTTTGAAAGACGTGTCGTCACTAAATGGAAGCGTTTTGTAACAATAAATTATTTTTTATTACCAGTACTCAGCTGCAAACGTTTCTTGTCGGTTTTAAAGCTGTAAATGAACCACCTGTTCCTTAGCACGTGCAACGTTAGGAACACGTTTTTCAGGCGTTGACGCTTGAATAGACGTAGGATCTGAATAAAAATTGCATAATCGTTATCTGCGATGAAGTCTCGATAAGCATGCGTAAATCTTACAACGACATGTATACTCACAAAACAGTTATTCAAAGACACAAAGTGTAAAGTTTTCGTTTTGGGTCAGTGTAGGTGTCGCTTTAAGGGTTAACATAATAGTTAACTGCTGCTGTTGCATTTTTCAGGGGAAGAGGACCTATGTCCATCCACCTTCAGTAATGGAGAAATTGTTTGGCACTGTTCTCGTCAGCCAGGAGATACATGTACATATAACTGTAGATCTGGTTGTAAGGAATCATCTGTTTCCTGGCTCACTTGTAGAGCTAATGGCACCTGGAACCATGAAACAGATCTTCTATGTGAAAACTGTAAGTTGGTTTATTGGAGTGATGTCTAAATATAGCCATTCTTTCGAAATTATAAACTTATAAATTAGAATTTTTATAGATGTAGGACACAGTATGTGTATATGTTGTGCGCACGTTGTGTTTGTGTGTGTGTGTTGGGGGTGTTATCTCGTTCGAACTTCCTTCTGAAATTTTACACCATAGGCAGACAACGTATAATGATAACAAAAAAAACAACTTCCAACTCAATTAGTTTCTGAATGTTTGATCTCATTTTGTCTGAAAGTTGTTTCTGGCCGACATCTTAAACACCAGTTTGAATTGCATTTTGAAAGTTATGAAGTTTATGCTCTATTTGGAAATGACATGTATAGTTTGGAAGTTGGCACATCATAGAACATTATTGAATAAGCACGTGTTAATTAGAAAGTTCATGGATGTATTATCTCAGCTTTGTTCGACTTCTCCCTAAAATCCACCAATTAACACCTTAGCTATGGAATAGCCAAATAACGCGTACTATTTGCATGTCAAGTTTCGTCAACGACAGCACTGTTTTGGCTTATATTTTGAAAAAATGCAGGTGACATTTAATTCTGTTGTCAAATATGGTCACTTACACTCACTAAAATTTGCAATTATCCTGATTGTCCTGTAATTCGTTTCTTGGTCATATTTCAATCACCACTTCATGTCATGTAAGCAGCTTCAGAAGTTGACGTGTTCAAACAAAAAAAGCGGTCTCGTTGATGATTTGATTTTTATGTATCTCATTAGTCTGAAATACATCATGGGCGGATCCAGAGGGAGTAAAGCGGGTCTGGGCCCCCATGAAAGCCACAAAAATATACATGTAGGGTTCCTTTGTAATACCGGTCCATATCCCCTGCAAAAATTCACAAGACTATCAAGCCAGCAAGCATTCAATGTTGGGCCATTATTGGCCTGCCAGCAAAACGCCAAGGGGTGCATTCTGCAATACTATCGACCTACACTAAGCCACCATTTGCCATTAAGATCTTTGTTAGTCTAAGTTTGAGTGGCAGTTTTACACAGATTTTACTGTAACTAATAAACGCTTATACTGTTTGATAAAACAAAATCGTGTTGAATTGCTTGCAATGAAGCTTTTCTTTTTATTCGTTTTTATCATCTAAGTACATGTACTGTAAATTCGGAAATTTTCGCGAGAATTTCATTTTCGCGAATAGCGTTAAAAGACATATTTGCGATGTACAAAATGCGACTTGGACACGATTTACTTATATCAGTAAATGACAGAGTGAAACCGCCATTTCGCGAGGATTTTATATGCAAAGTTTTGCGAAAATAAAACCCTTGCGAAAGTTTCCGAATTTACAGTACATGTTTATATATGTCAATTCCAGGTCCGGACACAACGACAAGGGACACAACAACAACATCTACTACAGCTGCAAGTACTTATCGCTGCTCTGCCTATATACCCAATGGGAAGATTTGGAGTAATTGTAGTCGTTCTCCCTTATCTCGCTGTAGATACACATGTAATTCTGGCTGCAAACCCTTCTTTGATAGCCTGATATGTTATGAAAATTACGGTTGGGCATCACAACGCTTGGCTTGCAGCTGCTCAGGTAGCACAATGATTTAGATAGACGATCTTACATGAGTGCTCATGTTTAATTGAATTTATTAAACGAGTTGAGGAAAAGAGTTAAAATGCGAGGCTTGCTCAGCATTTATCTCTTTTTCGCAAAGAGTTTAATTAATTCAATAATACAGGAGCACGAATGTTGGATTTTATTTATTATATGACATTAAGTATACTTTGAAATCTCATTTCTGGCGTGAAAAACGTTATAATTTTGTCATTATGTGCGCAACACTGTTATGGACGTCATAACTTTTCCCGTAAATCTATAAACCACTAGTGGTTTATCGATTTTATTGCATGGCGTTATTTCACTCCCAGACGCGACGTCATATGATAAATTGATTTAGTATAATAACTTTAAAATATATTTCATATCATTTCATGATAAGACTACGTTAGCCTGGCTGCTATGCTGGTTACACACTTTTTACCCCCATCTGCCATAAGAAGAATATATCATGAGCGTGAGGGTGGGATAGAAAAATCCATCCAGAGGATCACCAATTGACACCACGAGGCTTACTGAGTGATGCCAAACGGTGATCGTGAGGGACAGATTTGGATAATGGATCCTTTTTCTTGTTCACCACTAAATACCTCGTTTTGTATTGGAAAAACATGAAAAAGGCGTCCAGAAAATCCTGAATACGCTGAGATGCGGGATGGTGACGCCATTAAAACATTTCAATGACGTAAACGATCGACGTGCGGCCAGTGTGCGGCAGACGTGCAGCTGTTTGTTTTTTATCTTTCCTACGGCCTTGTAGGTATGTGATCTTAAAGACAAGACTTCATGCTGGCGTCTGCTGAAGTCACAATTAACCTGTATAGGTAAAGGTGAGAAAATTTATTCAGCTAATCAAGGGAACGTGAAAATCAGATGGGTTTGATTTTTGGTAAAGGCTATGTCACTATGGTTGGGTAAATCAGACAATATATATATATATATATATATATATATATATATATATATATATATATATATATATATATATATATATATATATATATATATATATATATATATATATATTATGTGCCCCATCGCGAGCACACTTTTATGTATGGTGTCAAGCTAGGAGCGACTCAAATCAATCTGCCCAGACACAAATAAATAGTTATAACTTTGAGATGTTGATGTTGAAAATCCACATATTATACTTTGCAGAAAGTTATACCCAAGGCGCTTGTATAACTGCGGACCTTATTTTACGCATCTAGCAATGTCAAGGTCCCATAATATTTAGGTTGTAAAGTTTTCGATATTCTCAGCATTAAGGATGCCTGCCTGTTGAGTAAGCAAAAACTATCTGCTGTATGAAAACTATTCAGTTGACAGTCTGATTATTGAGAAGTTACTAACTCAGCTGCCGTCAACGAATTTTATCGATGTCTAAACTCCAGCAAATCACAAACCGTGTAAAGCTCGAAGGACATTATGTAAAGTTTGTGAGTGAATCGCCTGAGTTTTCACATCGGTAAAATATCCAAAAATAAATTTCTAGGCATTACTCAGATTGTTTTGATAAAGTCCTCAAAAATAAAAAAATAATTCCTTATAATCCCAACTTTGGAAAAAAAACAGCACATTTCTACAGAATTCTTGACAATATTTTTAAGTTTAAAAACCTCCTAAGGAAAATGTCCTTGGAAGATGGGGTAGCCATCTTAAAAATTCGGTCAGATGAAAACTTTGTTTTACTACATAATGATTAAAATGGTTTCAGACTGAGCAATTGTGTGAGTATGAGCTCAAAAACAAATCCATGTATTGTGAAATACCGCTCGCTGGACTAATTGAAAGCATTTAGATAGGCACTACCACCAATCGACTATCAAACAACTAGACGTTTTAAATAGCACATCCCTACACAACTCCTGACTGAATCTCTAACTATAATAAACGTAAATTTAAAAGTTCGTTTTAACACCATCAATCTGCGTTACAACCAACCTTTTGGGGTTCAGGCAGATATTGTTTTATGAAGCTTCTCTTAAGCCTCGTTTATATGCACAATATGCACCCGGGTGTAAATTTGCACCTGGGGTGTATTTTGTTCATATAAACGGTGTTTTTTGAAAATACACTCGGGTGCAAATTAGCACCCGGGTGCGAATTTGCTCCACCTTTGTAGGTGGTGCAAATTCGGTGGAGCAAATTAGCACCCGGGTGCACATTGGCCCCTAGGTGTAAATTGTGCACATGAACGCAACTTGTTATCACAAATGTACAATTTGAGCTTAGATTTTGATAAATTACCCATCTTTTCTATATGAACATGTACATGTGTATTAAAGTAAACTATATAAATAGCCCCTTTATCAACTTTAAGGTCATGGCTTCTCTCTGTTTTCTTTTGTTGTTTTTCGTCCAAAGTCAAGAGCTATGGTCATTGCGGGACGGTCAGTTCACCTAACCACACTTTTTCCTGGGCAGGCTTGAACAAGCGGTTAACCAGTAATTTGTGCACATACTTTCGCTTGTAACTGACAACAACCCTTCTTGACTGAATCAGCGGAAGGGAGGAGAATGACCGTAGAAATTATTTCATGATCAATCTCCACGAAAGTATGGGACCGGGCCGGGATCGAACTCGCGACCCCTGGATCTGCAGTCAGACACGCATCTGTAGCCAGACACGTTACCGGCTGCGCTACGCGGCCCGGTCCCAGGGTCTCTCTGTAGTCACTATATACTTCATCGGCTATGCTGGGTCGCCACGCAGAACAACTGGAATTTCTGGCCTATGGGCTTCGATTTGCACGATTCTATTTCCGAACAATATCTCTTCCTGACCTCAGCAATGAAAATCAGAGTTTGGCAGAACCTGGCGCCATGCACGAGTCCATGCTATCCGATGTACACATCCATGAAAATCCCCCCCCCCTGCATAATAACGGAGTGACCACCCTTATCGATTCATGTAATCAACGTGATGTTCAGACGGAGCAATAATTCAAATATGTCTACCCTCTATCTTACCCCCCCCTCCAATTTGGGAATCCAAACCTCTTGTAGGCATTGATAACCTCGAATGAGCCATTTCCCTTTGGAAACTTAACAGAGATTTAGAAGGGTTCGTCAACAATTGAAGACCAAACCCGTTTCACACATACACAAGACGTTTATTTTGCTATTACGAAGAGGTTCTCAATTGTCCACCGCTGCGCAGTACTAAGTCAAACTGTCACCAACAATTCAATTGAAACAACTTAACGCACACGCGCATTCCGCAGGTGTTGGCCAGGGATACAAATGACTGGTGTGTTATCCTCTTTAAATATTGTATAAATAAATAAAGCAAATAAAACCAGTTTTCTCAAACGACAGTATCTTGAACTGACTAATAATCGAAAAATTCTGAACACATCGAATTTCTCCTTAAAGTAAAACTGAAACATTTGTGATATGTTTAAAGAGCAAATCCAATAACATATGAACACAATTTATTGAATTTATTGATATATGAACGCTACAAAAGAGGTAGCAAATTAACTCTAGGGTGCAATTTTGCACCCGGGAGTAAATTTGCACCAGGGTGCAAACTGTGCATATAAACGAGGCTTTAGATGCTGTTGCTAAGTGTCATCACATTACCTTAGCAATGAAGAGATATCCCCCATTGTTTAATCTTGGCATCACCATGCGTTGGTTGTAGGGGTTTTTAAAATGAGGTCTTAATTATATTTTACATGGCAAATGTCTCATGTACAGTTTGAGATTATTTGCACTATTTTAGCAATGACAAATCAAAGCAGACATCGAATATTCTTTTGCGTGGGTTTTTGTCCAAGTCTAAAAATGGATTAAATTTTGCAACGGATCAATTAAAGTCGCAGTAAAAAGGATAAACCATTGAGTTGGAATAATTAGTGGCATGAACATTGTGGGCTACATTCAGGCCAGTGCACGAAGGCTCAGGTGAGTGTGTGCATACGTGTAGGCTGGTTAGATCCTTCACTGCTCATATACACAAACTGTATGTAGTTAAGGACTCATTCAAAACCAAAGATCTCAAGCCTTTTTGGATACGCCGGAAGAATGGGTGTTTATAACAGGTATTTCCGCATATGCGATACGTACCACAATCTGTTATTTTGGCTCATTTGCTGACACTTTTTTTATACGAGGAGTTGATATCTACTGTCATAAACATATTTTCTTCTGGATATATCAATGGCGTCAATTTTTTTATCAGGTTCAGACACAACATTGACAGTTTCTACATCAACGTCGACATCTACACCATACTGCTCCTCCTATATTCCGAATGGAATGATCTGGAGAAATTGCAGCCATGCGCTGTTATCTCGATGTGGATATACCTGTTACTCTGGTTGCAAGCCATTTTTCAATAAACTGATATGTGACGAAAATGGTGATTGGTATGCACGAGAATCAGCTTGCGACTGTTCAGGTAATTAAATGTTTTTTTACAATATTTTATAGTAATACTATATAAATATTACATTCCCTGTGAGGGTGACAGTCAAAAATATAATTCAGAGTAAAGTGATTATCAACCGAGGTTCTCAGGGTGACAGTCGAAAATATCATTCCGAGTAAAGTGATTATCAACCGAGGTTCTCAGGGTGACAGTCGAAAATATCATTCCGAGTAAAGTGATTATCAACCAAGGTTCTCAGGGTGACAGTCGAAAATATCATCACGAGTAAAGTGATTATCAACCGAGGCTCTCAGGGTGACAGTCGAAAATATCATCTTGAGTAAAGTGATTATCAACCGAGGCTCTCAGGGTGACAGTCGAAAATATCATCACGAGTAAAGTGATTATCAACCGAGGTTCTCAGGGTGACAGTCGAAAATATCATTCCGAGTAAAGTGATTATCAACCGAGGTTCTCAGAGTGACAGTCGAAAATATCATTCCGAGTAAAGTGATTATCAACCCAGGTTCTCAGGGTGACAGTCGAAAATATCATCACGAGTAAAGTGATTATCAACCGAGGTGCACACCTTCTCAGGGAATGTCATATTTATTTTATTACACCAAACAAAACATCAAATCCTTAATTTTCGGTCGTTTTCTCTCGTATGCCTACAGGGGAGTTCCAAAAGGAAAATAATGCACAGCCTCTTAATTGTATATGCATGAATGGAAAAACACCTTTCACGAAAAATGTTCTTTTAATCGAACTGAATACTGACGTTCCGTTGAACAAGTTACGTCATAAAAGCTATGAAGTCAAACTTAATACCGAGCAGCGTCATTTTTAAAGGAGGTACTGTACAAGAAGCGGTTTTGTTGCAAAAGAGAAAATTTTGCCTAACCCGCTCAAATTTGGTCTCAACGTATCCCTCTCGTTCTAAATAAGAAAACGAGTACCCATACTTTATGTTTCTGACCATAAACAACGAAGTTATTGGGAGTTGAAAGTCGCCATTTCATGTAATTTGTGATTCAGCAATTAATATATTCCTGTGAATACAAGGGTTTGACACTTATTAACCTAGTTTCTGAGTTAAAATTGCAAATAACAATCTCTATTTCTATGATTATAAGAACATTGACTTTTTGAATAGTTAGTATGGCCAGGAAATACCACAATCACAGACTGCAGACCAAACAACAGCTGCACCGTAAGGAATGACACAGAATACAGCCAACTACAACACACTTAAAGCAAAGCAACCAGCGCTTTCTTCCTCATGAAGATGAGTGCTAAACTAGAAAGGGCACCACGAATCACACCACAAAATAAGGACCAAGCATACACATACACACACAATGAGAGCAACATCATACACTAAATAAACAACAGCAGCATTACCGCCTAAGAACGAATAGCAGCCTAGGTCACTGGTGTGGTGGGGGGAGTCAGGGGCTTAAATCTGTTTAAAGCAAACTCAAAAGAAGACCAAAGATTTTTTTCAAGACGGATTATCGCTTCTGCAATACGTTCGACCTGCATTAAGCTAACATTTGTCTTTAAGAACTTTTTTCTCTATTTTTGAGTGGCCACTTATGACAGGTTTATCTGTATTTTACTAGCCTAATTTTCGCCCTAGATTCTACTGTTGTTGACAAAAACTTTTTAGCTCGCGTGTAGGTTTCTCAAATTATACAAAACATAATCACTGATAAACACTAAAATATGCATACTCTTTATGATCAAAGAAAGAAGACGGTTCTTGACTCATTAACATTCATGGGCTACAGTAACCCATGATGTATATATTGTTTAACTTAAAACGAGCTAGTCATATCAGCCAGTCATGTGTATATGGTACTTATCCTATTTTGTTTTAGTGAGTAGATGCGAGGGACCAGGCACGATGGTATGGTCGCAGTCTTGCTTGGGCCTTCGCCATTAACTCACATATGACATACAGCCTAACGATGGCATGAATCTAGATCTTAAAATAAGGCCAGATTAATGGCAGCGTATGCGATGAATGTTTTAATAAGAGGACAAATGTACAATTTGTTTAGGCACGCTCATCAATATTTATTTTAATTTCATATTAATTCATGCCTACATTTTTCGAGTTTCCGTTCTATTTAATGATTGTCTATAAATCCTATGTCAACTTGTTAAAGAGGGCCCCATGGAAGGTTGATTCTGCTAATTGGGTCACCCTTGGTAAATGAAGGATACTTACTTACTTACTTTTGATACGTTGGACCAAGTTGGGATCAGCCAAATAAAGGACCTAATACTAAACCTGCGATTGCCACTACCACTCTCTCTTACTGAGAATTTAGGGATTTTATACATAGATAAGCAATATTGTAACATTGAACTTGCAAAAACAATCTTTTTTAATTTGAATGTAGGGACTTTATTCATCAATAAGCAGTGTTGTAACAATTAAATTGCAGATTACACACTTATGTCAAATGCAGTGGCTTTATAAATTGATAGGCGATGTTGTAACATTGAAATAGCAAATAACATGCTCCATTTAAATGTAGGGCTGTTTTCCTTTGATAAGCAATGTTGTAACATTGAGACTGCAGTTTAACCTAGTCTTTTGAAAAGTATGACTTTAAAGTTCAAATAATATGTTCTAAGTTCCAGCTACTTCAACTACTACCAGGCCTTTAGTTTTTAGTGCATAACAGATAAAATAATTTTCTCATTGAGCACTCACAACATGTGCCAAAAATTATGGGCAAGATAATGTTTACAATTTTAAACGGGAAATTTGCGTTTATCTAAACTTGTGTTAACTACTCTACAACCTTTTATTTTTCATTGTTTAGGTACCTTAACCACCATAGAACCACCGAGATGTCCAGCCATTATAAACAACGGATGGATAGCCTATGAGTGCAGAGAGATGTCCTATTTTTCTGTGTGCTCATTCGAGTGTAATACAGGCTGCTTAGCACAGTATTCTAGTCTGTTCTGCAGATCGGATGGAAAGTGGGATAATCAAGACAATGCCTGTAGCTGTTATGGTAAGCATTTTATCATATAACGTCACGTCTTGGAGTGAAATAACGCCATGCAATAAAATCTGTAAACCACTAGTGGTTTATCGATTTACGGGAAACTTTATTACGTCCATAACAACGTTGCGTACATAATGACAAAACATATAACGATTTACGCCAGAAATGAGTCTTCAAAGTATACTTAATGTCATATGATAAATAGAATCTAACATTCATGCTCTTGTATAATTGAATTTATTAAACTCGTTGCGAAAGAGATAAAATGCTCGGCAAGCCTCGCATTTTATCTCTTTTCCCAAACTCGTTTAATAAATTTAATAAAACATGAGCACTCATGTAAGATCCTCTATATACACGGGTGGGCATCAGCGGAACTACCGCGAAATCGCGTCAACGTAAATTTGTTCCTTCGTCACATCCGGGACCTTTCGCGTTAGTGGCATCGCCAGAGAAAAACAAAACAAAGGTAGGTACTCTCGCTTGTTTTGATTTTTTGTAAAAGAATGAGCAAACTATGTAAAAATCCGGCAATGCTATTCCATGTAGATATGATTTACCTTGCTAAACAGGCCAAACTCGATGTTGAAAAAAGCTTTGCTTTGAGATGAGGACCGTAACCAAATCGAACACAGAACGGGATTTCTTCAGTTTTATGTCAAAACGAAGAAAGAATGCAGATATTTTGCCAGTTTTAGCTCAGAACAAGAGCATTTTACACATGGCATGATCATAACAGCCCATATTCGTCCTTTGGACGTAAAAAAATCGAACCGATCATGTACTATGAAGGAATGCTGCCAAAGTTTTCAGGCGCCGTAGCTCCTACGTCATCGCTCTAGTTGTAACGTCACGCTCTAGTTCCTTAGAGTATATCATGTCAGTACATGCAGTGCACAAAATAGCACACTTTACCCCGCCCCACTCCAAGTTCTCACCTCCTAGACCCCCACAACCTTTAGCTCAGCCTTTTACGTAGATGCGCTAAAGATGTAAGTATCAGCCCAAATATACTTGAAGGGTATTTATATCATTTATCTACATGTTTATATGTGTCAGTACATGAGATTTCGTCACTTATAACATGTGCTACGACTCAGATTGGCTTGAGCATTTTTAAAGTTTCACCAGAACGTCCGCTGCTCGCACACACAAAGTATGGCTGTAGATAAAGACAAGACCAATTTTTAGACCACCAACTGGATACGTCAGGATAAGCGTATAAAGAATGGCTTTTGCAATACGTAACTTATTAATATCTATACCCTTTTGGGAATAGTTTGGGTGGTGTTGGGTGGTATTAAATGGCTATTCAGTCACTGTAAATTCGGCAACATTAATATTCATAAGCTCAAGAAGGGTAATCAGAGGCGAGTCAAAAATGCGAGCGCTCTCGGTCGCTCTATGTACTGAGTTAATAAGTTATTTTGAGCTGCGCAAACGTGCGTGCATTTCATGGAAATCCTGACCGCTATAGAGCGCCAATGCAATAAAAACCGTCTGTTTGTGTCGTTTGAAGCCATTTCGACAAACAATGTAGACCTAGATCATGCGGCTCCTGTGGAAGCAGTCTGATCTGGGCCCAAACTGTTTGCATCTATACTTACGTTAACCAATAAAACGGCATTTGCTGATGCAGTCACTTTGCTTGCGTTTTAAGGATTAAATAATGTGTTTTGCGTCTATACTGAGGTTTAAATGTACCACGATCTCTGATTAATGACCTTTGGGTCTTTCTAATTTAAAAATTGATGCAGAATGCGTTAAATGAGCCAGTCGGGCTGGAACATCTTTGTTTTTCAAAGCTTTTATAATACATGTAAATACATGCCTGAACCTTCTTTTTAGAGACAACCATTTGCATGAACATTAACTACAATTGTCTGACTACACTATTTAGAAGTATTTTGACCCAAATATATGTATATCTGGTATTATTTACAATTTTCAATTTGACATTGAAAAGTTCATAAGCAAAAATTGTAAATATATATTTTTCTACCAGTCTGAGAATTTTTTAACATTTGGGCGAAAATACTTCTAAATTTTGTAATTGGATAATTGTAGTTCACATTCATGCAACTGGTTCTCAGTGTGTCGCAATTTTTCAAACTGTATCAGACCAGGAAGTAACTCTAAAAATACTGATAAGCATGCTGCCGACTGCTCAAAAAGCTGTATGTTTGGGGCGTAAAGTGATCTATGTGCGATGTATAAATTGTTCATACAACAATGTGACCAAAGGTATCCGTCTACTTGATAGAAAACATTTTTTCTTTATACAGGAAAAAATAAATGCAAGTAAGAGCTTTTGAAAAATATATCCCCATAATCAATATTGTAAATACAGTCACGCTCCAAAGCGTTTTGTTTATCCGTAATGGCTCAAGATAATACAGTTACTTTTGATTAAAACCACGCCTTATTTTCAGCTTCTGCCTATGTCTATGTTAGACCAGTCTTATTACGCATTCGTGAGGTAACGCCTTTACAGTAACCAAAAAGTATTAAACGAGAGCCAAGAGGTCAGTCCTTTCCCAGCAGGTGACCACAAGGCTGCAGGGAACAGACGAGACAGTATGTCATAGAAGATCACAAAAATCAAATAACAGAAAGGATTATAAGTTATTGCCCTTTTTATCTAAAAAAACACCTCAATATGTGAATTACGCTACATGTCTGTAATTTACGTGACCGCATTTAAGTCCTGGGATTTAAGTGTGACCATTCTGAAATATCCTAAAAAAGCCAAACTGAGCTTTCAATTATATCATTTATGGTTAAATAAGAGGTACATTATATAAAATTATTTAATAGGATGAGTTCCTTTAAAAGTAACACAATAGGGAGAGGTGATGTGCCTAGTTGTATCTTTGAAGTCCTTGTTATAATGAAACTGCAACTTTTATATTGCGCTTGGGTACTAATTTACTGAAACTGATGTCATTTCATTAGAA
Source organism: Loripinus fragilis (assembly GCA_964019695.1). Classification (NCBI taxonomy): domain Eukaryota; kingdom Metazoa; phylum Mollusca; class Bivalvia; order Lucinida; family Lucinidae; genus Loripinus; species Loripinus fragilis. Next base: position 42,964,337 of record OZ026516.1, on the reverse strand, counting down.
AAAAAATACATCATCAGATAGGATATGCCCCAAGACGGTTCTTCAGTGTTAAGTATCATTATATTAACGTAATTCACAATACCGCAATTTCCATTTTTAAATAATAGTTTGGTTGATTTGCCAGTGAGAATCAGCGAATTTAGTACCAGTGGGGGCATCAGTGTTCTCCAGGTTGTGCAACATGGATTTGGTAAAGCTTCTCCCGTAATATCGATATGGTGTTAAAAATTTTAATACACTGGTAGGTCCTCTCTATTTCTGAAAGATTATTCTATAGTGGACATGCGAGGATCCAGAGGGGGACAGGAGGTCCGAGCCCCTCACCCCCTGAAAAATCACAAAAATATAGGGTTTCTTAGCAATACTAGTCTGGATATCCTGAACAACCAAGCCGGCATTCAATGTTGGGCCATCATCGGTCGGCCAGCGAAACGACATTTTAGCTGCATTTTGCTGATGGTCCGATACTGGTCTACACTAAGTGGTATCTGGGTAGTCTTTCCCCTGTCCATATCAAGCAAAAGAAGAAAAAACGTTATCTGAGTTTGACACATCTGGCTGAACAATCTGGATCTAAGCATGATGGACAAAGAGACATGGGCACCAAAACGCATAGATTTGTAAACTTAAATAATCGGAAAAAGATCCTTCATTAATAGAGAGACCTACAGTATTAGAAAACAGCAGACTCGGTTTTATCGAGTCTGGTCATAAGAACTTATGGAAAGTGCAACAGTTCTCACGCCCCCTGGAACAGGCTTAAGTGGTATTAACTAAATTTGGCAGATAAAACATGTTGTTTAATCTAATTTTTCACTATTTCAGATGGGTGTGTTCAAAGGTAGAATAAGAAAAGGTGCCTGTTTGTCATACAAAAAATATACTAGTAGACGTTACAACCACAAGAAATTATACTCAGCGGCAAAGAAATCCTTCTCGATGAAATATTTTAAGCCTTTGAAGAGAAGTACACCTTATCAATCAAAAGCAAATAAAACACTATTTTGTCATAAAAGGAAATCAGTCAGTGGAAAGAAAGTAAGGACTCCATATAAATCACCTTTAACAAAGAAACCAAGGACTTTGTCTCCATTTACAAGACATCATATGTCACTGGTATCACCAATACTGTACAGTAAATCACAAACCCCACGAAAATCAAGGAGAATCTTGAAATACAATGAAAAAACAGTTAACAATCACTTAATTGAAAGTTTTCACAATGAAACTGATACACATATTAATGGAAATGACATGGATGAAACGATTCTGTATAGTGATGATGATATAAGTGATAGCACTTTCAATACAGTAGATAACGAACAAAATTTTGAGGCAATATCTTCAATGCCAGATGATGATGTAGCCATTTTTTACGAAGCTATTGACAGACTACGTGAGCACAATTTAAACGAGGAACTTATATCTTTTCTTACTTTAGTAGCACAAGGACAATTCCCATTAGATAATGTTGCATTTTTATCATTTATTGACGTAGTTAAGTGGTTCAATTGTGAGGACGTCCGTTCAATGCGTTACAGTGACACTATTAAGAAATTTTTCTGGCTGGGTAAAAAGTTGTTTGGCAGTCGCTTCATTAGATTTATGTCTGGTCCAAAGAATGAAACAGATGTTCTGCTCGGTAAACAAAACTTGTCACCCTTAAACTCAAAAGTAAATTTTGCCTGTCCAGGCGAGCCTGTTCTACGAAATTACAATCCCCTTGGTTATGACATATGTGTTGATAGCAAACCAGGTATAATACAAGAAATGATAGACCTCACGGCTAGGAACAATGCTGAAAACATATCTTACGTCTTAATGTTTGATGGAAAGAAAATCAAAAGGGGTACGGACATTGATCTTTTGGGCTTTGAAAGTGACCCAGCTAGTGAAAGAAAAGAGAAATTTCAGCAAGATATGGTGGTCATACAAAATACTCTTAAATGTCTACAAGAAATAGACCGGTCATTGGAAAATGAACAGGTGGTCAATGCAAATAATAAACAGGAACTATTTGCATTCCTCATAAGTTGTTTTAAAATTTTCTCTGTATACTTGATGGAGCTTCGAAAACTGAGAAAAACGAAAGAGAATGCAATGAAGAACTATAAAGAAAAGATAAGAAAAGACCCTTCTCTTTCAAAAACGCTAGAATATGCAATGGATTGTTGTCGAACAGCAACATATCAAATTGACAATTGTGTGTCTCAGCTACTAAAAACTCAGTTTGAAATATGTAGAACAGGAGCATATGTGAATGGAGTCTTACATTTGTTTGCCACTTCTAGATCAGTTGATTTAACATCTCAGGAGAACGTAAATTTATTAAAATCTGTCGAAGAAATGAAAGAGGACCTGAATACTGAAGAGCTTCCAACGGCTTGTGTGAAACAAAGATCTGAGGAGTGGTTCAATGCAAGGAAAAAGGTTAAAGTAACGGGTAGTACTGTGTATTCTGCTGTTGGATGTGATGGTTTAAAAGCTCTTAATAACCACATTGACAAGGTATGTAATAAAGATAAAAATACAGTGCCCCCAGAGTCCCAAGTGAAAGCGATGGAACATGGTATTGCTTGCGAAGAGCATGAAATAGCGACCTTAGCGTCAGTGATAATGCCATTTCTATATCCTTATATGACATACAATGAAGAAGGCTATTATCTTGAAAATGGTATAATTGTTTCACCTGATGGAAGTTTACGTGATGAGACAGGAAATACCGTTGTCTATGCTTTCGAAGGGAAGGCACCAGTAGGTAATGATTTCACAGTTAAACAACATTATAAAGTGCCTGAAAGGTATATAACACAAACTTTGTTTGAACAAAAAGTTCTAAAGGCTACAAAGGGAACACTGTATTTGTGTTGGACAGAAGAGAGTACTACAGTGTTTATCGTTCCATCCAGTGAAGCTATATGCGAAATGTGTGAGGATATCATAAGTCATATATACACACCCCAAGAACCAAAAAGACAAACTAGATTGTCAAATGAGTCAAAAGAACTTAAAGAAGTGCTAAAAAGGCATGTATCTGAGTGTACATTTGTTGGCGAATTTCCTTCAGTAAAGTCACAAATTAATTTGTCTGTACAACAGCAGGAATATGCTGAAGATTTTTCCTACAGTGACCTGGTAAGGTCACTGCTAAAAGCCCAGGCGTCTACAAAGGATGTGTATAACTTGCAAAGAAAGTTTGCATCACAAGTAATAGTTTATCTTCTTGCCGACTTGGATAGGATGTGGAAATCTGAATTGCCACACGCTGTTCCAGTTATGTACTGTTATAGAGGGTACAGCTTGCCAATGGACAAGGCAAGAGCCCTGACAGAGCACTGTCGACAAGCGTGTAAAAACAAAGGGTTGGACATTGTGGCAACAGCATCTGATGGAGAGTTTATTCCTCTTATGGTGAAAGGAAAAGATGAAGCTCCACTAACTATGTTTCAGTTAAGTAAAACAGTATGGAAAGATGTGTGTAATATGAAAAGGGGTGAACTTTTGAAAGAGCTTAGAAGTTTGAATGTGGAATATGTAAAAACAACTGGCGAAAATGAAAGTATAACATTAAAGAGTGCTGATGGTGCATCCAGTATAAAAACATCTGCCATAGGCTGGTCTCAGAAATTAAAGAGATATTCTAAACAACAGATACAACTAAAGGATCAATCCGTTGAGCCTGAAATTAATCTAAGGGAAAATGCAAGAGTGATTGTGAACTCTTCAAATCATGAAACAGTGACATCTGTGACTGACAAAGCCATTAATCAAATAGACATGGATATATATACAAATACTGATACATTACCAGTCAATGAATCTATTGAAATGTTTGAAAATGAAATTGATGTTGACCCAGCAGAGGATTCTGATGTAGATAGAACTTTACCATATAATTTTGAAGACTTACTAGAGGAGACTAACAGTAGAGAACAAACGCAAAACATACCAATGACATCGTCTGATGCAAAAGAAATACTGAAACTGTTCTGTGAAATTAAACCTCATAGATGGAACAATAAAACTGCAAAGGAACTCCTCGAAATAATACAGACTTCTCTCAACACATTATTCAAAGAGGAACTAATTGTGTTAATTAATTATTTCAATTTGAAATTTGCATCATCAGACAAAATAGTGAATATCAGTAAAGCTTTGAAAGCCGATCTTCTGAAACTGGTGGCATCTTTTCTTGGTGTAGAAGTCATCACAGAACAGCCAAGAAAAAAACACAGACATATCAGTACGTTGAGGGACAAAGCTGCAGCTTGTTTAATGAAAAACACATATCCAAAACAAGCTTTGAACATTGCATATGCAACATACATTTGGCCAAAGAAAGTAAAAGAGTGGCGTCAAAGAAATAAAGTAGCGGAGAGGATAATCATCAAAGGGAAACAAAGAGACTTATTTTTTGAACCTTATTCTGTGCCTGAGTATCGTGAAACTGAAGATGATTTTAGTGTTTTTGTCTACGACAAAACTCATTTGGGAACAAATTTAAGAAAATGTATATGTTTGGATAAGGTTAAAGGAATTTCAATCAAGGCATGGAAAAGTGTGTCATTGTCTAATCCAGATATCTTACACCCAACCTTGATTGAGGTTTCATCTGAAGGGAAGATATTGGACCAAATGAAAGAGACTCTAGCTAGAACAATCATCAGTGAGGAAGTTGAATCTATAATGATCAGACAAGGATACAATAAAGAGGCAGAATTCTGTAGAGTTGTCCGAGAGGGTCTTTATGTTGCAGATGATACACCAGGTGTTCCAGCATTTGAAAGATGTGAGAAACGATTAGCTTTAATGGAGTGGTTAAGTAGAGATGTTGACTTTGGATCGTTTCCACCATATGGCGGTTATATTAAAGGATTGTCCCATATATTATATGAAGGTTTGAGGATGAGCCAGGAGGCAAAGCTGTACATCTATACACTGGCAAAAGCAGGAACTTACTGTGTCCGAGCACCTAACACACTTTGTAGCGAGTCCTTCTTTGGGACTATGCAGGACATGGATCCATGGGGACAGGGTATTTTGAGTGCCAGTGGTGTTCAAAAACATCTAGTGGATTTTGCTACAATTACAGCTATGAAGATGGAAGATAAGAGGTTAGTTAGGAATATAGGTTGATGTAGTCATTCTATGAGGGGAGATCATAAAGTTTGTAGAATTCAGGGTTTATCTATCTTAGTTTACAAATCTGCTACTGTGTAAGACTTTGGCCAACTATCACCATACGCATCAGCCATGCATTGGTGCATTTCACTGGTGTTTGCACTTCCATTACAGACACTTTATAACTGCCCTGAACTTTATATATTGACTTACTATTTTTGCAATGGGTAAGGGTTTTCAAACAAAAAGAAAAAGCATAAACATGTATTAGTTTACTCAATGGCTGTTATCATTCAACTTACAAAGGTTTACACTGCACAAAATTGAAAAAAAAACCTTGAATAGCATAGAAAAATATAGAATTCTATAAACATATTAATCTCTCCTTGTTAAAGTTGTTTGCTACTTATTAGATTTGTAAAATAATCATATACGGGCGTAAGGTATAGATAGTCTGTTTCTCTGATCACAGTTTATCAATCTGATGCTCTGTCTTGATGCTCAAAAGTGATACAATGGTTCATGTTGTCTAGCCAAACCTCACAATTATGGTACTATCTTTTGTCATGCACACCTAACAATCAATACTCTAAGGACGCACCACTTCGCGTTTTTTGTGCATTTAGGCTAGCAATATATTTTGCACCTTCAAACCTGATCAGCTATTTGAAATAAGGCATACAACCACAAAACATTCTTGTGTACAAATATTGCTTTCTCAAACATATTTATCTGAGCCCTATAGTTTTGTTGGTAATGATGGGTCTCATGCATCCGGCACATTCTATCTTTATGATTTGGTCATGGAAAATGTTTGACCATTCTTCTTTTCAGCTGATTCAAGAAGGACAGTTGACACTAAATGGCGACGTATTCACTTACAAACTCTAATAAAGGAGTGTTACTTATATACAAAGTAAGAAAAGGGGCATAGATCAGGAATCGATACAATCAAGCACCACACCTGACCCAGGATACCAATGGGAAAGTGACAAATTCACAATTAGACATCACAAACAAGAGCCAAGAGGTTAGCCCTTTCCCAGCAGGTGACCACAAGACATTAATAAACAGACACGCATGAAAGCGTAACAAAACCAAGACGAAATAACATAAATGGTCCACAAAAGAAGCACCACCTTGGCACGGAGAAAAAATATTTTACCGGAGGGCTTAAACCAGTTTCACAGTGCGCCAACCTCACCCTTAGTTCTGATGTGGATCAAGACACAAAGATGTTTGGTTTACATGAAAGACCCCTAATTTATCAATGCATCATCTCCTAGAACATATTAATCAAGATATAAAAAGGAGATAAAGCAAAGATAAGGTAAAATTGAATACAGGAGCAAAAGACTTCCAAAAGTCAACCCCCGGTGGGCCTGACAACAGCCAAAGCATTTTAACCCAATGGGAGCACAGTGGCTCAGTGGTCAAGTGCTTGACTGGACATCGAGTGGCCGAGGGTACGAGCCACACCAGCGTCACTGAGTTGTGTCCTTTAGCAAGAACATTAATTTTAGACTAGTACTGGATCAACCCAGGAGGACCCTTCTCCCTGTAACTGAAAATTGTAGATGGGATGTAAAGAATCAAATCAAACAGACATTTTAACCTAATTCTGGTGGCATGATAAGGCCACTCGCTTAAGGCTACTCTAAAGCTTGTCGTTGACACTATAAGTATTGCATGGTTTTAAAGAATTATACTTTTTTCAGGAATATCTACATCAAAACCAAACGAAGTACTGCCTATCCCCAGCCTAAGAGCTTCACGTATAACTCAAGTAATGGTACAGACTCCACAGAACCCAGATGTAGTTGCAAGGAGCGGAAATTCATCAGTTGTATTGTTCCTAGGTAGGTTTGAAATACCTTTTTTCGCATTCCTTGGGCGGGGCGGGGTTTTGATGAGCATTCCAGGTATAATGAGTAAATGAAGAATACCATAGGTCACCCATCTTAATGACTGCATCCCCCACGGAAGGTCCTCGCTTTCAATGGGTAATGAGGTTGTTCTAAAATTTACATGCAAAGAAAAACAAGTTTAACCCACTAACCATTCCCTTATGATATTCAAATGAATATAAAAGAACATATCATATAAGTTTAAATAGTTGACTAAATACTTGATTGATTAAGTTTTGCATCTCTTATGTTTTAGATCATGGGATACGTTTTAAGCAGAGACTCGAAAAAATGTATATGGAAAATTGACATTTTTGCTTTCTTAATGTAACAACTTTTGCATAAGTGTGTTCATGTAATTAGCTAGGTCGCCTCAAATTAATGTATGAAATTCTTTCAGAATATTTACAATTTAAATGCAATAACAGCTCTGCTAGAAATATAGACCCATGTAAAACTAAGTGTCATCTGTACTATGAAACCTAGTACGGTTCTATTGTATGTTTTATGTATGTTGAATGTACCATTTTTAACGTTAACAAAAGACAAAGGAAGCATTATAATACTCGGCAAGCCAGCAAAGGGTTATTACACTTCTACTCTGGTACTTTTATGGAGGTGGAAAAACATTGTGGATTCAGTTATTCAATCAACCAAACAAGGTTCGATGATTTAAAGGTTTTGTATTTTAGGAAACAGTCTATGCTTTGAAATGAGACAGATTCTAATTCTCCCAAGAAATGACCTTAGGAAGCATACAGTAATCACACTGTCTATCAGATGTGTAGGTCTGTCCATTTGCATTGTTTCAGGTGCACATCTTAAATATGGTGTGTGAATGCATCTTGGCATGTCGTAATTGCATACTATATTAGGGTTAAATACCTTATTTCAGATAATGACCAACTTTGCCAAATAAGATGGCATGTCCAATTAATGCAGACTCGCCCTAACAACAAATTTATACAGTTGAATGAGGGATGTTGTGTTAACATCTCTGATCTTAAGTAAAGGTTTAAGAACCATCTCTCATTTTCCACCTAGGGAGCGCAGTGGCTCAGGGGTAGAGTGCTTGACTCGAGACCGAGGGGCGGCGGGTTCGAGCCTCACCGGCGTCACTGCGTTGTGGTCCATGAGCAAGACACATTTATCCCAGCTTTGTACTGGTTCAACCCAGGAAGACCTGTCCCTGTTAAGATGAAAGATTGTTGATGGAACGTAAAGAATCAAATCAAACAAACAAAATCATTTTCCATCTCTTACATTACGTTTAATCTTATTTCAGGGACCACTTCTTTGATTCGCAAGAAAGGACACGTGCCAGACAGGATAAAAAAAGCTACAAACCTACAATGGATATGGAAAAGTTTCGTGGAGAACAGAACATTAGATCTCAGTATAGTTATAAAATAAACGAAGCAAGAATTAAACGGTCAAAACTCCTTGCTATCCCACCTTCTGAGAGTGAAGTACTGTAGTTTCCTGTATAAACTATGAACATACAAACTGGCTATTGTATGTACAAGCAGGTGTTTTGAAAAGGTGGGCTTGCAGAAAGACAATAGCCACATATGATATGCAACAAACTCCACTGTATACTTTCTGACTTGAGAATATCTCGATGCCAAGTAAAAACTCAAAATCGGGGGCAATGTGTCCATAATGATTGATTTATTATTAAAATAAACGAATTACCTGAATTAAAACACAATTCTACGCAAAAATACGTTCAGTTTCTTTATTTCTTAAAATAAAACGAGAACAACTAAATATCAAGACTCTTTGTTCACAATCTAGAGCAGATAAAAATGTTGAAAACAAAATACAACTAACTATATGTATCTTTAATCTTAACAAAGTACCTTGAGCACAAAGAAGTGATATTTTTAAATGTAACTCCCCTGATATGTTTCTTTCAAGTTAAGTTACTAGAAAAAGGTTTTCCCCATATAATGTGATGTTTACTTCGTACATTATTCATTGTAGTTAAGGATACATTAAAAGGGAGGAAATTTTAATATTACACTACACTGCAAGAAAATTATTACTGGCATCAAAGAAAATATTAGGAGAGTTACATTTATGAAAGATTCTCACCACTAAAAACTAAATTTACTTCCTGTTTTCAAGCAACCAAATGTAAATACATTGACTCGAAACTGACATAAGACACTGTGAAGCTGAATAGCTATGGGGCAGTGAATAAACTCATATCTCATGGTTTTTTGCAATGAAACCAATGAAGGGTCTGACAATCGCAAACACTCTGCGTGTATGAAAAATTACATACAAATGTCATTTTATTTTTACTTTTGGGTGTATTTTTGTTTAAGCAAGTTATACAGCAGCGTGCTAACAGTCATTTCCTTGTTTGATTCCGTTTGCATCGTTGCTGAGTGAACATAAGACAGAGGTGACAACCTACGTCATAGCATGGATGTTGCAAACACGTAGTATGGCGCTATCTTTGATTTACACGGTAAGCTTTTCTCTTCCTAAAATTATACAAATAAGTGTCTGTCAAAACTAAGCAGTGCAGGCGGTGCCTAACATCCCACTTCGACTGAACATATAATGATCACGCCCAGAAATGCCGTTGCCTTTGTAATCATTCACCCACAAGTATCGAAGCGGGAGGCACGCGGATAATTTTAGCAGTCGCCCGCTTCAATATTTGTGAGTGAATGATTATAAAGGCAACGGCATTTCTGGACGAGACCATTATATATTCCGTTCAAGTGTGATGTTTGACACCGCCTGTACTGCTTAGTTTTGACAGACGCTAATTTGTATAAACTTACGATGGGAAAAAACTTACCCTATAAATCAAAGAAGGCGTCATACCACGTGTTTGCAACATCCATGCTATGACGTAGTTTGTTACCCCTGTTAAGATAAAAATGTTAACTTGAGCATAAGCTGCAGTTTTCTTACTACAAAAGTTGACAGGAGTAGTAGTTACGTTTTATGGAGGTGATAATGTCACCTACAGTAAAGATATTTGTAGCCAAAATTGTACATATTATTTTGCTATCAGAAAAACGTATATTCTCAATATTTAAGTCGAAACTCCAGCTGTTGTTCATTTAAACATTTGTGTTTAAAGTTCATCCAGCGTGCCACGAAAACAAACAAGAAAGTAACTTAAAGTGACGGCTAGAAACGCTGAGTACTCCAAAATCTGCGTGTCTGGGCGTAATCTGACCTCTGTATCGTGTATATATTGTTCATACAGCAATATAGCAAGAGTATCACTCTCTTTGACAAACCGATTACCTTTTAAATTTCTATGCAAATGAGAGCTTATGGAACTGTCAGACCCCCATTAACTAAAAAGACATAAGTGTCAGTGCTAAACAATCTCGAACCTTTATAACCTAATGGACCCTTTAGAATTTGAGCGTGGATGTGCTACTTTGAAAATAACCGTCTTGCTTAGACTGGTACAGAAAATATAATCACAATCTGTTATAAAAATATATATATATAAAATAATCACATGTATGCGATCAGCAAATGCTCCGGCTAAACTGCGCATGAAAACATAAGAGCTGGGTACATCTAAGTTTTCCTATATTTAACATGCATTCCCTCATTGGTCCAGTCTGACCAGTTTCAATCTGGGCATGTCTTCTCTGTCTAGACGATCTTCTTCGTGTTGACTATGAAAATTTTGACCAAAATGAATGAATGTGCAAGGCACATAATTAATTTGATTCACTGTGATCATCGTACCAACACTATAATCATACTACAAGGGCAATTTGCGTTTAATTGCTTCCTCTAGTGTTATAGTATAATTACCATAAAACAAAGGCTGACAAAAATTACAACTTTTGAGTCACCAAGTTAACATCATCTGCGTTGTTTTGCCAAAACGGGAATAAAATAAAATTTTAACAGTTGTTTTAAAAAAATGCCCAAGACTGTTCAGTCATAATTGTACGGTTTTGTCATAGATGAATGATCAACGATGACAAAAACCATTATTTGTTATTTCATGCCTTAACATGAAACGTCAAAACTTTTATAAAAGATACAATATGGTTTTGATGAACAAAAATCAATCGGAACCAAAGCATTTTGGACGTTAATCTGTGATTAAATGAAGAACGAACTTGAACACGATTAGAAAGTAACCTTAACACCGGAATAAGTGGAGATACCCAAATTCGCCGGTGTAGTTTGACCAGAGTGACCAGGTTAAAGATAGATAACTGAAGTGTATTTTCAGCACATGCACATTTGACAAATGGCATGCCTTGCCATTTATGTTAACAAAATGGCATTCCCAAACTACTTCTGGATGCTTCAGACATCAAACGTTTTACATGAACGCAGTTTAGAAATTTAACTGAAAATAAAACATGATAAATCAATGGATGGGTGGATGGATGGATGGATGATAGATGGATGGATGGATGGATAGATGGATGGATGGATAGACAGGTATACTGATAAGTAAATGGATGAACGAATGGATGTATGAATGATTGAATATAACTGACTGACTGACTTGAATGAATGAATGAATGATTGAATGTCAAACAGACAAAGACAAACAATAAAACAAAGAATGAAAACATGATTGATTGTAGAAAAATGTTTGATTGATTGAAACGAAATATTTGACTAGAACAATAAACTAATACTGACCAACAAAAAGAGCCGTGACATGAGATTTCCAACAATGTGGTATGTGCGACCAGCAAAGCCTCAGACCAGCCTGCGCATACGCGCAGTCTGATCAGAGCCTTTGCTGGTCGATTGAATATTCTATAAACATTAAACTACTGATTGAACATCATTTGGATTTTTTCAGCTTATCAGGAGGCTGCACAGGCTCGTCTGAGTCTACACATGTCAAAATGCAACATTGTTGGAAATCACATGTCATGGCTCAAATTGTTATATGTTGTCACCCAAGTTTTTGGAGGAGTTTCAAACACTCTTGAAATGAGCCGCGTCATGAGAAGAAATGATTTTTGTAAGAAAAACAGATACTTAGATCAGTATCCCTCTATTTTCACTATCTAAAATACTGTTAGTAAAATTCGCTAAGGCTTTATCTTCAACAGATAACGTTAAAAGACCTGTTTGCAATATTCGATATGGACTGGAGCATGTTCTGACGGAAAGCAGAATACCACTTAAGCCGGTGCTAGGGGGCGTTAGAATTGCCGCACTTTCCATTAGTTCTCATGAACAGACTCAATAAAACCGAGTCTGTTGTTTTCTTATATTGAAGTTTCTCTCTATTTCTGAAGGATCCGTTTTCTTTCCCGATAATCTTTAAGTAAATGAAAAATTGATTTTGCCATTCCAGAGGATTTAATTTTGACAATTTTCGCATCTGCAAAGTTTAATGAAAACAAAACCTTTGCAAAAACTGCTGAATTTCCAGGAGTATGGTTTCTTTGCTTCCTTTTAAATTAGAGAGTATATATAGGAAATGCCACAATCAAATAGGAAGCCTCAATCACACGTTTCAGACCACATCATGGCGCAGTCTGCAATGTTTCTGACAACAGATGCGCATCTGACTGCAGATCCAGGGTTGCGAGTTCGATCCAGTCCTAGTCCAAAAGTGTCGTGGAGATTGTCAGTTATAAATCCAGCTGTGTACAGTAAACTGCCTCTCAAATATAGACAGAGCAAAGATCTTAATGACAAGTGTAAGTTTAATGAAGGTCAAAAGTATTGCAGAACGCTCCCCTTGGAATATTCTTCTATATTTTGGCCTGCATTGAAAACCAATCTGTGGTATTTTGAGAGTGCTGATTTTACACAGATTTTAGTGTATCTTCTTAACAAGATTTATGTAAGTTAGCAAAAGTCGTAACAGCGCTTGAGTTACGCCAAAAAGGTGATTTTCCACCTGAAAAAAAGTATGAAAGACCTTTTTGTTTATGTCCTGAAATGTATACTTATTTTAGCTAAAATTCAAAATTACAGTACTTTAATGTGAAAGAAGTTTGAAATCTGTGGCTGGAGCATACTGAAAGTTTTTCAATTTTTTCATACTGTACTCATAATTCTGTATATTGGGTGTTCTGACCAAGTGATCGGGTAGTTGACTGCAACATATTAGTTTATCCACGTCTCCTCAGCCAGACCAACCGATATATAGAGCTATGCGTACAGTATGAAAAGCTTAAACCTTCAAAATGCTGTGCCCTCAGATTTCAAACTTTGGGCACATTAAAAGAATGGCATTTCGTATTAAATCGACAGTAAGCACATACATCAAAACATGAACAAAACATCTTATCATCCTCTTTCAAAGAAACACACATTTTTCGCGCACATCTTGTACTGTAGCGACTATCACTCAACCCACACACAATCTTGTTATACTAAGCAGACACAGCTTGATCTATAAGTGACAATAACTAGCTATGAATATTTTCAGAGGTAAAATATTGACCAATATATATCACTTTTTTACACCTAGGTACAGTATTCTGCGCATTAATCGACTGCATCCAACACGCAATGACTGCGCTGTTCGAGTACAGTCACACTGTAGCATGAATAAAAAAGTAATGGTGAGCGTCACAAACTCTGACAAAACCATATATTCCCGTTACAGTCCAAATGAATATAGCCTTCTTTAGTAAATGCTTTGATTAATTACTAATAAGGAACTATAGTACGTAGACACCCTAGTTTCTAGAAAATTTAACCTTTAAATTATTAAGAAGCTCAGCTTGAATTTTCAATAGACCTAAACATATTTTTCATTCCTCTAATAAACATTAACACTATTTCCTAGTAAATTCTTCAAGCACAAAGCTATCTTCTGGGTGGCTCTTCCTCGCTGTGTCATGGGTTTGTCTGCAGTTTGTGATTGTGGTATTTCCTGATCATACTCACAATTATGTACAGCCCCTGTCACAAACTCGTTAGCCTGGCCCCGAGGTTATGAAAATTTTTTCATGCTCAACTCAGCTGGGCACTTAATTTATACCGCTCATAAATGTTAAAATGCCAACAGATTTAAAGCAAGAAATTTCTTCATTTGTCAGTATTTTAATTTAAATGAGCAGTTGAAAGTTAGTGCTCAGTTGAGTTGAGCATGAAAACAGTTTTATAACCGGGGCTCAGGTTTCCTCAAGACGTGGCTCATTAATGATCAATTGCGTCTATGTGATATCAAATGTCACGAGAGCAACATCAAATGGTAATATTTCTATCATGGGCATGAGATTAGTCGTCCCTGTGTACGTCTCTTATGTGTCGTGTTCTCGAATGTCTTCGCTCAAAGCTCTTGCCGCAAATCTCGCATATGTAGATATTGTTGGAATGTTTGGCTTTTTTGTGCCCATACAAAGAGTTCCTTGACACAAAACCCTTATTACAATCTGTACACTTGTGCACCTTACTGGTCTCGCCGCAACTCTCCATGTGTCTTGTGAGTGAAGATTTATGCCCAAACTCCTTACCGCATCTTTCACAGGCTAACTTTGGCACCTCATGGTAGTTTCTACTATGGCTTTCCAAGTCCTTTTTATAGGCAAAACGTTTACCACATGGCAGGCAAGAATACTTCTTTTCTGCCATGTGGATTGTTGTCGTGTGGTATTTCATAGCGGATCTAGTGCTAAATCTTCTGTTACAAATCAAACAAACTGTTCCATCGGCTGGCTTCTCCGAGTGCCAGTTTCTAATGTGAAAAGAACAGCGATATTTTGTTGAAAAGTTTTTCTGACAGTGCTCGCATGTAAACTTTTTTTTGGACCCAGTTGGCTGTTCCATCTTTTGATCAACCTGAAAAGAAAAGGACTAATATTAACTCACATGGTCCATTAAAACACCTGAAACCACCAAATAAGATACAGGTAAGACCGCGCTAAACAGATGCTGATAATGGTCCCCCCTCAACTGTTTTTTGCAGACAAATAATCCAAGAGTTGTACACGCAATCTGTTTAGTTGGGCGTTGGCCTGTGACAGTTTGTTACATGTGTTACTATATCAAGTTAAGATAAAGTTAAACGAAATTTACGGTTACATCAACTTATATATTTATTTAAATTACTCATATAGTCTGCATGCTCGGTGTCATACGACTTTATGGTCCGTAGTGGCTCAGTTGGTAGAGTGTTATCTGCGTTACTTAAATTAAATTACCCACTGAGCATGTTGAGAACGGTAATTGTTGCAAATAGTATCACTTTTAGAACTGCTCTGTACATATTTTCAATGTTTTTGATCTTGTTTTACTGACGTTCTTGGCTCCAAAAAAAGATGGCAGTAAAACAAGGTATATAACATTGTGAAAACACACATATATAGCATTCTTAAGTAAATAATGTTAGCCATAGCTTCCTTTTTTCGGTGGATGATTTAAGTAACGCACACAACACCGTAGGAAGCCGTAATTTTGTTTGTATATGCAGTTTGGGCATCCATCATGCAGATTATATGCATTGGATGATTCAAATAATAAGTTAAGTTTAATGCTTTCTTTTCTGAAGTTCAAAATTTCACTTTACATTTTCCTTATTTGATTCGCCTACATATGTAACAGGCACTTACAGACTAATGTTCCGGCTTAAAGAGTGTACACATCGCTATTTCGATGCAGCTAGTGTTGTTCTTTAAGATAGGATGGAGCAAAATTTTATTTCGTTAAACTCAAAAATGAAGCAAAGAACCCCGGCAGAAGGGGTACTCTCATTTTTCCTGCTGCATAGGCTTGAACTCAGTATTTATTGATTTAAACCCCACACACATTAGAAATATCAGGCATACAAAACAGATATTTGAAGCTTTAGTGATCCTAAAAAATATGCCCTTTATGTACCTTGACCCAACGAGAAGACCAAAAAATTCATACCCCAAAAATATTTGTTTTCCTAAAATATATGAATTCAATATTTTCATCCCCTTCCCAAAAAAACAAACAAACAACAACAAACAAACAAGAAATAAAAGGAAAAAAAATATCAACAGCTAAAAAACAGCAACAAAGAACCCCCCCCCCCCAAAAAAAAAAAAGGAAAACAACAACAAAAAACAACCTATGCATACATGAAACTATCAGATAACCCGCCCGCTCAAACTCCCTTAACAAAGGAGAGCCACCATTCTAACATGCACCATCTATTACCTTGTATGCCGACTTAATGTAATCAATATATTTCAAATGGTATAAAAGTTATGGAGTGAACAAAGGTTCCTTTTAGATAACTCGTAACGGAGCAACATTTCGCTCAAACGACGCACGACTCGACCAAAGGGGCATATACTCTCAATTTGTCTTTATACGTAGGCATGGACCCTGCATCTACTGTTTACCGAAAACAAAATATCTAGAATATCAGGCATACCACCACTCCCCCCCCCGCCCCCAATTAAATTATGAAATTTTAGTAACCCAAATAAATATCCCCATTCTGTACATTGACCTCATGAAAAAAAAACTTATAATCACAGAAATGACCCCAAAACCATTCGAGTTGACCCAAAAATATCCTCAAAATCTTCAAACACCCAAAATATTCATTTTTCTACCCCCCACCCCAACCCCTAATAAATATTCATTGAAATTCAAGAACCTGAACCCCAAAAATGATCTGAGCCTACGTATGTGTGAAAATATCAGAGTACACCTCCCTCCTGGGACTGGATCTGTTTACATGTCTACAAAATATCAAGGGTAACTTTAAAATTCGATCATGGGAGACAATTCAAAAATTATCAAGGGGGAACAACAATTCCTGACCTGCCTACCAAATATACTGACACACACGTTCAACGCAAAATATTTCAGTTTACAAGGCCTTGCCGAAATCATGGAATCGTTCAGAGGTAAGTGAATGTATTCGCCCAATCAGACTATGATTAAAGTAATTTTTTTGACTTAAAAACTCAACTTTCATTGTTATAAAGAAGTGTTTATTCCCCGAGGGCGAGAGGCAGTATATGAAGCTAGATAATGAAAATATCTGGAATTTTCTAAAAGGTATGGAGTGAACATGCCAACGGACGGTCGGTTTAGTTCATCGCCATATCCCCGATTCTTAACCGGTTTGGGATAGATGTGAATAGCACCAAATTATTCTTATTTGTACACAATAGAGAAATGTTTTGATTGTTCGTTCCGTATGGGGTTTCCGTTTTCAAAACAAAACTGTTATTGAAAATAGACCATATTCCTATTGTCCTGCCAGCCAAAAGTGACAGTGACTTCATGTTTTGTTTACAAAGTAATCAGGGACTTAGTCGATAGATCACTTGTGTAATAATCCTATCTTAAGGATAGGATACATATACACAAGTGATCTATCGATTCGCGTTAGCTCAAGTGAAGGGTACACGTAAGTGTTTTACTTAGCAATTGTAAACAAAGTATTGTGTCACTGTCGCTCTTGCTTGGCACGACAGTAGTTACATTTGTATTTTCTATTGTATTGTTTGATTGGAACTTAAACTTTAGTAGAATGAATGCCTCGCTTGAATGCAAGATATTTTTCATACGGATTTCTCGTAATTATGTGGTTTCAATTCACAGCGTTTTCCTCTTTCTGGTGCTTAGTGTTTGTTGGCTGCGATATTTTATTGTGACAAATTGTGGGCCTTCCATAATCATTTATGCGAATAGAAAAAATGATCTCGCACTATACTACTTGGAAGTATACGACACATGTGAACTTGACCTAGTAAAGAAGTCTATCTCCGTTTCATGTCTTTGCATTAGACTCTTCAACAAATCATTGCACTTTATTCCCATTTAAGCCAGATGGGATTTCTCATTAATACTAATTGGACCTGTCCATTTCCGTTTTAAGGGTTGTCCTTTTCAATCAAATTTCAAAAGACCACTGCAAGCAAAAAGGAGAGACCCGACCAGACGCCGCATTATGCGGCGTCTGATCTGGGTCTGCGCTGTTTGCCAATGTCTCATAAAAATGACACAAGTGGCTTATATGGGTTAAGTTGGCATAGTAAACTTAGAACAAAAAGTAACTTTACATAGTTGATGCATATACATTTTAAGGGTATTGGTGAAAGATATTTTAATTTCTTTATATATAACAGTCCAATCAATCATTCGTGAGACAGTCGAAAATAATGGTTTTCTTCGTTTTGAATCAGGCAAGGGAGCAAAATAAACGTTTCCAAAACGCATCATTGTAGCTTTGAGAAAAGACAAATTTAAATGTTAAAGACACAGCCTGAAAGATAAACTATTTAATTGTTGTTTAAAGTTCAAATCATCCCGGATCACCCTACGAGTAAACCAATTTAGAGTGGTGTTTTACGTCTATGCCCTTTTGTGAACTTTATAGGGCTTTCAATGGAATTTCCTTTACAAATGCTCTTCCTTTTTTCTTCCAAACCGACCGAAATTGTTATCAGATTATCTTGTCAAATACTCTGGGCATAGGTCCAAACAAATCACTGATTAAAAAAAATAAATTTTATCAGAGATAAAGCTTTCAGAAAGCACTTAAAGTTTACAATTGTTTTAATTGAAAGGGGGTAAGTTTCAAAGTGAATCCACCTTAAGATCCTGCCAAAAACTAACCATACGTCAGAAACAAAAAGTCTGGCAGTATAGCGTGTTCGAATCCTGAGTCGTAGCACATGTTATAAGTGACGAAATCTCATGTACTGACACATATAAACATGTAGATAAATGATATAAATACCCTTCAAGTATATTTGGGCTGATACTTACATCTTTAGCGCATCTACGTAAAAGGCTGAGCTAAAGGTTGTGGGGGTCTTGGAGGTGAGAACTTGGAGTGGGGCGGGGTAAAGTGTGCTATTTTGTGCACTGCATGTACTGACATGGTATACTCTAAGGAACTAGAGCGTGACGTTACAACTAGAGCGATGACGTAGGAGCTACGGCGCCTGAAAACTTTGGCAGCATTCCTTCATAGTACATGATCGGTTCGATTTTTTTACGTCCGAAGGACGAATATGGGCTGTTATGATCATGCCATGTGTAAAATGCTCTTGTTCTGAGCTAAAACTGGCAAAATATCTGCATTCTTTCTTCGTTTTGACATAAAACTGAAGAAATCCCGTTCTGTGTTCGATTTGGTTACGGTCCTCATCTCAAAGCAAACATTTTTCAACATCGAGTTTGGCCTGTTTAGCAAGGTAAATCATATCTACATGGAATAGCATTGCCGGATTTTTACATAGTTTGCTCATTCTTTTACAAAAAATCAAAACAAGCGAGAGTACCTACCTTTGTTTTGTTTTTCTCTGGCGATGCCACTAACGCGAAAGGTCCCGGATGTGACGAAGGAACAAATTTACGTTGACGCGATTTCGCGGTAGTTCCGCTGATGCCCACCCGTGATATAGATCATTGTCCTTTAATCTCTGGTAACTGTCCTAAAACACTGATGCTAAGCGTACCTTTATATGATTTCTACAAGAATTTGTAAGATTTTTCCTTAACCCTTAAAGCGCCAAGAAAAAAATGCGTCTGAAAATGTCGTCTGCTGAAGTCGTCTGCTGCAAATAATTGCCTAGCATTACTGACGAATTAAGTATACAAGCAAACAGTGTGGAACCAGAACAGACTGCTCCCATATGAGCAGTCTGATCTGGGTCCACGCTGTTTGCCAAAATGGCTTCTTAAACATTTTAGCAGGCGAGAAAAGCAGACGACTTTTGTTGCGATTGGCGCATTAAGAATTAAACACTGGTGATACGCATAACTTTTTATAATTTCTACAAGATTATGAGATTATGTAAGCTTTGTCATGACAATACAAACAAACCGAGTGTGTGCCTAGCGAAGACTCAGATCAGCCTGGGCATCCACACAGTCTAATCAGATTGTTCACTGTGAGTTCAATGAGAAATTGAAAACCAAAGGATGGCTGATATGAGTCTTTTTGTGATGCACAGTCGCATTGTTACTTTCTCATATCAAAGTAGGTTTATGCATTTTGCATGTTATGGAAGAGTCTTAAGAGAAACGATTGATTCTTTGGACAAATTAATTCTATAAATTAATATTTATTTAAAATTAGAGGATTTTACATGTGTGCCCCTATAATATAAAAATTAAATAACGAGTCTAAGAAAAGCGATAGATGGTAAAGTGTTAGTGTTTGCCTTAAATAATTATGTGAGCGACGTAATATAACATACACTGAACCGAAGTTCTAAGTAGCCACTTTTCAATTTCTTTTTTTCTGACTAAGCCCTTGTGATATTGAAATGATTTTTTGCCCAAGTATGTGCATTGTAATTGACTAAAGTTAAGTGGTGTTTTGGAAGAGTTTTCTATCACTTCACGATTTTGGGTTAAAAAAGCAAAAATCAACTTTTTGAAGATAATAAGCGTTTTGAGTGCAGTTTTTATCGAATTCAAGTACAGGTGATTGCAAACCTGCCTAGTCGACTTGAAAAAAACACCAAAAACTTGACATTATGCTTATGGCAGATTTTTTATGAATTTTTAAAAATTGATAATTTTCCAAATTTTCCGAAAATTTCGGTAAACGTCAGCTGCACATACTAAAATCATTGTATGTGTTTTATTTTATGTTAATATGTTTGACAAAACACCATTCAACTTGATGAGCCCATTTTCTAACAATATTTTTTTACTAATTTGGTATCCACTTTCGATTTTAACGTGAAACTTGAAAGGTCATTTAAATGGCATTTTTAAAGATTTCTTTTAATTTCTAAGCAGAACAGTGACGCCAATTCATAATAAAGAACCTCTGAAAATTGCACTGCTGTGCCGCAGTTAATAAAGCGTACAGAGCAATGCAAAGTGAATATGCAAACTGCTTGGTTAAGCTAAAATCATTTGATTAAGTTGTTGACTGTGGCTGTCTTCATGTTAACGTAGAAGAGAAATGGAGTGTTCAATTGTCAAAAAAACTTTTGATTCTTTTCATCTTATATTACAGCTGTTATAAACATCTTCTAATTAATTAAAATATAAATGGATAACGTATCTGATGAATAGTTTATATCACAATAAAAAGTGTGACTTTTTGATATGATGGTACATTTACTCGGACCTCGACTGTACAAGGTCTACCAGTCATTTTGAAATGGCATAATTTGCAGAGTCTTGACAAAGCCTTGGATCTTTATATAGAATTTAAATTTTGTGAGAGCGATTTTTACTTTCAGAACGGGAGCAAATATTGTCTGGTGGCTACTTATAACGTTTAGTGTATATATCATGCAACAATCGGTCTGCACATTTGGTCACTATGACAATCATAGTTTATACATATAGTTTCCTTCTTTACTGTATGATCAGCCTCAGATAGAAGGACAACCCTGGGCTAAAACTTCAATTAGTTGATAAGTGTCTAATGTTTGTCATTGGCCTTTTCCACCATGGCTCAGCTAAATTTTTGAAGCTCTGATACAAGTTTCTATGTTTTACAAGAGTAAGTTTAATTGATTCGTTATTTTTTTCAGGAATGTTACATTGCATAAGTTTAGAAGCCTTCATATGAGCTTCACATGTTTTATTTTAACTGTCATGGGTGTGAGGGTGGGATAAAATATTCGTCCTGAGGATTACAGTTTGGTATCATGAGGCTTGCTGAATGATGAAAAATGGTGATTGCATGATCCTATCCTGACACAAATAATAACTTTGTTGTTCTTCTTTCTCACCATAAATACCGCATTTTGCACTTTAGATAAGTTCCTGAAAACGCTGAGATGCGACATCACATAATGTAAATTTAACAAAAAAAGTGACACTTTATCCACTGTTTAGTAATCGTTGAACCATCCCACACATGATAGATTCTTATATCATTTTATTGACATATTTTTTTATTTCCAGCTGCCCAGGATGAAGCGCCTGGTAATATTGGTGTTATTGGTGTTATTGTAGGAAGCATTTCAGGACTGCTGATACTAATGGGACTCTCAGTTACATGGCTCATTCGATCAAAGTAAGTAGGATATAGAGAATACTAGGTGAGTGTCTTTTGATATCAAGTTTACCAGGTAAGGCTTGAGAACGCATGTTGACATCGCGAGGCTTGCCGAGCGATTCAACATGCGTTCTCAAAGCCGAGCCTGGTAAACTTGATATCAAAAGACACAAATCTGGTATTCTATTTATCAGTTTACCCATTGTTGAACACTCTTCAAACTAGCGATTATGACGTAATTTATTGATTTTTGTGTTGATTCAGCGTCATTAGCGACGTCATTCAAAAAGTGCAACGTCATCATGACCTGATAAAGGTAACATGCCGTGAGATAGGAAACGTTTATTAGGTTATGTTGAAACAATTCAGTTACTATTAGGGGTGACTTATAATAACCCTTATCATCCTTTGCGCTATGCTCCGTTGTCTATAAATTAACCCATGTCCTAGCTGAAACCGGATTTGCACTGATTTCCACTCTCATTGAAAAAACATGCTTACAACTGGAAAGCTGTAAGTTGAACATGGTAATATTTTGTGTGGAGTGCAGTACTTAAGATATTCAGCATGACAAGGGCTAACATGAATGATTCTATTGAACAATAAGTATTTACATGCAGAGAGGGAATGGTTTTGGTAAGGGTTCACATGCATGATTCTAGTGTACAATGTTTTTGCACGCAGAGAGCGAATGGTTTTGGTAAGAGTTCACATGCATGGTTCTAGTAAACAATTTGTATTTACATGCAGAGAGGGAATGGCTTTGACAAGGGTAACATGCATGATTCCAAAGAACAATGTGTATTTACATGCAGAGAGGGAATGGTTTTGACAAGGGTTAATATGCATGATTCTATTGAATAATATACTGAACAAAAGAGAAATCGCTTTTGTTCAGTATATGTATTTAGATGCAGATGGCAAGGGCTAGCATGCGTGATCCTAGTGAACAATACGTATTTACATGCAGAGAGGGAAAAGGTTTTGGTAAGGGTTACTATGCAGAATTCTAGTGAACAATTGTATTTACATGCAGAGAGGAAATGGCTTTGACAAGCGTTAATATGCATGATTCTGGTGAATAATATACTGAAGAAAAGTGAAAACGCTACACTACAATATTTTATATTTGTGAGAAAGTATTAGACAAAATGTTTTTACTAAAACTTTTTAATGTTTCCAAGACATCCAGCGAACGATTCGTCGAACATTCATCAATTTGTATCTTTTGATGTCTGAGGTATGTTCCTTTTTGTGTTTTATGCTTTATTCACTGAATTTTGCATGTGCGCCTGCGCAAAAAAGAGGTTATTTTAATCAGAGTCGGTCATAATTGTGTTGCATAAAAACACAAGAAAATTGACTAATCACTTGAAACAAGCTCAGAAATCAATTTCGAATTTATCAAATTTGTAAAAATTTCTAGGTTGTCTCCCCTTGACAAAAACAAAAAGGGAATATTGAATGTTTAGTAATCTTCGATTTATCATGATTTTTGATACTTTCTTTTGCCAAATCAGGTAGACCCATCAGCACATTGTTCCTACCATTTCTCGACATGGAATGTCCTCAGACTAAGATGTACCAACACATTGATTTTTTTTTGAGATATCAATGTTTAAATTTCAAGCTTGGCAATTTGATGAAAAACACGCTTTTTAAGATTGCTTTTCTTAACGATCAAAATACACTTGTGATAATTCCTTCACATTTCTGGTTGTCACATGTCTAGACTACCATTCCATGCAGCCAGATCTTGTTTGTAGTAGTTTTATGAAGGTACAAACTGTGTGAGATTTTTTTCAAATATTTTACCTGAAAAATTGGACCCCTGTCACATTTAAATGGCTTTCATGTGTTTCCTCGTGGCAACATCTGTAAAACGTTTACTGTTATGCATAACCCTGTCTTTGAACATTCAGATACATTTTCATTTGCTTAACTGGCTTGCATCATTTTGTATATAAATGACATACAATTCAGGTGTAGCGTTTTCACTTTTGTTCAGTATATGTATTTACATGCAGATGGCAAGGTTTAGGATACATGATCCTAGTGAACAATACGTATTTACACGCAGAGAGGGAATGGTTTTTGTAAGGGTTAACATGCATGATTCTAGTGAACAATTTGTATTAACATGCAGAGAGGGAATGGGTTTGACAAGGGTTAACATGCATGATTCCAGTGAACGCTATGTATTAACATATGGATAGGGAATGGTTTTGACAAGGGTTAATATGCTTGATTCTAGTGAACAATACGTATTTACATACAAAGAGGGAATATTTTGACAAGGGTGAACATGCATGATTCTATTAAACAAAACGTATTTACATACAGAAAGGGAATGGCTTGGAAAAGGGTTAATATGCATAATTCCAGTAAACAATACGTATTTACTTGCATAGAGGGAATTGTTTAGATATTGATAACTAATTGATCTTTATCAACAGTATTTTTAAAGCATAAAATACCCTGGTTGTGCACAGTGAATGCTAGGTTGGTTTTATGTGCATGTTTTATTGATAAGCAGCTCAATATATAGAGACTACTAGGTGAGTGTCTTTTGATATCAAGTTTACCAGGCAAGGCTTTGAGAACACTTGTTGACATCGCGAGGCTTGCTGAGCGATTCAACAAGCGCTCTCAAAGCCGAGCCTGGTAAACTTGATATCAAAAGTCGCGAACCTAGTATTCTATTAATCAGTTTACCCAATGTTGAACATTCTTCAAAATAGCGATTATGACGTAATTTTTGATTTTTGTATTGATTCAGCGCATTAGCGACGTCATTCAAAAAGTGCAACATCATCATGACCTAATAAAGATAACATGCCATGAGATAGGAAACGTTTATTAGGTTATGTTGTAACAATTTAGTTAATATTAGGGGTGACTGATAAATTGTGCATATTTACTTTGTTAAACTGTTTCCTGAATATAAATATTAAATGTACTCTGCTATTTAATTGAGTGAATTTAATTATTTAATTATTTATAAGTGTCTTTTTATTGATAGAAACAGACGACGAATGCAACATGAACAACAGCATGGTAGAGTCAACCAAGCGACAAATTTCCAAGCTCAAACAGCTGACAGCGTCAACACATGGGGGCCAAATAGAGCCTATACGTTAGCTTTATCTGACGTAAATGGACGTAATCAGTACACAACATTACAATACAATAATAACGAAACTCCATATAGCTCTATTCAGTTACCTACCAGAGATACTATAGACAGGGCACCTCCTGAGTATGCTAGTCTTGATGATATAAACTCGAGGTCACTGGAACATGGGTATACTGCAATTTCTGACACAACAGCAGTACCGAAAGATCCACCACCATCCTATGAAGAAACCACTTCTCATCCTGCTTATTTTAAAGTTCAAGAGACGTAACTGTATCTCATATAAATTGTACTTAAAAACCAAAGATTGTTAGCTGTGATATGCTGTGAGTAACACAGCTGCTTGGATTAAATAGAGGATCTTACCTGAGTGCTCATGTTTTATTGAATTTATTAAACGAGTTGGGAAAAAGAGATAAAATGCGAGGCTTGCATATAAACACGAGGTCACTGGAACATGGGTATACTGCAATTTCTGACACATCAACAGTCCCAAAAGATCCACCACCATCCTATGAAGAGACCACGTCTCATCCTGCTTATTTTAAAGTTCAAGAGACGTATCTGTATCTCATATAAATTGTACTTAAAAACCAAAGATTGTTAGCTGTGATATGCTGTGAGTAACACAGCTGCTTGGATTAAATAGAGGATCTTACATGAGTGCTCATGTTTTATTGAATTTATTAAACGAGTTGGGAAAAAGAGATAAAATGCGAGGCTTGCCGAGCATTTTATCTCTTTTTCGCAACGAGTTTAATAAATTCAATAATACAAGAGCACGAATGTTAGATTCTATTAAGATTACTTTGAAATATCATTTCTGGCGCTAAAAACGTTAAAATTGCGTCATTATGTACGCAACGTTGTTATGGACGTAATAACGTTTCCCGTAAATCGATAAACCACTAGTGGTTTACAGATTTTATTGCATGGCGTTATTTCACTCCCAGGCGCGACGTCATATGATAATAGTTATATCATGGGTTGTCCGCCTGTACGTGGAGATAATCCACGAGCTTTAGCGAGTGGATTATCTTACGTACAGGTAGACAAACATGGTTTAACTATTTTATACCACCTACATCAGTGTAGACCAAGCACATCATGAGAAATTTCGTGCTAAAGTTTGTAAGGGTGGTATAAGTAATCAGCTTCAATTGTTATTCAATTGAAGCTTGTGCAGTTGGATCAATTATTGGAGCTTAAGCTCAATGCCCCCTAGTGCTGTCTGCTCATAACCTTTTCAAACAGATTGGACACAGATCAGGCGCCACAAAATGTCATGTCTGATTGGTATCCAATCTGTATTGCACTTAGATGGTATTACTGGAATAATTTGTTGAAAAAGTTGATTTTGAAAAAAATCAGCAGACGACAAATAGGCATGAAAAAAATCCGGGGGCCAAAGTGTTAACAACGCCAAAAACCTAGATGAAATCCAAATATTGTTATTTTGAATTATATCTCAGCTGAATTTAGCCTGCATCTGTAAAAGACAGTACACCATAGTTATAGTTTATATATTGTTTGTCAAAATTGACCCGAGACATATGAATATTCAATTACCTTTTTGACAGTCTTTGTGAATCTTCGTAAAAAGTGCGCTTTAGATTGTTGTACAATTACTAATCTGAATGAATTTAATCACAAATCCCCGATAGCCTAGTGGATATTGTCAAGTGTTTTAGCACTCAAAAGATGTGGGTTCGAATCCAGTAGCATTTGAATATTTCTTCTTTTCGTTTTGTTTTTCGATTTGCTAGTTTCTTTGTCTTTATTCTCGATTTTGTGCACAGCTGGATACATGTATTTGAATTTTGCACGCGTTTATGTTACAAATACAGCACAGTGCATAATTTCAATAAGCTTACATGTGATTAACTCTTTGCACGCTGAATATTCTTTGAGACTTTTGTTATCATCTGCTGACTTTTAATCAAAATTAACTTTTTCAAAAATTCTTACAGGAACACTATCAGAGTGTCATTTGGTCTGTATCCAGATAAGAACCGACGTTCTGTTGGAACTGAACCGGGTCCCAACTATTTGCAAATGTTATCAGCTGACAAGGAAAGAGTAACAAACTTAGGGAATAATGAATCCAAAAGCGGCTTAATACAAATGAAAGATGTAAAGATGTAAATATACGAAACATATTAACTTAAAAAAGAAAGCAATTTGACAATTATATAAAAAAAGGTAGCTTCCAAGTTTCGATCCAGGTATGCTTGATTTGTAAGTAGTCAGCTAACCATTAGGCTATGAGACCATTTGCATTAACGAATTGACATTATCGTCATATTCTCTGTAAAAGCGAGGCCAAGGTCGGAGTACTCCACGAAAACGCACGAATATCACGAAGATTTTGGCGAAAATTAATCAGTCTAAGGTCAAACTTGACAGACTATAGCTTACATTTATCCTGAACGTTACACTACGTAAAAAATATTCCAGTCCGTGTCTTACAAATGTTTCCTTGTGCGGATCTAGAAAATTACGTCAGGAGGGGTCAGGTCCATAGTTTTAACAATGCTTTTTTAACCCTTAAGGCGTCAATCACGACTGAAGCAGACTACAAATTTTTGCGACATTTTACCTAATTTTCAGAAAAAATAAGAATGATATTTCATGAGAATCGTCTGCCAGCAGACGATTCTCATAAAATATCATGCCTTATTTGTTATTTTTGAAAAAAGCAGCAAAATTTGAAACTGTCGTCTGCTGCAAATTATAGGTGGCGCTATAAGGTTTAAACAAGGCGGACTGCAATTCGCACCATTTAAATGGTCCGACACTGAATGCTGGCTGGGTAGCTTTGTGGTATTCAAAGGGGAGCAAACCAGTTTTCCTAATGAAACTTACAGCTTTGTGATTTTCAAAGGAGGAGCAAACCAGTATCCCTAATGAAACCTTCAGTTTTATGATTTTCAAAGGGGAGTAAACCAGTGTTCCTAATGAAACCTACAGTTTTGTGATTTCCATGGTAGACTGGACACAAATCCACCCTTACCCTCCTTGATCCGCTCCTGATTTTTGTTCCCTTTACACAAAATCAGTGTTCCTATTTTTTTCATATTCTGTTTTACCAGGTATATTGTGCTCTTGCAGAATATCGCGTAGCCCGTGCAAGGGACAGGAGTATTATAGCATGTTCCATAAGCAGACTAAATGAAACCAAGTCTGCTGTATAATCCTCATAGTGCTGAACTCGAAATTGTCATTTTAGGAAAACAGTGTAAATTTAGATCAGCCGTCTTCTGACGAATCCATCTGATCAAAATCGACAGTTTTGCACTCTGATTAAAAATGCATGCTTGCAACTTGAATGCTGCAGGTTAACATGATGCAGACTATACTATTATATAACAATATTCAGTATGACAAGTGTTAACCCTTAAAGCGCCAATCACGACTGCAGCAAACAGCAAATATTGTGACATATTTCCTAATTTTCGAATGAAATAAGGAATAATATTTGATGAGAACCGTCTGCCAGCAGACGATTCTCATGAAATATCATGCCTTATTTGTTATTTTTGAAAAAGCAGCAAAAATTTAGACTGTCGTCTGCTGCAAATTATAGGTGGCGCTTTAAAGGTTAACATTTTATTGGTCCCTCTATTTCTGAAGAATTCGTTTTGCTAGATTAACTAGCACACTATGAAATTATACCAACGGATAGAAATTATTTTGTTAAATGACGGGAGAGAATCCTGTCTGCTGATTGGCTCAATCTGTCTTCATCAAACCTCTTTGTCTACATAAAAACTGGTTCCTACCTGGCTACAGGGTAATAAAAGATGAAAATCAGCTCAAACTAGTTTCCAAAAATTAATAGTTTTGACACTTTTTACAAAAAAATACACCCCCTACAGAGCTAAAAATTGCATAATGAGTATAAAACTATTTATGGCTCAAAGATAAATGAGCTGCGACAGGTATTTCCAACAATGTGGTATTTTGACAAGTTTAGATTTAGACGTCCCTCCTTTTAAGCGTAGAATCTCCGAATGATGTTCAGTCAGTAGCTTACTGATTATAGAACATTCAAGCGATTAGCAAGCCTCTGATCAGACTGTGCGTATGCTAAGACTTGTCTGAGCCTTTGGTGACCGCACATACCACATTGTTGAAAATCTCATGCTGTGGCTCGGATGCGAGTCGTTGTAAACAAAAAAATATGAACTAATTCCACTTAATGTATGTTTTATACAGGTATATATCCTAAACTGCTGGAGACTGCATATAGTCACCATTATTTACCTGTTTCTATGAAAACTAGTATAGTCTTATTTTTATGTATCTTTGAACCGACACATGAAATCGACATGATTTTCTGTTTCACTGATAAACAGGTGAATTAACGACTTTAATGTATTTTATCAACAATTTTGTTTCGTTTCGCTTGTGTTTTTTTTATTTTTATGAATAAACAAAATGTTAAAAAGTGTTTTTTGATTAATGTTACATTCCCAATTCATGGAATTTATTACATTGCAAAATGCAAAATACTACATTAAAATATTTTAAAGCTGCATAGTCTGTAACTTTGATCTTCTAATTTTGGAAATAAAGTTTCTATTTTTCAAGAATACAGTAAAAATACTCAAATTCAGGTACACATTTTACCATTTTCATAAATCTAAACACATTATCACTATGAAAACAACAGCAGTTTTGTTAAAAATCAACTATCTAGAATTATTGGAGGGACGTAAATAATTCCTAACAGGGGAAAAATCACCTGTTTTTATAAGATAATTCGCTTTTCCATGCAGTTTTTAGCTGTACTGAATATATTTAATGTGAAAACATAACTTAATTTTACTTTTACAAATGATTTCAAAAGAAAAAAAAATCAAAAAGTGTTCATAGTTACAGACCTAGTCTCTTTAATACAGTTGTTAAAACTTGCGAGAAAGTCTTTAGGTTGAACATGACTTCACCAACAAAAGTGAAAGTAGAAAAAAATCATTCATAGTTGAAAAGTCATATAACAAAACAGTTATTTACTTCAACTTTTGTAGACATAAGGCTTTATCTACCCTTGAAGTGATATATCCCTGGCCTGAGGCCAGGGTGAATATCATTTTTTTCAGGTAGATAAATCCTCATATCTACCTCAATGAAATCAATAATAATAATGAGCTGTGGCATGGGATTTCCAACACTGTGGTATATGCGACCAGCAAAGCCTCAGATAAGCATGCGCATACGCGCAGACTGGCCAGAGCCTTTGCTAGTCGCTTGAATATTTTATGAGTGTTAAGCTACTGACTGAACATAATTTGGAGCTTCTAAGCTTAAAAGGAGGGTGCACAGGCTTGTCTGAGTCTACAATTGTCAAAATGCCACATTATTGGTAATCACATATCGCGGCTTTAATATCTTTATCGTTGTCTCATCTCGATGTCACGTGTGGTCTATGTATTGGTTGTATAGACGATATTCTGAGATACTAAAACTAGCACAGCAGAAAAGGTTTACAGGTATTATACATATATTTGGTCACTATATCGCCACGTGGTATTCAATGTCCCGGTCTCTTATAAAGCTAACGGCGAAAGGAAACAGTGGGGGCATGGCTAGACAATGACCTAATAGATAAATGTGAGCCAGTGCATGAGATTTCCATCAATGTGGCATTTAGACATGTGTAGACCCCGATGAGCCTCTGCAGCCTCCTTTTAAGCTTAGAAACTCCAAATGGTGTTCAGTCAGTAACTTAACAATCAGAGAATACTCAAGTGACTTGCAAAGGCTCTGATCAGACTGCGTGTATGCGAAGGCTGATCTGAGTTTTTGCTGGTCGCACAGACCACATTGTTGGAAATCTCATGCACTGGCTCAAATAATAGTCTGTGAATGGCGATCTTAGACGGATCAAAGGTTAGACGAATTCATGGTGTAACACAAGATATGGAAAGCTGGATGAAATAACGGTATTATCTAAACCTGTTTTCCGTTCAACGTCGATAGCGCGAACCCTAGATATTTGGTTTCGAAATAACTGTTACAGTCTGAATAACATTTCATGTGCTACTGCGTAAACTTGTCCAATATTTGATCTGTCTGCAGTCGAAATTTACCATTAATTTCTCACAGTTTATAAACTGAAATAAACATCCTGTACCCATTCCTCCTAGCTCACGCCTTATACCTTATGAATTGCAGCACTAGTGCGTAACCAGTTGTCGGAAATTGTGATGTGAGAGTTGTTGGTACAGCTGTAATTGCGAGGGCCCACCTATTAAAATTCATTTTTCCATAGATCTAAGTGACTGTTACAGTTACAACCATGTAATCATGTATACATGTGATTGCCAATTCCACTAAAACCGTGCAATCTGGCATTTAAGCTCGTTTTCGACACAGAACGGCTCTGATTGTGAGCAAGTCGTTTTTTAACAAAGCAAAATGCAAAGGAGGAAACCGTTAAAATCATGGAATAAAACGGAATAAAATAGATAAAATGGCTTTTCTTACCTTGTTCGAATGTGTATTTTCTGTATCGCTAACAATATAAATCGAAACGTGTACATGTACCTAAATACACGCATTTTCCGACTACTGGTTACGTACTAGTGCTGTTATTCATGTTTATAAGGCGTGAGCTAGCGGAGGAACGGTACAGGATGTTTATTTCAGTTTGCATACTGTGATTCTGGTTCACGTAAAGTGGCAGTCTTTTCCCGTTAGCAAAGAAAAGTTTATTATTCAAAACAGGAGCTGAAAAGTAACTGTAAATTGCAGGTTGTTTGGTAAGTGTACCTTTGAAAATCATTTCAGGTATTACTCTAAAATATTAACCAGATAGGCCTTTATCATTAACATAATTTCACAGCTGATTAAGCATCTAAATATATCTCCGGCCTCCATCGTACGTACAAATACGGAAATGCACGTGGTACTTTATATCACATTGTCTTTAAGGAGCTAAATTATTGAAAATTGACTTGGCACAATTGTCCAGCCAGAAAATGTTTGACTTAAGAAATAGTTAGAACTACCCTTCGACGACATTTCTAGGCACGTCGTACAGTAGAATAGTGGTAGCAGTTTTTAAGGAGGAGCCATTTTGTACACCTACCCCATGTTTCCTATAAAAACAAAATTGCGACATTTGAACAAGAAATGGTATCCATGTGGTATCCAGATGGTGCATAAATCGTTCTTTACTGCCAAAACCTCGATGAGGACCTTAACAATTATGAAAATAAATTGTTTGCATCCAGAAGCACAACTTTTATGTTATACATGTCATTTACGTTATGTCTTCAATAACACCTTATAAAATCATTTAATTTTGGTAAAAATTTAATTTGACAAGCTCTATAATGGGCATATAGGTTTTACATACCATGTTTGGAAAAGATAATTATCTGACCGTTTAAAAACTGCAAACATCTTGTTTATATCATAATTACTTAAAGAATTATAACCTGTTGAATATGATTACCCCAAATAAAATGGTGAATATGGTTAGAGCCATTTCATTTTGCAAGCTAGCATGTATACCATCTGCTGACTTTTTAAAACATAATTGAGCATTCTATCGATATACGATAATAAGATATATACTTAACTGCGTTTCTGCTGTCAAGTTCCATATTTTGATGTTTATATGACAATATGTAACAAACATTATAAGCTTTAAAGCGTCCTAAATTTATTACTAAATACCTTAAATCATATGTCATATGGTATTTTATTAAATTTCAAAACTGTTTTGTTTTAAATTTATATCAAAACAGCAGTTTGTTCTAAAATGATTATCAGTTTTTATTAAGTTGCTATATCTGTAAACATTTATATCTGGAATACAGCAATTTTTAAAAAGTTCTCATTCCCACAAAATATTATTTTGATTTGTCCTAACTTAAAGATTCTAAAACACATAAACAAAGAAATAGATAGCTCTTTAGTAGTAGTAGAAAAATACAGTCATTTTCTGTCAAATGTATCAAAGTAACATTTATAACCATACCAAATATCATAAGGTCCTATGTTTGTCCAAAATGTTATAAAAAGGCACTATACGATTGGACCCTGAAAAGCTTAAATATTATTGAAACAACAACTAAGTTTTATTGAATGAAGTCTAATCAGTAATTTGAAAATATTTTTTGTACCCAGTGTACTATTGCACACATTATACAAGCAAAGTCAGTAACATAATATAGGTTAGCTCCTTGTTAAATACCTAAAAATTATTTCCCATAGAAAAATACAAATTACTTAATGTTTAAAGAGATGGTACTATACTATTTTTCTTTGCTTACATTCCAGACAGAATCAATAACCTAAGAGTTGGTATGATAAAATTTATACATATTACAATATATGTTATGCATTATATGAGTCTTGGTCAGTAATTAATAAAGAGAAATTCTCAAAATCAAATTGTATACTGACATTTACATACATATGCAGATGATGACACAAGACTTGTTTGAGCTTTTAAATTGGTTTTATTTGATTTTCAACATACCTTTTACAGTTTATTTAATGAAACTGTTAGTATCTCTGAGCATTTACCCAAATTAATATCATTTTATAAGAAGAGGTTTTATATAGAAGAAGCATTTCCCTGAAAATGGTAAAATTAGTTATAATCGATGACAGCGAACTCATGTGATATGATGATATTCAAAGAACACAGGTAAATTGCTGCTTAAGAAACTACTTTAAACACATATGACATTATCAGTCAAGAGCTATGTCAGCTGGATAAGTCATTGTGACACTTAAGTAGGTAATGTAAAATATATTTTAAAATGTTATTTTTGTTGTGTTTGTGTTTAGCGTCCCACCAACAGCTAAGGTCATATGGAGATGGGGCTATGGCTTAAAGTCTCATCCGACATACTGGTGAAGCCTGGAATCGAACCTGCGACCCCTGGTTTATAAGGCAAGCGATTCATCCACTACACCACAGCGGCTCCGAAAAAAGATATTATATGGAAAAATAAACGTTTAAAACATGCAGATATGAGATCCTGCTCACTTTTAGCAATCAATGCTTAAATAACTGACGATAGTTTTCACTATACAGAATGCGGCATGGCCAAATTATTAAAGGAGTCTTGTAAATAGAATTATTGATAATAAAGCGCTATGTGTATATAAACATAAGAATGAATAAGCGATACAAAATTAAAATCAACACAACTTTTTTTTAAAAAAATATCTTGCTTCTTCAGACAAAATAAATGCATTACACATAAGTAGGAAATAATTTAAAAGAACAAAACATGTTGAGGGTAGTGATTTATAGAGACATACATACAGTCAAATTTTCTTGCAAACACATTGTGCAGTATCGTCTACGTCATCAATGAAATACTAAATGCAATGTCTAGAGTGGATGCATGAAAGTATATATGCATGTCATATTTGCAATGCTTTATTCTAAATGAAATCATACTTCTATTACTTTTAAAAGTAAACATATAAATCTTATTGATAAAGCAGCGCCTCTGTTGTTTTATATGTTTTGTGTATTAATATACAAGATTTTGAATATCTTATCTTCGACATGTTCTTTGACAATAGCACGAAGATATGTTCTTTGACAGTGGCATAAGTATGAATTTCGTTGCCATAAGATAAAAAATATTATGTAATTTATACCTGCTCAATTGAAGATATGAACCACCATATGGAATTTGATACTTACCTCACATGGACAAATGCATCGTTTAATCACCCATGATGATGCAGTGGACTAGCATTTGTCTTCAGCTACATATATAAGCAGCTAATGCTCTGATGTGTCTAATGACATATTTTACAGGCTCGCCTGAGCCTTCATTGCTGAACAAACATCAAATGCGCTTACTAATTTGATTATTTATTTACGTTACTATGTATCATCAATTTACTTTTATTTGGAACATACAATGGATTAATGGGATGCCATTCTTGCATCAATTATAATGTACTCATTTGACATGCTGAATAACGTTATTATTTTATATGAACAAATTTCACGTTTAGACTAAGTCTAATTGATAGAAATAATGCAAAACGAAATTTCCAAAAAAATATTTGAGTCCATTCATTTTGCAACAGCTACAATATAATCTTTACAATGCTAGAGAGTTTTTCTAAGTGATAATCATTGACCTCTAGAATGTATTCCAATGAAGAACCTTGGGAAAACTGTCCTGTTTCATTGCTCTATAACATTGCAGAACCAAACAAAGGGATAATAAATGTCATCATCTCCTTAACCCTTTTAAGTCGAATTAAACAGCCCACATTTATCAAATGGACCGGTCTATTTTCGTCTTCAGGGTTGATGGGTGTTGTTTTTCTTTCTTATTCAAATTTTAATAGAACATCCTGTAAGCTTTGTTTGTTTGATTTGATTCTTTACGTCCCATCAACAATCTTTCAGTTAAACAGGGACGGGTCTTTCTGGGTTGAACCAGTACTAAGCTAGGATAAATGTGTCTTGCTCAAGGACCACAACGCAGTGACGCCGGTGAGGCTCGAACCCGCGGCCCCTTTGTCTCGAGTCAAGCACTCCACCACTGAGCCACTGCTCTCCCACATCCCTTAAGCCAACAGAAGTGAGCATGATCAGGCATGCAGTCTGTGGCGTCTGATCATATTGCTAGTCATTTTCTTTCAATTAAAAGATAATATTGATACGTAAGAATGAGAAATAACTGGATATTAACACTATAGGAATGCCTATTATTTTAGGGTAACGTAGTGAATTTGGCTATTGCAGGGTAACGCCTTATCCGCTGAAAAGCTAACGCACTTCATTGTGTGGCTAATTTATACACAACTAAAGGGTATGGTTTGTTTGGTTTGAGTAAGACACTTAACGTACCAGCTGACACATTTGTTTTTGTTCAGACATTTACGGAGTGACGACAAGCGTAATTTTTGCTTAGGACACTGAAAACTGAAATCACAGTAAACTCTCGCCAACTAAAGCTCTGGCTACTGAAATTACAGACTCTAGTATATGAGTTTAACGTTGAGCCGGATCCTCTCCTTCTACTCTATTGCTGATGACTCAAAGTGGAATTAAGATATCCTGACTTGAGTAAGCGAGAGTAGACTGTATTCGACGAGAGTCTCGTCATCAGGTTTAATGACCTTTAACTTGAGGAACTAATGACTAAAAATTTTATTGATTGGGCCGTAACTTTCCCTTTACACATTATAGCAATATAGCAACTCATTTTTTACCATTTATTAAGGTATACAACACATACTAATACGATAAACTACGTCAAATACATATAATACAAATATTTTTGCCTCTTCTCTGGGGACTGCCTTAGAACCTCTCTTCAGCCCTTTCACTTGCATCAAAGTGAAAGATACATATAGCCCAATTGATCATGTGATCATGCCTGAGCACCTGTGAGTGATCTCACCAGAAGGTGCATAGAATGTGATAGTACGAATTCAGGGGACAGCAAAACACCTGTGAGTGATCTCACCAGAAGGTGCGTAGGATGCGATAGTACGAATTCAGGGGACATCAAAACACCTGTGAGTGATCTCACCAGAAGGTGCAAATGATACGATAATACGAATTCAGGGATATGTAAACTGTAGCCATGGAAGCATGACATACATGCGTGTTCCCCTGGTATTATAATGAACGCTTTTTGGGGGTGAAGAATGGCCAAGGCAAATCCCATGTATTGCAGAAATTCATACACCTACACAATAAACGTGTTGAAAATTAGATTTATGGTTAACGGAAAAGTAAGGCACCACACCTCGCAGCTCTTATCTTAGCAATAACTCTTTATGTTCTTATCATTTCCTGCATGGTGTGTGATTTGAGCTGTTCGTTTGACAGAAGTATAATGTATGGCTTACAGGAAAATAGGAGGAGCTGGGGTTCGGCGGTGGGTTACGTTTCCGTTTAGCATGAAATAAACAACTGATTATGAGCGAGAATGTTTAGGAAAGCTCCGCCCATCGAACTCTACATGATTGGCACAGCTTCTACCAATAGAAATATACTGCAGGGTGATTTCTTATCTGACAGTTAAATACATCTCCATATCTTTCAACTTACGTCCCTTCAAGTATGTTTTACCTATTACATACAGAGCACCGCAGTTTTAGAGGAGTCTCTATAAATAACTGACGTTAGTTAAGTTATGCTCAATCAATTGAGTCTCCTGTTTTCTAGTCATCTCTATTTCTGAAGGTCCGTTTGTATAAATTCCAAATTAAATAAATTATTAATTTATACACAACTAAAGGGTATGGTTTGTTTGGTTTGAGTAAGACACTTAACGTACCAGCTGACACATTTGTTTTTGTTCAGACATTTACGGAGTGACGACAAGCGTAATTTTTGCTTAGGACACTGAAAACTGAAATCACAGTAAACTCTCGCCAACTAAAGCTCTGGCTACTGAAATTACAGACTCTAGTATATGAGTTTAACGTTGAGCCGGATCCTCTCCTTCTACTCTATTGCTGATGACTCAAAGTGGAATTAAGATATCCTGACTTGAGTAAGCGAGAGTAGACTGTATTCGACGAGAGTCTCGTCATCAGGTTTAATGACCTTTAACTTGAGGAACTAATGACTAAAAATTTTATTGATTGGGCCGTAACTTTCCCTTTACACATTATAGCAATATAGCAACTCATTTTTTACCATTTATTAAGGTATACAACACATACTAATACGATAAACTACGTCAAATACATATAATACAAATATTTTTGCCTCTTCTCTGGGGACTGCCTTAGAACCTCTCTTCAGCCCTTTCACTTGCATCAAAGTGAAAGATACATATAGCCCAATTGATCATGTGATCATGCCTGAGCACCTGTGAGTGATCTCACCAGAAGGTGCATAGAATGTGATAGTACGAATTCAGGGGACAGCAAAACACCTGTGAGTGATCTCACCAGAAGGTGCGTAGGATGCGATAGTACGAATTCAGGGGACATCAAAACACCTGTGAGTGATCTCACCAGAAGGTGCAAATGATACGATAATACGAATTCAGGGATATGTAAACTGTAGCCATGGAAGCATGACATACATGCGTGTTCCCCTGGTATTATAATGAACGCTTTTTGGGGGTGAAGAATGGCCAAGGTAATGCGATGATGGCTCAAATGATCTGATCCAGTGAATTTGAGCAATTCTCGCATTAGACCCCAAAAAGAAGAGGACCTACCCAATTAACTTATATCATACTATTATAAGGGTCTTGGAGGCGTATTTTGATGTTCCTGGGTTTTGGGAAGACGGGGAGACAGAATACAAAAAATGTCTTGTTCTCTAATTTATTCAGTTTTCCTCAATATAAATTTCTCAGTTCCACAAATAAAATAATTGGAAGTTCCAGATTATAATATATATACAACAATTTTACAAAGTTTGAAGAATATAAGTTGAGTTGCTGGTAAAGTCCAAGCTTAAATAAATTTATATGTATATGTAGTTGGATGAATCCAAACTAGATGTTATCACTTCAGTTGGCAATTCCTAACTATATCCCATATTTCTAAAACTCAAAATTTTCTCAAACTGGAGACTTCGGACACACCCATTTTCAACCTATTGACCAACCAATTTATCCTTGGTGCAGTATTAGCCTGTTCGACAAATAAAGTTTTACAATCATATAAACTATCAAGATTAACCAAGATGTGATAAACCTTGATAGATATGAGTGTCTTAACATAGACTTCATAATCTTATTAAAATGGCTCAATCCACTCCACAAAGATAAACTGGTTGCTTGATAGATGACTTAATTAACTCTTGTCATGCTGAATATTATTTTCTGCACAACACTTCTCCCCACTTTATTCCTGTTAAAATGAAGCATACCAGTTGTAAGTACATACTTACAGACATAATGGAAAACAGTGTGGATCCTGATCAGATGGCCTCATCAGATGGCCCCTGATTTGGATGTACAGTGTTTTCAAAAACAACAGATAAATTTGGGTTCAACAGGACAAGGGTTAAGAAAGGATAATCTTTCTTTAGCTTGGTTTTATCATACATCTGCACCTGCCAAATTAAAAGAAGATAAAACCACCACAACAATAATGGAAAGAGAAACAAATTTTAAAGAAAAGAAATTTACAAAATGACATAATTTTAGTATAAAAATACCAAAAATAATTTACACCAAAAATGCTTAATTTTTACCTCATAACAATTTCTTCCTACCTCAATTAACACTCGACCTCGATTGTATAAAATTTAGCTTAAACCTGTTTGCAATTTTTATTATTCATGATCACCTGAATAAAAGCAAAACTGCAGACTTATAAATAATAGTTGGTAGGAAAAGAATATTCATCTTTCAATAACTTGATTGTCACCTAAAGTAAAATCCCTTAGACTAAAAAAAAACGTTTTTCACCAAATAGGATTTTTTTTTCAATGAAATAACCCACACTCAGTTAGTTAAGCATTGCACATACATACATTATGCACAATTTCATTTTTTTTAGCACAGATAAGCTGTGCTAACATCTGCTACCGATCTTTCTTTTAACATCAAAATTGCTTAATTTCAACAGATTTCTATCAAAACAGCTGCCTTAAAAAAAATTTCAGTGAGCAAAGACAATGAGGGACACAATTACATTTCTTAGGATTAATGTCCTTTGCCGGTATTCACTTATAGTGTTCTTCCAGCTACCACACATGGTATCCTTATAATCATATCAGGATCAGGACAGAAATTCTTCACAATGGAATTGCCCATCATGTTGTCCAAATATCACTAGATTTCCATAAAAATTAGAGCTGTCTTAAAATTTCTTGTGTAGTGAGAAGAGACCATGTAAAGACACAATTTCATTTCTCAGGATTAATGTCCTTTGCCGGCATTCACTTATAGTGTTCTTCCAGCTACCACAAAAGGTATCCTTATAATCATATCAGGATCAGGTCAGAAATTCTTCATAATGGAATTGCCTATCATTTTCTCTTATTCTCACAAAAAAAAAATCCACATAAAAATCTATGCAGTTTGGTTCTTGATTAACCAAAATCACAAATTTGCCAAATATCTCACCCTGCAGTTTTCTTGGGACTCTAAAGACTGCTAAATTCTTTCTTAAAAACAGCTTGAAACAACTTATTAGTGCTGATGTTTGCAAATTACCAGGGGTATAATATCTAAGCTTTTTTTTTTTTTGATT
Source organism: Loripinus fragilis (assembly GCA_964019695.1). Lineage (NCBI taxonomy): Eukaryota > Metazoa > Mollusca > Bivalvia > Lucinida > Lucinidae > Loripinus > Loripinus fragilis. Next base: position 42,924,100 of record OZ026516.1, on the reverse strand, counting down.
TTAGTTTCAATACACACATATATGTATATTTATTTTTTTCAGTTTTTCTGTTTTTATTTTCATTTTCTCTTCTTTTTTTTCAATTATATACAGTTACATTAAAACTACTCAATTTCATGTTCACAGAACTTGAATATATTTAATGTATTTATCCCTGTTAATCAGTGCCAAGTTTTATGGCTCTTAAGGCAATCAACTCAAATAAATGGTGTTGTCAGTGTCTTTCACCGGTATTTTATACTTTTACAAGTGTTTCTCCCAGTTACACAAAGTGCATCCTATCAGGCAGTCCCGATCAGGATCAGGACCCAAACTTAAACTATTGAGTCAAGGTATGACCAATTATGCCAAAACACAGAATAATATTTTTCTATTGTCACAAATTTTATATAAGTCATAAAACATAGCCGATTTCAGGGGGATAAAGTTCCCCTAATTTCTACCTGAACCTTCTACCTATTAAAGGGGCTTTTATTTGATTAAGTATGGTCATCCATGAATTTCTAATTTGTCCTAAACCATGGTTAATGAGCTTAGCTTTATAGTGTCTAACAGCTATCTTATCATACATTTAAGGTACTTGATGTTGACATCTTTATACCACAAAGCCTAGTATGATAATTCTATGGCATGCATTACATGATATCAAAATTATACCAGGTAAATAGCCCCTTCCTTCCTGACCTAAGATAATAGCTAAAAGTTTTTTTTTTTTTCCTAAATTCATAATTGACACTAGTTATTTTTAAAGATTCAAAAGAAAACACTATTTGTCATGAACATTCTCAAATTCCAAAAACTAAAATAAATAATTTCTATGATTAAATCCACTTTTAACAAATCATTATAGACAGACTTAAGTCAGCCATCCAGACCATCAAAAAACAGGCTCATCTAAGCTTCTACTCAGCTATTGCCATGGAAATTACAGGAATGCTAAAGTTTAAGCTATTAAAATTACTGGTCTATGCATTTAATTTAGCTTCAAATTCTATCATCGATAGGTTTCCCCCAAAGGGACAGTGCCTCGATCTGCTCTATATGTGTGGTTATGCCCAGGTCCGTTTTGTATAACCTTCAAACTGTTGTAGTGATACTCAACACTCAACTTGTTTGCTCTTCTGGTGAGTGCCCACATAAAGCTTAGCTACAAATTCTATCTATGATAGGTTTCCCCCAAGTGGACAGTGCCTCTGTTCTATATGTGTGGTTATGCCCAGGTAGGTTTTTATAACCTTCAAACTGTTGCAGTGATACTCATCACCCAACTTGTTTGTTCTTCTGGTAAGTGTCCACATAGAACTTTTAGAGTTATCGTCCTTTACACAACAGTAATTTTTGGGGTGCAGCCCAATGCAATAAGACAGTTCTTAAACTTTGAAACAGTTTCCATGATAACTTACTCAGATTGTTTTTCTCTGCTCTGGTCTAGACCCTAACCAGTATGCATCAAAAATACACTGAAATGCATCTAATCAAAAAGTGCGAGTAATAGTCTTCTGACGGTCATCAACTAAGTATAATCTTAACAAAACTAGATGTCTTAACAAGACTATGTATCTTAACAAGACTAAAAACCTCATTATGACTAAAATGCTTTTTCTATTACAATAAGTGTAAAATTTTATTGATATCAACTCTAGTTCAGGTAGTGATAAACTAAGTAACCTCTGCATGGTTATGTCCATGAACTCAATCCAAGCATCCAGATTTCTATTCTTCATTAGTATAATTAATCAGCAGAAACATCCTCAATTTTCGAGGGTATCAGCAACCTTAGCATTTAGTATTATTTAGCACAACTCTTGCTTACATATAGATCACAGCTAAGGGGGATCATGATGAAATTACTTCAGAGATGTCTAGTCCTCTGGAAACATAATAAATTATAATATTCCATCCAAACTCACAAGATAAAAGAACATCAGGTATCATAGCAGGTAGTTTAGCAGCCTCCCAATGCTTACCTAAAGGAAAGGAACAGGAAAAAATAACATGTAGGGCAAGCAGAATGATTGCGGCCAACAATCTATAGCACTTATAAAACAACAAATTTACATTTGTTAAGGGTTGCTCGCCATACATGGAAAAGAATTTTGAATAAACTTCAGTCTAGCATTAAGTTTTGAAAAAAAATGAAAAAATAACAATGTACTGTTACGTAACAGATTGAAACAGAAGAGCTACATTGCTACCTATTTTATGATAATTACTCTAAAAGTTTCTTCCCGATTCTTTTTCTTGCCTAGGCTAGTGGTTTGGGTATACTCCGGGCGCCATTAATATAATAGATATATATAGCCTCTACATCAATCTCAAGATGTGGGTCACATTTCTCAAATTCAAATCATATCCCATAAAACTGCTGATTAATTATAACAGAATGTTGCTTAAGTATTAGACAATATATATACTGAGGAGCGCACATGACTACATGTGGCGTTTTCACCCAAAACAATGATGTTCAGACGTATATATTTTTGCCATGCACTAATCTGTGGTGTGAACAATAAAGTGAATTTTTCTGGATGCTGAATTTATGGACGAATTATAAGGTTTTGACAAAACTAAATACAATATGTACATAAATCTTCCCACTGTGTTCAGAACAGCTTGTATGAACTCTTTTCATTCTGTTAGATCATTTCATACACATAGATACAACAAATATGGAATTGTCCATTCTGTACCACAAGGGGTCACTGGTCAATATTTCTATAAAATTATGTACCTCTGTCCCGGAAGACCATTTATTTTCTAACAAACAGAGCAGACCTTGATGAAATACAGCCTCATAGGGCACTTCATCTGGGTCTTCACTATTTGCCGATGCACCCGTTTACTGGGATCCAGAATGAAATGGATTAAACACATCAACCTTCAATGATGGTGGAAAGAGAATATATGTAATCAATAAATCAGTCTGACAACTCAAACTATATGCAAAATACAAAATGAACTTGTACAAGTAGAAACTTGCTATAAATATATAAACCTTTTTCACGACCAATGGAATCTTCCATTTTTCCATAGAGCTAGATACAATGAAGCCAGGTTGGTCCACTGTACATGTTGAGGGTTCACAGGTTATAACCTAATAAAAATGTATCTCCCCCTTCGAAGACCGACTTGGTCCTAGCAAAAGTTGCAGACTCTGATAACGTGACACATTCTGTGCCACCTCATCTGGGTCTTTACTGTTTGCACAAGTACCCATTTATAAGCATTAAATGGAATAATATTGCATAACTATTAAAAAATTTAAAAAAATCTGTATTTATAGTTTTCTTAAATTTCTATTTCTATTTTAACTACTATATTCTCGGCTTATTTAAACAGCTCTTAACATGTTCCTCAATCATATCAAAAATGTTGCAACAAATTTGATGAATCGGCTTAAACCAAAAATATCACATTGACATGAGAATTACATGCATTCTCTTAAAATACAAAAAATTGCAACAAGATTATAAAATCAAAACAAAATTTACTGCCGGAAAGATACAATATGGTAAAATCCCCAAAATAGGCAGTTTGTTATTACATTCAGCACAGAAAACTAGAATAGTTTACATGTGAAACCGAACAGACAGGAGGTGAGTTTCTTTAAAAAGTGAGTAAGACAACAAAGAATATGCCTATATGCAAAAATTTCATACAGACCCTATGCTACGATAGAAAAGGATCTTGATTTGAGCCTAATATATCAGCTGAAGCATATATCACTGTCAGAGTCAGAATTCTACAGTGTATTTCTAGAAAGTTCTTCAATGAACTATCACCAGTTTAAGCATTGCTAGTAGTATAATAAAATAATGCAAAAAGAGGTAAAATAATTACCACCTTACTGGAATTACAATCAATGTATAAATTAGTATTAAGGATCAATTCACCCCCTTATGTCTGATACAGAATGTAACAACCCTATCAGCTTCCTACCATAAAAATGTGTCAATGCATATTGCAACACATATAATACCACACAGCCTACAAAATATACAAGTTCCCAGTCTATCCTTTGGGATTATACTTTCAATATACCTATGGGCCATGCTAAGCTTATGTACCAGAAGCTAATACTTTTGTACATGGAGAAAAACAATTTATAAACATTTTTTTGAAGGAGTAATATAACCTGAAGATTTATGCTCACTATCATGATTTATAGTTTAAAGTAATTTGGTTTCGTTTTTCATTACTTAAAGACTTAATTGGTATAAATTAAAGCTAGTGATCTTCAAAATTGTCCGTTTCCAAAATCACAAGCTAGAACTTTTACTAAAACCTTCGCAACTGATTATGAAATTCTAAAGGAGGAATTTTACATGAAGCTTTTCAAACCAAAATATGTATTTTAATAACCAAGTACTTCTGCGAAACCCATTAATAAAGACACTTTGTGAGATAATTATGTACTAAAACTAAGAAAATATACCTTTCATCATTAGTTTAAAAAAAAATTATTCCTGTACTTACGTATCAAATGAATTTCCAGGGGTTTTTTTTTTTACTTTAAAAGCAATGAATCAGATTTGTTTATAACCCTTTATGCACTAATGGATTCTTCCATCAGAATGGTTTGATACAATAAACAAAATCAATTTTATTTTTTTGAAGATGGCTTTTGTCTCAGTAAACCGCATTGACCCTGCTGAAAGGCCACATTATGTGGCATCTCATCTGGGTCCCCACTGTTTGCCAAAGCCACTAGTATACAAAGGGTTAAATGCAATGTCACTAAAGAATCAATCTATGATTATTTCCTCCTACCCTTGCGCCGAGGTTTATGCTTACTGGTAGTACTGTTTACTCGGAAGACGCTATTTATCACCGGAATTTCTTGATTACCAGTAGCCATAGTGTCAGGATTATTCTGGGGTACGGGGCCACTACAATCCATGTAACCATAGGGACATGTTGGGCCTTCAGCATGCCTTGAGTCAGGTTTCATCACATTGTCCCACATTTGTCTCACTTGCTCCTCCAAAAACTGGATCTTCTCATTTTCTGCTGACCATCGCATCTCTGCATCATGGTAGTCCTCCAGCATCTTAGCCTGCTGTTGCACCTTCTGTTCCAAACACTGGACCTTCTCCAACTCGTTGGACCATCTCACCTCGGCATCAAAATAGTCCTGCTTATAACTGGTTAAATTCTCCACGGTTTTTAGGGCTGCCTCAAGCTGGGTTGAAAGTTCCTGACATCTCTGTTTTTCTTCCACTATGCTAGCACCGAGCTCAGCTTTTGATGATAACAAAGCCTGATTCTCAATTTCAAGAATTTTGACTGTTTTTGTTGCTTTTCTTAACTTTGAACTGAATTTACTTCCCTGATCTTCAGAACCACTTCTGATTTCATTTGTTAGCTCCTGTTCCTCCAGTCCATAAAACGGCATCATTGTGCAAATGCTTTTCTTTTCTTGAAAAGTTTGTCTACGTTTGAAATCTCTGAGTCTTTGAGCTCTACTCTTTGATTTGAGGTTGTCATGGGCAAAACAGTTATTTCTCCAAGTCACTGGTACAGGAACCTGTACAACTGGTACCGGTGGATGATCTGGCTGATAATGCCTTCTTGGAAGCCAGGATGGCCTGAAATTTCTTCCATATAATTGACCGAAATTCTGTCTCCCAAAATAATCCATGATAAACACGTATGTCCTTGCGGAATCACTTGGCTGATCTGAGGTACTGAGATCCTGCAATAAGCTAAAAAGTTATTACCCGGATTCTCCACCAAATTATTATAAGGGTCTTGGAGGCGTATTTTGATGTTCCTGGGTTTTGGGAAGACGGGGAGACAGAATACAAAAAATATCTTGTTCTCTAATTTATTCAGTTTTCCTCAATATAAACTTCTCAGTTCCATAAATAAAATAATTGGAAGTTCCAGATTATAATATATATATACAACAATTTTACAAAGTTTGAAGAATATAAGTTGAGTTGCTGGTAAAGTCCAAGCTTAAATAAATTTATATGTATATGTAGTTGGATGAATCCAAACTAGATGTTATCACTTCAGTTGGCAATTCCTAACTATATCCCATATTTCTAAAACTCAAAATTTTCTCAAACTGGAGACTTCGGACACACCCATTTTCAACCTATTGACCAACCAATTTATCCTTGGTGCAGTATTAGCCTGTTCGACAAATAAAGTTTTACATTTATATAAACTATCAAGATTAACCAAGATGTGATAAACCTTGATAGATATGAGTGTCTTAACATAGACTTCATAATCTTATTAAAATGGCTCAATCCACTCCACAAAGATAAACTGGTTGCTTGATAGATGACTTAATTAACTCTTGTCATGCTGAATATTATTTTCTGCACAACACTTCTCCCCACTTTATTCCTGTTAAAATGAAGCATACCAGTTGTAAGTACATACTTACAGACATAATGGAAAACAGTGTGGATCCTGATCAGATGGCCTCATCAGATGGCCCCTGATTTGGATGTACAGTGTTTTCAAAAACAACAGATAAATTTGGGTTCAACAGGACAAGGGTTAAGAAAGGATAATCTTTCTTTAGCTTGGTTTTATCATACATCTGCACCTGCCAAATTAAAAGAAGATAAAACCACCACAACAATAATGGAAAGAGAAACAAATTTTAAAGAAAAGAAATTTACAAAATGACATAATTTTAGTATAAAAATACCAAAAATAATTTACACCAAAAATGCTTAATTTTTACCTCATAACAATTTCTTCCTACCTCAATTAACACTCGACCTCGATTGTATAAAATTTAGCTTAAACCTGTTTGCAATTTTTATTATTCATGATCACCTGAATAAAAGCAAAACTGCAGACTTATAAATAATAGTTGGTAGGAAAAGAATATTCATCTTTCAATAACTTGATTGTCACCTAAAGTAAAATCCCTTAGACTAAAAAAAAACGTTTTTCACCAAATAGGATTTTTTTTTTCAATGAAATAACCCACACTCAGTTAGTTAAGCATTGCACATACATACATTATGCACAATTTCATTTTTTTATAGCACAGATAAGCTGTGCTAACATCTGCTACCGATCTTTCTTTTAACATCAAAATTGCTTAATTTCAACAGATTTCTATCAAAACAGCTGCCTTAAAAAAATTTTCAGTGAGCAAAGACAATGAGGGACACAATTACATTTCTTAGGATTAATGTCCTTTGCCGGTATTCACTTATAGTGTTCTTCCAGCTACCACACATGGTATCCTTATAATCATATCAGGATCAGGACAGAAATTCTTCACAATGGAATTGCCCATCATGTTGTCCAAATATCACTAGATTTCCATAAAAATTAGAGCTGTCTTAAAATTTCTTGTGTAGTGAGAAGAGACCATGTAAAGACACAATTTTATTTCTCAGGATTAATGTCCTTTGCCGGCATTCACTTATAGTGTTCTTCCAGCTACCACAAAAGGTATCCTTATAATCATATCAGGATCAGGACAGAAATTCTTCATAATGGAATTGCCTATCATTTTCTCTTATTCTCACAAAAAAAAAATCCACATAAAAATCTATGCAGTTTGGTTCTTGATTAACCAAAATCACAAATTTGCCAAATATCTCACCCTGCAGTTTTCTTGGGACTCTCAAGACTGCTAAATTCTTTCTTAAAAACAGCTTGAAACAACTTATTAGTGCTGATGTTTGCAAATTACCAGGGGTATAATATCTAAGCTTTTTTTTTTTTGATTTTAGTTTCAATACACACATATATATATATTTATTTTTTTCAGTTTTTCTGTTTTTATTTTCATTTTCTCTTCTTTTTTTTTCAATTATATACAGTTACATTAAAACTACTCAATTTCATGTTCACAGAACTTGAATATATTTAATGTATTTATCCCTGTTAATCAGTGCCAAGTTTTATGGCTCTTAAGGCAATCAACTCAAATAAATGGTGTTGTCAGTGTCTTTCACCGGTATTTTATACTTTTACAAGTGTTTCTCCCGGTTACACAAAGTGCATCCTATCAGGCAGTCCCGATCAGGATCAGGACCCAAACTTAAACTATTGAGTCAAGGTATGACCAATTATGCCAAAACACAGAATAATATTTTTCTATTGTCACAAATTTTATATAAGTCATAAAACATAGCCGATTTCAGGGGGATAAAGTTCCCCTAATTTCTACCTGAACCTTCTACCTATTAAAGGGGCTTTTATTTGATTAAGTATGGTCATCCATGAATTTCTAATTTGTCCTAAACCATGGTTAATGAGCTTAGCTTTATAGTGTCTAACAGCTATCTTATCATACATTTAAGGTACTTGATGTTGACATCTTTATACCACAAAGCCTAATATGATAATTCTATGGCATGCATTACATGATATCAAAATTATACCAGGTAAATAGCCCCTTCCTTCCTGACCTAAGATAATAGCTAAAAGTTTGTTGTTTTTTTTCCTAAATTCATAATTGACACTAGTTATTTTTAAAGATTCAAAAGAAAACACTATTTGTCATGAACATTCTCAAATTCCAAAAACTAAAATAAATAATTTCTATGATTAAATCCACTTTTAACAAATCATTATAGACAGACTTAAGTCAGCCATCCAGACCATCAAAAAACAGGCTCATCTAAGCTTCTACTCAGCTATTGCCATGGAAATTACAGGAATGCTAAAGTTTAAGCTATTAAAATTACTGGTCTATGCATTTAATTTAGCTTCAAATTCTATCATCGATAGGTTTCCCCCAAAGGGACAGTGCCTCGATCTGCTCTATATGTGTGGTTATGCCCAGGTCCGTTTTGTATAACCTTCAAACTGTTGTAGTGATACTCAACACTCAACTTGTTTGTTCTTCTGGTGAGTGCCCACATAAAGCTTAGCTACAAATTCTATCTATGATAGGTTTCCCCCAAGTGGACAGTGCCTCTGTTCTATATGTGTGGTTATGCCCAGGTAGGTTTTTATAACCTTCAAACTGTTGCAGTGATACTCATCACCCAACTTGTTTGTTCTTCTGGTAAGTGTCCATATAGAACTTTTAGAGTTATCGTCCTTTACACAACAGTAATTTCTGGGGTGCAGCCCAATGCAATAAGACAGTTCTTAAACTTTGAAACAGTTTCCATGATAACTTACTCAGATTGTTTTTCTCTGCTCTGGTCTAGATCCTAACCAGTATGCATGAAAAATACACTGAAATGCATCAAATCAAAAAGTGCGAGTAATAGTCTTCTGACGGTCATCAACTAAGTATAATCTTAACAAAACTAGATGTCTTAACAAGACTATGTATCTTAACAAGACTAAAAACCTCATTATGACTAAAATGCTTTTTCTATTACAATAAGTGTAAAATTTTATTGATATCAACTCTAGTTCAGGTAGTGATAAACTAAGTAACCTCTGCATGGTTATGTCCATGAACTCAATCCAAGCATCCAGATTTCTATTCTTCATTAGTATAATTAATCAGCAGAAACATCCTCAATTTTCGAGGGTATCAGCAACCTTAGCATTTAGTATTATTTAGCACAACTCTTGCTTACATATAGATCACAGCTAAGGGGGATCATGATGAAATTACTTCAGAGATGTCTAGTCCTCTGGAAACATAATAAATTATAATATTCCATCCAAACTCACAAGATAAAAGAACATCAGGTATCATAGCAGGTAGTTTAGCAGCCTCCCAATGCTTACCTAAAGGAAAGGAACAGGAAAAAATAACATGTAGGGCAAGCAGAATGATTGCGGCCAACAATCTATAGCACTTATAAAACAACAAATTTACATTTGTTAAGGGTTGCTCGCCATACATGGAAAAGAATTTTGAATAAACTTCAGTCTAGCATTAAGTTTTGAAAAAAAATGAAAAAATAACAATATACTGTTACGTAACAGATTGAAACAGAAGAGCTACATTGCTACCTATTTTATGATAATTACTCTAAAAGTTTCTTCCCGATTCTTTTTCTTGCCTAGGCTAGTGGTTTGGGTACACTCCAGGCGCCATTAATATAATAGATATATATAGCCTCTACATCAATCTCAAGATGTGGGTCACATTTCTCAAATTCAAATCATATCCCATAAAACTGCTGATTAATTATAACAGAATGTTGCTTAAGTATTAGACAATATATATACTGAGGAGCGCACATGACTACATGTGGCGTTTTCACCCAAAACAATGATGTTCAGACGTATATATTTTTGCCATGCACTAATCTGTGGTGTGAACAATAAAGTGAATTTTTCTGGATGCTGAATTTATGGACGAATTATAAGGTTTTGACAAAACTAAATACAATATGTACATAAATCTTCCCACTGTGTTCAGAACAGCTTGTATGAACTCTTTTCATTCTGTTAGATCATTTCATACACATAGATACAACAAATATGGAATTGTCCATTCTGTACCACAAGGGGTCACTGGTCAATATTTCTATAAAATTATGTACCTCTGTCCTGGAAGACCATTTATTTTCTAACAAACAGAGCAGACCTTGATGAAATACAGCCTCATAGGGCACTTCATCTGGGTCTTCACTATTTGCCGATGCACCCGTTTACCGGGATCCAGAATGAAATGGATTAAACACATCAACCTTCAATGATGGTGGAAAGAGAATATATGTAATCAATAAATCAGTCTGACAACTCAAACTATATGCAAAATACAAAATGAACTTGTACAAGTAGAAACTTGCTATAAATATATAAAACTTTTTCACGACCAATGGAATCTTCCATTTTTCCATAGAGCTACATACAATGAAGCCAGGTTGGTCCACTGTACATGTTGAGGGTTCGCAGGTTATAACCTATAAATGTATCTCCCCCTTCGAAGACCGACTTGGTCCTAGCAAAAGTTGCAGACTCTGATAACGTGACACATTCTGTGCCACCTCATCTGGGTCTTTACTGTTTGCACAAGTACCCATTTATAAGCATTAAATGGAATAATATTGCATAACTATTAAAAAATTTAAAAAAATCTGTATTTATAGTTTTCTTAAATTTCTATTTCTATTTTAACTACTATATTCTCGGCTTATTTAAACAGCTCTTAACATGTTCCTCAATCATATCAAAAATGTTGCAACAAATTTGATGAATCGGCTTAAACCAAAAATATCACATTGACATGAGAATTACATGCATTCTCTTAAAATACAAAAAATTGCAACAAGATTATAAAATCAAAACAAAATTTACTGCCGGAAAGATACAATATGGTAAAATCCCCAAAATAGGCAGTTTGTTATTACATTCAGCACAGAAAACTAGAATAGTTTACATGTGAAACCGAACAGACAGGAGGTGAGTTTCTTTAAAAAGTGAGTAAGACAACAAAGAATATGCCTATATGCAAAAATTTCATACAGACCCTATGCTATGATAGAAAAGGATCTTGATTTGAGCCTAATATATCAGCTGAAGCATATATCACTGTCAGAGTCAGAATTCTACAGTGTATTTCTAGAAAGTTCTTCAATGAACTATCACCAGTTTAAGCATTGCTAGTATTATAATAAAATAATGCAAAAAGAGGTAAAATAATTACCACCTTACTGGAATTACAATCAATGTATAAATTAGTATTAAGGATCAATTCACCCCCTTATGTCTGATACAGAATGTAACAACCCTATCAGCTTCCTACCATAAAAATGTGTCAATGCATATTGCAACACATATAATACCACACAGCCTACAAAATATACAAGTTCCCAGTCTATCCTTTGGGATTATACTTTCAATATACCTATGGGCCATGCTAAGCTTATGTACCAGAAGCTAATACTTTTGTACATGGAGAAAAACAATTTATAAACATTTTTTTGAAGGAGTAATATAACCTGAAGATTTATGCTCACTATCATGATTTATAGTTTAAAGTAATTTGGTTTCGTTTTTCATTACTTAAAGACTTAATTGGTATAAATTAAAGCTAGTGATCTTCAAAATTGTCCGTTTCCAAAATCACAAGCTAGAACTTTTACTAAAACCTTCGCAACTGATTATGAAATTCTAAAGGAGGAATTTTACATGAAGCTTTTCAAACCAAAATATGTATTTTAATAACCAAGTACTTCTGCGAAACCCATTAATAAAGACACTTTGTGAGATAATTATGTACTAAAACTAAGAAAATATACCTTTCATCATTAGTTTAAAAAAAATTATTCCTGTACTTACGTATCAAATGAATTTCCAGGGGGTTTTTTTTACTTTAAAAGCAATGAATCAGATTTGTTTATAACCCTTTATGCACTAATGGATTCTTCCATCAGAATGGTTTGATACAATAAACAAAATCAATTTTATTTTTTTGAAGATGGCTTTTGTCTCAGTAAACCGCATTGACCCTGCTGAAAGGCCACATTATGTGGCATCTCATCTGGGTCCCCACTGTTTGCCAAAGCCACTTGTATACAAAGGGTTAAATGCAATGTCACTAAAGAATCAATCTATGATTATTTCCTCCTACCCTTGCGCCGAGGTTTATGCTTACTGGTAGTACTGTTTACTCGGAAGACGCTATTTATCACCGGAATTTCTTGATTACCAGTAGCCATAGTGTCAGGATTATTCTGGGGTACGGGGCCACTACAATCCATGTAACCATAGGGACATGTTGGGCCTTCAGCATGCCTTGAGTCAGGTTTCATCACATTGTCCCACATTTGTCTCACTTGCTCCTCCAAAAACTGGATCTTCTCATTTTCTGCTGACCATCGCATCTCTGCATCATGGTAGTCCTCCAGCATCTTAGCCTGCTGTTGCACCTTCTGTTCCAAACACTGGACCTTCTCCAACTCGTTGGACCATCTCACCTCGGCATCAAAATAGTCCTGCTTATAACTGGTTAAATTCTCCACGGTTTTTAGGGCTGCCTCAAGCTGGGTTGAAAGTTCCTGACATCTCTGTTTTTCTTCCACTATGCTAGCACCGAGCTCAGCTTTTGATGATAACAAAGCCTGATTCTCAATTTCAAGAATTTTGACTGTTTTTGTTGCTTTTCTTAACTTTGAACTGAATTTACTTCCCTGATCTTCAGAACCACTTCTGATTTCATTTGTTAGCTCCTGTTCCTCCAGTCCATAAAACGGCATCATTGTGCAAATGCTTTTCTTTTCTTGAAAAGTTTGTCTACGTTTGAAATCTCTGAGTCTTTGAGCTCTACTCTTTGATTTGAGGTTGTCATGGGCAAAACAGTTATTTCTCCAAGTCACTGGTACAGGAACCTGTACAACTAGTACCGGTGGATGATCTGGCTGATAATGCCTTCTTGGAAGCCAGGATGGCCTGAAATTTCTTCCATATAATTGACCGAAATTCTGTCTCCCAAAATAATCCATGATAAACACGTATGTCCTTGCGGAATCACTTGGCTGATCTGAGGTACTGAGATCCTGCAATAAGCTAAAAAGTTATTACCCGGATTCTCCACCAAATTATTATAAGGGTCTTGGAGGCGTATTTTGATGTTCCTGGGTTTTGGGAAGACGGGGAGACAGAATACAAAAAATGTCTTGTTCTCTAATTTATTCAGTTTTCCTCAATATAAATTTCTCAGTTCCACAAATAAAATAATTGGAAGTTCCAGATTATAATATATATATACAACAATTTTACAAAGTTTGAAGAATATAAGTTGAGTTGCTGGTAAAGTCCAAGCTTAAATAAATTTATATGTATATGTAGTTGGATGAATCCAAACTAGATGTTATCACTTCAGTTGGCAATTCCTAACTATATCCCATATTTCTAAAACTCAAAATTTTCTCAAACTGGAGACTTCGGACACACCCATTTTCAACCTATTGACCAACCAATTTATCCTTGGTGCAGTATTAGCCTGTTCGACAAATAAAGTTTTACAATCATATAAACTATCAAGATTAACCAAGATGTGATAAACCTTGATAGATATGAGTGTCTTAACATAGACTTCATAATCTTATTAAAATGGCTCAATCCACTCCACAAAGATAAACTGTTTGCTTGATAGATGACTTAATTAACTCTTGTCATGCTGAATATTATTTTCTGCACAACACTTCTCCCCACTTTATTCCTGTTAAAATGAAGCATACCAGTTGTAAGTACATACTTACAGACATAATGGAAAACAGTGTGGATCCTGATCAGATGGCCTCATCAGATGGCCCCTGATTTGGATGTACAGTGTTTTCAAAAACAACAGATAAATTTGGGTTCAACAGGACAAGGGTTAAGAAAGGATAATCTTTCTTTAGCTTGGTTTTATCATACATCTGCACCTGCCAAATTAAAAGAAGATAAAACCACCACAACAATAATGGAAAGAGAAACAAATTTTAAAGAAAAGAAATTTACAAAATGACATAATTTTAGTATAAAAATACCAAAAATAATTTACACCAAAAATGCTTAATTTTTACCTTATAACAATACGGAAAATACACCAATTTATTGTTATTTAACTATATACATTGTGTTTTATCAACTAGTCTCTAGTAAGCTTGATGTACATGATAAGCGGAAAGAGCGAAACTGAGATAAACTCGTGCGCTGTCTGATCAGCAATAGCTATTATTATCAGAAATAAAATACAACAGCTGTTAACTGCGGTCTGATGGCTTTAAACCTTACCAATCGCTCTGATAGCGAAAGATTACTAAATTAGCTTGTCAAACCGCTTCTTGTCTATAATAAAGCATTAATGTCAGATAGGCTAGTGATTAGTTCCAAACCACGTGCTGTATCAGTCACGCTAATGGCATACTGATCGTTTCAAGACAAAATTTGATAGATTTAATACCTCTTGTTGATAAACTAAAGGCATAAATTTTTTTTAAACAGGGCGCGACTAGCAATAACTGGCATTTAAACGTCATTCTTTTATCCCAATGTTCCAGACAATTGGGAATAACGCTTTATTTAATGAACTGCATCTGTTAACACTATGACAGGCATGTTGAACGTTTGATAATATGAACCATGACTAATATGAAAGTGGTGTTGACTTTACAGAGAAATTAGAGTAGTGCTCGGATGCTGCCCACACAAGGACGCTAAATTCAAAGTACAACGTGTTTGACTCATAACATAGCATAACAACAAAGGCCCAGACGAGCCTGCACCTACGCGCTTACTCGCCAGCTCTTTCATAGGGACGAAATGAAAGCTATGACGTAATTACATGTAGCCCCCACAAGATAGCTGTATAACAAAGATTTGTTTTTGCTTATGCGATGCGTAGTCAAACTTCATGAGCTGGAAAATATATACATGTATACGGTACTATAGACACAACGTTCATTTTCAGGAATGACATTCAGATTATAGGACTGAAGCCACGTAATCAAATAAGCAAAATCTTAAATGAATGATGTGAGTAAACTAACCTATTAATTAATGGCACAAACACTGAGATCCCCCAGACCACCAGCCAACATCACCATAGGCAAGCAACATCAAACATACTGAGCTAACTGCCCCTACATGAGCAGTTTGATCTGACTGTCTGAGGTCTGCTGTTTGACTAGAAATTGATATATATAATTTTGTTGTAGAGTGAAAGCTATTGCACATATGCTTGTCAACTCGTATCCCGAAAAACAAGTATTGTCTGGGTATAGCTCAGTATTAACGCCTTTGAGAACCTAATTTTTCCTGTGCTATTTGAAGATTCGCTTTTGGTACTCTGATATATCGAATATAACAAGATGAGTTCCAACGCCCAAGAGTTTTAATTAAATGGTCCTCAATCCCCACTGATGCTGCCGTCGTGGCAGCGCCAATGCGAAACGAATGACCACCATAGTTCCAGTCTTTGTAACCAAGTTGTTGTAGAATATCTCGTAAGTATGAAATAAATAGATCCCTGCTGAAAGGTCTCTGAAAGGAATCTACGAATAGCGGAGAGCTACTACTCAAAGATTCCCTTCTAGTGCATGTTAGATATGAAATCATACAAGTAACCGGGCATAGGCTACTCGTTTTAAAAAACGGGATCTGTACACCATAACGAAATGGATCTGTTTTTGAATATTGTAAAGAGAGATAAAAAATGGACCTATTTGAAGCCAGTTGGACATCTCTAACTCTCAGAAATTGTTGTGCTGAATTTACATTACGCACTGTGAATTCTCCACAACGAAGAAAACCAAAAAATGCCAATAGGCACATACATTCCAATGTCTTGTCAATAACGGGTGAATACCGCCCTGCATGCAATAAGTCACAGATTTGCCTTAAAACTCGCATATCAATGGGCAAACGCTGTTTGTTTACATTATTTTGAGCTCGTTTGATACCCCTTATCACACATTGAAGTCTGTCTGTAAACTCTAGGGGATTCCTACGACCCTCTTGTAGGTAATGAAATCCAATTCCTGCTAGATATAATTTAATTGTTGTGCACCTTAATCCAAGACGTGAATGACAGTATGTCACAAAATAGATAAGCATGTCCTCTGTTAATTCAGGAAAATTTCCTGGACTGAACAGAACACACGACATTGCCAAAAATGTAAACAAACAGCGTACCCCTGCTTTATACGACTCGCGAGTTGAAGACGATATAGATAGTGACCATAACTTTTCCACTTCTTGCTTTAAAAGAGCATCAGGTCTGAAGCCTTGAGACAGTTGACAGGGCTTGGGTCTAGTGAAGGCATCAGGCGTCGGGCTGTCGAAATCTGTGAACGAGAAATAGCGTCAGCTATTGAATTTTTAGCACTTCGTATATGCTTTGCGCGAATAACAAAGTTATGTTTTGCTTCAAACCAAACTAACTTCCTCACAAACTTCATTATGAATGGAATTTTAGATCGCCCTTTATTGATAATTTCCACAGTTGCCTCATTGTCACAGTTAACCAAAATCCTCTTTCTACACCATTTGTCACCCCATAGCACTACTGCCATCACAATGGGGTATAGTTCATACAGGGCCATAGATGCCTTGCAGTCTTCTGGAATCATATCCTGATCAAATAACCCTGTGAAACCATTTTGTTTGATAATAACCTCCAAATCCTTCAGGAGTTGCATCTGTAAAAAATTGCATATCTGCTGCATCAGTTTCTACTTCATCCATAAAAAATGATTTGCCATTCCATTGTTCTAAGAAAAGAGACCACATTTTTATGTCCATGCGACATTCTGAAGTAAGTTTGATGTGATGATGCAGATGCAGATGCTTAACTGATGCAGACAATGCAATTAAATATGACACAAATGCACGTCCTGGATAAATGACTCTACATGCAAAATTTAAATGACCAAGCAAGCTGAGAAGTTCTCGTTTTGTACATGAACACCTGTTGATAAACGTCTCCAACAAGCTAGATATTCGTTTGACTTTATCGAGGGGTAACCTAGCTTCCATTTGTATGGAATCCAAGACTACTCCTAAATATTCTAAGACAGTTGCAGGGCCGGCCGTTTTGTGGACGGACAAGGGAATATTCAACTTGTTGAAAACCAAAGTTAAAATAGCCATAGTTCGTTCTGACAAGTAATCAGGATTATCTATAGTCAGGAAATCATCCAGGAGATGCAAGACATGTTGAACATTGTAATTGTTTCTCAAAATCCAGCACAGTGCTTCAGATAAGAAGTCAAAGATCTTGGGGCTAGAACGACTCCCGAATACCAGCTTTGTATAGAAATAATAGCGACCATCCCATTGTATGCCATAAAATGGCCACAAACTTTCCTTTATAGGAATTAATTTAAACGCGTCTCGAATATCTACCTTACACATTTGAGCCCCTTTTCCACATTTCACTATAATTTTGATTGCATTATCTATAGTAACATATGAGAGAGAAAAATCTTCCTTATTGATCAACTCGTTTAAGCTGGCATGAATCTCATTATCGTGTGGAGCTGATAGATCTACTATAAGCCTTTTCTTTCCAGAATATTTCCCCACTGCTATCCCTATAGGACTAATTCGATAACACGAAAATGGAATGAAATCATATGGTCCTATTACATATCCCCGTTCGAGCTCAGTCTGCAATAATTCCATTGTAGACTGTGGCTGCTTCGTTGCAGACAGTAAATTTTTACATATATAAGGGATGACAGGGAGTTTGGTAATCCCAGTATCGAATCCATCATTGAACCCTCGCATTAAAAAGTTAACAAAGTGTCTATCGGGATGACTTGTGAGTTCTGTCTCAAGTTGTGAAGTATTGACTGGACTGGGAGTGGGTTTACACATAACGCGAGTTGGTTGCTGTCAGGCTTTGGTAGTTTTAGAAACAACATTACACAAATGCTGAGGATGCTCTTTTTTACATAGAAGGCAGACGTGAAGATTGTTACATTTACCATCCATTTTGCATCCCTTCACTGCATTATAGTTGTTACATATTTCCTTGCTGTTAAACAGGACCCCTGTCCTTCCTCTTACGTCCGTAAGCCAGTTCCTACTTGGACTACCTTGATTGTAGGGTCTAATCTGATCATTTTCTAACTGTTTAGGACAGAATGATGTCAGGTGGAGGGAACTATTGCACATGAAACAGTTAGCTGCTCTGCTATTGATGAAAATAGTTGAGAATAGCTTATTATTTCTAACAGACCAGTCAACTTTTAAATTAGCATACTTCAAATGTGCAGCGGCCTCAGCGGAGAATGATTTGTGGTACTCATAAAACCCTTTTCCTGGGTAGCGAGATGCCATATCCATGATGTCACGTTCATACAAATCCAGCTCCACTCTTCGATTGGGATAAGTTTCGCACATGATATTCTTATATATCCCAAAAGCTTGTATAAACTGTGGAAGCGTGAGTGTAGTATTCAGCCGGGGGTCTGGTCGATCTTTGCTAGCTTTTGACGGATCTGAATGTACACCAGTATAGTAGGGTATCAGAAGAGCAGCTAAATTAATGTCCCTACCTTCGATAATGTGTTTCTTGAGAGAGGGGTGTACTGTCTCGATAAAGGGAAGAGACTCCGCAGAATAGCCAAATTTCGTCCGGATACCAATCTCTGTGCTGTTCAAGGAACTGGTACTATTCCTGGTCTGGTGTGGTGAACCTGCAAGTAACGCCTGGTGTGATGTATCTTGTAAATAATCTATCTGTGTGTCTGCCTGAATCCGACACCAAGTTATTCTCTCCAGGGTTAAATAAAATGGTATTGTCTCTAGTGACGATGCTATCCACCCTGCGGGAAAGGTTTGTCACTGATTCCGTAAGTTCTTGTACGGTCTTTGTTATCTGACTTAAATCCACAGCCCCCTCTCTAGCTACAGGAATCGGCACTTCTTGACCCAAGGTTGTGGGCATAACTAGGCCATTGTCCTTGCACAATTGTAGAAGTTTTAGTTTCTTGTCAGATTTATTAAATGTTATATCATTACGACTTAGTTCTGCACGAAGTTGTGCCACTGTCCAATTCTTCGACAGTCCAGAGTCAAAACGAGCAGTGTTTTCATCTGAGCGGACGTTGTTGTCTGGGTCCGCCAGCATATCCACAACATGGCGATGACGTCTGTTTCTAGTAGCCATACTCCAAAGTATCTTGACTAAAGTTTAAAATCCGCAAATAAAAACTGTTTACAATGCAATATGAAGTCGTATTATCCAAAAGAAAGTGCGTTATTTCCGAATGTTAATTTATGCTTTCCTGGAAGAAATTGAGCACCGAAAAGTATTACGTTTCCGTTTAGCATGAAATCAACAACTGATTATGAGCGAGAATGTTTAGGAAAGCTCCGCCCATCGAACTCTACATGATTGGCACAGCTTCCACCAATAGAAATATACTGCAGGGTGATTTCTTATCTGACAGTTAAATACATCTCCATATCTTTCAACTTACGTCCCTTCAAGTATGTTTTACCTATTACATACAGAGCACCGCAGTTTTAGAGGAGTCTCTATAAATAACTGACGTTAGTTAAGTTATGCTCAATCAATTGAGTCTCCTGTTTTCTAGTCATCTCTATTTCTGAAGGTCCGTTTGTATAAATTCCAAATTAAATAAATTATTAATATAATTTGATTTTAGAAAATTACAGTCTATAAACCTCATTTTAAAGAGGTCGTTTGGTAGCCCAAAGTCCAATGATATTTCTGCATAAAATAGTAATACATTTGAAAGTAAGTAACGTATATAACTGTAATACCATGTGGTATAATGGTTAAACGCATACTGGCTGTTTGCTGCATTTCATTTAATGATTTTTATGCTATTGTTATGTCTATATATAAGAATTTAGTATATGTTATGGTGCTGTCACATATCAATGGATAAAGGTAACGGACGTCGAACGGACAAAAAAATGCAAAAAAGGTTTATCCCGTGATGGAAGTCGTCTCAGTGGCGTTGAAGATCGTCGCGGAAGTCGTAAGTAACACATACGTACCGAACAAGTAAAGGATAAAGAACGGTCAACAAACGTAAGTGTAACAGATGTATAACGGCCAAAACGAATATGAATCGTATAAGAAACGGACAAAACGTTGGCTGAACGATCACAGAATGAACATGCGGTACTCGTCCGGGAAACTCTCTTACCTGTCCTGTAGTTGACTGTTCATAATTTAGGTCGAATGGACATCAACCGATACATACAGGATGCCTACAGGATGCCAAACGCTTGAGAACAGGACAAACCGCATACCAATGCATGAGTAACGTTCACCCACCGTACATATTTATCCGGTGGCGTCCGTTCAAAGTTTTGAACATGTCAAAAACTTGCCAACGGATAGGACTTGACAAAATGGATATCACCTGACACGGGACGCATTCACCGCATCAGGAACGGACATGTAATGCATGCCAACGGACACAAACGAACAGAGAATTTTACTGTCCGTTACGCGTCCGTAAGTGCTATCCGGTAAGGTGTGACAGTCACTTTACAGATACCTTATGTTGCAGCAGAGAATGTTCACTGAAAATTGTGTAATACTCGCATTCATGAATTGTCATTTCAGGAGGTATGTTCTTTCTTTGATTTGTAACAAATGTAAAACATGACCAACATACTAGAAGAATAACGTTTAAATATGATTATAAATATCCTTTTTTACTTGATAAATTATAAAAATGGGGAAGATTTCATTTCTTTTTGAATTTGGATACATTATATTCAGGGGGTGGGGTAAATCATCCCTCCGTTGGACATTTTCACGTCTAATATACGTTATAGGCACAATATTTATATTGCTTTACTGTTGTATGCCATTGCATATATGTAATGTATAAGTCTAAAGGAAAATACGCTATATAGGAAGCAATGGGTGCACGTGAGGCGTGTTTTCCTCTTAATTTACCTAAGCATCATTTAGCGTAGGGTACATTCAAAGATAGCGTCCTACAGCAAAACTGCTACCACAATTTGACTGTACGACGTACCTGGGAGTATTGAAGAAGACCTCAGGATTGCATTTCTGCAGTCAAACGTTTTCTGGCAGGTAAGTTGAGCCAAGTCAAAAACTAATACCTGTACAGAAATCAGCGCCTGGACTAGAATATAGCAGTTATGTTTTGCGCGCTGCGTCGTTAGCTCGAATCCCGTACGCGACATTAATTATTGTAAAGACTTTTGTTCTTATTTTTCTTATTTTTTTTCCTTTTTGCAATATCATTTCTTCATTTTGTTTAATTTGATCTCATTGGTGACAAAATATTCTCTCGTCAGATCTGTAACACTGTACTTCAACTATCGCCTGTCACCTCGCCAGTTTTTAAGATACATGTATGCTGATTTCTGTCCATTCATGTTCACAATATGTTTCTAAACAAGTTAAGATAATAACGACAATGAATTGTGAAGATGACTAAGAATGCTAACTGTTGAGTATTAATTGCTGAGAAATTATCATGCGAAACCCTGACGTACATCCTAAATCACGAATTGAATAATAAACTTGGCTAACGACGGAACGACGATATCTATATACCCATCACCAAGGTATGATTAATAAGAAGTAGCAGTTAAAAGATTCAGTTTTTCCTATATTTTGACTTGAAGTCAATCAATGGATCAATAAACCTAGTGTCTAATGTCAAGAAATAAAATCCAACATTGTGAACGATAAACGTTGATTATGCACATATTATCGACACGTGCGCCGCTTATTGTCGACAGTGTACAATAACGGTTGCAGTTGCAACCGTTAGTGTCGACGTTTACTCTACAGGTGTAACGGTTGCAATTGCAACCGTTATTGTAAACGCGTAGACACTTACGGTTGCGACTGCAACCGTTAGTGTCGACGTAGACACTTATGGGCGTGTAGACACTATGGGGTGTTACAGCGCCGTGAGATCGCAAGAAAACCGTCATATTTTTCGTGAAGAAAAGCCTGTCACGGCGTCCTAACAGCAGTCCTTGGCGTTGCTACGGAGCTCACATTGCATTCTGTCGCGTTCCTATTAGTGGGGCGGATATGTAACAATTTTGAGAAGAATCGTGCATTTTATGATAAAAGCATGAAACTTGGTACATGGCTAGTTGATAACAAAACAAAAAAAATAAGGGTCAGTGCCACGCCGAAAATGCCCTCTAATGGCCGCCATCTTGTTTTTCCAAAATGGCCGCCTTTTTTCAACTTATTCATTATAATCTCATTATTTATTTGCAAACATCATGTTTTCTTCAGTTAATTTTACTAAAATAGTCATCAGTTATATCTCAATACCTTAAAATCATCTTTCAATTTTAAAAAATCAGGATTGAGGCTGTATTTTTTCAAGATGGCCGCCACTTTTATAACAAAAAAGTACAGTTATATTATAGAACTTTACAAAGTTATAAATTTTGATGCAAATTACTTCTAGCAAGAAGAAATAGTCCCATTAAACAAGTTACTAATTCATTAGCATGGCTTTATTGTTGTGTATTGTTCAAATATGGTATTAAAGATGGCTACCAATGTGCAAATCAAAACATACTATCTGCTTTCATTTGGAACTGGAAGATGTAGTTTGAATTTATGCAAACGATTTTAAAGAATAACTTTATTTAATGGCTTTGAATAAAGAAGAGAGCATCCAACATACCATCCAAGACGGCTGTCAAAGTAGACATGTTATATGGACACCATTTATAAGGTGGCCGCCATCTTGGTTTTCCAAAATATGCAGTCTATTTTAAATTGCATTATTTTAAGCTCATACATTTGCAAGCCAATTTGTTGTCTCATTTAGGCTTAGAAAACACAAGATTTGGGACATAGTCTCAAGGTTGCTGTCACATTTTGCACCCAAAGGGAGCTCAGTGGCTCAATGGTAGAGTGCTTGACTTGAGACCGAGGGGCCACGGGTTCGAGCCTCACCGGCGTCTCTGTGTTGTGGTCCTTGAGCAAGACACATTTATCCTAGCTTAGTACTGGTTCAACCCAGGAAGACCCTTCCCTGTTTAATTGAAAGATTGTTGATAGGACGTAAAGAATCAAATCAAACAAACAAAAACTCATTTTGCATTCTCAATAGTGGTGGTATACCAACTTGACAAATTATGAATTTCCATGCAAAATCATTATGCAATTAAGTAGAATTAGTTACACAAACAAGGGACGAACTTATCAGACTTTATTTTTATTTTAACTTATTATAACATGGTATTCAAGATGGCTTTGTATTTAGTTTTAGAAAAAAAGAAACGCATTTTTACTTTCTATAGGTACATATTTTGAGGTTGTATGAAGTTAAGAAAATGAGTTTCAAGAAATGATTATATTTAATGAATTAGGGTAGTAAAGGGGACATCCAACCTGTCATCCACGATGGTTGCCAAATTTGGTTTTAGACACTTATACAGATGTTGCTATTATGGGTGTTCTATATAAAATTGATATGATCAAAATGAGATACAAAGAATTTTTGTATCTATAGCAAACTAAAACTGTCCTTTGTAGAATTGCGGTTGCATAAAATATTATTTGTTTGCAACAGATTTTAGTGAAAAATCCTATAAAATCTGTAATAGAGATATCAAAGTTTCTTTTTGACCTTTCTCCTTCTCATCAAGTTACCATAGGCTTTAAAGGCTATATGTCTCCTAAAACTGTATACAGTTTTAAAAAAATGTACTTAGATCACAACCCTCCGTTTTCACACACATCAACTTTTCAACTTGATCTTGTCAAATGACGTATTTGCTGCAGCCAGCCTTATTAGGTTGTGTTGATGATGTGGCTGGCACTATCATATCTACTTGAAAGTAATCAAAGTTTATATTGTTCTGAAGTCAATCCAATATATAATGTTGCAGACATCTTAGTTGATAGCCAAAGCTTCCCTCACCAAATGCTTGCTAGTGAGTCGGGCATTTGATTCCATAATAGTTAAGTCCAAAAACCTCTTCAGTCTAGTTAGTTGAAACCAAAGCTTTTTGTCTATTTAGGTATGTAGGGTTTTTAAACGATGATGTTATTTTGCTCTGTATTTACAGTGATGGTCTTTTACAGCCCATGGAGCTTCAGCTAGGTGCCCCTACCGCATATGCAGTCGAATCCCTGACCTTGCTGTATCAATTCTTGCTTTTCGTGATTTATTGTTCACTGTGGTTAGTTATTGACTAGTTAAACATTCGTCCTGTAAATCGTTCTAAGGTAGTAGTGCTGTTGTGGTTCTCATTTTATTATTATTGGTGTAAATGTGGTTTGTATGTTCTTTTAATATACATGCATGTGAATTATTTTGGTTATGTTAAGGTAGCCTTGTAACTGCCTTCAAGGGGAGAGCTACATCACCACTGTATACTATCTATCTGTAAATTTAGTTTTCCCCACTTTGATTTTGTAGGAAGAATGTTAGCTCTGATTGTACTAGTTTCTGGTCATTGCTATGATTTTACCTAGTATATAAGCAAAAATGGGAATAACATGTCCGGAATGACGCAGGCCAACAGTCGCTACGTGAAGAAGCGTTGAAAGAAGCATGGAAAGAGCATTATGAAGTTACTCAAATTCGAACTCTTTGGAATGCAAAAGGCATGCAAGAGTAAATCCCAGTTAAAAGACTAGCCAGCTGATCAGTACAGGAATTATCACAAAACAATTAGTAGAATGCGTTCTGACAAAGCAGACATCAGCAATTGTCATCCAGATGCTATAGACTACATGCATTTGGGAAACTGGCACAGTCGAGGTGTTTGACCTAATCTGCAACATAATCTCGAGTGTTAGTACAGAGTGAAATTGACAGTATGAACATCGGCAAAGGGGGTGCTCTGAACAGAGGCTTGAAGATAATTAAACAATTAATAGGGTGTTAGAATGCATATTGGAGAGACATGTCAGGCAGAGAGTTGAGATTGGTGAGATGCAGTGCAGATTTATGTCAGGCCATGGTGGCACTCCAGTTGTGGTCTTCATTTTAAGCCAGCTATAGAAGCTGCTCCTGACTTCTAACAACCCATTCTACGTCACATTCAACAACATAGAGAAGGACAGCAGGTAGCTAGTGTGCATGCTTTAAATCAACAAGTAGTTGGTGTGATTGATGAATGGCATGATCAAGGACAAGAAAAGCAGGACGATAATTGGTAATTGTCGCAGTGAGAAGTTTTTTGGTTTTGATGTTCATCGTGGCTCTGTTCTGACTCCACTGCTCTCAATTGTTAAGCAAGAGGCTCTAATCACGGAATTCAGAACAGACTGCACATGAATGCTGTTGTACAAATATGATCCGGTGATCAAGGCTGAGTCCATGGAGGAATTGCATGGAAGTATTGGAAGGAGAAGGCTCTTCATGTGAACATAATAATATGAAGTCATATACAATTAAAGTCGTCCCTTGAGCTAAAGTGCACCAAATGCCTGTGGCACAACACTACTTAATGATGGAAGATGGAGGTGATAGCACCTGTTAAAAACCTGAGGTAGGAGATCTGTAATCATATGGACATTCTCTATGCTAGAAACATCTTCGAGCTGCCTGCAGTCATACATTGCAAATGCACATGGCAGAAACTCCGTAAACTTCTTAACCTTATGATCATCTGCTGCCCTTGACTCAAGACAGGTGGTAATAAACATGCATTCATTGTTTTGTTTTTGTTGAGTGTATATTTCCAATACGTCCTTGATTATGAACAGTTCACTAGCATTATACATCCTAGCTTGTGATATCGAAAACGCCTAATAGCAAAGATGTATAGATTTATTTAGAAAGAACAGCAAAAATCACCAATAAATAGGATTTTACTATTCTGCGGCCATCTTGGATGCCATGCTTGAATTAGCAGTTGAGAAAATTTCAAAATTACATATTATATATAAGAAATGAACATTCATTGCTACTAAAGCAAATTTCACTCATACAAATCTCAATGATATATTAAAGTATAAAAAAACGAAAACCATAAAATCATTCTTCTTTGGCAGCCATCTTGGATGCCATATTGTATCAAAGCTCTCTTATAAATTGTTCACAAATAACAAAGTCACATTTTGAGCCTTTCTATGCTTGGAACAGCTTGAATTTGATGCAATAATCTGAATTAAGTTCATTCTATGATGTTTTCATAAAGCAAGCTTGATGTAACATATAAAAATGGCGGCAATCTTATAAAATGGCCACTATCTTGGATAATATGCCAATCTACATGTGATTTCAGATAATTACAAATGTTCTATTATTAAAATTCACACTTGCATAAGCTTTAAATAAAAGTTTATTGCAAAATGATACCCAACGTAACAGGCATTACATAAAAATAGGTCGCCATTTTGAAATTTAAGATGGCGGCCGTCAAGGTGCATTTCTGGCTTGGCACTGACCCTCAGAAATTTTGATAATTACTAATCTGGCCATGTACCAAGTTTCATGCTTTTATCATAAAGTGCACGATTTTTTCACATATCTGCCCCACTATATGGAGTTCTTATTGGCGATTTTCACGACGCTTTCACTGCGCTTTCACGGCGCTCACAACGTTCGAACTGCGCGTTGAAATTTCAAAGAACGCCATACAATCTCCCTGCAAACACCACGGACGAACATGGCGTTTAGACAACGACCCTTGCGCGAGCCCGCGGAGCTCCTATTGCGTTGTAGGAGACCTTACTGCGTGGCTATGGCGAACCTACAACGACCCCACTGCCCTTTTATTATAACGCCGAGCCACATTGGTTTTTTTAGCATGCTCAACGTGCGATCCGTCGTTCCTGAGCGTTTAATGCGATCCCACAGCGTCTATTAATGATGCCAATGTGTTGCTGCAGAGATGCTTATGATCGTACTGCGCGCACCTCGGCGTTCTGCATTTTTCTTGGACGCCGTTGGATCGCCATGACAACGTCGCTTTGGTGTGACAGGGCTATAACCCTTTCATTTTGATGAAAACCCCACACACCGACACCAAAAAGACCAAACCACAAAATGACGTATCGCTGTTCCTGAAGACTTGTTACATCTTAGCAAACAGTGCAGATCCTGATGAGATGTCACCTTATGCGCAGGCTAAACTAGAACGCCAACTTTATTGTAATGTAACTTTAATGCGCTTTGCGATGATTCTCAGCTTTTTCATGTGTGTCTATTTAGTAGACTGGTTCTCTCCCTTTAATAGCTTGTCAGCATATTAAGACAGGTAACTACTAAACGCCATTGCGTCTATTTATAGCATATACACTGACGTAGTAATGGAAAAATACGTAGTATTGGAAAATACCTGTGACGTCTTGAGTCCATCTGCGGTATTGAATAAAAAGTGCATTTGCGATTTTTAAACAACTGCTCCCAGCTAGCATCCCATCACGAGCCACTATCGGCCCGCCGACGAACCGTCACCTGCGGATGGTGGTTCGTTGGCGGGCCGATAGTGGCCCAATTGTACGTGCGGATTGGATTTTTTATAAAGTTTATTTTGTTCTATTATCAGGAATATGGCAACTGAAAAATTACAAGTTCTATAGGTTCCTATAGAAATAAGCATCCCCAACTCAACACTGGATGCGTGGATCCAGAGGGGGTTAGGTGGTCCGGACCCCCCCCCCCCCCATCCCCCTAAAAATCACATGTTCTATGGGTTTCTATAGAAATAAGCATCCCCGCCACCCGAAAATAAACAAAAAGACAGTTACCCCGCATCTAGCCAGACGCAACGCGGCCCGGTACAACTATTTTCTGGAATTTCAAATGTTCACAGGGGAAACACTTATGAGACTTTCAGTTTGCACCTACAAAACTCAATCCGTGACGGGGAAGTGGGCAATTACTTATTTCTAACCGATGTGCGGATCCAGAGGGGGATAGGTGGTCTGGACACCCCCCCCCCCCCCCATAAAAAGTAAATAATAATCACAAGTTCTTTAAGTTTCGTTGGAAATAAGCATTTGCCCCCCCCCCCCATCCCCGAAAAAAAACAAAACAAAAAAAAAAAAAACAATATAGTCAGACATGTTACCGACTGCGCCGGCCGGTAAACCTTCTGAGACTTCCAGAAAACTCAATCCGTGACAGGGAAGTGGGCAACTACTTATTTCTTACCCATGCGCGAATCCAGACAGGGATAGGTGGTCCGGACCCCCCCCCCCCCCCCCCCGAAAAATCACAAGTTATATAGGTTCCTATAAAAATAAGGATTTGCACCCCCCACCCCCCCCCCCCCAAAAAAAAAAAATTAAATAATAAAAAGTTGCACCCCCCCCCCCCCCAATAAATGTTTCGACCATTTTGAACCGTAAAAAAATATAGTTGCAAAAAAAAACCCAACAAAAAACACCCTTATCAGAGTTTTTTTCCATGTTATTTGAGTCTGGACGCCCCCGGCCCCTGTTTCTATCTGCGAGGAGAGGGTGGAGGGGGGGGGGGGAGGTACTATGATATTTTCATTCATACGTGGGCTCGCACCATTTTGGGGTTCAAAATTTTGAATTTCAATACCTTTGAGGGTTTTCAGAAAAATGAATATTTTTGGGGGTATGAAGATTTTGTGGATATCTTTTGGGGTCATCACAAAACACC
This sequence comes from Loripinus fragilis, assembly GCA_964019695.1. NCBI lineage: Eukaryota > Metazoa > Mollusca > Bivalvia > Lucinida > Lucinidae > Loripinus > Loripinus fragilis. The sequence goes on along the minus strand of OZ026516.1, from coordinate 42,895,172 downwards.
AAAAAGTTAACCCTAAAAATGGTCCGGGCCTACGTATGTATGAAAATATCAGAGTACCCCCCCCCCCCCCCCTTTCTCACCCAGGTGCGAGTATGCTTGGAATTCGTGAACAATATCAGCGGACGTCATATTCTGTGTTTTGGGTCACTACACAGATAGCAAAGATACGTTGGGCCCACGTTGGTAGTTGGTGGAAATGTGGGCGTCGCCGCATACCAACCTTGTACCAACATCGAACCAACGCAACAATGTCGACCATTCTCTCATTATTAAACACCACTATATTATTACAAACTCCTCTGTGCCTGTATTCTGAATAATGTGTTTGGTGTTAAAAGAAGTTTATGTTTCCGGAGCACATGACATTGGACCAGCATTGCGAAGGAGATTTGTTTGATTTGATTCTTACGTCCCATCAACAATCTTTCAGTTATGTAGGGACGGGTCTTCCTGGGTTGAACCGGTACTAAGCTATGATTAATGTGTCTTGCTCAAGGACACAACGCAGTGGCGGCTGAGAGGCTCGAACCCGCGGCCCCTCTGTCTCATGTTCATTAAATAAGCCAGGTTACGAGGGAAACTATCCATGCGCGGATCCAGAGGGGGCCGGGGCTCCGGGCCCAGCAAAATCACAAAGCTATAGGATTTATTTAGCAATACTCGTCTGGATCCACTTGAAAATCTCAAAGGCAAGCCAGAATTCAATGTTGGGCCATTAATTCGGCCGCTAGCGAAACGCCATTGAAATTGGCCGATGATGATACACCTTGAAAGGTATTTGGATTCTCACCATAAAAAAGTTGTTAAAGATAAATTGGACTCCCTCTAACAACACTTTCTGGGTCCGTGCATGCCTGTGTCGGGGATTTCCGATCGGATGGGGGTTACTCTGATATTTCGTAGCCTATGTGGACTCGGACCTTTTTCAAGGAGGGGATCTAACTTTCAATTTCAATAATTTTAGGGGTTTCAGATTGAATAAATATTTTATGGGATCTATGATAAAATTGTGGATATTTTAGGGGAGGGGGCGGGATGGTCATCATTCACAGTTAGGGAGCGTGGCGAAAAAGGAACGCATGTGCGCGACCCCCGTAATATGACTTTAAAGCATGTATAATACATGTATCATGCGCGGATCCAGGAATTTTTGACAGGGGGGGGGGGGGAGGAGTCCAGACTGAGACGTTTTTTAGTCCTCAGCTTATTTTACAGAGGGGGGGGGGGCGCAATGGTTTTATTGCAGAGAAAACTATACTTTCCCAAGGATCCAGAGGGGGTCCAACATTTTCAGGGGAGGTCCATCCAAGGGGGGATCCAAATGCTAATTGCTATCACAATAACTTGTGATTTTTTAGGAAGGGGGGGGGGGCTCCGGGGATCCATAGGTTTTAGTTACGCGGTGTGCATTCTTCTAAGATCATTTTAAAGCTGTTTAAAAAAAGAAAAACGGGGGTCACTTAAAACCTGGAAACACATCCTACCAGTAACAAAATCCACTTTAAGGCCAATTTCCTCGGGTGTGGTACTTTTAGGGGTGCACTCTCTTTAAACAATTGTGTTTTGCGTTGTGTTTTGCGTGTCTTTGTTGGTGTTATTGAGAAGTTAATTCTCTTTTGTGGTCCAGAGAGAGGAGAGGAGCGCATCATTCTTTTAGTAATAGCACGCATCACTATCCTTGCATTTCGTTGGCACTCCTCATAAAAAAGTCTACATCTTTGATCGAGGTTCTACACATAAGGCCTAAATGAAATATATGTGTGGTTCCTGTTTCATGCCAAGAAAATTTAGGGTAGGTAGGGAAATTATTAATTTAATAAAGAAAATAGTGATAGAAATTGAAAAAGTGCCCATTTTTTCTCCAAAGACCATTTTATTGTTTAGGGTATATAGGGTTAAAAAAATTAGGGTAGGTAGGCAACAGGAACCACATATATATTTCATTTAAGCCTAACGCCACTCTCTACATTAATGCCCCCATATTTCGCGAGCAATGCTTTGGCGTTGATGTCTGATCTTTGTGTGGATTCGATCCTTCGTACCTCTTGTGCGCTCTTTCCACAGACGCTCTGCAAAGTGCAGATTTTTGTTTTACAGGATTTCTATACATTTCTGTCCCATGCTGTAGCCACGATGATCCACGGATGTATTAGTTTGTCTTCCTGGTGTCTCTTGATGGTTGTGTGTCTCTTCCTTGCAGTGCCATGGGGTTGTCTGCTGTTTGTGATTGTGGTATTTCCTGATCATGCTCACATACTATTTTTAGGTAGTGAATACCCTTTAAACCTTCTTTACATGAACCACAAGACTGGTGACCTTGAAACATGGTTTGCATCATTGGATAGTAAGTGAGTATGAGCTGGCCCACCCAGTCCACTTTCTGTGCCTTTTATATAGTAAAAAATTTAATTGAATTTGGGTCACACTGGATTCATATAATACCTGGCCTATTTATGAACTTTTTCAACACCTTTGCTTGTTAACAGACGCTCTTTCTGGAGCATGCGCAGGTTCTCTACTTGAAAAAAATACCATATGCGGAAGAAAAAAAAATTAGGTGTGTGGGATTCGATCTCTAGACCCTTATCTCGTTAAGCTAAAGAGCTACCACTTGCGCTATTTGGGTAGATACCGTTAAATGTTCACATCAAAATAAATGACATTGAAAAAATTATTAAAATCGAAATTACCAATAACGGCAATATTTGAAAGGCTTTGTATCGAAAAGAAAGTGCGGCAAATCATCTCAGTTTTCAGTACATGTTCATTTCTCATTTTGATGTGCGAAATTGACCCAGGATGTAAACAGATGCTCTTTCTGGAGCATGCGCAGTCGGATGAGTGGGATTCTCTACTTGTAAAAAATTACTAGTTACCAAACGTTATATGCGTAGCGGAAGTGGAGCTTTATCAACGTGGGGAACCAATCTATCTATTTAGAGTTGGATAGTGTTTGCTCGGCCGAGCGTGGCGTCCCGAAACTAGTGTGCCAATCCGGGTAACTTCCTGGTGTAAAAAACAGTCAATTGTGGCTTAGTCTATATTAATGCATCTTATTGTTTTCTGTGATATAGATCGTCAATGTTTCATAGAATCAAAACATTAACAGTTTGACCAAAGTCAATATGGATGCATATCTATTTGTTATATTTCTTCATTTTATGTTCAAAATGATATAAGTGAGTTTAAAAAAGTAGTGCACATTTAAACTTGTACACGTCGAAAAAACTAAACAGGTAACTGTATCTTTATGGCACCGTTCAAAAATCTGCGGTGGGCCAAAATGCTTCTGATTTATTAAATATAATGGATCTTACAAGAGTGTGGGGTTCTACGATTTAACCACGATTTTAGCCTATATTCATATTATCAAGGACATCTTACGTACAAAAAGTATTAAATTTCTTACTGCATGACGTTGCGGCGACCACAGGTTGGATGGTGTTTGCGCTTAATCTCACGTCCACGATAATGTTACGTTTTCTGTTGCAATAATCGCCGTTTACCCCTTTCTCATATATATGGGCCAGGATATGACAAAAGGTACCTTAAGGCTGCGTTAATCGAAATCTAGCTAATGTTGCGACTGCAAATAACTATCTCTTAAAAGCATTTCCCGAAAATTTGAAACAGTAATGTTCAATATTGACGAATATATGGAGGTTTGAAACAACGTATGTAATCCGGTTTGGAACGTTACGTCAAAAAAGTCGTCAAACCTTTGACTCGGTATAAGCATCTAAAAATATAATGTATTCGCATGCGTTTTCTTTGTTAGAATATAAATGCAAATGAAATTGTATGACTTTATACGAGGGTCATTTGGAAAGTTCTTAGCACGGCATCATAACTCCACAATGCGTTGATAAAATGCTATCAAATAATACATTTTTGAAAACTAGAATTTTAAGGCTACTTGATGGTTTGATTTTTTTTCGAAAAGGACTTGGCGTGCACGTGCAGCGCATGCTCAAAATGAGTAGGGGTTTATATACTGGCGGAAATTTTAAGCAAAATACTTGGAAAAAAGCGAAGGAAAATTGGGGACCTTATTTGCGATCATGATTTGACATATTAACGAGTCGGTGCCAACTTATTTTTTATTAGAATATATCATGCGATCACTGCTTGCACGACTACCACCTTTACATTCGGAAAATGTTGACTAATAGAGAAATGGTAAACTTTCAAAAATGGAACTCTTTTTCGAATTTTTTTATACTTTTACTATAAATTGTGTCATTACAAGAGCACAAAAAATGCCTATTGAGTATATGTTTTGCTTTATTTGTAGCGAACAATGCATAAAAATCATTTCGTCGCGCAAAAGTGTGGCTTGTTTAGTTCTGTATTCAAGAAAATTATTCCTAATAACACTACCCCTGCTTTTACATTAGTGGGTGGGGTAACTTAACCCCTCACAATTTGTCGATGGCATAAGAACTTCTCATGGTATTGAATTAACCATCGCAAAGTTGATTGATTTCTACTCTCAAAGTATTTTTACTTTTTTGTTTGCCACGGTTTTCATTTGAAATGAGCCAGAACGTCAACTTATATCTAAACTTACTCTGCCCCTTTGAAAGATTATACGAGTTATCTTCCATTTGTTCTGGTTTACAAAATTTATTTTGGTTTCAATACTTCAAGCATAAACTGTGCTTGACAAAAATACCAACGCACGGCATTTTTAAACTATTGTCGGTTATATATTTTTAAAATATGTGCATTGTGACATGCGATTTTAGTCGAAAAAAATGGAACACTGCTATGCTTTCTAGACGGTTTAGGTATTGCTGTTCGGGTATTTGGTTATTAGAAACATCCAACGCGGTCATCAATTGTATAATAACTGTACCAGATTGTGGCCTACAAAATGGTACAAAAAAAAATCTAAATTCATGAACTAATGTTAAAGTTCTGCACACTTTTCAAAATGTAAAATGATATGTTTTCTACTGAAGTTTTGCGTTTTCCAGTATACAAACATTACATGTATTCACAACAATATTTTTGTGTCTGCATTATGATATCCTCATGGAATTAATGCCATAACATAGAGGAAAAGTAGTTCTTTAAAATGATACCAAACATGATAGGGTTTGTAAATCGGTTACTGAGATAAAAATCCATGCTAAGAACTTTCCAAATGCCCCTCGTATATTCTAGTGAGGGGCCATCAGGACTCCCGTGCGAATTTGATGCCGATTTATGGTGACCTATACCAAATCAAACTTTAGGGGATAACTAATGAAAATCACCTGGTCACCCATCTGGATTTCACGTCCGGACGAAATTATGACGTCATCAAAATAGCGTATATTGTGTCAGTGACGTTTAAACGTTATGTCTATTGTAGTGTATGGCAATAGGCATTTTCTTGAATTTTGTTTGCCAATTTCAGTCGAAATATACCAAATTTAATATTAGGGGGTAAACAATCAAAATTAACATATTGCCCATATTTATTTCGCGTCAGAACAAAATGATGACGTCACCAAAATGACGTTTAATATGTAAATACAATATATATGCATTGTGTCCATTGCCAACTCATGGGAACGTTCCTTTAGCGTATCATGACTGAATGCAAACACTCCATACTGAATGCAAATTGTAACAGTCAAAATATCTTCAGATAGAGCGAAGTCATCTCGAGGATGGGACGTTAATGCCGTCACGATTTACGGAAAATAACATTGGGATGAACGAAAAATAATCAGTGTGTATGACACCAAACGGGTAAAATATAATATCTAATGCTTATATGTAGCTGCTTATCCTACAACACCCAAAGAAAAGACAGGAGTACTAACTCATTGACAGGAATTACCCACTATCAACAAAACGATAGTCCGATTTTGACCTCTGAAGGATCAAAAGTTTGATGAGTCTACTTAGTAGCACATGAAATAGAAATAAGGATAAAACCTCTACACTTCGATAGCACGAGCAATAGAAAACTGTTACAATCCGATTTACAATTTATTATCGGCTGCAGAGGGGCTTCGGGGGAGGGAGAGGAGGCAATGTCATCATAACGGAAAAATATTTATCTCAGCCCCGCTTCCATCCATAATTGTCCGGCATTGGTTTGTCAGGATAAATGCTAGATGCGGATTTCCAAATGATGAATTAATATTGCACACATTTGACACCTTAGAGAAAAGCATCCCTTGAAGGTGGTAGGTTTAGCAATTAAGCTTTTTTTTCTAAAACATTCACCACCATCACTCAGTGAGTCGAACGCCATGGGCGTCTGGCTGATACAATTTACAAACGTATTTCTCGAGTGCATCCGTCACATTGATTTCCAAGTGTACTGGGCGGAGGTTACAGAATGCTTCTTGGAATGCGTCTCTCGCATTGCTGAGTCCCTGCATTGCTGAATCCCCCCAAACGTGATATCTTGCCATTTCCTGACAATGAACCAGTTAATATCAGCACCCGAAAGTGCATGGGATCCGATCAGAACCCTGGTAGTGGCACCACCATTGGCATCGCGAACGGCTGATAAATTGCCATCTTAAATAAGCGTCGTGATCTTAGAAACTGGGTGATATATGAGCAAGACTGTTCAAGAAAATCTAAAATATCCACACGCTGCAGCAAAAACATAATTCGCTCCTCTGTAAAACTTGGGGTAGGGCTGTGCATTGTTTTTTTGTATTCATCAATTGAGAATATGTTTATAAAACCTAATCAAAACGAGCTGAAACCAACACAGAGCAGTTGTTAAACTAAATGACCATAGCCAGAATTACCGTTTTTGTTACGCACATAATACAACAATTAGCCGACTCCCACAATGGGAATAACAATAAACAACAAGTCAACAACAACAGAACCACTGCCTTAGAACGGACAGCAGCCTAAGCCACCGGGGGCTTAAATGCATTTTACTGGTTCCAAATCTTCGCTCTAGATTCTTCTGTTGTTGAAGTGCAAGTAAGAAGTTTTATTTTTATGTCTGTTGAATTCCAAAGAGGTTTGGGATGGAGCAGGCCCTTACTCAGCTTGCAGTCAAAATACTGTTTGATGAATCATCTGGTTTTTGTTTGTTTGTTTAATTTGATTCTTTACATCCCATCAACAATCTTTCAGTCATGTAAAAACGGGTCTTCCTGGGTTGAACCAGTACTAAGCTATGATAAGTGTGTCTTGCTCAAGGACACATCGCAGTGACGCCGGTGGGCTCGAACCCGCGACGAATCGGTCTCGAGTCAATCACTCTACCACTGAACCACTGCGCCCCCTCTACTGGTTTTGATGAGATGAGGTAGACAATAATTTTACCAGAAAAGCAGAAATCACCGATATTGTATATGACTTGGATACGGATTAGTTAAAAATATTACATTTGATAGGAACATTTACTAAATTATCCTGTTTAAATGTGAAGCTATTAGTTTATATGTCCCTCTAAGCTCTATCGATATTTTTGAATTTTATATATTAGGAACCATTGAAAAAAGATTATTTATAACATCTTCAATAAAGGTACAGGGACTTAATAACCACCAAAGAACTAATGCCTAAGATTAAGGCACCAGAGGCTAGAAATTTTTAGGAAAACATGCAAAATTCATTTTTATACTGTAATGTCATCTCTTACATCAAGTCAATGTCCTTGCTCATTTATTATGCCATGTAACATATGTTACAGCCTTTAACAAGTTTCTTCGATCTTGTTGTTAGACCTGCAAAAATCTATAGAATGCTTTATTATATGAGCAATACAAGCTATCCAACAGCAGGAAATGTTTTCATATATCTTTTCTTAAATAATACCTACCAGATTCGGCTCCATTAAACTAGGTGTATGGATTGTTTAATTGCTGATATAAGACAAAATATTTAAAGAAGCAATGCAAACTTTGGTTTTAATAAGAAAAATTCGTATTTAAGTACAAAATATTCAAAATATTTTGAAAATGCACAGATCATGATCAGCTATAAAAATAAATGACTTTGGTCACAATTTTGAATTTTAAAGGGTATTCTAATTAACGTAACACGTATAACACAGTAGGAAGCTGTAATTTTGCTCCAAAAGCTTTTTTAAGTAGCTAAAGTAGCCAGCATGCCGAATATAGGAGTAATTTAAATAATTAGACAGTTTAAAGCATTCTTTCTGTAGCTTAATTTTTTAAGTTTCTTTTTTCTAAATTTAATAGGCCTAAGGTAACATATTTAACAGGCTGTCTGAGACTAACGCCCCGGCATACAGAATGCAAAAAAACTTAAAAGACGCAGCTTGAAATTTTCTTTTAGATAGAATAAGTTTGCGAAATTCCCTAGTGGGGAGCAAAAACATTACCAGCCATCAGTCTAAAGGTAGGCCCCAACAAAATTAAATTTTTCAAAACCTTTTCAAAACCTATACGCTGAAAAATGGAGGTTGGATCTTGGACCCAACACCTTGAGATCTGCGCATATGATACAAACAGGGAAATTAACATGCATCAATGCAGAATAAAATTCGTTGTGAAAAAAATTGATATAAATTATCACGAACCAACATATTGTTCGTTCTGTTGATAGCGCAGACATCAACAGTAGGACAGTTTACCAATGTAGCTGCATATTTGATGAAAATTATAGGATTTTTTTTTATTATTTCTCAATTAGGCAATTTCAATGAACATCATAAGGTTAAGTTTTACTGAGAACTGACCAATTATGTGTTTTGGTTATCATAAATATACACAAAAATGTTCTGGTCTACTGATAAGCTGGGCATTTATCATGTTTATAGGAAATATACGGTATTTTGCATGCAAAATAACATTATCGTGAAAAAAATATTATCAAAGTCACATAAAACCTTGACTTAGCCATCATTTGACTAAAATAATTGATAACGTGCTTTAAAAATAACTTGTGTTGGTTTAAAACGACTTTACCAATACAAACTATAGCTTTTATTAACGAACCGTGTCTATTTATGGTCGCCATATTGATGACGTCATAACTAGCCTAAGATGCAGATTTGAGATGGGTGACCACCGTCAAATTAGAGGTAAGACTCCATTGATGATTTTGATATAGGTCACTATAAATCGGCACACAATTTGCACGGGACCTATTTTTGTCCCTAAGGGCCCTGACTATGTGAAATTTTGTCATTTTTGGCGTTTTTTCAAATGTCTCTTATGTAATAATTGCTGGAATGCCTTAAGAAACCTTTTCTCAGATCCGCGCTCATAGAACTTTTTTAGTTACTGTAAAGGTGGCACCTCATGAATGCGTAATTTGGACTGGTCTACCTAAGGCATAGGTAAAAGCTAAAAATTAGACGTGGTTTATAAAAAAGTAACTGTATCATCTTGCGACGTTACCTCAGCAAAGACGCAAAACATATGATTTAATCCTCTAAACGCCAGCAAAATAACTGCATCCGAAAATGTTTATTTATCATAAGCGTATGGACCAGATCAGACTGCTCCTACAGGAGCAGACTGATCTGGGCCCACGCTGTTTGTCTAAGTCTGCGGACGTTTTGAGATATGCTCTTTAAGGGTTAATATAGGTGAGGTCAGTGTATATACGGTCATGACTTTCATGAAATGCACGCACGTTTGCGCGGCCCAAAAAGCTTACTTAACTCTTTACCAAATTATAAATAAAACATGATTTCTCTGTCTATTCTTAACTTCTAACAAAGAAAACAAACACAGTTTGCATGTTGGCGCGCTTTAATGTGAGCAAATGAGCAGCGTGACATGGAAGGACGTTGTAGACCTTGATGAGATCTATTTAAGAAATGCTTGTAAAAGCCCAGTGCCAGTAACACAGTTTACTTAACCCTTAGATCTTCTCATTGCCGAAGTATCTGCCGTCCAGCCCACATGACACCAAAGTTTTATTTTTTGTTTGGCGAAAACTTGCTGTGATTTTATACAGTGCAGTATACCCCATAGCAATGACGACTTGCTCGAATCTATACAAAATTTTGTGTGTTGCTCACGTCTGTGAAGCCGCCTTAGAACTGTTTTTACACGACACTTCGTTTGCTTTTGCATTACCTGTTTATTTTCAGTCCGTGCGTGACTGAGTAATAATATACTGCACAACCTTTGTTAATGCTAGTACCGACTAGACAAATATTCTGCTCTATTCGATGAAACGAGCAGAATGTTAATCCTAAGCAGATGAAATAGCTGAACCACGCCCAGATATGAATATAAAGTTGCTGCATTTACTGAAAGCGAAAAGTCTATTGATACAATCAGTATGGTACTGCACATTAAGGGGTCACAGGCACAGGTTTAGATAAACAAACACTTTCAGCGTAAAATTATGATTATTTTCTTACCCATGATTGTTAGCATATGTTTTGGGTGATCAAAGGACAGAAATAAGGGTTTTTTCTGTACGCACTCTAAACTTAAGTCCTGGACTCACATGTAAAATTTTCTGTATTATGATGGAGGTTGTTTTTAATTTTAACAAACAGTGCAGACCCTAATAAAATGCAGCATCATGCTGCATTTCATCTGGGTCTCTACTGTTTTCCAAAGTACATATTTAGGGGTTTCCAGTATACGAAGAGTTAATGTGTAAACTGCTAGTAAAAAGAATCATAAGTGTATTATAATCAGAAAGTAACAAGTGTGGTCATTTCATATCAAAAGTTATGCATTTCTCTAAAGCTCTTTCTATAAATTCGCGGGATCCCCCTGACTTCCGAAATTGTGATACACTGACTTCATCTTCTTAGTTCTGTACCCCCTCTGCATATGCCAGAATAAGAAGTTTGGATTTGGGGGTACAAAACAAATTTTGTGGGTAAAATATAATCACTAGATGGTGAACTGGAACCCAAATTTTTTTCATATTGAATGACTAAATTCGTTGCCCAGATATACACTTAATTAATGTACGGTCAGGAGTGTATTTATAAACAATGTTAAGCATGTTATTATATATGATGAAACACAACAAACACATAGACATGCTCAGATAGAGCATAAACGTATACACAGGTGCTCCTGTATTGTTGAATCAAGTTCGAGACGCGACAACAAGTAAACATGGGACCATGTTGTAGACACACATTGCCGCCTTTGTTTGGTTACATGTACATGCACCTGTATATCAGATTACCCAATAACATGGGACATTGTAGTAGACACACATTGCAGCCTTTGTTTGGTCATATGTACATGCACCTGTATATAAGATTACCCAATAACATGGGACATTGTTGTAGACACACATTGCAGCCTTGGTTTGGTTACATGTACCTGTATATCAGATTACCCCATGACCTTGGACTATGTTGTAGACACACATTGCAGCCTTGGTTTGGTTACATGTATCTGTATATCAGATCACCAAAAACATGGGGCCATGTTGTAGACGCACATTGCCGCGTTCGGTTACATGTACCTGTATATCAGATTACCCAATAACGTGGGACCATGTTGTAGACGCGTTCGGTTACATGTTCCTGTATATCAGATTACCCAATTACATGGGACCATGTTGTAGACACACATTGCCGCCTTTGTTTGGTTACATGTACCTGTATACTAGATTACCCATTAATATGGGACCATGTTGTAGACACGCATTGATGTCTTTGTTTGGTTACATGTACATGTATATTAGATTACCCCATAACATGGGACTATTTTGTAGACACATATTGCCGCCTTTGTTTGGTTACATGTATCTGTATATCAGATTACCTAATAACATGGGACCATGTTGTAGAAACACATTGCAGGCTTTGTTTGGTTACATGTACCTGTATATCAGATTACCCAATAACATGGGACTATGTTGTAGACACATATTGCCGCCTTTGTTTGGTTACATGTACCTGTATATTAGATTACCCCATAACATGGAACTATGTTGTAGACACACATTGCCGCTTTTGTTTGGTTACATGTACCTGTATATTAGATTACACCCATAACATGAGACCATGTTGTAGACACACATTGCAGCCTTTGATTGGTTACATGTACCTGTATATCAGATTACCCCATAACATGGAACTATGTTGTAGACACACATTGCCGCCTTTGTTTGGTTACATGTACCTGTATAACAGATTACCCCATAACATGGGACTATGTTGTAGACACATATTGCAGGCTTTGTTTGGTTAGATGCACCTGTATATCGGATTTGCCCATAACATGGGACAATGTTATAGACAAACATTGCAGCCTTTGTTTTGTTACATTTGCCTGTATATCAAATTACCGAATAACATGGGACTATGTTGTAGACACATATAGCAGGCTTTGTTTGGTTATATATACCTGTATATCAGATACCACCATAACAAGGGACCATGTTGTAGGCACACATTGCAGCCTTTGTTTGGTTACATTTACCTGTATATCAGATTACTCAATAACATGGGACTATGTTGTAGACACACATTACCGCCTTGGTTTGGTTACATTTACCTGTATATCAAATACCACCATAAAAAGGGTCTCTGTGTAATATTTCATATTGTAGAAACAATGGGACATTTTGAAATGAGGGTACCTTTACTCTAGCATCGTCTGTACAAGAAGCACCAGTCATTTTTTTAAAATTAAATGACCTGCAGAGTCTTGGAAAAGCCTTGCTTGATTTATAGAAGCATGAAGTTTGCATATCTGAATCTTACTTTCAAAATTAGCGTAAAAATGTAAGGTGACCAATTAGAAATTTTGCTCAGTATATATCAGATTACGCCATAACATGGGACTATGTTGTAGACACACATTGCCGCTTTTTTGTGTTATCAAGATAAAGAAGTTGAAAGTAAGTAACAGGGCTGGTTTTTTGCAGATAAATTTCGGTTTTCATGCAAACTGTGTTGGGTTAAGCGTATTTTCACTATTGAAAAAGCGTTGATGGGGATAGAAAACACTTCACTGGCACCTAATGTTTGGCCATGTGGGCTTTATTTTTATTCTGCGAGGCATTCAGTCATGTGGAAGTAACACATGGTAGGAAGTAAGCTTATGTGCCTATTTGTTTAGAAGAAATTAAGCTTTAAAAAAGTATGCACCCACATACCAGTGTCTAAACTTTTTTGAACAGTATAAGTATGCAAAATTTGATCAAAAAAATCTGTTTGTTTCAAAAATTATGAGCATTTTTATTAACTAGCCACACCTGGCCGAACTGATGTTCAGCAGCTGATGCTCAAGCTTAAACAGGCGGACGACGGACGGATGTTGTTACGAAATTAATATACCCAATTTTTCTAATGAACTAGAATTCCGAGCTTTGCAAAACAGAAATCAAACAAGGCAAATTCGTCGAATTTATATCCCGTGGCGAAGTGTATTTTTTTTGAGAATCGAATACATCACAAAACATAAATCTCATATCTCCAACCCCTAAGTTCACCTTGGTAATAATACAGATCATAGTTAAAAGCGTATCAACTATTTTTCAACTAAATGTTCAATTTCACTATCTGCCTTTTTAAACTGATCCACAGGTTAGGGGTGTGTGTAAAGTCAAAGTATTTGCTTCTATTTTGTCTATACTTCTTTTCCTTTAATTTGATATGTGATATGACGACATTCAGATTGTTTATACATTTTAACCCGACCCACAGGTTGTAGGTGCGTGTAAGGACAGAATATGTGCTTGCATGGTCCTTTAAGCTTCATTCCCTTTGATTTGATATACAGCATGCCTACTCTCAGAAAAAATGTTTTGACCTTTTGACCTCATCCTAGGGACCAAGGGTGTGTGTAAAAACATAATACTTGCTTGCATTGTGCTCTATACTCCATTTAATTTGATATGCAATATGACTACTTTTAGAAAAAAAGTTTTGACATTTTGACCCATCCCCGAGGACTAAGGGTGTGTGTAAGGACAGAATATGTGCTTATACGGTGCTCTATGCTATTTCCCCTTCAAATTTGATATGGAACATGACTACATTCAGAAAAGAAATGTTTTGACCTTTTGACCCAACGCCAGGGCAGGGGGTGTGTGTAAGGACAGAATATTTTTATAGCATTGTGCTCTACATTCCTTTCAATTTGATTTGATATGCAACATGACTACTTTCAGTAAAAACTGTCCTGACTTTTCTCCCCACCCCAGGGGTGATGGTGTGCGTAAGGACAGAATATGTGCTAGCGTGTTGCTCTATTTGTCATTCCCTTTAACTTGATATGCAACATGACCATGTTCTGAAAAGGTTTGATCTTTTGATCCTTACCCCTAAAGATAGAATATGTGCTTGCATGTTGCTCTATTCTTCATTTCCTTTAATTTGATATGCAAGATGACCATATTCTGAAAAGTTGAATATTGACTTTTTGACCCCACCCCTAAGAATAGGGGGAGGAGGGGCAATTGGCAAAAATAGTTGCTACCATGCTGCTGCATGTGAAATTCCCTTTAATTTAATATGAAACATGACCATATTCTGAAAAAAAAATGAATTTAGGCCCCTGCCTCACACCCCAAAGTCCACTAAGGGGATCGGACCCAGGCCTTCAAACTAAAAACTTTTGAAATGTTACATATCTACTATAGTGTACCTCTAGCCAGTAAAAAATATTGATAAATGACTGAGTTATTGCGAAGTTTAAATATTTGACCCTGCCTAAGGGGTCCGTGTGGGTGCGGCGAAATATAAATAAATGTCATGCTTATCTACAGGCACTTGGTAATTATGAACTTATATAATATAATAGCTATGGGGATTTGTAAAATTTATTACACAAAAAAGCCAATATAGCTTTTGCATTAGCATAACCTTAGTCCAAAAAGGGCCAGAACTCAATTAATTTTTATGGATGACCTCCAAATTCGAACTTGACCAGTATTTTATGATGCTTTACCCTTCTGTAAACTTTGAATGAAAGTGTTGCATCCCTTCAAAAGAAACCACAATTTAGCAGAAATCTAAGTCAAAAAGGGCCAGAACTCAGTCAAAATTTTGCGGATGACTTCCAAATTCAAACTTGACCTATATTTAATGGTACATTACTGTAACCCTTCTGTAAACTTTGAACGAAATTGGTGCATCCTTTCAAAAGTTATTGATCGGAAACTAAACGTGTGACGTCACGGACGACACTGACGACGACGCTGACCGAGTCATGATCCCTATGTGTCGATCAATTTAAATTGCTTCGCATGCTACACAAAAGGCGACTATAATAACCCAGTCCTTTGCTCAACAAAGCAAAGTAAGTAAGGGTGCTAAGATCAGGAATCGATACAATCAAGTACTTCACCTGACCCAGGATACCAATGTGAAAGTAACAAACTCACAGTTGGACACCACAAACGAGAGCCATGAGGTCAGCCCTTTCCTAGCAGGTGACCACAAGGCTCATATAAACAGACCCTCACAAAGGCATAGCAAATACAAGACAGAAAAAAAACATAAAAGATCCACAAAAGAAGTACCGCCTTGGAACGGTCAGTAAAACATTTTACTGGAGGGCTTAAACCGGTTTAACGGCGCCAACCTCACCCTCAATTCAGATGTGGATCAATACACATAGATCTTTGATTTGCATGAAAGACTTATCAATGCATCATCTCACAGAACATATAAATCAAGATATAACAAGGAGATGAAGCAAAGATAAGGACTCTACAGTAAATAAAACTGAATACCGGAGCTAAGGAAATCCAACAGGTAAACCAAGGTTGGCCTGATAAACAGCCAAAGTATCAGGCCCCTACCATCTCATCAATAGATAAGTCTTTAAGTCTAAACCGTCATAGAGTCTGAAGTCCGACCCACCGGCGTGCAATTAAAGAGGAAAGCAAAGTTGCCAACCGTGATTGGGCTTACCACCGAGCCTGCCGTCTGTTGCAATACATTAATGTTATAGCCAATCTTTATATAATGGGAAAGCATTTTACTGAACTGCGCTGAAAAATTATTAGAGCCTACCTTCTTCTTTAATTTATACACCAAGTCACTATAGAATTCAGGTTCCGAAAGTCCTTGACGCAAGAGAGATTTAAGTCCAACTTGGAATTTAGATGTCAAATCATATTATTGTCTATAAAATTTAAAAAAGGTTTTGCGAAGTTTATGATACCAATAGCCTTGTTTAAGAAGTTTCTGAGTTAACAATTTATTGCGAGTGTTGAAGTCAGTTACATAGCTAGATGCTCTAGCAAAACGAATGTGTTGAGATATATAGACTCCTTAGGAGGTAGAGCGAGGAACATCACCATCTAAAAATGGGAAATTGACAGTTTCAAAGTCAAATCGTCACGTTTATCTTAAATTTTTGTAGAAACAATATTATTAGAAAATGACAAATGCAAAGTAAGTAAGGGTGCAAAGATCAGGAATCGATACAATCAAGTACCACACCTGACCCAGGAGACCAATGGAAAACTGACAAACTCACAGTTTAACA
Source organism: Loripinus fragilis (assembly GCA_964019695.1). Classification (NCBI taxonomy): domain Eukaryota; kingdom Metazoa; phylum Mollusca; class Bivalvia; order Lucinida; family Lucinidae; genus Loripinus; species Loripinus fragilis. The sequence goes on along the minus strand of OZ026516.1, from coordinate 42,878,793 downwards.
CCACAAACCAGAGCCAAGCGGTCAGCCCTATCCCAGCAGGTGACTACAAGGCACATATAAACAGACAGTGACCACAAAGCACATATAAACAACCATCAATGGGGTGATTCAAGAGAGTGTCCGTAGTCTGTGTTTTAGCACAATTGGGACAAACATACTGTATTGTCTTTTAACCCTGTTTTACAACATATCAGAGGTATTGGCTTTATTAAGTAGGAGCTCTGAAGGGTATATTTGAGTAACCATATTGTCAAAGTAAACATTATTAATGTTTAAAATATCGCCCAAATATCTAGAAGTAGTGTTAAACGCATCAATAACATCAGCCTGCTTATCATCAGGAAGATATATTATTAAGTCCCTATCATAACTAAACAGGAATAAATCGGCAACCAGGGGTGCACAATTAGTGCCCATAGGGATACCAACTACTTGTCTATACAGCTTGGTGCCAAATCGATTAAAAATGTTGTCCAACAAAGAGGTCATCACATCACATTTCATTTTGACATGACCATGTATGATATTGTTTTGGGTTTTCCAAAGTAAAAAATGCATTTATGTCATTACATGCAAGATGAGGAGAGCCTTCTCTCTGGAAGGTTCTTTCAATAAGATCAATAAGTTTATCTTCAATCAAATTATGCGGTAAAGTAATATCAAGAGTAGAAAAATCATACGTAGACAAACTGGTCGCATTGAAATCTCTAGCTTTAAGTTTTTTTTAAATTTCACCTGAATTTTTAATAGACCAAAAGCGTTTTTTTAGCGGATCTCTCATATACCTTTTCACAGTACTTGATAACATGTTTTAACAGCTGTAAGACACGAGGTTAACAATTAAGAAAGTTCTGTTGTCGTACAAGAGCTAGATTTAGCAATAAATCTTGCTTTATAGGGTTTTTACGGAGTTTAGGTAACCAGTATAACGTAGGAATTTTGTCTTTATTTTCTTTAGCTTTGACACCGAAATGTATGGCTGTATGACAACCATGCACATCGACAACCACCCTCTCACTCAAAGAAGGCTGCAGTTTATAGGCATTAGTGTCAACAAGCTCACGCTTAAAAGTATTAATATAATACAAACGTCAAACAACTACAACATTGTTAGCAGCTTTATCTGCTGGAACCAAAACATAGTTCATATGAAAATCTTGGATACCTCGTTTAAGATGCCGAAAAGAATATTATTACTTGCAATATTTCTAACACCTGCCTCCCCCCCCCCCCCCCATTTTATTGCATGCACTGTTCCAAATGTTAGTGTAGATAGCAAAGTCTCAAATTTCAGATCGGTAGCAAATAAAAATTTTATGATTCCTCAGGCGCAATGTAATTTATTCAAGGGTAACTTATCTTTACTGGAGTACTGATATGGAACAGCATCCCATTAGACATATAACTCTTATCTAAGCAAACTAAGTAAGCCTTAGTTTAATATGCCATTGCTTGTCAGCTTGGGTGTCTATATGTTTGCCTGTCCCTCTGTCTGCCAGTCTATTTATAAGAATATTTTGATTTGATGTTTTTAAAAAAAGAAATTGTACCATAACGTCATATTGTAGACAATCTAACATGTCCATGTAGTATACTTCTATGTTTATGGATAAATACGTAATGTCAATATTTACATGGAAATTTGTGATTTAATTCTTGGTTTTGCTCTCTGGAGTGGGTTGAAGGCACTTGTTTTTGAACACGCATCAATGGGATGATTCAAGAGAGTGTCCGTAGTCTGTGTTTTAGCACAATTGGGACAAACATACTGTATTGTCTTTTAACCCTGTTTTACAATAATGTTAGAGTTTGGGGTGTCTAAATTGCAGGACTGGTGTCAGTATTGATGTGACTCACATATAATCTTGCTCAAAATTACATTTCCATTTTTGTTCATTCTCATTTAAAAAACAACATTCTGTTATAATGTTGTATATATACTACTCAAACTATGATAAGCATCACTATAAAAGTTTCCATGAGACTCAATGCACTGAGTCTCCCCCTTTGGCACTCGATAACCTTTGACTTTTTTCTTCTAATTCAATTTACTTTTTCGAAATTTCACAAAAAAAATCATTTTGTATTTTTCCATTTTTTTCAAAAGACCAGAAACATAAAAGGTTTTTTAGGATTACATTTTCAACCTTTCAATGTTCGTTTGAAACCCGTTTGTTACTGATATGGTAAGTTCTGGACACAAAAATTACCATTTAAAAATTATATATTTTTCTGCAAAAATCAATATTTTGCATTTTCCGACCAACTGGCGTCCATGGCACTCTCGAGTGATTTGCATAAAAAGCTGTAGCACACTGCATTTTCAATTTCCACTAAAAAAGTCGTTGAATTTAAAGAATAACGTCTGAAGCTATCGAGTGCCAAGGGTGTAGGCTCCGTGCATTGAGCCATATGGACATTTTATAGTGATACGTATCAAAATAGAGAAGTATAATGTTAACCTTACTTAATTATTTACTTACTCACAGCCCACCGCCACATGTACTAAGATTTAGTTCTAATCGGTCACCTTACATTTAATATGTTAGTTCAGATCGTAAATAAAAAAGGCATACAAAATTATGCTTTTATAAATAAAGCAAGACTTTGCCGAGACTCTGCAAGTTATTTCATTTACAAATGAGTTTTACTTCTTGCATAGACGAAGTTAGAGAAGAGGAACCCTCATTTCAAAAGTCAACATTTTGTACGATATAAAATATTCCACAGAAATGTTATAAATTTAAGCGTTTTTTTTCAGAAGACGTTACTGACTACTTTGATTTAATGGGATTAAAACTCAAAAGGTTTCTTTTGATTGGACTCTTTCGTGTTTTTTTTTCTACAAAATTTCATAAGACAAACACAATTAGCAGCCTAATCAATGAAATTCAGCTTCAAGCTTGCAATTTTACATACGAAATTCGCACTGCTTTGTATGCTTTATTATTAGCGGCATGGAATTGAAATTTTCAGCAATTATTCATATACACTACACGTCATCGTTCTTCCTTGAGAATTGAAAAAAAACACATAATGCTATCAAGTTGACTTTTAAAATATCACATTGAAAACAGAAGTGTGAAGCAGTTGTGAAGCTTTTTATCGTCAAACATGGACTAATGGAGTTCTATTTCGTTTGGCGTACAGTGTTTAGTTAAATAAAAGTACATTTAACCATTTTAGCATATAGCTACAGTGACTGATTAATTTCAAAAATCTTGAAAAATGCAACGTTTTTGAAAATGCGTAAAATCTACCCTTAGAAGAATTTCAATTGTTTGGTGTTTTTTTTTAATTGACGTAGACCAGTTTTAACCACCTACAGGTCAATTTCATAAAACCAAAATTACACTAAACCCATTTTTCTTTAATAATGTCGATTTTGGCGTTTTTAACCCAAAACATTCGTAGTAAGGAAAACTGTTCCAAAACACTTCTAAAGTTTGGCCCATGAAAATGCACATATTAAGGCAAAAATCGTTTCACTTTTTAGCGCTTGGTCAGAAATAATGAGTTTGAAAAGTGACCGATTAGAACTTGGTTTCAATTTATTATAAAACTGCCTGCTCACCTATTTTCAAGAATATTTTGTTATTGAAGTTCACTCAGCCAATGCAGTCTGGTCCTACATGTACTACGTCATTATGATATTTCTGGCTAAAACATTCCATTGATTTCACCAACGGTCAATTTTAAACCAGTAAACAGCTACTTTGGCAATGGTATTTGCTGAGCGTCATTTTGAAATTCAAACATGTAAGTGTATAATAGATAAATCCAACGATTGTTTATATATAATAATTAGAATTAGTATAGCAGTCACAAATGGTCAACTCAAATATTCTTTTTCAATTTTAGGTTCATGTGCAATATCTTGTAATTACACCATTCCTCATGATCATATCATGGGCTGTAGTGGCGTACTAACTGAAGTTTCGTTGTGCCCATATTCATGTGATGAAGGATACGAAGTAAACGCCGACGTACCATACTTGTATGTGTCATGTAGCAGTAAAGGAGCCTGGATATCAACTTGGTTGGGGCCATCAGTGACAATTGATTTTTGTAAGGGTAAGTATCACAATTGTACCCGTTTTATCTTTTTCTCTTGAAGACCACAACATGTGCCGCCTCATTAAAGGCATCCTTAACTATGGTTGTTAATAGTTTTTATAAAACTTAGAAAATGCATACCCCATGCAGTGTTCCTTCCAAATAAATATAGATGTTATATATCGCTGCCATTTTCAGTAGGGACAACTAGTACCATTCCTGTCCATTTGTACCGACCTACGATGATCCCAATTCGATATCATTTGAAAATATAAGTTAATTGGATTAATACAAAGCTAATGAATCGTTAGATACATGAACTGTTTCAAGTTTGATTGAAGAAATTTGACATTGTCATGCACATAACATATTTATCACTTATTACATTTAGGATTATTTGATGTATATACAATGTATAGACTGTATTTTTTAGTCTGATAACCAGATATACGCCATCACCAAAATATACTTCTTCACATTATTTGCTGGGTAGAAACAGTCACCGAAAATGTGTAATGACCTTAAAGAGTTTAAAAACCTTTTGAGATTTGAAATGGTTTGAATCTTTCTCAAATGTTTCCCTCGAAAAGATTAAGCTTTTTTCTAGTAATTTCTTATAACTTGTACATTAAAAATTGAAGTGTTGAATGAATGAATTAAGAAAACAGTGCATTTTAGTTAGATATTTACTTTATGAATGCAACTTAATCCTTAAATTTTTAGGGTACCAATTTCCAAGTTATGACTAATCATTGTTTGCAAATGCGTGTACGAGGTGTGATAAAAAGTTCTCAGCCCGATATGCTTTGGTGAGATTCATTGAGTTAGAATCTTTGTCAGTCAGTCATTTGATCTAATTGAAGGACATTGGGAGTCTGAAAACATTTGGACATGTTTGTTTGCTTATGTAAAGCACTTTTAAGAGAGGAGGTTGTGACACATTTGAAAAATGATGAACCTTGAAATCAGAGCGGTTATCAAGTACTTCTGTAAGAAAGGAATGCCTCCGGAGGAAATTCATAAAGACGTCATGGAAATCTTAGGGTATGTGTCTCCTTCTTATAGCAAAGTGAACAATAGGCAGCATAGTTTAGGAGGGGTAGAGAAAATGTTGAAGATGATGGACGGTCTGGCCGCCCCAAAGATGCCACCGCTGATGAAAGTTTCAAGGTCGTGCACACCCTGGTTATGTGTAATAGGAGGCAAGACCTGCGTAGCTAGCGAAGTGGGCATAAGTTTTGGGGCAGCACAATTAATCCTAACCGACATCTTAGGTATGTCAAAGGTTTTGACAAGGTGGGTGCCACCATCGTTGACCGATGATCAGAAAGGGTCTGCTCTTTGTGTAGTCCCAATGAAAAACTGAGCATATATTATCATTCGTAATTGTTAACTAAAGTACGATGTGCAGTATTAACACATCCTTTTCATATTCGATGAAGAATTGAAATGTAACATACAAAGCTGGTAGAGCTTTGGCCTTATTTGTTAACATGCCAATTTACTAGATATGCAACTGTAGCTATTTGTATGTTTACGTGAGTGCGCATCTATTACGTCAGAACATTAGTAGTAACTACAGTTCGATACTAAGTAGGCCATTGACATTTCACGGCGTAACATCGTTTTGGCAAGTAATGGGCGTTTAAAATGTACGTAAAATATGCGTCTAAGTAAGTAAAGGTGCAAAGATTAGGAATCGATACAATCAAGTACCACACCTGACCCAGGATACCAATAGGAAAGTGACAAACTCACAGAAGACACCACAAACGAGAGCCAAGAGGTCAGCCCTTTCCCAGCAGGTGACCACAAAGCACATATAAACAGACGCGCACAGACATAGCAAACACAAGACAGAACAAAAACATAAAAGATCCACAAAAGAAGTACCGCCTTGGAACGGTCAGTAAAATATTTTACTGGAGGGTTTAAACCGGTTTAACGGCGCCAACCTCACCCTTAATTCAGATGTGGATCAAGACACATAGATATTTGGTTTGCATGAAAGACCCCTAACTTATCAATGCATCATCTCCTAAAACATATAAATCAAGATTTAACAAGGAGATAAAGCAAGGATAAGGACTCAACAGTAAATTAAACTGAATACCGGAGCAAAAAAAATCCAACAGGTAAACCCCGGTGGGCCCGACAAACAGCCAAAGCATCAGGCCCCTACCATCTCATCAATAGATAAGTCTTTAAGTCGGAACCATCATTGAGTCTGAAGTCCGACCCACCGGCGTGCAATTAAAGAGGAAAGCAAAGTTGCCAACCGTGATTGGGTTGACTACCAAGCATGCAGTCTGTTGCAATACATTAATGTTATAGCCAATCTTTTTATAATGAGAAATTATTTTAATGAACTGCGCTGAAAAATTATTAGAGCCAACAATCCTCTTCAACTTATACACCAAGTCACCATAGAAATCAGGTTCCGAAAGTCCTTGGCGCAAGAGAGATTTAAGTCCAACTTGGAATTTAGAAATCAAATCATAGTATCGTCTATAAAATTTAGAAAATGTTTTGCAAAGTTTATGATACCGATAGCCTTGTTTAAGAAGTTTCTGAGTTAACAATTTATTGCGAGTGTTGAAGTCAGCAACATAGCTAGATGCTCTAGCAAAACGAATGAGTTGAGAGATATAGACTCCATAGGATGTAGAACGAGGAACATCACCATCCAAAAATGGTAAATTGACAATTTCAAAATCAAAGTCGTCACGTTTATCATAAATTTTGGTAGAAACAATATCATTAGAAATTGACAAATGCAAGTCTAAAAATGCGGCTTCGGTATCAGAGGCATTGGCTTTATTAAGTTGGAGCTCTGAAGGGTATATTTGACTAACCATATTATCAAAATAAACATTATTAATATTTAAAATATCGTCCAAATATCTGGAAGTAGTGTTAAACGCATCAATTACATCAGCCTGCTTATCATCAGAAAGAGACATCATAAAGTCCCTCTCATAACAAAACTGGAATAAATCTGCAACCAGGGGAGCACAATTGGTGCCCATAGGAATCCCAACTACTTGTCTATAGAGCTTGGTGCCAAATCGAATAAAAATGTTGTCCAACAAAAAGGTCAGCGCATCACATACATTTTGACATGACCATGCATGATATTTCTTAGGTTTTTCTGAAGTAAAAAATGCATTTCTGCTATTACATGCAAGGTAAGGAGAGCCTTCTCTCTGGAAGGTTCTTTCAATAAGATCAATAAGTTTATCTTTAATTAAATTATGAGGTAAAGTAGTGTAAAGAGTAGAAAAATCATAAGTAGACAAACTGGTCGCATTGAAATCTCTAGCTTTAAGTTTATCTAAAATTTCACCTGAATTTTTAATAGACCAAAATAGGTTTTTACCGGATCTCTCATATACCTTTTCACAATATTTGATAACATGTTTTTTAACAGCTGTAAGACACGAGTTTAACAATTTAGAAAGTTCTGTTGTCGTAAAAGAACTAGAATTAGCAATAAATCTTGCTTTATAGGGTTTTTTATGGAGTTTCGGTAACCAGTACAACGTAGGAACTTTGTCTTGATTTTCTTTAGCTTTGACACCAAAATGTAGGGCTGTATGACAACCATGCCCATCAACAATCACCCTTTCACTTAAAGAAGGCTGCAGTTTATAGGCATTAGTGTCAACAAGCTCACGCTTAAGAGTATTAATATAATACAGTCGTCAAACAACTACAACATTGTTAGCAGCTTTATCTGCTGGAACCAAAACATAGTTCATATGAAAATCCTGGATACCTGGTTTAAGATGACAAAAAGAAGATTTAGGTTTAGGGGGCAAAAGATGTGTATTACGAGAGTAAAATGAAATATGAGTATCAATAATTTTAAAAATGTTAATCTTCCATTCCTTCAAGGCATCAGGTTCAACATTTTCCCGTTTGCACCAACTATTACTAAAGTCATTTAAAGAAGCAGCGATCTCTCTACGACATTTAGAGAAATCAATATTAGAGGGAAATCTATATTTAGGACCTTTAGAAATGATATTGCGAACTCTAGTGTCAGTAATGACATTTAAATTACCTGTAATAACATGCCCTGCAGAGGGATATAAATAATTTGAATTTTTACAATATCAGGAGGCAGGAGTATTGGAATCTATATCTAAATCATTTACAATTTTATTAAAGTTAAATATCGTAGACCTAATTGGTTTGTTATATTTATAACAAATGATAGGGGTTTCAGAATTATTAAAGTAATTTGGAATAGATGAAATCACTGAATTATCCTTGAAGATACTATGTAAATCAATAAACTCAATCCCTTTGTTAATGAATGGAATTTTGATAAAATGTCGTTTATGGTTGACCTCAGAATCGATATAAGGACTAAGGAAATGTTGAACATAACACCTTGTGAGGAGTGCTGCTTTATATAATTTGTTAGCTCTGTCGTAAAGTTTATTAGCCTCTAACTCTAAATTGCGTAAAACTGAGATAGGCAAGGAACTTAAAAATGAAAATAAGCCATGCCAACCATGATTAGTTAAAGCCAAAGAAATATCCTTTAGAGAAGTATTTAAGCGTTTTTCAGTACAAATTTTGCGCTTAATGTTGCCATTTTTACGTTTACCATGAGGTCTACTTTTACGTTTTTTACATTCCAAAACAGAAAAAACATCAAAATCTGGCATTTTAGAAATGTTGCCTTCATGGTATATATTATCATTAAAGCCTAAAGGAAAAGGTGATTGCAAAAATTTAATCCATTTAAGTTCAGTTTCATGTCTCTTTATATTTTTTAATCTAGTAGATAGATTTGAATCATATATAATTTTTTCAACTGGCTGAATTACAATTTTACTAGGTGAATGACCATTATTTTTGAAATGGCGATAAAGAAATGTGTCAAATTTTTTAGGCTTTTTCATTTTACGAAAGTGCTCACGAAACCTAGTCTTGAGGGATCGGCCAGTTTGTCCAACATATTGCATTCCACAGTTAGTTTCAGTTCAAGTTATAACATAAATCAGATCCGATGAAGTTCAGTCCAAATCATTATTATTAATTATGGAAAATTGCCTACCATTTACAGATGATGTAATGGTAGTTTTAGTACATAGATGTGTGCAACAGACACACCTCTTGGCAATGCACTTAGAAACATTAGGATACATAAGTCCAAACAAGATTTACGTGAAATTCTAATGCGCAGTTCAAGATTGAGGAATCTTTATCTACTCTAGAGGAATCGTTCATCATGTTAGAATCGAAACTACTAAGTAACAAATCACTTCAAGCTCAAATCTATTCATTGAATTTAGTTTTTTAGAGTAGTTCATTTTCTTAGTATTATAAGGTATCTAATCTCTTAACTACTATCAATAAACTTTGACGTCATTGTTCATAATTTATTTTATATTTCTATGAACGTTTTAAACTTATTATTATTCTTCCTAATGTGTGTGAGATATTTGTTTTCAACAGTTCTGTTTGTTTTAGCTAAGCCATGTCTAGGTATAATACCAAACGGTGAGCTGTCATAACCATGTGCGGGAACAGTGGGCTCTAGTTGTGGATACTCATGTAATACAGGATACCAGCAGAAGGTTGGAGTGTCGTCAATTAAATGTGAAACATCAACATATTGTAGTGTAGAGCCACATTCCCTTTGTACACGTGAGTACCGGCACTCCTGCATGACGTTATCATTAAACTTAGACGCTGGGACATTCTGCATATTTTTTGTATAACTGAACTGGCATAAAATATTTTAGGATAATCAGCAAAGTGTCAAATGATTTTTTATCTAGATCAGTCCCGAAGTTTTGTGGGACCTGATTTTGGTCCAAACTGTTCCCATAGGTAAATATAGAAATTCTTATCTTTCTCTTGTTGTCTTATAATGGTCGTCATATGTGGTATGGTACGTGTATAGTTAGGCATACATTTGTTCGTCACGTGGCGTTGTTGCAATGACAAACTAACATCAAGAGGTATTCTTGTGTCTTAGAGCCTCTAGGAACAACTTTTGCTTATTTCAAAATAAAATTACTGAAACTAAATTGTTTAAATAAAACAATTTATCATGGATGTGAGAAATATCTCTTGTTAAAGGGCCTCTGTTTGTCATCAGTCGACAAGCCTTGTGACCTCAAAACAACTTTAAGTGATAAAATGGCTATATTTGAAACGATGGTATTGTTCTGGCAAACAGACAAAACCATGAACATGTTATATCGCATTTCAGTGTGTACACCTATTTCTATGAGCATACTAAAACATGATGGAATAGAAAAAAAAGATAATATACTGAACTACTAAAGAAACCTGACACCTTTTACTTGCTTCAAACTCGTAAATTACAAATCATAGAGCTAAACCTAGATGCTTATTTTAATAACAAGACATTAGAAAGTATTCTTCGAAAAATATGTTTATCAAATATAGAACATGACGTCACTACGTATTGTTTCTAAAAAATTCCTATTTATTGGCCTGTCAATTCTGATGGGATGTTCTAACACTTTTGAAAGGTCGTGACGATAGATGTTACTTAGTTTAGTAAAATAACATAAGTCAAGGATTGTGCAATACATTTAGTCATATGACATTTGGAAAATTGCGCAATTGGTGTGACTATGAGTCACTTTGGTATCTTCTGATGATTGATATAAATTGAAGCTTACCATGTAGAGGGCGCTTTATGGTAAACTTGAAATATGATTGGTTTATGATGATGTCATTATGTGGCGCTGTGGTCAGCTTTGCGTGACTTCATGGTTTATAAGATATGAAACCCAATATCAGAGCCTCAGACTTTGGTTAGACTTGGTTAGATTTCGGAACTTTGGGTTATAGTTAGTTTCTAGAAAAATTTTAGTTTGACTTTAGAAGATTTAATAAAATTATAAATTGTGAAAATTGTTGCTGAAATTTATAAGACTTAGACACTCTAAAAGGACTTTGAAAAGACAACGCGAACTCAGAAGATTAAAAACAACTACGTTACATAAATATGACACCAGCCTTTGTTTATCTTTTTTGCACGACATTGAAACTCACCTGATATGCCACATGCTGGCATTACTACCCGTGTCCAGGCAGCTAAAATCACAACAGCATATATCAGTCCATGAGGTAGCCCCTGGATTTCAGTCATTTGTTACCAGTTACGGAGAGCAAATCTTTTGGTACTTTTTGGTGTTATTATAACAGCGTGATAGCATTCTTAGATTGGTAGATGACTCAGTTTTATCAGTACCCTTTTTCACAAGTATTTATCAGGTTTAAGACGTAAACAAAACCAAAAACATAGTCACTATATGTTTTTAAATAAATTACACAATATGTTCGAATATAGGGATCACACATGGTTTTTCCTACATTTACGTTTACCTAGTCCTGAGGATGCTGTTTGAACAAAAGGCGCTTAGCATCGTCCCAGGGACCTGACAAGTGTTAATGCAATGAAACAAACATGTGTGTTCGTTTTTCTTGTATATGTTACCTGATTCCAACCAAATCAGTGAAAAAGTCTCTTAAACATTTAAATATTCATTTTCTTACACTGGATTTCTCTAAACAAAATGGCGTCTGCGTCAAACTTTCGAACGTCTACGTCGCCTCAACGTCACAGACGCGCGTAACGTTTTTGTGAACAAAAGCATCAGCAAAAATGATCAATAAATGCAGCAACGCTTTTCCATGAAACGTCATGCAAACAAATTAGGGCCCAGTTTAGGCTTTGTCAAGTAAAAGGTATGTACAAACAGCACGTAAATCTTGTTATTCAAACATGGATTTTTTGCGGCTTCAAACAGCTTCGCAAAACGAATTCCATGCAAGAATAATGTCTTATTCATGATTTATCATATGACGATACTGTTATTCAGTGAATAACGTCATTTCATAATAACTATTATGTTATAAACACACGTTTCATAATAATTTCCGCGGGACCAAGTAACGCCATCACGACGTCCGTGACTACAATGCAAATTTTCATTGAAATAAACTTTGAATACGATAAAAATCGCATTTAAAAATGTCATATGATAATCAGAATCTTACACTCGTGATTATTTCATATAAAATTAATACGTTTGATAAATCTTATATAAAATGATCGTTCCTGTAAGATCCTCTAGTTATAAGTACTTACAATTTAATAAAAAGCTAATCAAGACATGGGATAGACGTGATGAAGCGTATCCACAAGTTATCCAATACGTACCAACTTTCAAACTTATCTAAGAATCTTAGATTGCTGTATGGACATGTTCTTTAAAGTAAGTCTCAATGCTGCAACAATGAGCATCACAAGAACACCAACTTAATACTGCTACTATTATCATTAATAATAATAATAATAATAATAATAATAATAATAATAATAATAATAATGATTAGAACACATTCGATGGTGCGCCATCGCAAATCCCCACGCTCTTGAAGAAATCTAATGGTATTTGACCTTTTGATCCCACCACAAGGTCTCAAGTTTGATCCTAGGGTATTTTTTTCAGTGTACTCTGGTCTACTGACCATCTCCTTTAATTTGATATGCCACATGACAATGTTCAGAAGATTGTTTGACTCCCCCCCCAAGCACCCTTAAGTCCCATCCCAGGAAGTCCAATCGTCACCATCTGCCCATCCGTCCGTTCGACTGTCAGGCAATCTCCTCCTAAACCACTGGACGAAATCCAATCAAATTTGGTTCGTGGGAGTGGATGGGTTTTTTTGCCCCGCCCCCTTAAGCCTTGGGGAGGGGCAAAAAAGTATGTATGTAGGTCTGTCCCTCCATCTGTCACGCTATCTCCTCCTTAACCATTGGACGAAATCCAACCAAATTTTGTGTGTGCACATGAGTTGCTCACATAAATAGGGCGTGTAAAGACAAATTTATTTTTGCCCCGCCCCCCTGGGGCCTTGGGAAGGAGCCAAAAAGGTCAAATTTCATTATATGTCAATAATTACAAGGTCAATTTCAAAGATTTTTAATTCAAAATGTGTGTATCTATTCACATATGAAAGATATTAAGCATATCAGATGGGATTTGTATTTGGTCGCCTGGGTCATGTTCCAGGGTCGGGAATTGGGGTACCAGGGGGAATGCGGGTGGTCGGGTTGGGGTCAAAAACCTAATTTTTCCGAAATTCAAACGAATTTGGTGTTTGGGTTACTCACATGAATGCCATGTGCAATGTCACATTGTTTTGATTCCTGGCCCTTGCGGCCTTCGGAAGGGATAAAAGGTCAATTATCATTAAATTTTAATTACAAAGATTTTTAAACTAAACTTTGTGTGTCGGCTCACAAATGAAAGATATAAAACATATTAGATGGGATTTTCATCCGGTCGCCTGGGTCATAAGTGTGGATAATAAACACAGGACTTCTGAAATGCTAATAATCTGTTAAAATGGTCTGGATGACTAATACGAGGGTCAGTGAAATAACTGAGCCCTATCTCATAACATTTGAATCAAGTAAAATGGACATATATTTAGATGATATTTCATTGTAGTTATATGTCATCTATTTAATCACCAAATTTATTTCTGTTGTTAGGCTTTTTGTAACGGTTGCTAGCCAACAGAATATCGCCTGTCAAAGGGGTGCGTCCACGCTGTGATACATCTTAATCTAAGCGATGCCATGGAAACAGTAATGTTAAAGCAAGGCTTTAATCACTGTCGTCTGATATCTTTAACATGTACCTATTCAGTGTCACCGATCAGAAACCAACTGACCCTAATGTATAGATGGGGTGGTATTTTAATTTCAGAAAATATCAAGTTTTAACATACCTGAAGTCCTATAATTTACCCATCCCACATTCGAATTCCACAAGTTTGATAGAAAACATATTCGCTTAATAAGCTTTAACAGTTCTGCATACACAAACCAACCCTCAGACATATTAAGCTCTTGATTTTAATGCACAATTTTGTTTCCATAGCAACACAATTCACGTGTATTTGAAAATTTGTGGAATTTGGGCGCTTTATGTTGCTAGGCAACGCATACAATAAATGTTCACCTAAACATTAACGAACTAAGTGTAATGAAAAGACAATATGATATATGTTATTCAAATAAATGTCAAATATGTCTCTCACAAAAACTATCAAGCATACAAGCTTTTTAAAGACATTCTGCATATTCCTGGTGGCTGGGATTGTGATTGAAATCTTCAGTTGCCTAGAAACCACAATAGAAGCTCACTAGGGTAATTCTTTAGGGCTAAAACATCTATGACATGTTCTACTTATAGAACATAATCACATTTGTTGTCTACAATACTAAACTAAAATGTTATGAGGTAGGGCTCATTTACTTTTGACTTACCCTCGTAGGTTGTTCGTGCGCTGAATGCTGATACCTGGTTTGAGACTCAATGGATTCATTGCATTGTGTCCATGAGAATGCACATTTTTCTAACTGCTCCCAGGAAATCAAAACATTGCACGCCACTGATTTTTTACAGGGACGTTAAGGACAAACACCTGCAAAACATAGCAGCTTTCCGTATAAAATCAAGCTCATAAACTCATTGGCTTCGCCTCTGGACCTTAGGCATGCCAAAGAGGTCAGCCAAAGTAAGTAAGGGTGCAAAGATCAGGAATCGATACAATCAAGTAACACACCTGTCCCAGAATACCAATGGAAAAGTGACAAATTCACAGTTAGACACCACAAACGAGAGCCAAGAGGTCAGTCCTTTCCCAGCAGGTGACCACAAAGCACATATAAACAGACGCGCACAAAGACATAGCAAACACAAGACAGAAACAAACATAAAAGATCCACAAAAGAAGTACCGCCTTGGAACGGTCAATAAAATATTTTACTGGACGGCTTAAACCAGTTTAACGGCGCCAATCTCGCCCTTAATACAGATGTGGATCAAGACACATAGATATTTGGTTTGCATGAAAGACCCCTAACTTATCAATATATTATCTCCTAAAACATATAAATCAAGATATAACAAGGAGATAAAGCAAAGATAAGGACTCAACAGTAAATAAAACTGAATACCGGAGCAAAAGAAATCCAACAGGTAAACCCCGGTGTGCCCGACAAACAGCCAAAGCATCAGGCCCCTACCATCTCATCAATAGATAAGTCTTTTATTCGGAACCATCATAGAGTCTGAAGTCCAACCCACTAGTGTGCAATTAAAGAGGAAAGCAAATATGTCAACCGTGATTGGGGTGACCACCAAGCATGCAGTCTGTTGCAATACATTAATGTTATAGCAATCTTTTATATAATGGGAAATTATTTTAATGAACTGCGCTAAAAAGTTATTAGAGCCAACAATCTTCTTCAATGTATACACCTAGTCACCATAGAAATCAGGTTCCAAAAGTTCTTGGCGCAAGAAAGATTTAAGTTCAACTTGGAATTTAGAAATCAAATCATAGTATCGTCTATAAAATTGAGAAAAAGGTTTTGCAAAGATTATGATACTGATAGCCTTGTTTAAGAAGTTTCTGAGTCAACAATTTATTGCGAGTGTTGAAGTCAGCAACATAGATAGATGCTCTAGCAAAACGAATGAGAGATATAGAATCCATTAGATGTAGAGCGAGGAACATTTCCATCTAAAAATGGGACATTGACAATTTCAAAATCAAAGTCGTCACGTTTATCATAAATTTTGGTAGAAGTAATATCATTAAAAATAGACAAATGCAAGTCTAAAAATGCGGCTTTGGTACCAGAGGTATTGGCTTTATTAAGTTGGAGCTCTGAAGGGTATATTTGACTTACCATATTGTCAAAATAAACATTATTAATGTTTAAAATATCGTCCAAATATCTGGATGTAGTGTTAAACGCAGTATTAACATCAGCCTGATTATCATTAGAAAGAGGCATCATAAAGTCCCTTTCATAACAGAACAGGAATAATTCTGCAGCCTGGGGAGCACAATAAGTGCCCATAGGAATCCCAACTACTTGTCTATACAGCTTCGTGCCAAATCGAATAAAAATGTTGTCCAACAAAAAGGTCAGCGCATCACATACATTTGGACATGACCATGCATGATATTTTTTAGGGTTTTCTGAATTAAA
This sequence comes from Loripinus fragilis, assembly GCA_964019695.1. Classification (NCBI taxonomy): domain Eukaryota; kingdom Metazoa; phylum Mollusca; class Bivalvia; order Lucinida; family Lucinidae; genus Loripinus; species Loripinus fragilis. Next base: position 42,862,658 of record OZ026516.1, on the reverse strand, counting down.
AAGTGCTTTTCTGTCATCTGTCATTACATGCAAGGCAAGGAGAGCCTTCTCTCTTGAAGGTTCTTTCAATAAGATCAATAAGTTTATCTTTAATTAAATTATGAGGTAAAGTAGTTTGGAAAAATTATAAGTAGACAAACTGGTCGTATTGAAATCTCTAGCTTAAAGTTTATCTAAAAATTTCACCTGAATTTTAACAGACCAAAATATGTTTTTACTGGATCTCTCATATACCTTTTCACAATACTTGATAACATGTTTTTAACAGCTGTAAGACACGAGGTTAACAATTTAGAAGGTTCTGTTGTCGTACAAGAACTAAAATTAGCAATAAAACTTGATTTATATAGTTTTTATGGAGTTTATGTAGCCAGTACAACGTAGGAATTTTGTCTTGATTTTCTTTAGCTTTGACACCGAAATGTAGGGCTGTATGACAACTATGCTCATCGACAGTCACCCTCTCACTTAATGAAGGCTGCAGTTTATAGACATAAGTGTCAACAAGCTCACGCTTAAGAGTATTAATATAATACAATCATCAAAAAACTACAAAATTGTTAGCAGCTTTCTCTGCTGGAACCAAAACATTGTTCATACGAAAATCCTGGATAACTCGTTTAAGATGACAAAAAGAAGATTTAGGTTTAGGGGGTAAAAGATGTGTATTACGAGAGTAAAATGAAATACGAGTATCAATAATTTTAAAAAAGTTAATCTTCCATTCCTTCAAGGTATCAGGTTCAACATTTTCCCGTTTGCACCAAAAATTACTAAAGTCATCTAAAGAAGCAGCGATCTCTCTACGACATTTAGAGAATTCAATCTTAGAGGGAAATCTATATTTAGGATCTTTAGACTAATATTGCAAACTCTAGCGTCAGGAATGACATTTAGATTACCTGTTATAACATGCCCTGCAGAGGGATATAAATGATTAGAATTTTGACAATCTCAGGAGTCAGGAGTATTGGAATGCAATTTGTAAACATACTGTAAAGCCTGTGTAAAACGGCCACTCAAAAATAGACAAAACAAAGATTTTAATGACAAATAGTAGGTCAAACGTATTTCAGAAAACTCCTCTTGGAACATTCTGCAATATTTTTGACATGTATGAAGCGATAAATGTTCTTGGGAACGCATTTTAGGACTTTTTGAACGTGGTCGTTTTACAAGGCTTTGAGAGCAGTTGTTAAAAACGACGATATACGCGTTTAAGTTATTTATACGTTTCGATTATAACCCCTTAAGTTTTTGTAGCTCTAGCTATTGTAGCACATTTATTTAGCTAAATAAGTTATTTGCCTTAATAGGTTTAGAAAAAGATAAGTGTTTAGATTGATAAGATGCATACAAGTAGTATAGGCGCCGGTTTAGCGTCAATGACGTCACGACGTCAGATCCAAGATGGCGGCCCCAACGACTTTGGATCCAAGATGGCGGCCCCCATGGCGTGAGATCCAAGATGGCGGCCCCACGAGGTCAGATACAAGATGGCGACCCCTGTGACGCGTTCGGTTACACCTCGGAGGGTGTTTCAAGGCCCTAGACCACGAGAAGGTAGCGTCACGTCCCAGAGCGCGGTGTCGTTCTTCTTCTCTATATACAAGGGGTGAGGGGCCTCTCATGTATGGAACGAACACGTATCTGGAGGAGTCTATATTGAGGATTTTTTTTTACGAAGTTCAGAATGAGATCCAGTCTTTAATGGTGTAGCAGGTCGCAGCGCTCGGTTTATCCCGTTCCCTGGGTGGACCCTTTTTTTCAGCACGGTCCTTTCACGTCTTTAGGCGGGTTTGGCGTTTTCTTCTCAGAAGATTCCATTATTTGCTGTTCGTCCTTTAGTATCTCAATGAATTCCAGTCCGAAGTTGCTGTCTTATGCCCTCCGTCTGTTATTCTATCCTCTCCTTTTCGCTTAAGCTCCGATTTTGCCATTTCTAAAGCTTGGGCTACTGGGGTGACCAGGTTCACTACGTGTTTTCCTTTTGTCTCATTTCTTTCAACTCTCTGTATTTCCGTCCACTACCCACAATATAATGACCCTGACTGTAGCGTTCCAGGTAGCCACCTCTAACATCCAGCAAGTGCTGATACCATTTGTCAGGATCCGAGACGTACGGAATCCATTTCTGCTGTTGGTAATCATAAACGAGTCTAGTGCCAATCTCTTTCCATCGATTTCCTCCTTCGTGCTTGAGTTATTCTTACGCTCTATTCATACGAACGGGCGAGAGTCTAGTTCACTATCCTCAAGCACCTCAATTAATAGCTCAGCAGCCTCTCTGGCTTCGCGCCGTAGTTGTCTACATCTCATCCGAAACAACTGTTCATCAAACAAAGCTATACACATAAAAGTAATGGCAAACATATTTACGCCTACTTAATACTTAATCCCTTTTCTTAGTTACCAGTTTTGATAGTCATTCGGGTTACACTCGGAACACCGTAATGCCCCTAACTGATTCATGTGCCAATTCTTCCATCGCATCAAGGTTAAGCTGATACCTTTTTTGGTCGGTTTGTCATCTTTCCATTCTCTCAGGTCAACACGCAGTTCACCTTTCCATTCTGTGACCTCAATAAAGCGATCATTTCTGAGACTGAATCTGCATCTGGACATGTTTACTGTTTGACTGTCAGAATAGATATGACTAGATTGCTGCAAAGCGCCTTACATAGTGAGAGGTCTCTTCTGATTGGTCAATTATCCAGTCATCCGATTGGTCAACCTCCTCACTTCTGCTCCCTCCTCATCATTCTCCTTCACGACGTAGTAGAGTCCTCTTGGTCTTCAGAGGCTTTCTCGGTTTCTATATTATGATTCGGCCATACATCCATAAATAAATCTTTTCTGAGTCTGATGGCTTGTCTGATAGAGTCCGCCTGATTCATAATGTGTTGGTTTTTGAACGTTTTAGCCGATTCCAGTATTCGCTGTTGAACAGGATCCTCTTGTAGCTCGTAATAATCTATTAGAAATTGGGCGTAATCTCGTCTCAGTTTTTTGCGGAGGGAAGGCAAATCATCATTGGCCGCGAGATGAATAGCTTTATCCGAACTAAAACCTTGCTCTTCATAGGCATTCACTTTAGCTATAAACTGCTCTATGTTCTCCTGCCTGATCGGATTTTGAAATCTCCTGTTCCAGATGACGGGTTTAGAGCGCTCGTCTCTTAGTTTTCTTCGTTTAGCTTGAGGGCTTAAATCGCTTACCCTCCTATTCCATATATCCGGTTTATAACTTTCATCTCTTTCTTTATCCGGAGGGCTGATAGAGCGTATATAATCTAGGGACTCCACACTGTCAGCATCTTCATCATTAGAAATATCTCCGTCATCAGGAGACTGTTGATCGACAAATATGTCAGTTTGTAGTCTGTCCTGTTCGGATGTACTCGATTTAAGACCTAGGACGAGGTAACCATAAGGTCTTGCCGTGGCATCTTCAAATTTCCTCATAAATGTGGCGCAAGTGGATGGATAAATTCTTCTTGCCAAGGTCGCAACTTGTTGTCTGTCGATTGGATTATTAAACAAGACCAAATATTGCGTATTTAAAGCGATATCCCTGCAAGCTCTACCTTGAGGAAATACGCTTTGAGTCAAATACACGATAGATATATTTCTGTGGTGACTGCCTTTCGTAAAAAGGTTTGCAATTCTCTGGTCACACTTTGCTTTGGTCATCAAATCATCAAAAATGATTAGGTTCCTTTTTGAGGGATCAATAAACTGAGCATTATCGAGATAGTCTGGGATACCCCGTATAAATTCTATACACGGAGTTCTCTTCTGAGGGTCTTCGTACAGGGGCTGCCATTGTCCAAAACACCATAAGATTCGTTCCGGTGGCGGTTGTACTAACGAGAAAAGTAACAGTTTTCTAGTCCATTCCGTTTTCCCCGATCCACTGGGTCCAGTTACCATCATAGAGAATGGGTGTCTAAATGTCATTTCCTTCAATGGTTGTGACTGGTAGGTATATGTCCCACTGCCATGGACATTGCGTTCATGTCTTTGCAATGCATCACGCCTACTATAGGACTGGTTGCAGGTCAAACACCTGATCATTTTGTCTCAGTTAGTATTGTTTCTCTACCTTCATACGGGTGTCATCCTTCTTACGATCATTGGATCATTGTTACCACCACCACCACCACCAGCATCACCACCACCACCCAGCACCACCACCACCACCAACAACCACCACCCACAACCACCACCACCACTACCGACACCACCACCACCACCACCACCCACCAACACCACCACCATTACTTACCATCACCACCACCCACCACCACCACCCACCACCACCACCACCACCAACCACCACCACCCACCACCATCACCACCCACCACCACCCATTCCCACCACATGGTGGACCATTGTTTCCTGACTGTACATTCACTGTATCCTCACTGTATCCAACTGTACCCCAACTGAACCCTCACTGTGCCTCAATGTACCCTCACTGTATCCTCACTTTACCCCACTGTACTCTTACTGTATCACCACTGTATCCTCCCTGTACCCTCACTGTATCTCACTTTACCCCAACTGAACCCTTACTGTGCCCCAATGTACCATCACTGTATCCTCACTGTACCCCACTGTACTCTCACTGTATCCCCACTGTATCCTCCCTGTACCCTCAATTTTTCCTCCTTCCCTCCTCCTCACCCTCTCCTCATCGCTCCTAATCCCACTGTACCCCAACTGAACCCTCACTGTGTCCCAATGTACCCTCACTGTATCCTCACTGTACCCCACTGTACTCCCACTGTATCCCCACTGTATCCTCCCTGTACCCTCACTGTATCCTCCTTCCCTCCTTCTCCTCACCCTGTCCTCCTCCCTCCTAATCCCACTGTACCCCAACTGAACCCTCACTGTGCCCCAATGTACCCTCACTGTATCCTCACTGTACCCCACTGTACTCTCACTGTATCCCCACTGTATCCTCCCTTTACACTCACTGTATCCCTCTTCCCCCCTCCTCCTCACCCTCTCCTCCTCCCTCCTAGCTCCATTATGAGTTTGAACTATCATGATCACTGTTTTTACGGCCATTATACTCGTTGTAGAACGTTCTATCATCGTAGGTTCACCGCTACACTGGATCTTGTATCTATGAGGCTTAGTTTTGATCGGTTTTTAAACACCATTTAAAACGAAACTTTATGTATACCAGCTTACTTGGCAAGCCTTTCCTTTTAAATAGAAACTTTTATAATACAAACGCTAACCTTCCTTTTAAAACGACACTTTTATGTATAACCTTGCAAGCCTTTCCTTTTAAATCTAAACGCTTATAATACAAGTGCGAGCCTTCCTTTTAAAACGACACTTTTATGTTTCAGCTTCCTGGGCAAGGCTTTTCACGCATTCTTATAACGCGAAGATGAACCATGCTATGAAAAAACGTCTATATCCGTACTTTGTACATTAGTTCTCAGGTAAATATAGACGTCACGAAACTAATTTCTAACCCTGCCATCTAACAAAGGCGAACTCAGCAGACGACAGAATGAGAAGAATCGTATTATTGGTGTATCTATATACCCTAGACATTTAGAATGAAAAAGGCTAAATCGCCATCGCCTTCCTAGTACACGCTATAGATACATAAAACGTCTGGTCCGATGGACAGGCTCATCTGCTTGAATACCGCACTCTGATCAGTAAATTTGATGTTGAACAGCGAAGACCCAACGCAATGATACAGCAAAGTCATACGTATTGAAAAGGTGGGTTTTCCGTGGGCCTGTCTCAATATAAACAGCTGCTGACCGGATCTGACTGGATGCCTTCACTTTGATCCATGTTTTGAAATCGCTTATCGATTTTACAATTCTGATTATATTGAGACAGGCCCACGGAAAACCCACCTTTTCAATACGTACGACTTTGCTTTATCATTGCGTTGGGTCTTAGCTGTTCAACAATGAATTTACTGATAAGAGTGTGGTATTCAAGCAGATGAGCCTGTCCATCGGACCATACGTTTTATGTATCTATAGCGTGTACTAGGAAGGCGATGGCGATTTAGCCTTTTTCATTCTAAATGTCTAGGGTATATAGATACACCAATAATGCGATTCTTCTCATTCTGTCGTCTGCTGAGTTCGCCTTTGTTAGATGGCAGGGTTAGAAATTAGTTTCGTGACATCTATATTTACCTGAGAACTAATGTACAAAGTACGGATATAGATGTTGTTTAATTAAATGCTCTCACTGCGCATGGGTGGTGGCCATTTTGGATGACATCATAGTATGTAGACATTAAATAGTCGACTCATGATCGCATTACAGAGCTATCCTACGCATCCTATGCTCATAAAGATTTCTTAAAAGTATTCATCAACGACTTAACACAGGCTGGTACATCAGCGCAGACTCGCCAGAGTCTTCGCTGCTCGTGTACAGGTAGGTACATGAGACAGTTAACCCCTAAATTCAACTTACGTATCGACTGTTCATAGTCTAGAGACGAATTTCGAGATGTATGGCTTATGATATGCATTTATAACGATATTACTATGATTAATTGACCAAACAATCAGAAAAGACCTCTCGCTATATAATGCACATCGCATGTAATCGAGTCATAGCTAATATGACAGTCGAACAATAAACATGCAAATTGAACAGTTTAAATGATACGATTTAGGTCAAAAGTTTGTAAACTGGTGTTTTCAAACACCACACGTTTTTTCATAGCGTGATTCATCTTCGCGTTATAAGAATGCATGAAAAGCCTTGCCCAGGAAGCTGAAACATAAAAGTGTCGTTTTAAAAAGAACGCTCGCACTTGTATTATAAGCGTTTAGATTTAAAAGGAAAGGCTTGCAAGGTTATACATAAAAGTGTCGTTTTAAAAGGAAGGTCCGCGTTTGTATTATAAAAGTTTCTATCTAAAAGGAAAGGCTTGCCCAGTAAGCTGGTATACATAAAGTTTCGTTTTAAATGGTGTTTAAAAACCGATCAAAACTATGCCTCATAGATACAAGATCCAGTGTAGTGGTGAACCTACGATGGATGAACGTTCTACAACGAGTATAATGGCCGTAAAAACAGTGATCATGATAGTTCAAATTCATAATGGAGCTAGGAGGGAGGAGGAATGGGTGAGGAGGAGGGGGGAAGAGGGATACAGTGAGGGTAAAGGGAGGATACAGTGGGGATACAGTGAGAGTACAGTGGGGTACAGTGAGGATACAGTGAGGGTACATTGAGGCACAGTGAGGGTTCAGTTGGGGTACAGTGGGATACAGTGAGGATACAATGAATGTACGGTCAGGAAACAATGGTCCACTATGTGGTGGGAATGGGTTGTGGTGGGTGGTGGTGGTGGTGGGTGGTGGTGGTGGTGGTGGTGGTGGAGGGTGGTGGTGGTGGTGGTGGTGATGGTTAGTGGTGGTGGTGGTGGTGGTGGTGGTGGGTGGTGGTGGTGTCAGTGGTGGTGGTGGTGGTGGTGGTGGTGGTTGTGGTGGTGGTGATGGTGGTGGTGGTGGTGGTTGTGGTGGTGGTGGTGGGTGGTGGTGGTGGTGTCAGTTGTGGTGGTGGTGGTAACAATGATCCAATGATCATAAGAAGGATGACACCCGTATGAAGGTAGAGAAACAATACTAACTGAGACAAAATGATCAGGTGTTTGACCTGCAACCAGTCCGATAGTAGGCGTGATGCATTGCATAGACATGAACGCAATGTCCATGGCAGTGGGAAATATACCTACCAGTCACAACCATTGAAGGAAATGACATTTAGACACCCATTCTCTATGATGGTAACTGGACCAAGTGGATCGGGGAAAACGGAATGGACTAGAAAAACTGTTACTTTCCTCGTTAGTACAACCGCCACCGGAACGAATCTTATGGTGTTTTGGACAATGGCAGCCCCTGTACGAAGACCTTCAGAAGAGAATTCCGTGTATAGAATTTATACTGGGTATCCCAGACTATCTCAATAATGCTCAGTTTTTTGATCCCTCAAAAAGGAACCTAATCATTTTTGATGATCTGATGACCAAAGCAAAGTGTGACCAGAGAATTGCCGACCTCTTTACGAAAGGCAGTCACCACAGAAATATATCTATTGTGTATTTGACTCAAAGTGTATTTCCTCAAGGTAGAGCTTGCAGGGATATCGCTTTAAATACGCAATATTTGGTCTTGTTTAATAATCCGATCGACAGACAACAAGTTGCGACCTTGGCAAGAAGAATTTATCCGTCCACTTGTGCCACATTTATGAGGAAATTTGAAGATGCCACGGCAGGACCTTATGGTTACCTCGTCCTAGATCTTAAATCGATTACATCCGAACAGGACAGACTACAAACTGACATATTTGTCGATCAACAGTCTCCCGATGACAGAGATATTTCTGATGATGAAGATGCTGACAGTGTGGAGTCCCTAGATTATATACGCTCTATCAGCCCTCCGAATAAAGAAAGAGATGAAAGTTATAAACCGGATATATGGAATAGGAGGGTAAGCGATTTAAGCCCTCCAGGTAAACGAAGAAAACTAAGAGACGAGCGCTCTAAACCTGTCATCTGGAACAGGAGATTTCAAAATCCGATCAAGCAGGAGAACGTAGAGCAGTTTAAAGCTAAAGTGAATGCCTATGAAGAGCGAGGTTTTAGTTCGGATAAAGCTATTCATCTCGCGGCCAATGATGATTTGCCTTCTCTCCGCAAAAAACTCAGACGAGATTACGCCCAATTTCAAATAGATTATTACGAGCTACAAGAGGATCCTGTTCAACAGCGAATACTGGAATCGGCTAAAACGTTCAAGAACCAACATGATATGAATCAGGCGGACTCTATCAGACAAGCCATCAAACTCAGAAAAGATTTATTTATGGATGTATGGCGGAATCATAATATAGAAACCGAGAAAGCCTCTGAAGACCAAGAGGACTCTACTAAATCGTGAAGGAGAATGATGAGGAGGGAGCAGAAGTGAGGAGGTTGACCAATCGGATGACTGGATAATTGACCAATCAGAAGAGACCTCTCACTATATAAGGCGCTTTGCAGCAATCTAGTCATATCTATTCTGACAGTCAAATAGTAAACATGTCTAGATGCAGATTCAGTCTCGGAAATGATCGCTTTATCGAGGTCACAGAATGGAAAGGTGAACTGCGTGTTGACCTGAGAGAATGGAAAGATGACAAACCGACCAAAAAAGGTATCAGCTTAACCTTGATGCGATGGAAGAATTGGCACATGAATCAGTTAGGGGCATTACGGTGTTCCGAGTGTAACCCGAATGACTATCAATACTGGTAACTAAGAAAAGGGATTAAGTATTGAGTAGGCATAAATATGTTCGCCATTACTTTTATGTGTATAGCTTTGTTTGATGAACTGTTGTTTCGGATGAGATGTAGACAACTACGGCGCGAAGCCAGAGAGGCTGCTGAGCTATTAATTGAGGTGCTTGAGGATAGTGAACTAGACTCTCGCCCATTTGTATGAATAGAGCGTAAGAATAACTCGAGCACGAAGGAGGAAATTGATGGAAAGAGATGGGCACTAGACTCGTTTACGATTACCAACAGCAGAAATGGATTCCGTACGTCTCGGATCCCGACAAATGGTATCAGCACTTGCTGGATGTTAGAGATGGCTACAGGGAACGCGACAGTCAGGGTCATTATATTGTGGGTAGTGGACGGAAATACAGAGAGTTGAAAGAAATGAGACAAAAGGAAAAACCCGTAGTGAACCTGGTCACCCCAGTAGCCCAAGCTTTAGAAATGGCAAAATCGGAGCTTAAGCGAAAAGGAGAGGAAAGTATAACGGACGGAGGGCATAAGACAGCAACTTCGGACTGGAATTCATTGAGATACTAAAGGACGAACAGCAAATAATGGAATCTTCTGAGAAGAAAACGCCGAACCCGCCCAAAAGACGTGAAAGGACCGTGCTGAAAAAAAGGGTCCACCCGGGGAACGGGATAAATCGAGCGCTGCGACCTGCTACACCATTAAAGACTGGATCTCATTCTGAACTTGGTAAAAAAAATTCCTCAATATAGACTCCTCCAGATCCGTGTTTGTTCGATACATGAGAGGCCCCTCACCCCTTGTATATAGAGAAGAAGAACGACACCGCGCTCTAGGACGTGACGCTACCTTCTCGTGGTCTAGGGCGTTGACTCATCCTCCGAGGTGTAACCGAACGCGCGCGTCTCAGGGGTCGCCATCTTGTATCTGACTTCGTGGGGCCACCATCGTGGATCTCACGCCGTGGGGGCCGCCATCTTGGATCGGAAGTTGTGGGGGCCGCCATCTTGGATCTGACGTCGTGACGTCATTGACGCTAAAACAGCGCCTATACTACTCATACATATACTTTCGTCGCTTCTTTTCATTTACAAGTCAATCGCAAGTATTTAGGATCAGCAAAACACTGTAGTATTGCTTCAACTAAATTGAGTCCTATGAAAAGAAATTGCTTGTCAACAAACTACGAATTGTCAGTTTAAAATCAAATAATCTTTTATAAACGTCCCTAAGGTGAATACGTTCCTTTTATATTACTTATAAACAATAGTTTAACATATAAAAAAGAGAAACTTTCTGAACACATATCTATCAGAAGGAACATAGTTGTTAAAAGCGGAATGGCGTTCACCAACCAAAACCTTACACATTAATTTTATAAGCGCGTTCTGGCCTGTAACATTTTTGTTGGCATAACAGTTTTTTTTTCAGTTGGCGTGATCTACATGACGTGTCTGTATTAATAGACTTTTCGCATACTGAAAAGGCGGCAACTTTAATATTCATATCTGGGCGTGGTTGAGCTATTTCTTCTGCTAAAGAGGGGAAATCAGGTTCTATTTATAATTTGTCGAAGAGTTTATAAGTTGTTAGGGCCGCACAAACGTGCGTGCATTTCATGAAAATTCTAACCGTATACACACTGGACTAAATTTATTTACCCTTAAAGCGCAGATCACGAAAAGTTGTATGTTTTGTCGACCGCTGAAATATTTGAAGCCTCTGTAGGAGCAGTCTGGTCTGGGTCCACACTGTTTGCCTCAATGCTTATGTTAACTTGACATTTTCAGATGCAGTTATTTTGCTGGCGTTTTAAGGACTAAATTATGTGTTTTGCGTCTATACTCAGGTAATGGCACAAGATAATGTAGTCACTTTTGAATAAAACCCTTTCTCGTTTTCAGCTTTTACCTATGTCTAAGGTTGACCAGTCCTAATTACGCATTCATGAGGTGCCACCTTCACAGTAACCAAAAAATAATATACACTCAGACATAAGTTAAGCATCACCCGAACATTATTTCAGGGACGTTTTTAGCGTACAATTTTTTAAGAAGAACAACCAGTTTGTAATATTATGTTACCCTTGTCTTCATGTGGTCTGCTGAACATATCAGAATGTCATTTGGTCATTTTGCTGAATTTCTACGGTGTCCTGTATACACCGACCCCTATTTAAGGGGTGCACCCCTAAAAAGTGTCACAGCTTAACCCAAAATGCTTACTTTGAAATCAAATAAACGCAGAAGTAATCTAGTCATATTTTTTAAAAATATTGCCAATCTGATTCTGCCGAACTCCAGGTTTCATGTCAGTTATAGAGGATCATAGTGAAAGTTAATTGCGTGTTTATAATGTTTGAATTATCACTATATAACAAGCCATTCTTTACACATCCATAACTTTTATTCTTTTAGAGATATGAATCTGAAATTTTCGGACAGAATTTGTCTTTGATATTGTAACAATGTGACATTAACACTTGGCATGTCTAAGCGTTTTGAAAATATCATAATGGGCTAGAGAATAGGGACATTTTTAGGGGTAAGTATGCATTTACCATGCCTGTTTGTTTACCTTTGTGATAATTGAATCGAAATTTGCTGTAAATTGTCACCACTTTATCTATTTTAATAAATAAAACAAAAAAATATTCATGACTGGAAAGCTTTCTTCGCTTTCTAGGAAACTATTCAGGTGATGCTTAACTTATGTCTGACTGTATATATACAGTATGAAAGCGTTGGCTCAACCGAGCATGGCGTCCCGAAACTAGACTAACCGTCCGGATCCGGGTTACATGCACTCCCTGTTGATGGCTTTTTTTTAATATCCGTGATTCGTCAAATTCTATATTTAGCGTCTTATTTACTCTGTGCTCAGTGAGGTGAATATATACTACACTGTGTTTTATGTTTCATTGAATCAATACATTTACAACTTAACCAAAGTTAATATGGATACTCGTTTCATTGTGATATTTCTTTATTTTATGTTCAAAATATGTGAGTATAAACATGTATATGATTTTCCAACATTTAACTCGTTATACAAAATAGACATTACAAGCTAGATCTCGAAAAAGGATCGAAATAGTTAAACATGTTTCTTCATTAGAACGCAAGTGAGTATGATCAGAAAATACATGTTCCAACCACGATTACACACTGCAGACCAACTCAAGGCACCGTGAGTAAGAGTCACGGAGCACTAACTGTCACAAGACATCAGGAAGACAATTAAATTAAAGCAACTACCTCTCTATCTCTTTCCAATCAAGATGAATGCAAAACTAGGGGGACATAACGTACTGAATACCGAAAAAGGACCTAACACAGAACCCCCACTAACAATGGGAGGAACAATAAACATCAAATCAACAACAACAGAACCACCCCCTTAGAACGGACAACAGCCTTAAGCCACCGTGGGCTTAAATGCAGTTTACGGTACCAAATAATTCGCCCTAGGTTCTGTTGTTGCTAAAGCACATCACTTATTTGCCTCGCATGGGGTCTTCCTAACTACAATGTACGTGTACTGCAATGTGTCATCACAGAGAAACAATCTAGTCAAATCTCAACACAGTATGATGAAACAAAAAAGGGCTCACGACTCACAGAGAGTAAGTGTTAAGAAAAAGTCCAGTTGAGCCACGGTTGTCCCACTCAAATATAAGCACCAGGCACCAATCAACAAATTAAAGTTACGTCAGGGTCATCAATGAGCCTGAGGCCAGACCCACCGTCGTGCAACCAAATAGTAAACCATGGTTTTTATCCATATATTGTGTTAATAACAAGACATGTGGAATGGACCAAAGTGCTTCTAATTTATTAAATAGAAGTGTGGGATTCTAGATGTTATAAGACTATTTAACCAAGATTTAACCTGTATTTAATTTAAAAGGACGTAGTTTTGTCGTTGTAGTACACAAACAGGATTAAATTTCTTCTTGGACCACAGGTTGAATGTTTGCGCTATATCTCACGTCCTCAAAAATGTTACGTTTTCTGTTGCAATAAATGTCTTCAATAAAATGATTTATCAGTGTTTATCTCCTTTTTAAATCTTGATTTGTATGTACATGTACTTGGAGATATGCATCGTAAAGTAAGGGATCTTTCATGCGAACCAAGCATCTGTGATGATCCACATCAGAACTAAAGGTGAGGTTGGTGCCGTTAAACAAGTAAAGCCCTCCAGTAAATTGTTTTACTGGCCGTTTAAATGCGGTACTTCTTTTGAGGATACTTTTTGTTATATATGTTTTCAATTTGTCTATGTTATGCTTTCTTGACTGCTCCTTGTTCCTTGCAGTCTTGTGATCAGCTGCTGGGACTAAGGTCTGACCTCTTTGCTCCCTTGTGTGTTGTGTTTTCATACGTTTTTGTCACTTTTCCCATACGGCGTGGTACTTGTTAGTATCGCTTCCTGATCTTTGCCTTCTTTTAACCCATTTACGCCTAATAGAATTTCCCACCCTTATCAATTGGACGAATCCATTTTGGTGGTAATTTACAATTTCATTAAAATTTCAAAAGTACATTCTGTAAGCAATCTGCGGCGTCTGATCGGGTTCCACACTGTTTCCCAAATTGTCCCATAAAAATAGCATAGGCATATATGGGTTAAAGTGTAAAGATCATACAACAATCAGAATGCTACACTTGTGGTCATTTTATACATGCTAGCTCGTTTCATCAATTTCATATTAAATGATAAAGTTTATAGGCCGTATATTCCACTTAATTTACGGCTTGAGTGTACATTTGGTGTCAATGGTGAAACACCACATTAGAATGGCGGATCTAACTTACATGAGTGCACAAGAATTGAGACGCGACAATGACTTTACATGGTACACTGTTGTGGACACACATTGCTGCTTTTATTTGACTATATGCATCTGTCTATAAGGTTACCCGAAATCGCCTGGGCTGATCGGACTAATGTTTACATGTATTTGACGAGTAGAGCTTTCGATTGGAAAGTGTCCTTATTTCTGAAGAAGTATTTTCAGTCTTTGCTGCGCATGTATTTTTCGTCGTCTGCTGTTTTCTTTTACAAATATAACCTTTTACTAAACAGAAGAGCCACGACATAAGATTTCCAACAGTGCGGTATGTGCGACCAGACTGGCGACAAATGGCAGTTGAAAACACAGTTTCTAGCGATCTTTGATCCGCGTTCGCAAGTACCGTTGATACGACATGTTTACTTATTGAATTTACACCGTCACGGGTCAGCTACACGAAGTGTTGAGAAGAAACTCTATATCTGAATAATTTCTTGTTTACAGATTTGATGTGTTAGGGACTTATAATAATTCGTAGACGGATGGCTGAGAATGGGTTTGCTCCCCCCTAGGGAATTTTGCAGACATATCCTATCTTGTAGAGAATTGAAAGCCGAGTCCTTTAAGAGATGTTTGCACTCTGTGCGTTGGGGCGTTAGTCTGTAAGAGCCTGTAACACACATTACTTTATCAAATTAAGAAAAAGTAAATTGAAAGTTTGGGCTACAAATTAAAGACATTAAAATATTTATTTTTAAAAATCATTCATATAGTCTGCATACTGGATATCTTAACTACGTATGACAGCCATTTAAACAAAATTGCGGCTTCCTTAGGTGTCATATGCGTTACATAAATCAGATAACCCATTAAAATTTGCAAGTGTGGCTAGTATCATTTACATTCACAATCTCTCTGTGTGTTTTGCAAAATGTTTTCAAACCATGTCTGACTATCTTATGCAATTGGCTAACAGAAAAATTAAATTTTGTTTCCCTAGCTTAAATACTTTTTCTAGAATAAGCAATTAAACAACCCTATCCAGTTTTAAGGTGAAATGTTTAGTATTAAAACTAAAGTAAAAATAGTTTAAAAATATTTGCAGTTGATGAATATGTTTCATTGCTTGGGATTTGTTTGCTTATATGAAAAGACCCAAAAATCTGCAAGTTGTTGCAAAATTGTCAAAAATCAGAGGCTGTAACATATGTTACCTGATGTAATAAATGGGCAAGCTCATTGTCTTTACCTAAGATATGCCTAAAATGTTTTAATCTCCTCTAGGGAATTTTGCAGACATATTTCTTCTTATAGCACAACATAAGCTACATCGAATAAGGGATGTTTGCACTCTCTATATTGGGGCATTAGTCTGAAACAGCATGTTACATGCGTTACTATATCAAATAAAGGAAATGTAGTTTGGAAGTTTGAGCTAAAATTGTGAAAAAAAAAACTTGCAGCTGCTGGATATCTTACATTGTTTAGGGATTTAAAGCTGGCTTGTATGATAAAGACTTATAGATCTGCTAGTTGTCACCAAGTTTTAAAGATCAGAGAGCGTTACAGATGTTAGCGTGAAAGTAAAATCATCAAACAGTATTTTGACATCAAGCTGAGTAAGGGCCTGCTCCATCTAAATCCCCTTTGGAATTCTGCAGACACATTACATCTTATGGAACCATTCAAAGTGCATTTAATAAGAAATGTTTGCACTTTGTAAGTCGGGGTGTTAGCCTGAAACAGCTTGTTACATATGTTACTATCTATATCAATTTGAGAATAAGAAATTTGAATGTTTGAGCTACAGAAAGAAGACATCAAAATTATCTAATAAATTGACACTCTTATAGTCTGCATACTGGATGTCTTTACTACATATAGAAGCTGTTTAACAAAAAATACAGCTAACTGTGCTGTTATGTGCGTTACATGAACCTAATTATAATTTAAAAGCTATAATTGTGACTATCGTCATTTAGTTAAACAACTACTATGACTTGGTTTCAAACTTTTTTATTAGATTTTACAAACATATACTTAATTGATAAATAGGAAAAACTAAGTTTGCTTTTCTATCTTAAATATATTGTCTTATAGGAGCTAATACACAGCCCTACTCCCAGCTTTACAGAGTAGCAAATTTTGTTATTATTGTTTAAGAAAAACACATGAAAGCGATTGCAGCTTGTAAATATTTTACATTTTCTTAGTCTGTCTCATATATCTACAAGATGTCATTAAGTTTAAAATCAGGACACTTAATGTGTACTTATAATAAAAGTCTTTGGTGCAAAAACACTAGAAATTATATTCATTTCTGATTATCAAGCCCATGGACTGTTGTTACAGATGTTATCAATGACCTTTTGGACACGTTTCCTAATACTGTGTATATAGTGCTAAATATAGAGCCACAAATAGAAAAGGTAGTTTTACATTTGTACAAGACAATACAATAAATGAAATAATCCAAACTAATTCTCATCGATTTAACACTCATGTAAAACGTTTGTCGTTGTCTGCTTCTGTGGTAATCATTATTATCACACGCCTCCTTGCAACTCGTAGAATTATCAAACAATATTTAAATCATTTACTGTTATACAATTTTTACCACCAGTCCACTCCAAATTGATGAGCCATTATCAACTTTCCAATTTTGTCAATCATGGCTTGGGAAATTCGGAAACTGATATGAATTCCTAATAGTTGTCTCTTTGAGTATGTGTTTCAAGTGATACACTGCAAGCAGGAAAATTATGCCATTAAAAGCAATGAGTACCTGGACTGATGTACCTTGATGTTTCTGTGATAAAGAATCATATCTTAGCTGGTTAACTTTTATAAATGTAGCCTTTCCATGCATGCAACAAACATATGTTCATCTAATAATGTCTCTGCACTTATTATCTTTCCCCAAGCATTCAAAAACTTATTTGAAGTGTTAGTACTTCTGAAGTGCTGAAACCGAGGGAACTCTTTTCCTTCAGATAAACAAACTAGATGTATCACAGCAGGTAAAGCAATGAAATACAGGATGACCAGAGCGCAAATTAGACCCTTTCAATTCAACGATTCACTAAGTTTCTAAGATAAGAGCGCTTGTTAAAGGATGTAACATATATAACTCGTCATAATAAATGAGCAAGCGCATTATCATGACATCCTTTTGGATTTCACAGTCAGAGGCAAGTGTTTTCAATTTCAGTGTTTTCAATGGATCATGAAATGAGGCACCTTATCAACTTGTTTACTCTGTATAAATATTCCATAGAGCATAATATAAAACTACTGGTTACCCATAGTCCACTTTCCTTCTTTTGAATGCAACAGCTAATGATATGGCTGCAAAAACTGAGAATCATAGGTTTTACATTATTTTAAGGCTTGCTTCAATGTACTGACATAAAAAAAAACAACCAGCTGCAAACATAGTTGATGGCAATGTCCAACTTCATGTTCTTTCTCATATACCAGATAACTTTCAAGGTGTAACAGAAATTGTTTCAGACGGTCTGCCAAAACCATCAAGAGTCAACATTGTAACTAAAAAAAACTTTATAAAGTTCTTTGGCCGCTGCAAAATACTATTGATCTAAGACCTGAGGACTTAAGCACCAAATGACTGGATAGGTTCTATGGCAAATGATGCAAAAAAGCAGCCTATCAAATTTCTGTTTGACCAATGTCAGAAATCTTAAAGTATTCTTAGAGGTACACGGTAGAGATATAGCTTTTGCAAAATCAGAGCAAAGTTATCATTTGACTAGCACAGATGCAGAAGCCACTGCAGTAAGATTGCTCTTGCCACATCACAGGAAGAGACATATACCAGACTCATACTCCATTATATGCATATATGTGAAATGGCATTAAACCCATATTTAATCAGGTGTTTGATCACATGACACTGACATGCTGTTTCTGCTTTTGAAGAATGCTAAGGATTCAATTTATAGCCGAGTCAATTTGTTTGACGCTGGCACTGGCCACACATACAAAGAAAATTAAGTATTTTGATTGCAAAAGAGGAGGATCACACGAAATGCTTATAAGTGATGTTTGTCACAATTAACAATTTTGAAAAGTATTCTTAATTAATGTAACACATATAACACCATAGGAAGTTGTATATTTGTTAAAAAAACACTTTCTCATGTACCAAAGGTATTCAGCATGCAAACTACATGAATAATTCAAGTATATAGATAGTTTTTAGTTTTTGGTCTTCTTTTGGTTTCTCAGACTTATTCTTAAATTGATATGGCAACATACGTATCATACCATTACAGGCTAACCCCTAGTTAATAGAGTGCAAACATCACTTATTTGATGCAGCTTGAACTGTTGTTTAAGGTGGGATATGTCAATTCCCAAAGGGGTGGAGAGGAACAGAATTGTACTCAGTTTGCAGTCCTAATACTATGCCATGATTCTACTGGTTGTGATGAAATGGGTGATTATTTTGCCATAGAAGCAGACACAATGATAGACATTGTGAGGGTGACTTGAATAAATATTGTTTTTGAATAATTATATTTAATAGGAATATTTATTAAATTGTGTCATTTAAATGAGAACTATTATTTTCTATCTATATGTCTATATATTTTAATATTATAAGCATTAGGAAATATGTGATAAAAAAGATTATATATAACAATTGTAACACAATTCCATGGGCTTGTTATCAGCAATGACTGTAATTACTAACTTCGAAGACTAAGGCACCAGAGGCTAGAGATTAATAGGAAAACATGTAAAAAATAGTGTTTTTTTCTGAAATATCATCTCTTACTTCCACGAAAATTTCCTTGCTCATTCATTATGCCATGTAACATACGTTACATACTTAAATAAGTGCTCTGATCCTGATGTCAAACTTGCAAATGTATGATTCTTTATTGCATTACCAATACAGTGCCAAAAATGTAAGATATCCACAAGCTTCAAATATTTTCATATATTTTTCTTCAATAATAGATAACAAAATTGGATACTTAAAATTGGTGGTAGGATTGTTTAATAGCTCATATAAAACAATGTATTTGAGATAGAAAAGCAAACTTTGTTTTTTCTATAAGTCGAATAAGTATTTTAGTAAACTAAGATTAAACATACTTGTAAAAATGCACAAATTGTCTGTAAAATTAAAGATATTAGTCACGATTTCATCTTTCAAAGGAAAATTTAATCTATGTAACGCATATAACACCATTGAAGGCTACAATTTTGTTTAAAATGCTGCTTCTATGTAGCTTAGGCATCAAGCATGCAAACTACATAAGAAATTTGAATAATTAGATGGTCTAATGTCTTCTTTCTGTAGCTAAAACTTTCATTTTGATTTTTTCCTTAGATTGTTACAGTAACATATGTAACAGGCCGTAAGAGACTAACGCCCCGGAGCACAGAGTGCAAACATCTCTTAAAAGATGCGGCTTGAAATTTTCTTCAAGATAGGATATGTCTGCGAAATTCCCTAGGGGTGGGGGGGGAGGGGGCAGGACCTTTTTTAGCTCGAAGTCTATCGCTCCTGACAAAATTGTTCCACTCAGAAACAGCAGCTGGACCTCAAAAAAGAGAGAGTGAGAGAGAGAGAGGGAGCGCGCGGATAAAAGGGATGCGATGAAACAATAATATATGATTCAAGGCAGAGATAGAGAGCATGACTGGAAACAGAGAGAGAGAGAGAGAGAGAGAGAGAGAGAGAGAGAGAGAGAGAGAGAGAGAAACACGTTTACACAACAGCAGTAAATTGCATACTGGATGGACATCAGAGCTTGGTGAGATGTTAGGTTTTTTTCAATTCCCAACTAAGTATAAGTCCGTTATGAGAATTATTTTATGTATATGCTGCATGCTGATAGATGGCAGGAAATAGAGCATAGTAACATAAACATTGTATTTGAAATGAAATTTTAGTTTTGAAGTCTAGAACATGTCACTGGCCAGACGTAATAAAGACTTTAACCAACGCAGCAGTTTCGCATGCTACATGCCAAGGTTAAGATGTAGGGACTAGATTGGAGGGTACAATATTCAAACCAAAATAAACATTTAAATCTGGCAGCTTTCTTAATCAAAAGACGAACAAATAGAATTATCTTTTGGCGTTTAAGGATATTTATTTCATATACGAGTTAAGACTTTCTATATATGGTATATAATTTCATTAATGCATACACATATATAAAAGTAAGAAAGAGGGCAACGATCAGGAATCAATACAATCAAGCACCACACCTGACCCAGGATACCAATGGGAAAGTGACAGCATCACAATTATACACCACAAACGAGAGACAAGAGGTCAGCTCTTTCCCAGCAGGTGACCACAAGGCATCAATGCACGAAAGCATAACAAAAACAAGACAGAAATAACATATATGATCTCCAAAAGAAGCACCGTCTTGGAATTGCCAGTTAAAATAATTTGCTGGAGGGTTTAAAGCAGTTTCACGGCGCGCCAACCTCACCTCACCCCTTAGTTCAGATGTGAAGCCTTGAATACGACCCATCAGACTTGCCTTTTAAAGAATGGTTAATATAATGCCTCTTCATATAAAAGTCCTTGTAGATAGATTTGGTTACGACAGTCTCTAAGCTGTAAGTTATGGCATACATCCTTTTCTTTGCTCATCATTACCTTTCCGGTGGTTTATAGTTTTGTTTTTGTTTTCTTTTCAACATTTTTTGTCTCTCATTGATTCCTAAGGTCCAGAAAAAATCAAATATTTTTATCTTGTTTTCTTCTGTAAACACTGATACACATTTGAATCTGCAGTTGGTACATGGAGAATTGACAGCTCTCTTTGGAATCTTTTCGAGTGTGCGGACCGGCATATTCCTTACCACAAAATTTAATGCGTTACTTTTTTCTTATATTCTTTTTTCCATGAGCTAGTATCAGCTTTTTTTTTCGAGTACGTTGCTGCTTTTTTGGCGTGACAAACTTCGCTGCCTTTCTCAGTGTAGGAGTTTGGTGTGGAGTAGAATACTTCTTTTTACAATCCTTCTTCTGAGGATTGGTTTGGAAGCTTTGTGACGTCATTATTGTGTCCATTCCAATTGGTAAAGGCTCCGCAGTCAAATATGGTTGTTCACCAACACGCTCATTAAAAGATGCATTATCTCTGAACTGTTCATCTATGGTACCAGTCTGATGCAGAACCTGTGGTTATCATTGATTGGTTTCAGATCTCATTTGAGTCCAATATCTGACCACTATGTATTTTGCATACGTTTTTATGTCAAAAGCGATATCTACGCCCGTTTTGCATCTAGAAAATTCGTTGTGCTGGCGAACTTATTTTTAAATTATACTAAAGCAAACGCAAAAATCGGTTTTCATGCGAAACTGACACAATTCAAATAAAGCCTTAAAACCACAAATTGGGTGAGAAAAAGTTTATATCATGATGTATTGTTGTGGTACAAAGTATATCCCATCCTCGGACCTGAATAGTTATGTCATCAGAAACTCGACAGAGCCTCGTTTCTGACAAATTATTTGGCCCTCGGGTGGAATTACCTTGTCCTACAGCAATACACATGATGGATACTCTTAATCCAGTCAAGAAAGGGTTAACTCATTAAAAGGAACCAATCAACGCGAGTTGGTTGCTGTTACGGTTAGAGATTATGTTCTGTTCTTTGAATGCCAAATTTAGTTGCTGTTTTTTTCTTTTGCCAAATTCCCGTATCTGAGTCATTCTAAAAAATGAAGAAATTTGGGCTAATATGTTTTGCCATTAAATAAAACAACTAATTTTGTTGTTTTTATATTTAAAACTCAACTCAGCCCAAGTAACAACAGTAAAGCATTAAATTAGACAATAATATTTGCATAATTATACATTTAGGCGGCTGATTTTGATGGCTGTCATGTTTTATTATGTTATCCCTGTTACTACAAAAAGAACCCTGACATTACCGTAGGTATTTTTTTTTCATTTATGTACTAAAATGCTCCTTTCAAGATATTTTTCTAAATAGTATAATATTTAAAGGGCTATTTAAGTCGAAACAGCATGTTTAAGACAAATACCATCAAAGTAAGAAAGATGGCAAAGATCAGGAAACGATACAATTAAGAACTACACCTGACACAGCACACCACATGGGAAAGTGACAAAAACACAAGAAAAATTACACACAAGAGAGCCAAGAGGTCAGTTTATTTTGAGAAATTGTAGCATGAGTATCTTCATTTTCTGCGATAGGAAGCTGCAGGCACCAACTTAAATACAACAGCAGAACATTGGATTAGTTTATATGCTGAGCGAAAGTTGACTGGTATCAGATATAAAATTTAGTAACGGAAATGACAACAGTAACATGAATGGCAGGTTATTATATGCGCTTAAACTTTTCTGACGAAAACACAGCATATTTGAGTTTGGCCATTTGAAAGAGTTGTAAATGGTCACATTATTTGAGAACCAAGGGTTCCAACATTTCAAAGAATGCATGTAGGTATGCATTCTGTTTAGCAGAATGCTCACTTGTTTCATATTTAAGTACAAGCGGTATCAAACCAGAAATTGCACTCAATTTAAGTCTTGCCAACTAACGTGTAACAGCGTGTTTATAGCGTTACCCTCATTTTCTAAAAAATAAAAATATATAATTAAGTCTGTTTTAAAAGTGGCTATCGAAACGTTTAAATGAACACTATGTTATGCAGTCTGTAAGAACAAGTCATTGTCTACATATATTGATGTTTGAAAAATATTATGGTTCATTCTACTGTCAGTTACGTTACATTTTCAATAATATCAATTTAAAACAATTACATTTGAAAAATAGTTTTAGTTGATATAATTTTAACAGGTATTTTAGTTTATTATTACGTGTACTAAATTTAATTTACTAGCTTTTTTAAAACTGCAAAAAACGTATAACGTAAAAGCTGTTAGACACCGAATGATCATTGGTTTGATATCACCCTGCTTAGGAGTGATACTTTACAACATTTTCAATGTAAACTATCATTTTGTTTTTCGTTTTTCATTATGCCACGCATATAACACAGTTAAAGACAAACACTTATTTAAGATATACATCAATGATTAGTTTATTCCATTTAAAATGAAACTGTGTTTGATAGACATCAAGTTACCATTTGTTTAAAAAAAGGTATCAGTACTAACCAAGAGACTGCGTGTACATGGGAGTACAATTTCTCTTTGCCAAATGGTACATGTCTTAGCTTAAAACAACAACAAAATGTTGAAGTTTTAATTTTCTTGGCTATTTGTAATAAAAATTAATAAACTAGTAAAATGATAGGTGTAGAGCAAAATCTAAACTAGGATACGTTCGGAGATGCAAAACTTGCTAAAGAAGCATTGTAGAAATGTAGAAATATATAGGGAAATTTATTGTCTTATCATTTTTTAGAATTCAACTAAGCCTAAACTGTCATAACAGATTTAGAGCTTTGTACTATTGTTTCCTTTAATTAAAAACATCTAATTAGCTGTTTAAAAGCAACCAAAGATTTATGCTGATCGGGCTCACACTTGATCACATTGAAATGAAATAGTAAATAACATAAGTGACCAAATCAAGCTCATTTTAAGTCTAAATATCTATGGATCTCTGTAATGTTGTGTCAATGGTAGAAACTTCAGAAGTTGTTCCTCCTATTTGCTGTGGGTTTTTTGTATTTGGATATTATACAATTATTGACTAATGAGACATTGAATATGATGTGGTATCGACCAGAGAATATCAATATTGACCCAGGCGAAGCTTCGCCTTGGTCAATATTGGTTTTTTATGGTCGATATCACTTCATATCCAATGCCTCATTAGTCAATAAATGTTTTATTATATAACATTTAGAGAAAGATGTACAGGTATCATTGCACCTGGAAAAAATACTGAACTTATATACAAATTTTGGGACAGTCAAGCATTTAGCAGAAACAGTGCATACTTAGATAAGACCACCCATTTACTTGTTTATATATGCTGCGCATGAGTGTCGTCATTAAAAAATTCTTACACGCCTCGCCTGTAGATCCAATGTTAAAATAGTGTGATATATCAAACAGCAATTCACATCTTTGAAAGCGCAGGGAAAACGTGTTATAGCTGACGTCATTTGTCACTGGAAAATGGCGTCATTCATGGGTTAGACGGTGTAACGTCGTTTTTTACGCTTGAAAGATGTTACAAATACATGTAAATGTATGCGGCGTGGTCTAAGTATTGGCGGGAGTTCTTTAGTCACGGGTGGGCATCAGTGGAACTACCGCGAAATCGCGTCAACGTAAATTTGTTCCTTCGTCACATACGGGACCTGTCGCGTTAGTGGCATCGTCACGGAAAAGCAAAACAAAGGTAGGTACTCTCGCTTGTTATGATTTTTTGTGAAAGAATTAGCAAACTATGTAAAAATCCGGCAATGCTATTCCATGTAGATATGATTTACCTTGCTAAACAGGCCAAACTCGATGTTGAAAAAAGCTTTGCTTTGAGATGAGGACCGTAACCAAATCGAACCCAGAGCGGGATTTCTTCAGTTTAATGTCAAAACGAAGAAAGAATGCAAATGTTTTGCCAGTTTTAGCTCAGAACAAGAGCATTTTACACATGACATGAACATAACAGCCCTTAATAAAAAAAAACAACAAGCCGATCATGTGCTATGAAGGAATGATGCCAAAAGTTACAGGCGCAACAGCGCCTTAGCCATCGCTCTAGTTGTAACGTCACGCTCTAGTTCCTTCGAGTATACCATGTCAGTACATGCAGTGCATGCAGCCGCGGAGAAAAATGTCATCGCCAATCCATCTTAAACGCTGCTTCTCGTGTACAAACTTACCCCTGCCCCACTCCAAGTCCTCACCTCCAAGACCCCGACAGCATTTAGCTAAGCCTTTTGCGCAGATGCGCTACAGATGTAAGTATCAGATCTCGTCCACCGGCCTAAATATACTTGAAGTGTATATCATTTATCTACATGTATATATGTCTCAGTACATGAGATTTTGTCGCATTACTCAGATTAGCTTGTGCATTTTTAAAGTTTCACCAGAACTTTCGCTGCTCGCACACTCAAAGTATGGATGTAGATAAAGACAAGACCACATTTTAGACCACCAGCTGGATTTGAAATTTGATCTTGTTTTTATCTATATTCATACTTTGTGTGTGCGAGCAGCGAAAGTTCTGGCAAACTTTAAAAATGCACAAGCTACTCTGAGTCGAGGCACATGCGATATGTGACAAAATCTCTACTGACGCATATACATGTAGATAAATGATATACACTTAAAGTATATTTGAGCCGGTGGACAAGACCTGATACTTACATCTGTAGCGCATCTGCACAAATGGCTGAGCTAAATGCTGTGGGGGGAGTCTTGGAGGTGAGGACTTGGAGTTGGGCAGGGGTAAATGTGCTAGTTTGTACATGTATACGGGGAGCATCGTTTGAGATGGATTGGTGGTCGTTTGGGGTGTTTCAGTAGATACTACAATATAACTCACATTTCTCTCTGCGCCTGCATGCACTGCATGTATTGACATGGTATACTCGAAGGAACTAGAGCGCGACGTTACAACTACCGCGATGACTGAGGCGCTATTGCGCCTGAATTTTTTGGCATCATTTCTCCACAGAACATGATCGGCTCGGTTTTTTAAGTCCGAAGGACGAGTTGAGGGCTGCTATGTACACGCCATGTGTAAAATGCTCTTGTCCTGAGCTAAAACTGGCAAAACATATGCATACTTTCTTTGTTGTGACATTAAACTGAAGAAATCCCGTTCTGGGTTCGCTTTGGTTACAGTCCTCATCTCAAAGCAAAGCTTTTTTCAACAACAGGTAAATCATATCTACATGGAATAGCATTGCCGGATTTTTACATAGTTAGCCCATTCTTTTACAAAAAATCATAACAAGCGAGAGTAACTCATAACGGAGCAACATTTCGCTCAAACGACGCACGACTCGACCAAACGGACATGTACTCTCATTTTTTCTTCATACGTAGGCATGGACCCTGCATATACTGTTAACCGAAAACAAAATATCTAGAATATCAGGCATACCACCCCGCCCCAATAAAATTATGAAGTTTTAGTAACCCAAATAAATATCCCCATTCTGTACATTGACCTAATGAGAAAAAACATAAAATCCCAGAAATGACCCCAAAACCATTCGAGTTGACCCAAAAATATCCACAAAATCTTCAAACTCCCAAAATATTCATTTTTCTACCCCCCATGCGGCGATTGATCTGGGTCTGCGCTGTTTGCCTATGTCCCATAAAAAGGACGCAAGTGGCTTATATGGGTTAAGTTGGCATAGTAAGATAAACTTAAAACCAAAAGTAACTTTACAGAGTTGATGCATATACATTTTAAGGGTATTGGTGATGGATATTTTAAATGTGTTTTTTTATATAACGGTCCAATCAATCATTCGTGAGACAGTCGAAAATAATGGTTTTCTTCGTTTTGAGTCAGGCAAGGGAGCAAAATAAACGTTTCCAAGACGCATCGCTGTAGCTTTGAGAAAGGAAAAAAATAAATGTTGAAGACCCAGCCTGAAAGATATACTATTAAATTGGTGTTTAAAGTTCAAATCCTCACGGATCATTCTACGAGTAAAACAATTTAGAGTGGTGATTTACATCTATACCCTTTTGTGAACTTTACAGTGTTTTTTGTTCATTGTTACTTCCATTGTGGGAGTTTGTTATTGTTCTATGTTTTGTTGTACGTTACTTTGTGTCCATTCTAGTATTGCAATGGGGAAGAGAGAACTGGTTGCTTTGCTTAATTTGTCTTCCTGGTGTCTCGTGATGGTTGAGCGGCTCTTCCTCGCGGTGCCACGGAGTTGTCTACGGTTTGTGATTGTGGTATTTCCTGATCATACTCACTTACTAATTTCAATGGAATTTCTTTTATAATTGCTCTGCCTTTTTCTTCCAAACCGACTGGATTTTTTATCAGATTATCTTGTCAAATACTCTGGGCATCGGTCCAAACAAATCACTGATTAAAAAAAAAAATATCAGATAAAGCTTTCAGAGAGCACTTAAAGTTTACAATTGTTTTATTTCAAAGGGGGATAGTTTCAAAGTAATCAACTTTAAGATCCCGCATACGTCAGAGACAAAATGTCTGGCAGTATAGCGTGTTCGAATCCTGAGTCGTGGCACATGCCATAAGTGACGAAATCTCATGTACTAACACAAATATACATGTAGATAATTGATTGACACTTCAAGTATATTTGGGCTGATACTTACATCTTTAGCGCATCTGCGCAAAAGGCTGAGCTAAAGGTTGTGGGGGTCTTAGAGGTGAGAACTTGGATGGGGGGGGGGGGTAAAGTGTGCTAGTTTGTGCACTGCATGTACTGACATGGTATACTTGAAGGAACTAGAGCGTGACGTTACAACTAGAGCGATGGCGTAGGAGCTACAGCGCCTAAAAACTTAGGCAGCATTCCTTCATAGTACATGATCGGTTCGATTGTTTTACGTCCGACGGACGAATAAGGGCTGTTATGAACATGCCATGTGTAAAATGCTCTTGTTCTGAGCTAAAACTGGCACAACATCTGCATACTTTCTTCGTTTTGACATAAAACTGAAGAAATCCCGTTCTGTGTTCGATTTGGTTACGGTCCTCATCTCAAAGCAAAGCTTTTTTCAACATCGAGTTTGGCCTGTTTAGCAAGGTAAATCATATCTACATGGAATAGCATTGCCGGATTTTTACATAGTTTGCTCATTCTTTCACAAAAAATCAAAACAAGCGAGAGTACCTACCTTTGTTTTGCTTTTCTCTGGCGATGCCACTAGCGCGAAAGGTCCCGTATGTGACGAAGGAACAAATTTACGTTGACGCAATTTCGCGGTAGTTCCGCTGATGCCCACCCGTGTTAGTGCAAAGACGGAAAGTTGGAAGAAGCTGAAGACTTCAAATTTGTTTTCGCCATTTATTGTGCAACACAATCGAAATATATCAGCTCCAGTGCGTGATTTGTTGCTTTCTCGGTAACTACGATACATTTAGGATGATTAGCGACGCTTTAGAAAAGCAGAACCGGAATGGGGAAAAAACACAGGGAGTTTATTTTTAGTTACTTATATTCACCGGCGAGCGCGCGCCAGCCAGTGAATATGATAATATATAGACTGGCCGCGTGAGCGCTCTAAGCCAATGAAAATCGGTAGTTTTACTTAGTTATAAAATAATGTTTTATGATTTAGCGCTCTTTATAGTTTAACAATTAACAAAGCTAGTTGAATTACCTTATTTGTGCAGTGGTTGTCTATGATCATGGTAGCCTTCGACACAGTGTCATGGGTTGGTCTGCAGTATGTGGTGATGATATTTCCTTATTATACGAACTGGTAGGAAGAAAACGTTTGCTAGGAATCCATAAAGCATCAAGCGTTTATAAATATTTGTAGTAAAACTTTGTAAATAATACATTAAATATATCTGTAATCTGTTATTGTTCAACGAGAGTGGCTCCATTGAAAATTGTTTTCTAACATCTATCAAAACGCAAAAGGTGACTCTTTACTTTATTCCAGCTTTACAATTTGATTTTAGCATATCTCTGACATGCTTCCTTTGTTTAATTGATACGACTTAATTGTGTCAACTTAGTACAGCCAGGAGTACAGCTAATCATTTACTAAAACAATATAACTTAACTTTCTAAGTGAATGGTTTATTAAAAATGAAACATTCCAGGACCTGTTAAAATGTGTGGGGGTCGTTCATACTGATGGGCCTTACAGGCTAGTGATCACAAACAATTTGATTATATCTAACAAATTTATATGATTGCTGTATATGCTATAATTCGTTCATTTTCTTATAAATTATCTGAATTGAGCTGTTAACTGTAAAGCCAAATGCCTATTTGAAATCATTTTAAGCATAAAAAAGAAGAACATACATGTTAGTGGCACAGATATTAACTTAAAAATATAATTTTAGAAACATAATTTAATCATAAATAATATACAGGTATTAAGATGCAGTTTACACGATATCTAAACATTTAATGGCATTTCCATGTGCCTTAAATTCAGGTTTTCTTATTTATAAAAACATCAATGCTTGTGATGAAGTTAAATCTCAGAAATATGTTGTGTTTCTGTAATTATTGACAACAAAGATCATGGTAGCTATTTTCCCCCACAAGCTGTTTGAACTACCGTATTCTTAAAACATTGCGCTAAACTAGAGTTGTTGTTTTTAAAGTAACGTATATAACAGTAACACTGGGTGCCTAAACTGATTACAATCATTCTGCAAATAAGTTGCATTCAATTAAATATAATGATGATAATTAAAGTACAAGAATAAATGATAATAACACTATTATTTTACGTTTGCATAGTGATTTTGGCTATTGCATGGTTTTGTCACAATTTCTTAAGAGATTACTGACATTAGAATGAAGCCCTTTTTAGGCAATAAGCCAGTAGTAAGAAATGTGACATATTCTGCTACTTTCTGAATAATTATCCATTTTTCAATCTACATTATTTCCAGATATTACATAATAAATTATATTTTCAAGAGTGTCATTCCTTTAGTTTTTATTACAGGGATGGCAGTAACAGTGATCACAAAAAGTATGCAAATCTCTCTGGAAGCAAAATCTTGAAAATGTTTACTCAATAATATTGACCCCCATCATATTTTTCAGTGTTTGGAATTTTTTGTTGGCAGTATTTATTTTTCATAGAAAGATGGGTAACAGAGATGACATCACCTGTCTCACTCACTACTGACTTTAGTTGATTGTTTCATATTTACCTCTATGCAAAATTTTCTAACGTGCGTTGATATTTTTAGATAATTGGCGCTCCTGACCTCACAAGAGTTAAGTTCAAGGGTTTTCTTTTCATTAAAAGTAACTCTGTCTAATATGTTAACTGCAACTGTGGTACCAGAGATGACACAAATTGCGGGACATACCTAAACACACACAATACGGATTCATTTTCAAAACCAAAGGATATTGGACTCCTCTGTCATTATAGATTTCTATCAAAGACTTACATCACGTCTCTATTTGATTTAATTATACAAAACTGAAGTTCAACCTTCACTATTTTGCGAAAGGACAAAAATATATAAGTGGGGTAAGTCTTTATAATTTAGTAAATGCATATATGAACAACTGTAATCCCAGTATCTGTCATAAACGCTTTTAAGGGCCACTTTGATTAAAACATACCACCGACGACATTAGGTACTTGGGCTGCAAAAAAAATATATACAGGAATTTAAGTGAAGGACAGGAATTCCTCCGATTTTGTAGAATGACTCATCTATACGGAGTCGTGTTCGATTAGAGTTACGCTCAAATGTCTAGCGCTTCTAATTTCAACGGTTGATTTTTTAAATATCTACGAAGGTACGCTGTTAGCAAAGCTCTGTGCAAGAGAGTTGATCGAAGTAAGGACCTTACCCAGCCGTTGATGATGTGGCTTGATCATGTTTGACAATAAGAATATACAAAAGAAATTGAATCGCAAAAATACCGGTTATGATAACCTCTTATGTCAAACGTCAACTGTTACGTGTATCGTCGCACCTTTGAAAAATGCAATCACACGTTACATGCTGTATCCTAATGATATCCAACGGTGACTTCTAGAGCCCTGACGCCTTTAAGGTAGCTACTGCGGCTAATGAAAAATTTTATAAGTTTAAGAGCATGTTCTATCTTCTCAGAACAAATTGGTTATTTGCCAATTAGGTGTGCCTATTTCATATCATAGTTCCTTCCATTTTAGGTTCCAGTGAAATTTCTTGTAATTTCACTATTCCGCACGGTCATATCACGTGGTGGTGTACGGACGGTTCGCTGTGTCCATACTCATGTGATGAGGGATACGAAGAACACGTCGGCGTTTCTCGGCTATCATGCAGCAGTACAGGTACCTGGATATCAGCTTGGGGAAGGCCATCTGTGGCAGTTGATGAACTTTGTCTACGTAAGTAGCGCGATTGCAACCCCTCATCTTTAAAATAATCTGAAAACACGATCTTTCAGAAAGAGAGAGAACTTACAACAATAGAGAACAACACAGGAACGTGCAACAGTATACTCGTTTATAGAGAATATTAGGTGAGTGTCTTTCATAATAAGTTCGCCAGGCAAGGCTTTTAGAAAGCTTGTTGACATTGCAAGGCTCGCTGAGCGATTCAACAGTTTTCTCAAAGCTGAGCCGGGTAAACTTGATATCAAAAGACGCAAATCTGGTATTCTATTTATCAGTTTACAAGCTGATTCACAGTCAAACTAGCGATAATGACGTATGTCGATCCAATGTCATTGACGACGTCATTCAAAAAGTGAAACGTCATCATGACCTGATAAAGACACACGCCATGAGACAGACAACGTTTATCAGGTCAACGTGAACAATGCAGTTAATATTAGAGGTAAATGATAAAAGCCTTTATTGACTCAGGTTTCAGAGAACTAACGTTGTGATACAATGCACCTCATAATAGGCGTCCATAACAAAGGTTGTCAAAATTTGATGAAACTTAGACACATGTCATATTCGTTAACATTTTCTTATCAATTATATTTTTAAACGCATGATTAGGGGGCTTTTGAGTACCAAAAGTTTACAAATAAATACTGGAGTTAAGGAAATCCAACAATTATACACCGGTGGGCCTGAACGCAGACACAACATCAGTCCCTAACCCTCTTATCTATAGATAAGTCTATAACATTAATGTGATGCAACAGACTGTATGCTTGGTCAACCCAATCACTGTTGGCAACTTTGCTTGCCTCTTTAATTGCATGGAGTTGGATTTCTTTTGCTCCGGTTTTATTTACTGTTGAGTCCTTATCTTTGCTTATATGCGTTTTCAACCCACTAGTACAAAAACGCTAGCGGTAGTAAAGCTTTGTTAAAAACGTCATTTCATAACTTTTTCATATTGTGATATGTAGACTCTGGATACGCGCAGTAACACCATTAACAATTATTTTATAATTTTTATTAAACTCATCAATATTTGTGGGATTATATACACTGAAATATTTTATTTTTGCATGTGATTGTTGTATGTCCTGATCATATTCGTTTCCTTATAGCTAAGCCATGTCCTGGTATAATACCAAATGGTGAGCTATCAGAACCCTGTGCAGGAACAGTTGGCTCTAGTTGTAGATACTCATGTCATACAGGATACCAGCAGAGGGTAGGAGTCTCGTCAATCAAGTGTGAAACATCAACAAACTGGAGTGTAGATCCTCACTCCTTATGCACAAGTGAGTACAGATAACCTGTGTAAAATGGCCACTCTCAAAAGACCAAAAAAATGGGTTTCGAGACCAATTATTACTTAATGCAGGTCAAAAGTGTTACTATTACAGAATGCTCCAATAATGCTACATATACTTTTGACCTTCATTAAGCTACCATTTGTCATTAAGATCTGTATTTTGTCTAGTTTTGAGTGGTTGTTAAACACAGGTGTCACTGTACCTACATTCTTGAATAACGTTAACTGATTCCATGCTGGCACCTTTAGAGTGATATTTAACAACATAATTTTCAGGAATACCAGCAGATAAAGATAAAGAACCCTCCCTTATATAACGTCGCTTATAGTTAAACAGACAGAATTTAGCTCACGACCTTTTCTTACATGTTTTACACAATCTCTTTTTAATGCGAGCACCAGCAAGAGATTGGGATGCTAGTACTATTATTACCTTTTGGTAATGTGCGGCCAACGGCTTCGAACCCACGACCTACCGCTCCAAAAGCGGATACTCTACCAACTAAGCTATTTAGGCGTGAGTGTCAAGTGGGTTAATTCTAGATTTGTGAAAAGTCGCCACTTTCTAGAGGAAATACGTTATTAAACAATTTAGTCTCATCTGTCATTTGCTCTGTTATATATACTTAACATCAAAAGAAACGCATAATTCAATTATTAAGATCCTTTTTTTATTTCAGAAATTGACAGTCCATATATAAAACAAACTGTATGAAAAGTTTTAAAAAGATTTTAATGAGGGAAGTATTACAAGTACCGGCAAGCGATAATTGATCTTGAAAAACAATTTCAGGTCTTTTTTAGAGTGACGGTTTTAGACATGTTATAATGTTAACTATTTTTTCTAGACACCCAACAGTGTCCTTACGAGTTAGCGAATGGTGACTTGGACCTGTTGTGTAGTAGAGCTGCTGGTGAAACGTGCATGTACACGTGTCATTTAGGTTATCTCCCATCATCGCCTTTAGAAGCAACAAGTGTGACATGTAGTGTATCATATTCCTGGAACAAACCATTGTCGTCTCTCTGTACAGGTAAGTTCTTAAAAAACAGGATACATATAGGATTCAAAGCAGCATGCTGAGACATAGTGTATGCTTAAATAGATATTCTGAACATTCTAGGTCATGGCTCGAGATAGAGGGGATGCGGGTTTGAGCTCCACTGGAGGTCCTGCGTTGTGTACTTGAGCAAGACACTGTATCCTACGTTTTGTAATGGTTCAACCCTTGAACGTCCGTCAAAAAATGACTGAAAAAGCGTTGATTGGGACGTAAAGAGTCCAATAGAACAAACAAAAACAAAACTAGCCCATGACGCAAGATAAGCTGATGATTGACATGTGTGCTACGTTTGAGTGATTCTATGAGAACAGATAACAAAGTTTAATCTGAGAATTATAACAAACAATCGCATATGACTTCTGGGTACATGCGAGCATCAAAAGTTCTGGTGATTCTGCACATTTTCCCAAAGTCGTCTGGGTTTTCGTTGCCCACAAATCTGATAGGTATTAAATTCCCATGCTCTTGTCAAGCTGAATTTGAGACCATTTATATGATTCGCACATGTAGCTTTTAAAATGAAAACTGTTAATGTTGTAATCGCCTTAAG
Organism: Loripinus fragilis; assembly: GCA_964019695.1. Lineage (NCBI taxonomy): Eukaryota > Metazoa > Mollusca > Bivalvia > Lucinida > Lucinidae > Loripinus > Loripinus fragilis. Next base: position 42,828,607 of record OZ026516.1, on the reverse strand, counting down.
TTAATTATGTAATACAGTCATATCTCGTAAATTCAATGTCCTTGGAACCAGAGTTTTTATTTCAATTTTTCAAAGTTCGAACAATATGGTGATATAAATAAAATAATTAAGGACCCAAATTATGATTATATTCAATTTTTCCTATCAAATGTTTCTATTATGCCCCCAAAACAAATGATTTTATAGACTGTTACTAAAATCGGTCATACATAGGTCATGGTATCTTAATCTCAAATTTTATTAGAATAAGGAAGAATTCCGAAAAAATAGGTGTTCAAATATCCGAGTTAATCTGTATCCAACAATGCTTGACTGATACTTATCGTGTCTTTGTAGAGCTAAGATGTCCAGTTGTCATCCCCAATGGTTACATAGGACCCGGTTGTAGCAGAGAATATGGAAGCTATTGCTATGACTACAAGTGTAACCCTGACTACAATAAAGCCCCAGCAAGTCCAAGTCTGAAATGTAATGCATCTGGACTGTGGTACTGGTCACAGGGTTTGACAAAAGCACTTTGTACACGTACGTATAAATTATCCAAAGCAAACAATGCACTTTCAAATTGATGCGATTTTCCAACTTCTGTGCACATTTCTCTGTCTAATCAATAACATTTGACTACTAATAAATAAGAGTTTGTTAATTTGATTAGATTGTTTTGCTGTGGTGATGCATTGCATAAGTTAGGAAGCTTCCATGCGAGCTTATGCTGCTGTCCATTTGAAGGTTCTGGTGTTGTTGATTAAATGGTCCATTCATTGCTTGTGAAGGTTCCATATTTGGTCCTATTTTCTTAATTTATTTCTTGGTGCCCTGGCTAATTTTGCAATCAGCCCAACAAGGAAGAGAGAGCTAGTTGTTTTACTTTAATTGTTTCCTTGATGTCCTGTGATAATAAAATTACTGAATTAAAACAAAATTTAAGGAGAAATTTTGTCCTTATTTGGCTTGTAAGCAGAAACACTTTTTCCCTTTGGAACAACCAAAGCGATATAAGTCTTGGACATGTCAATACATTTGAAATGCTCTCCATTATCTTTTGGGCGATAAATGTCTTATACTTGGCTCTAAATTGCATGGACAAATTGTAAGTATTCCAACGAGTGTTAATTTGCTCATCTTGTTGCAAATTTGGTCTTGTTCTGTAATGGGATAGAATATATTACGTTGTTTCTAACTGACATTTATATAGATTAACCCAAAAAGTAAGTAGCTATCACCTGGAAATGCCACAGCACCGTAAGGTTGAGATCAGAAAACAATCAGTCACATGACATCAAAAAGCAGTAAAGTAAAACAATTAGAAAGTGATGCACAAAAAACAATGACCAAACACAAAACCTTCAAAAGACAATGAGAGCCACAATTAAAAAGATGAATCATTATATAACAACAGAGCCATGCATAGCGGCCATTGCCACTGGAGGGCTAAATCAAGATTTGCCAAGAAATTTACACAATATCTAGATGACTTACTGAACAGAGCTAATCCTTATTTTGAACAAATGGTAAGCTGATTATATCCCACGTTATGTCAGCCAATGAAGGCAAATTATTTTGATACTGAAGCCCCTTCTTGGAATTGAGCCTGTCCATGAATAATGACATAGCATTATCTACAATTTATGATAAACGAGATGATTTTGATTTAAAAATAGGAAAATTCAAATGCCTTAATTAAAACATTCCTCTCTCCCCTCCTATGATGTATATATTACACAGCTCTTTTGTTTTGCAAGAGTATGTTCAAATGTAAGTGACTTCAACATGAGAAACCAATTATTGACAGATAAGTTACCATAACAAGTCCATCCTTATCATAAACTTCAATAAGGATTTTTTTTAATTCTACTGAAGACACTCAGAGTTTATGATTAATTACAAGGTTGGCTTGTAACCCCCTTTTCAACATCAAGGCATATCAGAGCCAGTTTGTTTTTGTGATTTAAGTGATACATTCAAAAAGAATTGCTGGAAAGCCTATACTCCTTTTGCTAGCAGTTCTAAGACTGTTGCTCTGTTGTTGTGTATTTATTGTTTATAATTGCAACCATTGTTTTGTGGGATTTTGCGTTTGTGCCTTGTTGTGTTGTGCAGTGCTAAAATAGTGTCGTTTCTAGTTTTACTATAATCTCACTTTTGAAGAGAGAGCTTGGAGCCTTATTTTGATTACCTTTTGATATCATGTGACTGTTAGTGTTCTAAACCTCTCCCTCACTGTGCTGTGGGTTGTGGCATTCCCATTTATTACTCATATACCGTTTGGTTTTTAAACACAATTAATTCAGCAGGTTACTTGAAAGCGGTATATGTTGGCATGACAAAGGCTAAGATCAGACTGTGCATCCACGTAAGCTAGTCAGCAGAGTCTTTGATGGGAGCATTGTGTGTAGCCAAGGGCACAACATTTCTTCAGGTGTTCTAATTCGAGCTTGTAAGGGTTTTAGTCAATTTCTAATGATATTGTTTCTACCAAAATTTATGATAAACGTGACGACTTTGATTTTGAAATTGTCAATTTTCCATTTTCAGATGGTGATGTTCCTCGTTTTACATCCTATGGAGTCTATATCTCTCAACTCATTCGTTTTGCTAGAGCATCTAGCTATGTTGCTGACTTCAACACTCGCAATAAATTGTTAACTCAGAAACTTCTTAAACAAGGCTATCGGTATCATAAACTTTGCAAAACATTTTCAAAATTTTATAGACGATACTATGATTTGATTTCTAAAATCCGAATTTAGACATAAATCTCTCTTGCACCAAGGACTTTCGGAACCTGATTTCTATGGTGACTTGGTGTATAAATCGAGGAAGATTGTTGGCTCTAATAATTTTTCAGCGCAGTTCATTAAAATGATTTCCCATTATAAAAAGATTGGCTATAACATTAATGTATTGCAACAGACTGCATTCTTGGTAGTCAACCCAATCACGGTTGGCAACTTTGCTGTCCTCTTTAATTGCACGCCGGTGGGTTGGACTTCAGACTCTATGATGGTTCCGACTTAAAGACTTATCTATTGATGAGATGGTAGGGGCCTGATGCTTTGGCTGTTTGTCGGGCCCACCGGAGTTTACCTGTTGGAATTTTTTTGCTCCGGTATTCAGTTTAATTTACTGTTGAGTCCTTATCCTTGCTTTATCTCCTTGTTATATCTTGATTTATATGTTTTAGGAGATGATGCATTGATAAATTAGGGGTCTTTCATGCAAACCAAATATCTATGTATCTTAATCCACATCTGAATTAAAGGTGAGGTTGGCGCCGCTAAACCAGTTTAAGCCCTCCGGTAAATATTTTACTGACCGTTCTAAGGCGGTACTTCTTTTGTGGATCTTTTATGTTTTTGTTCTGTCTTGTGTTTGCTATGTCTATGTGCGCGTCTGTTTATATGTGCTTTGTGGTCACCTGCTGGGAAAGGGCTGACCTCTTGGCTCTCGTTTGTAGTGTCTGCTGTGAGTTTGTCACTTTCCTATTGGTATCCTGGGTCAGGTGTGGTACTTGATTGTATCGATGCCTGATCTTTGCACCCTTACTTACTTTAAACCAAACACAGCGTTCATCAATGGCTCAAACAGGCTTGGGACTATGAAATATATAGTTCTAGCCAAGGGTCGTTCCAGTCATCCAGGGTGGATTATGCATAAAATGACCTGTAGGGACCATGATGATAGTTATAGCTAGTCCAGATGAATGAGCCATCAGAGCTCGAGCCATTGAAGTTCATCTGTATTTCCAAAAACTATTTACAGTGAATGCTTGGTGAGAGTATAACAGTTAACTACACTTGGGTATTTTAGGTGAAAGATAACTCGCTGTCTTTCCACATGCACGGATCCAGAAACTTTTGTCGGAGGGTGTCCATTTTTGACAAGATTTTTTTTTGGTGAGAGGAAAAATGATCCAAATACCACTGAAAGTGGGCCATTATCGGCCCGCAAGCCGCTGGCGTGGCGATGATGGCCTAACATTGAATTCAGGCTTGGTAGCTTTGTGATTTTTCAGGGATCGATCCCGACCAGTATTTAGCGTCTCTTGGAAACCCTAAATTTTTGTGATTTTTAGGGGGTCCGGACACCCTGTTCCCGCTCTGGATCCGCTCATGTTCCAACGTGGGTAATTGAAGAATTGTATAACACTGTTCTCTTCAGAGTGGTTATATTTAACCCTTAAAGCGCCAATCACAACTGCAGCAGAAGACAAATTTTGCGAAATATTTTCTAACTTTCGAAAAAAATAAGGTATGATATTTCATGAGAATCGTCTGCCAGCAGATGATTCTAATGAAATATCATCCCTTATTTGTTTGTTTGTTTGTTGTTTTTTTTTTTTTTTTTTTTAAAAAGCATCAAAATCCAAATTGTCGTATGCTGCTAATTATAGGTGGCGCTTTATAGATAACTGCTGCTGTTGCATATTTCAGGGGAAGAAGATCTATGTCCATCAACCTTCAAGAATGGAGAAATTGTTTGGCACTGTTCTCGTCAGCCAGGGGATACATGTACATATAACTGTAGATCTGGTTGTAAGGAATCTTCTGTTTCCTGGCTCACTTGTAGAGCTGATGGCACCTGGAATCATGAAACAGATCTTCTATGTGAAAACTGTAAGTTGGTTTCTTGGAGTGATGTCTAAATATAGCCATTCTTTCGAAATTATAAACTTATAAATTAGAATTTTTATAGCTGTAGGAGACAGTATGTACATGTGTTGTGCGCGCGTTATGTGTGGGTGGGTGGGTTGGGGTGTTATCTCGTTAGAACTTCCTCCTGGCATTTTACACCATAAGCAGACAACTTATAATGATAAAACCCCTTCCAACTAAATTAGTTTCTGAATGATCTCATTTTGTCTGAAAGTTGTTTCTTGCCGACATCTGAAACACCAGTTTGAATTGCATTTTGAAAGTTATGAAGTTTATGCTCTATTTGGAAATGACATGTATAGTTTGGAAGTTGCCGCACCTAAGAACATCGTTGAATAAATGCATATTAATAAACTTCACAGTTGTATTATCTACGCTTTTATGACCTCTCCCTACAATCCACCAATTAACACATATTCTATGGAATAGCCGAATAGAACATAATGCCTACCTAGGTTACGCGTATTTGTATGTAAATTCATTCCAGCGAAAACGCTGTTTTGAATTATGTTTTGAAGCAGTGCAGGTGACGTTTAACTCTGTTGTCAAATATGGTCACGTACACTCACAAAAATTTGCAATTATCTGCCTTGTTCTGTAATTCGTGTCCTGGTCATATTTCAACCACCAGTTGGTGTCATGTAATTCAACTTCAAAAGTTGACATGTTCAAACAAGAAAAGCGGCCTCGTTGATGATTTGATTTTTATGTATCTCATTAGTCTGAAATACATCATGGGCGGACCCAGTGGGGGTAAAGTGGATCTGGGCCCCCACTGAAAAGTCACAAAAATATACATGTAGGGTTCCTTTGCAACAATAGTCAAGATCCCCTGCAAAAATTCACAAGACTACCAAGCCAGCCAACATTCAATGTTGGGCCATTATTGGCCTGCCAGCAAAACGCCAAGAGGAGCATTCTACAATACTTTCGACCTACATTAAGCCACCATTTGCCATTAAGATCTTTGTTTAGTCTATGTTTGAGTGGCAGTTTTACACAGGCTTTACTGTAACTAATAAACGCTTATACTATTTGATAATACAAAATCATGTTGAATTGCTTGCAATGAAGCTTTTCTTTTTATTCGTTTTTATCATCTAAGTACATGTATGTCGGAAATTTTCACGAGAATTTCATTTTTGCGAATAGCGTTAAAAGACATATTTGCGATGTAAAAAAATGCGACTTGGGCACGATTTACTTATATCAGTAAATGACAGAGTGAAACCGCCATTTCGCGAGGATTTTATATGCAAAGTTTCGCGAAAATAAAACCCTTGCGAAAATTTCCGAATTTACAGTACATGTTTAAATATGTTAATTCCAGGTCCGGACACAACGACATGGGACACAACAAAAACATCTACTACAGCTGCAAGTACTTATCGCTGCTCTGCCTATATACCCAATGGGAAGATCTGGAGTAATTGTAGTCGTTCTCCCTTATCTCGCTGTAGATACACATGTAATTCTGGCTGCAAACCCTTCTTTGATAGCCTGATATGTTATGAAAATTACGGTTGGGCATCACAACGCTTGGCTTGCAGCTGCTCAGGTAACACAATGATTTAGATAGAAGATCTTACATGAGTGCTCATGTTTAATTGAATTTATTAAACGAGTTGAGGAAAAGAGATAAAATGCGAGGCTTGCCCAGCATTTATCTCTTTTTCGCAAAGAGTTTAATTAATTCAATAATACAGGAACACGAATGTTGGATTTTATTTATCATATGACATTAAGTATACTTTGAAATCTCATTTCTGGCGTGAAAAACGTTATAATTTTGTCATTATGTGCGCAACGCTGTTATGGACGTCATAACGTTTCCCGTAAATCTATAAACCACTAGTGGTTTATCGATTTTATTGCATGGCGTTATTTCACTCCCAGACGCGACGTCATATGATAAATTGATTTAGTATAATAACTTTAAAATATATTTCATTTCATTTCATGATAAGACTACGTTAGCCTGGCTGCTATGCTGGTTACATACTTTTTACCCACATCTGCCATAAGAAGAATATATCATGAGCGTGAGGGTGGGATAGAAAAATCCATCCAGAGGACCACCAATTGACACCACGAGGCTTACTGAGTGATGCCAAACGGTGATCGTGAGGGACAGATTTGGATAATGGATTCTTTTTCTTGTTCACCACTATATACCTCGTTTTGTATTGGAAAAACATGAAAAAGGCTTCCAAAAAATCCTGAATACGCTGAGATGCGGGATGGTGACGCCATTAAAACATTTCAATGACGTAAAGGATCGACGTGCGGCCAGTGTGCGGCAGACGTGCAGCTGTTTGTTTTTTATCTTTCCTACGGCCTTGTAGGTATGTGATCTTAAAGACAAGACTTCATGCTGGCGTCTGCTGAAGTCACAATTAACCTGTATAGGTAAAGGTGAGAAAATTTATTCAGCTAATCAAGGGAACGTGAAAATCAGATGGGTTTGACTTTTGGTTAAGGCTATGTCACTATGGTTGGGTAAATCAGACCATATATATATATATATATATTATGTGCCCCATCGCGAGCACACTTTTATGTATGGTGTCAAGCTAGGAGCGACTCAAATCAATCGGCCCAGATACAAATAAATAATTTTAACTTTGAGATGTTTATGTTGAAAATCCACATATTATACTTTGCAGAAAGTTATACCCAAGGCGCTTTTATAACTGTGTGGACCTTTTTTTACGCATCTAGCAATGTCAAGGTCCTATAATATTTAGGTTGTAAAGTTGTCGATATTCTCAGCATAAAGGATGCCTGCCTGTTGAGTAAGCAAAAACTATCTGCTGTATGAAAACTATTCAGTTGACAGTCTGATTATTGAGAAGTTACTAACTCAGCTGCCGTCAACGAATTTTATCGATGTCTAAACTACAGCAAATCACAAACCGTGTAAAGCTCGAAGGACATTATGTAAAGTTTGTGAGTGAATCGCCTGAGTTTTCACATCGGTAAAATATCCAAAAAAAAATTTCTATGCATTACTCAGATTGTTTTGATAAAGTCCTCAAAAATAAAAAATAATTCCTTATAATCCCAACTTTGGAAAAAAACAGCACATTTCTACAGAATTGTTGACAATATTTTAAAGTTTAAAAACCTCCTAAGGAAAAAGTCCTTGGAAGATGGGGTAGCCATCTTAAAAATTCGGTCACATGAAAACTTTGTTTTCCTACATAATGATTAAAATGGTTTCAGAGGGAGAAATTGTGTGAGTATAAACTCAAAAACAAATCCATGTATTGTGAAATACCCCTCGCTGGACTGATTAAAAGCATTTAGATAGGCACTACCACCAATCGACTATCAAACACCTAGACGTTTTAAATAGCACATCCCTACACAACTCCTGACTGAATCTCTAACTATAATAAACGTAAATTTAAAAGTTCGTTTTAACACCGTCAATCTGCGTTAAAACCAACCTTTTGGGGTTTAGGCAGATATTGTTTTATGAAGCTTCTCTTAGATGCTGTTGCTAAGTGTCATCACATTACCTTAAGCAATGAAGAGATACCCACCATTGTTTAATCGTGGCACCACAATGCGTTGGTTGTTGGGGGTTTTAAAATGAGGTATTAATTATATTTTACAAGGCAAATGTCTTATGTACAGTTTGAGATTATTTACACTATTTTAGCAAAGACAAATCAAAGCAGACATCGAATATTCTTTTGCGTGGATTTTTGTCCAAGTCTAAAAATGGATTAAATTTTGCAACGGATCAATTAAAGTAAGTAAGGGTGCAAAGTCGCAGAAAAAAGGATAACACATTGAGTTGGAATAATTAGTGGCATGAACATTGTGGGTTTCATTCAGGCCAGTGTACGAAGGCTCAGGTGAGTGTGTGCATACGTGTAGGCTGGTAATATCCATCATTGCTCATATACACAACGTGTATGTAGTTAAGGACTCATTTAAAACCAAAGATCTCAAGACTTGCTGGATACGCCTGAAGAATGGGTGTTTATAACGGGTATTTCCGCACATGCGATACGTACCACAATCTGTTATTTTGGCTCATTTTCTGACACTTTTTTATATGAGGAGTTGATATCTACTGTCATAAACATATTTTTTTCTGGATATATCAATGGCGTCAATTTTTTTATCAGGTTCAGACACAACATTGACAGTTTCTACATCAACCTCCACATCTACACCATACTGCTCTTCCTATATTCCGAATGGAATGATCTGGAGAAATTGCAGCCATGCACTGTTATCTCGTTGTGGATATACCTGTTACTCTGGCTGCAAGCCATTTTTCAATAAACTGATATGTGACGAAAATGGTAATTGGTATGCAGGAGAAATAGCTTGCGACTGTTCAGGTAATTAAATGTTTTTTATACAATATTTTAGATAGTATTTTATACTCAGCAAAAAACAAGGAAAACTCAGAAAGCCATGCAACACAAGAACACCAAAGCAAACAATAATTCATATTTTATTTATTTTAGATCTATGTCATCGGTTGAGAAAAATGTTTACTTTAGCTTGCAAGCACCAATACCATTGTTGTGGCACAGTGTCAAGTAACACAGAGGTCAAAGTCAATTTTCACAAAAATGACTACAGAGTATTCCCTCATAAACACATAAAACATGTATGTTTCCAAAACTTGATTTGCAATTCCGTTGAATGTCACGTAAAATTAACTTGATAGCCTTTAACATAACATTTCGAAGATGAAAATGCCTTCACCAGTAACAGTCAGAGGCAAAGGACTAGCACAGGTTTCACATACTCTGATAATTCTTGTGATGTGATGTCGAGGTATCAGAATTAATATCTCCTGCAACACTGCATGAGAGGCTGGGTTTTTTTGATGCCGTTATTATGCGTTGGACCCTCTGTCCAAAAACGTCATAGACATGTTAAAATTGTAGACATGTCTGATGAACGAACTGACCAGTCAATGCACACAACATTGTTTTTGCTGAGGTTTGTTCTGGCATTGTCATCCTAGGTCTGGTACTGTCACTGGTTTTCGCACAAAAAGGTAGAACAACATACATCAACACCTCATCCATGTACAAATGACTGATCAAGTGTCCCTCTATAACCACCAGATCTGTCGTCCTAGGTTTTAAACATCTCCATCTCCCGAGGGACCTGCCGAAGGTTCATGTATGAAAACCTATGTTTGCTCCGTAATTATTTTTTTTGCGAAAAATGGAGTGAAGACCAGTCAACTTAACATGGATTTACTAAGCTGCTATGGGCGTTACAGACCCAGGTACAGTGTCATTATAAAGGAAAATAGTCCTATTATACTATTGTGAAATTCAAAAGTCCTTAAATGTTTTAGGTCTTTTGTAATAGCCCCTCAAACACAATTTCCTTAACTTTTTTGTTGAGTATATATATATTATATTCCCTGAGAGGATGATAGTCGAAAGTATCATCCCAAGGAATGTGATTATCAACTGATGCTTTTCCGTAATGATGATTTTGCAAACGTTCCACTGCATTGGGAGGATATCTTTGCTGGATATCAAATTGATCGTTTGCTTTAAGAAACAATTTTCTTTTTAGTTGTAAAATATTTTACATTTGGATCTTTCTGATAGCAATGCGTTGAAGGGACACATCGGGCCCCGAGGCTATAAAATGTTTTCATGCTCAACTGAACTGAAAATGAAATTTATCATAAAATGTCAACAATTGTTCGTTTTTTAACATTTATGAGCAGGATAAATACAACAAATAAAGAGCGCAAAATCTTTATTTTCCAGCATTTTAGTTTTTATGAACAATTGGAATTTTATGCTCAGTTGAGTTCAGCATGAAAACAGTTTTATAACCTCAGGGCCTGCTGTTATTGTTGTAGAAAAAACATAAGTCTAGTTTAAATCCATGTTTCTCTTTTATATGAGATTACATTTTAAAAAGTGAGAGACCTTTGAAAATTGGCCAAGCAAAACAGTTAACGAGATTTAACAAAAGTAGTATGGGGCAAAAGTTTTGTCAAGTTATACAACATGAAATCCCTTTGTTGCTGCCGCTGCTAACCATTCAATGTTAGTTAGGATATTGGGTTATACTCATTACATGTCGGTGCTTCCATTTTGTGTGTTGATTTTGCGTTGGTCTTGACTTTTAATATTGGTTTAAACATATTTTATTAGCAAGAACAGTTGGCATATTCAAGCATATATTAACAATATTAAAGTTACAAGGATTGGAATGGAAGCAACATGCGTTTAGAGTTCCTTTCCTGATTACCAATAACATATTATACACGATAATGGCAAATTGAGGTAAAGTCGAACAAATAGGCATTTCGCAAATAACTATTCCACTAACGGGAGATTACATTTGCTTTTAATTTTGAGGCATATAATATTAGTGGATTTGGTTTGAGTTGAAGTGCTCAGCAGCCATGCAGACCTCGTTTTCGAAGTTGACTTTTTAATATTAACATTGTATAAAAAAGATATATTCGGCCATGTCATGACAATATTGAGTTTTTTTATGCCTGACTTGTAACAAGCCAAATCAACCTTGTTCGCTGATATTCAAGGATTATAACTTTAATGTTATTTGGGATTCAGCAATCAGTATTTTCATGCGAATGCAAGGGTTTGAATTCAATAACCTAGTAGTTTCTGAGTTTAAATTGCAAATAACAATCACCATTTCTGTGAATATAGGGATATTAACTATTGTTTTTTTTTAAATAGTTAGTATGGCCAGGAAATGTCACAATCACAGACTGCAGACCATACAACAGCACTATTAGGAATGATGCAGACTAAGTCAGCTATGTACAACACAATTCAAGCAAAGCAACCAGCTCTTTGTTCCTCATCAAGATGAGTGCTAAACTAGAAAGGACACCACGAATCACGCCACAAAATAAGGACCAAGCATGCCCATACACACACAATGGGAGCAACATCAAACTTTAAATAAACAACAACAGAATTACCGCCTAAGAACGGATAGCAGTCTAGGTCACTGGTGTATTGGAGAGTCAGGGGCTTAGATATGATAAGTAAAATCTGTTTTAAGCGGCCACTCAAAAGGTGATCAAACTGATTGTTTTTACAAGACGGATTATCGCTTAATGCAGGTAAATACTTTCGACCGGCATTAAGCTAACATCTGTCTTTAAGAACTTTGTTTTTTTTTTCTTATTTTTGAGTGGCGGCTGAAAGTAAGTAATGGTGCAAAGATCAGGAATCGATACAATCAAGTACCACACCTGACTCAGGATACCAATGGGAAAGTGACAAACTCACAGAAGACACCACAAACGAGAGCCAAGAGGTCAGCCCTTTCCCAGCAGGTGACCACAAAGCACATATAAACAGACGCGCACAAAACATAGCAAACACAAGACAGAACAAAAACATAAAAGATCCACAAAAGAAGTACAGGTTTAACTGTATTTTACAAACCTTATCTTCGCCCTAGATTTTTCAGTTCTTAACGAAAACTGTTTAGCTCGCATGTAGGTTGCTCAACTTATGCAAAACATCATCACAGATAAACAATAAAATATGCATACTCTTTATGATGAATGAAAAAAGGGCGCTTGACTCACTTACAGTCATGAACTACAGTTACCCATATATTGGACCAAGTTTGGACCAGCCAAAGAAAGGACCCAATACAAAACATGTGATTGCCACTACCAATCTATATTACTGTTAATTTAGGGGATGTATACATAGATAAGCGAAGTTGTAACATTGAACTTGCAAAACATTCTTTTTTAACTTAAATGTATGGGCTTTATAAATCAATGAGCAGTAATGTAACAATAAGATTGCAAATAACACCCTTATGTCAAATGCAGTGGTTTATACATTGATTAGCGATGTATAGCTATGGTTTCCTCTTTAATTGCACGACGGTGGGTCAGGCCTCAGACTCTATGACGGCTCTGATGTAAAGCTTTAATCGGTGGGTTGGTGCCTGATGCTTATCTGTAGCTGGACCCACCGTGGCTCAACTTGAGGTTTTCTTTAGCTCTGACTATCTGTGAGTCATGAGCCCTTTTCTTTGTTTCATCATGATGTGTAAATTTGATTAGAATGTTTCTCCATGATGATACATTGCATTAGTTGGATGGCCTCCATGCGAGCTGAAATTTCTTGTACTTCAACAGCAGCAGAATCTAGGGCGAAGATTTGGTACCAGTAAAATGCATTTAAGGCCCCCGGTGGCTTAGGCTGCTGTCCGTTCTAAGGCGGTGGTTCTGTTGTTGTTGACTTTTTGTTTATTGTTACTCCCATTGCGGGAGTCTGTAATTGTTCTATGTTTTGTTGTACGTTGCTTTGTGCCCGATCTAGTATTGCAATCATCTTGATGGGGAAGAGAGAGCTAGTTGCTTTGCTTAATTTGTCTTCCTGGTGTCTTGTGATAGTTGAGCGGCTTTTCCTCGTGATGCCACGGGGTTGTCTGCGGTTTGTGATTGTGGTATTTCCTGATCATACTCACTCACTATTTTTGTAACTATAACATGCTCTATGCAAATGTAGGAGTTTTATCCATTGATAAGCAATGATGTAACATTGAGATTGCAGCTTAACCACTCTCCTGTCTTTTGAAAAGCTTGACTTTAAAGTTCAAATAATATGTTCTAAGTTTCAGATACTTCAACTACTACCTGGCCTTTAGTTAAGAGTGCGTAACAGAAAAATAATTTTCTTATTTCAGAACCAAAACATATACTGTGGGTGCTCTAAAGAACCGTCTTATTGAGATGGTTTCCTTTGAGCACCCACAACATATGCCAAAAATTATTGCAAGATAATGTTTATAATTTTACGCTATAAATTGTTGTTTATCTAAAAATGTTTTACGTGTAACTACTCTACAACCCTTTATTGTTTCATTGTTTAGGTACCTTTACCACCATAGAGCCACCTAGTTGCCCAGCCATCATAAATAACGGTTGGATAGCGCATGAGTGCAGAGAGATGGGCTATTTTTCTGTGTGCTCATTCGAGTGTAATACAGGCTGCTTAGCACAGTATTCTAGTCTGTTCTGCAGATCGGATGGAAAGTGGGATAATCAAGACGATGCCTGTAGCTGTTATGGTAAGCATTTTATCATATGACATCGCGTCTTGGAGTGAAATAACGCCATGCAATAAAATCTGTAAACCACTAGTGGTTTATCGATTTACGGGAAACTTTATTACGTTCATAACAACGTTGCATACATGATGAAAATAACCATTAAGTTTTTACGCCAGAAATGCGATTTCAAAGTATTTGTCATATGATAAATAGAATCTAAAATTCGTGCTCTTGTAATATTGAATTTATTAAACTCGTTGCGAAAAAGAGATAAACTGCTCGGCAAGCCTCGCATTTTATCTCTTTTCCCCAACTCGTTTAATAAATTCAATAAAACAAGAGCACTCATGTAAGATCTTCTATATAGATCATTGTCCTTTAATCTCTAGTAACTGTTCTAAAACACTGATGCCACGCGTACCTTTATTTATTCTTGAAGAAATTATGCGCAAGGATGTAAAAAGATTACTGGCAAGAATGGCTTTGTGTTATTAGATATATGTTAAGGAATACAAAGACCTAATGTCTCAATTATTTTGCTGACTTATCTTTGTAAAATGTACTATAATGATAAGAAACTACAATGCTTACTTAATATTGGCTTTATTTGGCCATGACGGACATTGTATTACAATTGCTAATGTTTCACTTCAATTTAAAAGATATTATTTCAACATCAAGACAAAATTTAACCATTCACAAAGTTCACACATTTTTCAATGTTCAATATCAACAATAACAATTCACACAAACATCATCATTATTCAAGTTATAGCAATATCACTCAATATTATTCTAATTTTCTGTCTATTTCACTTTTGAGTTAGACTTGGTAATATGGAGGGGTTCCAACCATATTACAATTTTGATTGAGACGGCCGCATGCTAAAGCTAGCATACAACATGTTCGCAATATTCCAAAATTCCAGATCAATTTATGCATTCGCGCCCAACCATATTACAATTTTGATTGAGACGGCCGCATGCTAAAGCTAGCATACAACATGTTCGCAATATTCTGAAATTCCAGATCAATTTATTGATACATAACACTATAGTTGTTTTGTTTTTTTTTGTTGAGATTTATGGATTGCTATCGGCCATATTGAACATTTGTTGAAGAGGGATTCCAGCCTCAACAGTCTTTCATGATTGCCCATTTTAAATTAAACATTTGTGTGCACACAACATCCACGACACCATAATGTTCTACCATAATATATGGAAGTCTTCTAGTCATAGTTCAATTTTTTGTTGAAGTGGGCTTCCAGCCTCAACAGTATTTCATGTGTTCATGTGCAAACATGATCCATAAGATCATAAAGTTGTACAGGGATTTATGAAGGGCTACCAGCCATATTCAACATTTGTTACGAGGGCTTCCAGCCTCAACAGTCTTACATGTTTGCCCATTTATACATTATACATTCGTGCGCAAAAAGGATCCGCATCGCAATACTGTTCCTGTATGATTTAGGGAGGGCTACCAGCCATATTCATCATTTGTTGAAGAGGGCTTCCAGCCTCAACAGTCTTACATGATTGCCCTTTTATACATTATACATTCGTGCGCAAAAAGGATCCGCATCGCAATAATGTTCTTGTATGATTTAGGGAGGGCGACCAGCCATATTCAACATTTGTTGAAGAGGGCATCCTGCTTCAACGCTCACTAATGTTCTCTAATGTGATTTGTGTCGCACTGTGGCATTCTTCTAAAGCAGATGTAAGTGTCCGTCATGACAAAGTATTGGATGTCTTGGTTATCACGTAAAACACCTGAAATATACAACAAAACAGCAGAAAACAAACACAAAATTTAAGGGGAGGGTCGAATGGGTGGGTCAACAAAACTTCCTTTGAATACCATGCTGTTCTTTACGTAGCCGAAACTAAGAAGGCAGATAAACATGTGTATTCACATATCTTTGCGGCCTGGCTATTAATAGATATATAAAACAAGTGTACGCTTCTTTAACGTTTGCCACCCAATTGAATTGAAGTGTGATTTCTCAATAATAAATGAATTTAATTCAAATCGAATTAAATTGCATTATTCTTGAAGAAATTATGCGCAAGGATGTAAAAAGACTACTGGCAAGAATGGCTTTGTGTTATTAGATATATGTTAAGGAATACAAAGACCTAATGTCTCAATGATTTTGCTGACTTATCTTTGTAAAATGTACTATAATGATAAGAAACTACAATGCTTACTTAATATTGGCTTTATTTGGCCATGACGGACATTGTATTACAATTGCTAATGTTTCACTTCAATTTAAAAGATATTATTTCAACATCAAGACAAAATTTAACCATTCACAAAGTTCACACATTTTTCAATGTTCAATATCAACAATAACAATTCACACAAACATCATCATTATTCAAGTTATAGCAATATCACTCAATATTATTCTAATTTTCTGTCTATTTCACTTTTGAGTTAGACTTTGTAATATGGAGGGGTTCCAACCATATTACAATTTTGATTGAGACAGCCGCATGCTAAAGCTAGCATACAACATGTTCGCAATATTCCAAAATTCCAGATCAATTTATGCATTCGCGCCAATGAGCGGACCAACTGTGCAACAGTTGATTCGCTCACCGCCATATATAGCATACTACTTATTTAACGTCATGACCAAGCCAATCTCTGAACATGCAGGGGAAAATAAAATAAAAATATATGACGCATCCGAAAAACAAACAAACAAACACAAAAAAAAACTTCTGTATGTTTGTGTTACAAATAACACATCAAATACATTTTGAGTCAAAACACCAAAGTTGTCATTGCCAATGCATGACAAATGCGTATCCCCATAATGATAATATATATTAAAAACAAAAAGATATTCGTCATTGAATATCAGTAACGAATGGTCCTTGTACCATTTATTTTCACACACCAAACGACAACCTACCTATCATATGGTATGTACAAGCTTGATATGTCACTTTGCATTTTATGTTTCTCCATATTACTTATAATATAACATGGAAGTAAAACAGACCAATATCATTGCCTTTGCAATAAAGAGATAGAAGATTGCTTCCTAGAATTTAACAAAAAGAATATTCTAAGAAATATAACTAACATACTCATTCCATCTTGATGA